>CM057351.1:8593321-9793321 GCA_030015575.1 Agapanthus africanus
TGCTTTTGTCTGCTGCGGGTGTGCTTCGATCTGGTTGATGTACTTTGTGACTCTTCCTCGCCGCAGCTTCTTCATCCTGACGCCGACGCTTGGCCTTTTTGTATATGGCCGTTTCATGCTCTCGGTTAGCTTTGCTCTTTTGAAGGGCTTCGTTTAGCAGCCTTTCAATCAAGTCGTCTGACGGCTCCAGGGATTTTTGCACCGGTCTTGCCCCAGCTTCTCTGTGCCATTTTCTGACTCCGAAGGGGTCTCTTCATTTTTGAACGACGAATGAGAGACCATGTGGCAACCCGCTACATAATCCTCGGGTTCTTCTAATGAGTCGTTCCCTTCATCATCATCACTGTCTCTGTTCTCGAGGATATGATCGAGAAACTCTTCGAGGGTGACTGGGGTTCGTGCCATCTGGTTGTACTTCTCCAGCGCGTCGATGTATTTTTGCAGGTCCGTACGCTGGTCGTCAGGCTGTACGGGCTTCTTGGTCTTTTTCTTTCCCTTTGAAGACTTTGAAGGCTTGACCTGGGTGTCTTGCCGGTCATTAGCTGTTTTCGGCATGGGACGCGGTTTTAACATCCCTTCAATGATCTCAAACCCTAGCGGGCTTTTCCACCTGATCGCCGGACATGCTTGAAGATCCTTCAGCATTCTTTTAGTTTTAGCTGAAAGGACAACTTCCCACGGAGCTTCTTCTACAAACGAGCATGATGCCCCTGGCGTGTCCACCTTTTTAGGAGCGTGCTTCTGTGGCGGGTTCACCCTCCAGTTTTCGGACAACGCAAACTTTCCTTGTTGGTACTGGTCTTCGACCCAAGTTTTGAAGATGTAGCAATCGTCAATTGGGTGGCTCAATACTCTGTGGTAGGAGCAGTAGTTGGGACTGTTGATGTCACCAGGCTGCAGTGGATGTCTCGGATCCGGCAGAGTGATAAGTCTGTTGCACACTGCCAGTTCGAACAGTCTCGTTTTATCCCGGGGAAATGAGTAAGGACGTCCTAGCTTCTCTTCGAGGGATCGGCATGGGCATGTGTCGCTTTGGCGAGCAACCGGTTTCGAGTCAATTGGTTGCTGTTGAGCGTTGGCAACGAAGGTCGCTTTCCCTTTGCCTTTTTCATTCCGAGGATCCGTTTTCGAAGAGGACGGCCTATGGCCCATCTGGTCCATTTGGGCCGGCTTGTCGATCAAGGCCTGGAAGGTGGTCTACTTGAAGAACATTATAAACTGGGATACAGTCACCTGAGGATCGAGGGTCCCTATGAACATGCCTACGGTAGGAGCTTCTTCTATGCGCTGTTCGTATTTTGACCATAGGTTCCACCACCGGATTGGGTATTGAACCCAGGTCTCTCCTGGCTTCACCCTGGCATTGATTAATGCCATGATCGGGGTGCGCTCGCTTGTGCTTGCGAATCGCTGTGTGAATAGAAGCTCAATTTCCGTGAATGTTTTGATGGAGTCATTTGGGAGCTCCGAGTACTATTCAAATGCCGTCTCCGACAAGCTGCCGACGAACTAGAGAAGCAGCAATTTGTCGTCGCCTCCAGTATTGCCGCATAAGGCTCTGAACTGGACGACATGCTGATGCGGGTTGAATGTCCCCTTGTATACATGGAACTTGGGGATCGTATATCCCAGAGGGTACTTGATTTGATCATACCAGCCTGGGTAAGGTCGCCCGGTTCTAACGACTTGGCCAGCCGCTTCGTTTGCCTGATGAGCTCGTATTTGCTGAGCTATGTAGTCATCGAGGGAAGCTTTAGAGATCGTTTCCTCCCTGGCTGCTGATAAATCCGGAAGAGGGTTCGATGTTTCCCCTCTGTCGTCCTCGATAATTATTGATGGATTTTTGGTTGGAGGTTCTGGTTGGATCATCATTCCAACCATGTCTTGGAAAAGGAGCGCCATCTGCTTTGTATTAGTATCCTGTTCCGCGACTTCTTTATCCTTTTTTTCGAGCACCCTTCACAGAAATTCTGTATCAGTCTCCTGCTCCTGGCATTGTTTAGACGTCGATTCCGGGCTTTCTTTTTGCCCAGTGAGTCTGCCATTTTCTTCAGCATCTCCTGAAGCTTTTGTTGCTGCTCCTGAGCTTTCGTCAACGACCAAGTTTGTGGTCGATGATCCATGGAAGTACGACTTTCCTCTTTCCTGGAAGCCATGTACACCGTGTGTACGATCATGCCCCCAAACTTGGGGCATTTGGATCTATCACCCTTGGGATTTGCCGCCAGTGGTGGTAGATTCTCTGGCCTTCTCTTTTTGTGAGAAGTCGAAGTCGAAAGAGTTATTGCAACAGGCGCCTGAGAAGTCCCTCGCTGCATGCTAGAGGGATGATTGTCCTCTTGTCGAACCTTCATTTTCTCCGTTTGACGAGAGTAGTTCTTGTTAATCACAAAATCTTGGACTTACCGCCAGACTTTGTGGATTCGGGAGGACAGCCGATGAGGGGGCTACTCTGGCTTCGCCTGTGTCATCTTTTCAGCAAGAAGTGGAGATTTTTTCAATACCATGGTTGGGGAGTTCCGCCGCACCCTGTTAAGCGGTTTAAAGCTATTCCCAGTTGGAACAGCAGTGTCAACTTCCACCATTGGAGCCGGTGGAGTAAGTCCAGAGGGGGAGTTGCCCCCAGCTTTTTTCACTCGGCGCCAGTGGCGACATCGAGCATGCCTTGTAGATGGGATTGCCTCAGTTGTGGGAGTGGCCTCGTTATTCCCCCTGCTCTGATGAAGGGCTACTGCTGGTGCCAGCCTGTTGAAGACTGACGTCCGTTGAGAGGGGACAGTCAATCGTTCAAAGGCCGACCTTTTGGTAGGGGAAGCAGTCTCGACGACTTTGCCGGAAGTAGGAATTTGAACGGTCAATCTTGCGAAGACCGATCCTTTAGCAGGAGAATCCCTATCGACGACTTTATCCGCCGGAGCTGGAACGGCTATCCGTTTCGGGATAACCCCTTCAGGTATTGCGAGCCTCTTTGCAGGCCCACTGGAGCTTTGGCTCAGTCTGTTGAAGACTGACGTGGAAGATTTGGATGACACGTTGAGAGGGGCCGTGGTGGCTGCAAGTCGATTGAAGATCGACTTCTTTGGAGCTTTCTGTGATGGCACCGGGGAGCTGAAGCTTGCTGGCGGGATCATGGTCCCAAAGAACAGTCCAATGGTGGCTTGAGTCACCTGCTCCACTGGCATTGCGAAGATGGAGGCCGCTTGGGTCCCATAAGTCACTTCTCCATTTGGGGTAGAGCGAAAGTTGCTGTTGCAGGTACACTTGGAAGCTATTGATCTTCTTTTCTCTGCACAGGAGCAAGACACCAAATCTTAGTACCTCGAATCCAGGGGCAACCATAGTAACCCGCGATTTGTTCGCGAACATGACACACGAAGTGTGGAGTGGAAAGAGGAAAAGGTCCCATCGGGCGTGCCAGAATCTGTTTATCGCCGAAAACAGAGACGAAACCGGGATGGATCGTCTTGCCTGAATTTGGGGGCAGATACTATTTGGATTTATCAATCCACCTCTCCAAAGATGCCAAGTTGATTTATGGCACTGTGTATCGGAGGTTTGGACGGATGCGGCCGTTGTAGCAGACTTCGTCAGATTCCCCCTCGTTGTGAGGGTTTTTTGATTGTGGGGACGCTCTTCCCTGCAGGCGCAAGCCCCTGGAGTTAATTACATTATCATATCACGATAACCACTTTCTCCTGCTCCAGAAGTTTACTTCGTATCGTGTGTGTTTGTTTTATTTTTGGTTGCCCATAGATTGTATACGGAGACTAATTTATATTGTCACCCGTAGGGCGTGAATTAGTCCAAATCTGTATATTCATAGATTTGGGTTTGGTTTGATTTAAGGATTGTTAATCTCATTTGAGATTAAGATCAACTTTAATGTTTGTTGAGGATACGTTAGTCCAATTTGAGACTAAGATCTACTCAACAGGATTTTGAGATCATTCAGACCCAACAAAAGAGCATTTGGGCTCTATTGCTTTAGTTTAAGGACGTTTCGGTCCGCAGTAGTTTGAGGTGTGTATGTCATCTCCGGACGCATGCCAAAAAAAACAGTTGGTTGTCGGTACCCACTGCCTCTCTGAAGATGTTGGGGAACTACAACGACATGTATCAGAGGTGTAGAGATATGTACCCTTGAACCAACTCCATGTTTGAAGGAAAAAGAATTGATGGTCGAGCCCAGAAATCATTAGTCGTATTTTGAGACTAAGATTTCTTCATTAGTTTGGGAAGTCATGAGCATAGAGGCTCGGTCTATTTGGAGATCGAAAATGTTTTAATCTAAAGAAGACTTAGCCAACTTGAGGCTGGAGTTGATTTTTCATAGTGTTAAGCACCAGTATACGTTCAGCACTCATGTGTTCCTACGTGAGGTTCTAAAGCAGTGTTAAACACTGGATTTCAGGGGCGCTCACGTGTGGCATGTGGGGCATCTCAAAGCTGGCGCTGTACATTGGGTTCAAGTCCCCGTTTATATATAAGTGTTAAACACTTAATTCTTGTGGCATTCACATGTGAGCATGTGAGGCGCCCTAAAGTTGGGTACTGCCTTTTTAGGTTTTACTTTCTTTTATAAGTGCTAAGCATTCGGCTCACGTGTGAGCATGTGAGACGCCCGAAATAGGAACTATTCTCTGGATTTTATTTCTCTTTCTTTTATATGTGCTAAGCGCTTGGACCCTGTTGTGCTTACGTGCGAACATGTGAGGCGCCTTCAAAATGTGAGCGTTGTTTTTGGGTCTCCCTATTTTTATATAAGTGCTAAGCACTTGATTGGGGGTCGCGTGGAAAACACGTGACTGCCCTAGGAGTCATTTCTTGTTCTTTTTAAATGCTCGTGTGTGAAACACGTGATTCGGTCTCAGCCATTCTTTTTTGTTCATCAGAGGTGCTTACGTGGGGAAACACGTGAGGTTTCGTTATAGCGTTGAACACTAATGAATCATCAGTCTTTCCTTTTATGTGCATGAAGATTTTGATCTCATATTAACGATGTTGAGATCTGAGTTTAGAGAATTTCAAGTCTCTTGTTTTATAAGAATTAAATTCTTAAAACATGGTTAAACCCTAGTTTTATCAGAGGAATTAAATTTCTATATACTTTTATAAGAATTAAATTCTTTGAACTTAATTCTTTCCCCTAAGTTTTGAATCTGTATAACAGAATCTCTCCGATGAGAATTAAATTCTCAACTTGTGGGGAGATCTACTTCTGCGGATCGCAACCAGAGGAAGCTATGTTCTTGTATGAAAGGTTAAACCCTTAAAGAGGTGAAGAAGGGATAAGATAATCTCTGTATTTTCTTCTTACTTAGGGTTTTTTGTTTAAGAAGGGGGTCTTCTTCTTTTAGCGAATTGAATTCTCTTTCTTTTTTTTTCTTTCTCTTTTCTCCTCCCTTTTTTTAACTTGAAGTCCTGGGTTCTTTATATAGTGGAGAGAAGTTTGTTAATTAGTTTTTAGGAAATCTCTCATTGAGAGACTCCAATTGATTTCGGGGTTTTACCCGCTGTTAGATCTTTGATCCAAGGGTTTCTGTCTCACAGAATATATTTCTTGTTTCTTAATCAAGATTAGGAAAATATTTTCCCGTATAGAATTTATTCTGTAGATTGGCAATTTTTTAATCACCGTTGGATTTTTAATCCAAGGGTGTTTGGTTTAACGGAGCACAATTTTTCTTTGTTTTAAAAGGAAATGAAAAATATTTTCCAACTCATGGGATCTTTGATCCGCCAACTTTCTTTTTAACAGAAAATATCATTTCCCATTTAAAAGTTTAATAGAATTCAATTCTATGTTTAATCATCATTGGATCTTTGATCCAACGGTTCCTTGTTGAGTAGAATTTTAATTCTACGTTGGGATGTGTCCTCACGTGTTAAACACATGGGGCTCTTCTAGCCCAGCAATTGTTTTAATTGCAGAGTCTATATGCGTTGCATATAGGCACTCACGTGTTAAACACGTGGGGCTGTTTTAGCCTAGCAATTGTTTTAATTGCAATTGCAGTGCCTATATGCGTTGCATATAGGCACTCACGTGTTAAACACGTGGGGCTGTCTTGGCCTAACAATTATTTTAATTGCAGTGCCTATATGCATTGCATATATGCACTCACGTGTTAAACACGTGGGGTTGTTTTAGCCTAGCAATTGTTTTAATTGCAGTGTCTATATGTGTTGCATATAGACACTCACGTGTTAAACACGTGGGGCTGTTTTAGCCTAGCAATTATTTTAATTTCAGTGCCTATATGCGTTGCAATTATTTTAGTTGCATATAGGCACTCACGTGTTAAACACGTGGGGCTGTTTTAGCCTAGCAATTATTTTAATTGCAGTGCCTATATGCGTTGCTTATAGGCACTCGCGTGTTAAACACGTGGGGGGCTCTTTTAGTGCGGAATTTCCCTCGTCCTTTTTTATAAGGGAACAATACCGAATGATCCATGTCCTTCGGTCTTCTACCATCATCCTTAGATCCTTGAGGTGTCCATGATCAAGCTTGGCCTCCGTTCTTCCTCCGTCGAAGATGATCCACCCGAGAGAGACGAGGCAGGCTCCAGCTTCGTTTAGCGAAGCAACCGACGCTCCAAGGTTGCTAGCAATGGAGTGTGGGGTGTAGAAATATCTCACTATCTTTTTCTCTCATACCTCATACTCAAATGAGCAATCAAAGTTGAAGAAAGTGGAGGTGAGGAAAACTATGGCATGAGCAACTCAAGAAATAGCTAAGTCTCCAAGAGAGAGAGAGAGTGTGTGCGTGTAATGTAGAAGGAATGGCTAAATCTTTTGAACCATGGAAAAATATCTTCTCATTTTACAATAAACAAATGAAGAGCCATATCTCTCTACATACCTCAACATGCTCATGCCACCTCACCTCTCCACCTCATTTCCTAATGATTTTCTAAAAAGGAAAATCATATAACGAGGTGTCAATCTTCTAGAAGATATTCCGTATAAATACGGAATACAACCCGGTATATGTATCGAAATACATATACGCGTATTCGTATAAACATACAAATAGCTAAGAAAGAAAATGAATAGTGAACAATAATACTAGAATACATATATAAATATATATATATATATATATATATATATATTATTAAATCAAAACTTGATTTAATAATCCGGTTCAATCCTAAGCCGCTATTATTATCAACCGTTCGATAAAAGTCTGTGTAGCCTGTACACATATTTAATCGGACACCTATATGTACCAACATACGTCATCTACATCATATCGCCTGAACCGTGACAACCCTCTGTGTAGGACTCTAAAGATTCGTCAATACGCTGGCAGTGGGTTTAACCACAAGCACGTCAGCGGCACTAGCTGTACGTAACGGCTACCCAGGTATTGGGCGGAAGAAAGGTCGATGAGCAAACTCATCCAAACCCCTACTGAGCCAGTCAGTGACAATCTCCGTATCGTTCGGTCTGTTCGTCTAAGAGTATCACATATCGAGTCTAGGGGGTAGATAAAGTCAGACCTATAATAACGCGATATTTCGTGTCGGTATGAAGCCTATCATCAACTGAGAAACTACCGATCCAAATCAGTAATTCTCGACTACCTTGGCCAAGTATTTTTGGTGATGGCCATCCGTGCACCGCGCGATATCAACCCCCAATACCGGGAGAGACGAATCTCCGACGATCCGCTCACTGCCTCCATGTGGCTCAGGACTGTACCCAACTAAAACCCGTTTGCACGACTCCTTTGAGCCATGGTAGGGTAGTAATCAAAGCACAGTGGGAACTCACACAAGAAAAATGACGATCTCAAGTCGAAAGATTAACCTATACGCATGTCACCTGGGAACTGCTATCTGACAATAGGTATAATACCAACTAGAATGTTTCCGGCGAGTCCGTCCAGTGTACTCATAACCCAATGAGCACCTGTATACTATCTTAAGTGACTAACTGACACCAATGGCTTGTGAGAACTGCCACCACCCCTCGTCAGGGTCTCGATAAGTATACACTAGTCTACTCCGGAGTATCGATGCCCAGTCTCGATACTCCCTCGACTAGGGACAGTTAAGGATGTGCTTATAGACCACCCAGCTCCCACGTATATGATCGCCATCATAATGCTGCTAGTCAGCAAGAATCCTATGGGCTCTATCAACATGTAATAGTGATCTGTAATACCACATAATGTATGTACATGATGATAAAGACAAATCAGATAGTATACTATCATTTTGAGTAAGATTGTTCTACCCGTATAGGTCCTGCCTCAATCATCACAATCGCGTGCCTGCGATCACAATAATTGACTTGAGGGCACTATAGCCAACAATCTCCCACTTGCACTTAAGGCTAATTATTATGATGTCGCATACCCACAGGCCGTGTGATACCGAACGCCCAACTTCTCTACTAATCAGTCTCGCAAATCTCGTTTGCGAAACCATTGCGTTCGAGAAATAGCCTCAGTGAGTGCATCCACTCCACTGTTTCTATCTTGATCTCTCTATATATTAACTTCGCGGAGAAAGACTATCTCTCGAAATGAGCAATATCTGTTTTAGAATTTTTCTGGATATCTGATGGGACCCAGTTCACAAATGAACTCCAAATCCAACAAACTTCTTAGACTGTATTATCCACTGAATTTAATCAGTATCCTGCGTCATGTCTTCCACAGTATCCGCTTGGACCACCCGTCCAACATACTGCCCCTCAAAAAAGGGAAAACTATAACTCAGACATCCACTCTGTCATCCAGGTCACCTTAGAAGCCTAAAATGATAACCGCCTTCCGAAGGAGGCTGCCGTTACCATATACCAAGAACATCCACTTATGTTCATAACTGCTTCCCAATGTTTCTCCAGGATTGGATTAATATATGTTTTTTGCAGCCAGTGCAAAAATAATATCTAGTGTGGTACTTGATATCTCATGATTGACTTAATTGCCTAAGCAAGTGATATACCAATCATGCAAATCCCTCTCCTCATCAGTCTAGAAGATATATCTTTACAGAGGGTGACTCCATCACCAGCAGGTACAGCACCATGCCAGGAGTCGTCCATTCTAAAAACCCTTTAGAATAGTGTCACGTACCCAAATTGGGACACTTCCCAAATCTAAATCTAAAACCATAGATCTAGTTACCAGAATCCTTGATATTTTATCCAGATCCTATGTGGAAAAACACCTTGTGACAATGTAACACTTTGAATTTCCGTTAGAATATTTTTGTGATAATTAGTATTTGTGCATGTTATTATATTAGTGTTCATAGGATTATTATTTATTTAGTCGTGATTAGCAAATTGAAAGATTTTCCTTTGTAGTGTACACTTGCACACTTAGCCATTTTTGTGACTTAGGGTTTGGTGACTTGTTAACCATTCTTTTGTGCATGGTTCATTTTAATTCCCCACCATTTTAATCAAACAAAACCCTTTTTAAAATTCAAAATGTATTAGAATATAGAAGCATGGTGTTAGGTAGAGGAAATTGACTTTTGACCCATTTCTTTCTCTCTCTTTTCTCTCTTTCTCATTTTTCTGGAACTCTCTGCAGAGAGGCAGCAACAACATCAGAAATTCATCACATTTTCCTTCTCTTTTCTTTTCCCTTTAATCTTTATACAAAACCCTACACAAAACAACACATTTCCTTCACAAAACCTTGGGAAAAATGGTCTTTTGAGGTGTTTGGAGGCAAATCTGCACATTGGAGGCTAGGGCTGAGACTTATGGTGATTCTTGAGGTCTTTTGAAGGTATTAACTCACCCTTAGCACCCCTTTTCCCCAATCTTGTAGTAATTCTATCAAATATCACCTTTTTGTGCAATTTTAGTGCTATTGAAGGGATTTAGTGATGATATGTTAAAATTTATGTTGTTGTGGCTTGATTAGCTTGTTAATGAGTTATTAGTGTGGTTTTAGACCTGGGTTTGCTTCAGTTTGCACAAAAATACCCTAAAGTATTGTTTTAGTGTTAAATTAGACATTTTAACTAGAAATAGGGCTCTGTTAGATCTGCTGCTACCCGGGTTGTTTCAGAATGAAATTGGAATTACTGTAGCATACACAGGGGGTATAGAGTGCACACACCAAACCGGGGGGCCCACCTCCCTACCCAGGCCGCCGAAAAATGCGTTCTGGCCGCAATTTGCGGCCAGATTAGTGAATTGGGGGTTGGGGTTTGGGTCACAGTAGTCTGCTGTTATATGTTGTATTTTGATATATCTATTTTTATAATATCTGTTCTGTATCAAAATCTGGAGTAGAATACCCTATTTCCCGTATTTTTAATCCTTCGCGACACGCGTGATACATGTGTATGGGTTTTGGGTTTCTGCGTATCGCGACGCGTCGGAGTGGCTTTAGGCGCGCGATCACACGTTTTAGCGTATCGCGCACACGCGCGCTTGGTACACGACACGAGTTGCTAGTTCGGCTTTAATGTCGTGTTTGTGTGATGTCAAGCTTATATATGATGTATTGTGTAATTCTAGGTTCGCAGGCGAGTACGGCGGACGTCGCGCAGAAGGGGAAACAAGTTGTTGGCTATACCTAGCGAGAGATTACGGTGAGTAGATTTAACATCTACGGGGATATCGCCCACATGGCGTTCTACGTCAGGGCTGATAGGACCTTATAGCTACATTTACATACATTGACTGTTCATGGCTACTATTTAGTGCATACTGCATTCCCTGCTATATGTATATAAACTAGAATTGATAGAACACCGCACCCTTACTGACAGTTCATGTTGCACGGGCACTACCCTGACATGATATTCATACTTGATGCATATATCACATCGGATCATTATGCTATTGCTCATCTTTTATGTGACTTGACATGATATTCATACTTGATGCACATATCACATCACATTTACTTGCATATTGGTTGGGATTACATGTGATTTCTGGATTTGGGAACCGTGGCCTTTTCAAATATGTAATCATTTAAAAACCCGGTTCCCTTGATATGATATTTTGGGGCGCCACCCTGTGTTTTCTCGATGCTAGAGTGGCTTATCTTGAGAGAGGGATGACCCGGACTGACGGATTCCCGATATATAGAGAGAGGGATGACCCGGACTGACGGATTCCCGATATATTGAGAGAGGGCTGACCCGGACTGACGGATGCCCGATATATTGAGAGAGGGATGACCCGGACTGACGGATTCCCGATATATTGAGAGAGGGCTGACCCGGACTGACGGATGCCCGATATATTGAGAGAGGGATGACCCGGACTGACGGATTCCCGATATATTGAGAGAGGGCTGACCCGGACTGACGGATGCCCGATAGAGGAGGATTTGCGTGTCGATGCTAGACACGAGTATTTATGTTATTTGGGTGCCGATGTTGGGCACTCGTGATTCTCAGGGATGTACAGGATTTGAGGGCCGATGGAGTACCGGCGTCTGGATTGTTGGGATTCGCGGTGCATACATATATATTTAGTCCACCTCAACATTTCGTGTAGATGTTATATTCTCATGCTCAGCATTCATCACTGTATCTCATCCTGTAGTTATATCACCTGATAGCGGACTTGCATGATTATTATACATACTGCTTACCTCGCATTGATATCATCTGCTGGCATATGTTAGAGTAGCGCAGTATGTGCATGCTCGCGATTACCTTTATATGTTATTTCTATTCACGAGTTGGCAACTCACCCCCGTTGTGCCATAGTGGTTGCAGGTAGCCTTCGGAGTAGTCGCGGCAGGCTGCGTTTTGCATCTTTTGACACAGATACCCCCATAGTTGGTGTACTAGCTTTTCTGCTGATAGGTGGGTTTGTGCGGTATCTGTTTATCTTTCAGTTATGTACATTGTTGTATCTAGTATTCTCCATCTACCATATATGTATTTGACTTAGAGACAGTGTGAGGACGATGATGTATATTATTGGTATCCTGGTGTCAAGCTCGTTGTGAGCCGACTTTTCTTATGCAGTCTTATTCTATCTGTGATGTTCCCACTTTTGGATCTTGATCTTCGCTACGGCGTCGTATATTGCTATCTTGGTGATTGTTTACTTAGATTTCTTAACATGTTAGTAAGTGCTTCCTTTTTAAAACTTAAAACACTCTATACTTTTAATGGTTTGATTTCTGTGTTTTCGGTTCACTTAGTCACGTTACGCCTATAGACGTTACGTGGTTAAGTGCCGGTCACGGGCCAAACTTTGGGGTCGTGACAGACAATCACAGTATAACCGATCGTAGTATAGGAAGATCTCATCCTATTAAGTGTATGTCATCCAAATACCAGGACATCACTCCCTACTACATTCTTATCAGGTCCATCTGTTGTTCTGATGAAGTCAAACTCTATGACTGTCACATCAAAACTAGACGATCTATCTCCGCTATACCTGCTTTAGTCTATAAATAGACATAAGCTACTTGCCCACCACATTTCCGCTGCTCCCACTGAATACAACAACCCTCTGGCAGAGTCATATACACGTGCACTTCTAAAGCTAATTTAGAACGATATTATACTCATCCTCCTGCCAGATCTCATAGTCTGGAACTTCTGTAGTGGCAAGTTTGGGTAATCAAAAACCTCCCTGTCACCGTCTTTGAGGAGACCGAAATACCTCTCAGGTGCCTGAGTTTACCCACCAAATCTGTGGAGTGGCTAATGGAATGTTGAATCCAATTGAATTTTTAGGTTCTACTAAATTTTCAGTAATCGTTTATGGTTCTGGAATCACTTCCAGTTCTACCATACTCCCATTAATGTTTTCTGAAAAGAATTCATTTTACTAAAACTGGTGGTGAGTTAAGAAAAATATAACTATTGATTTTCCAGATGGTAGAAAGTTAACTCTCGTCAATGTCCGGGATAACCTACAAACTGCCATTACTGAAACGTGCCTAGAGTTTATCCGTATTCTGGTTTTAAGCATAAGCCGGACAACTCTATATACCTTAACATCATTAAGATATGAATCCATTTTATATATCCAATATAGAAACAAAGGAACTAATTTAATTTGAACCAGATTCAAAATATATGCAGCCGTTTCTAGTGCATATCAACTAGATGGAAAAAAGCCAAGCAACATTACTCATCAAGGAGCGCACCCACGCATGAGCAACCTGAGAGAGAAGCAAGTTCTCAAAACTATTATTTACAACGGAATACCAAACACAAGTATCTATATCTTCGATCACCTTGAAAATCCTGATACTTGCAACATATGGTTCTCTAATTTATTCTTATACCTATATCTTCTCAAAATCTGGACCTTGTATTTCAACGAAATACTTGTCTAAAACTAGAGAAGTCATGAGTAAACAGAATATATTACGAGTACCAACCCCTTTGTTCTAATGGACACCGGACAATATATAATACTCTGTATGAGTCCACTGAGTTTAATAATTCAAACCCTGTGCGTCGTAGGTTAAAAACTGTGCTATGGTTAAGAAAAATTACACCGCTGTTGAATACTTCTTACCTAACCATCAACTGATATAGCTAAATATCATAAACATAATTTCAAAAAGTTATATCTCACTTTATAAAATAAACGTACAGATATACCGGTTTGAAATTGGTGCATAACGACGGATATTCAAAACCAAATAATTACCGTAAGGCAAAACCTAGGCGATTTCCTCAAATATCATCAATTACAAAGAATTCCAATATGATGAGGATCTAATCACCCAATTCCCAATATCTTACTCCCACTCACCATCTGTAACGCCAAACAGATATGGGAATCAAATCTGGTAAATACATACCCTGGAGTCAGAATCTGATTGGGAAAAAAGTTTTCAATTAACACCGCACAGTAAAACTGAAACATGAAAATGTTTCGAAGGGGTAGCTGGGTATTCCTAGTAATGCCTTTTCCACTATCCAGCTTCATGACAATAACCGTATACTTCCTTACCCTCACTCCAATCCCTTTATATGTCTTTACTTATTACCTTCTGTATATTACACTTAAGCTAATTGGTTTTCTTCCTTCTCTACCCTTCGGCACTAGCCTAAGGTTTGGAAGAAGACTATCCAATAAGTGTAATAGGTGTACTCTCCTAACACTAGGAGCTCTCGCAAACTGAGAGAAGGTAAAGAGAAAAGACAACCGAATAATCCTATTTAATTTCTCCTGAACCGGAAACCATTCTCGAACTGAAACAGGTTCCTTTGAGCTCGTATGTAACTATACGATGGCATATCCAAGCAATATGGATCTTCGTAGTGATACAGAGTGTTCTGGAGAAATGCAAAGGGGAAGTTGGAGTGGTAAGGATATACATGGCTTCTTCGTGAATGATAGCAGTCGCAATTTTCTTTGCCCTCACTCTAATCCTTTTATATGTCTTTACTTATTACCTTCTGTATACCACGTTCAGGCTAATTGGTTTTCTTCCTTCCCTACCTTTCAGCACCTGCCTATGGTTTGGAAGAAGACTACCCAATAAGCGTAATAGGTGTACTCTCCTAACACTAGGAGCTCTCGCAACCTGAGAGAAGGTAATGAGAAAAGAAAACCGAATAATCCTATTCAATTTCTCCAGAACCAGAATCCATCCTTGAACTGAAACAAGTTTCTTTGAGTTCGTATATAACTATACGATAGAATATCCAAGAAATGTGGATTTTCGTAGTAATACGGAGTGTTCTGGAGAAATGCAAAGGGGATGTAGGAGTGGCAATGATATATGTGACTTAATGACAACCCAATAGCCAAAGTGTTTTAAGAAGGTTCAGTTATCTTGGTTCATGAGTTTTAATTTGAGGTTGGGTCATGGTCTCTGCCAAAGAGAGAGAGAGTGGGAGCGAAAAGAAACACTCAGCGTGCACTCTAACCTAAATTAGATTAGTTTATCACTTTATCTAATCACGATGGCTCCCACTATTTCCTCGAATTCTCCCTTAAATCCTAAAAGGAGAATTAGTCAGGATCATCTAAAATCACCCGAGGAGTAACACCTACTCATCAGTGGGAATCGGGATCCAACTATCATCGCATGATAACTTGATGGAAGTCACCCAAGTTACCACACTTCAGAAGGTATGCGCATGCCTGGCAAGTTTCCTGTATGTTTGAAACTTCCGATGTGGTTTTTGCCCCTAAGACCCAAGTGGCCTTGACGAATAATCAACAAATCAAAAGGTACTAGTTAAGTTCAACCCGTCATTATCCAAGATTGCATTAGACCCACCTGCATGACCCTTGATGAATAATCAACAAAGTCACACGACCGTCCTAACCAAGCGCATTATCTATGCAACAGAAAAGTATTACAGAGCTACCACACACTACATCTCGGCGAATAGCAACGACAAACGCAGCACGAATACTATGCAATACTAATTTGAAATGACGGAGGGACACGGCTGGTTTTTAGCGAAAAACCTTTAATGTAATGAACTTGATATCGTTGAACGAACCGAGTTGTTTTACAAATATATAGTGGCACAAACTTTTGCTAAAGAGGTCACTCCCTGTGAAGGGATCTCGGCTCTTTCCTCATCGAATGAGGTGCAAGATATTCCTAACTGAATACCATGATGCAAAGCAAAAGAATCGACTATAGTGAAGTTATTATATTGACGCAAACTTTTGCCCAAGAGGTCACTCCCTATGAAGGGATCTCGGCTCTTGCCTCGTCGAATGAGGTGCTGGATATTTATAACCGAATACCACTGTGCAAAGAAAAAGAATCGACTATAGTGAAGTTTTTACACTGAAGCAAACTTTTGCCTAAGTGGTCACTCCCCATGAAGGGATCTCGACTCTTGCCTCGTCGAATAAGGTGCTGGATATTCATAACCGAATACTACTGTGCAAAGCAAAAGGAAACGTCCTCTAATAACAGTTTTTGAAAATTTGGTTCCAACAACATCATATAGGTTTGTTTTTCCTTGCATTAGTCAGAATTAATGCAGTCCCATCAATTAATCCATATCACACCAGAAAAAGGAACGAAAATAAAATGTACGTATATGCCATCCGCATTCGCCACGGGGCCCATCATGCACCGTTAGGTTACTTAACTAATGGCAGAGCGGGGGCTGGACTAGCGCGGATGCAAAATATATACATATACTGTTGGATATATATGCCCTAGAGGCCTTCATTGTATAGGATGCTAGGGATATGTATGTACATGACAATCTTGCTTGATATGATAGTACGCTATTTGGTTTGTCTTTATATTAACGTGTGATATATTTTACTTTGTATTTATATACATGTTGATAAAGCCCGTAGGGTGTTTGCTTGACTACCGGCGTTGTGATGGCAGTCATACTTGTGGGAGCTGGATAGTCAATAGGCACATCCTTAAATGTCCCTAGTCGCAGGAGTATCGAGACTGGGGATCGATGCTCCAGAGTAGACCAGTGTATACATATCTAGACCCTGATGAGGGGCGATGGATTGGTCCCGCAGCCATTGGTGAAGTGCATCTAAGATTGTATACAGATGCTTACTGCGTGTGAGTACACCGGACAGGACTCGCCGAGAACCAACTAGATGGTATTATACCTAGCGTCAGACAGCAGTTCTCAGGTGACATGTGTGCAGATAGTCTGTCGACTTAAGGTCGTCATTTGTCTCGTGTGAGTTCCTATTGTGCTTTGATTACCATCCTACCACGGCTCAAAGGAGTCGTGCAAACAGGTTTTAGTTGGATACAGTCCCGAGCCACATGGAGGCAGTGAGCGACTGTTAGGGATTCGTCTCTCCCGGTATAGGGAGTCGATATCGCACCGTGATCGGTTGGTCATTACCATAAGTCCCTGGCCAGGGCTGATTGAGAATTACTGGTGGACTGACTAGTAGATTCTCGGATGGTCTTGAGCCACATCGGCATGACTTTTACGGTTGTTAGGGGTCTGACGTTCACCACCTCCCTAGACCATACATGCGATACTCTCAGACGAACAGACCGGACAGCGCGGATATTATCACGGACAGGCTCAGTAGGGGTTACGGACGAGTTCGCTCGTCGGCCTCCTTTTCGACAGGTTCCTGGATTGCCGTTACGTACAGTTAGTGCCACTGACGGACTTGTGGTTAAACCCACTGTCAGCATACTGTCGAGTCTTTAGAGTCCCACACAGAGGGTTTCCCTGGATCAGGCGAGACGATGTAGACGCCGTATGGTCTTACGGCAGGGTTTCGATCGAATTCGTGTACTGGCTACTCGAATGACAATCGGACGGATAATACTGGTAGGCTTTCGTTTAAGCCGGATACTGGTATTGTAGTATTGGATTATACTGATCTCAGTGTATCCGTATTTTTCAGAATACAGATACGGGTATGAAAATACGGAAAAGGGCATTCTTGTAAATTCACAAGATTGACCTTCTAGAAGGAGACACCTCATTATTGTTTTATTCTTTTTCATTAAAGAATTAATGAGGTGGAAATTAGGAGGCATGGGTTGAAGGATGGCTAAGTATTTGTTTATTTCTTTTGGAGCCACTATTCAAGCATGGTTGTAGATTACATGATTTAATATACCATGGTTGAATTATTGGCAAAATACTTAACCATTCTCTCTTCTCATTTCTATTATCATTATCACAAAAGCATTCTCTCCCCTAGGTTTTCTTCTCTCCTTCTTCCTCAAGCTCATACACTTGCATGTATTGCAAAACAATGAGCTTTGAGATTAAATAATCCAATACACTCACTCTACATCAACTTAGTCTTCTCTCTTAGCAAGTTAGATCACTAAGTTATCTCATGGAGGTTGGAGCTTGACCATAGCCCTCGGGTGGATCCATCTTCGACACAAAGGAGACCGACAACTGAGATCGTTCAAGAACCAAGGAGCAAGCAGCAACTTGAAGACCCGAAGGACTAGGAACGAGGGTATAACTCCTTTACTTAGTAGTTAGCTCTCTCTCTTAGTCTAGTTTTATGTTAGCTAAGGTTTAAACACGAACCTAAAGTGGAACAAATTCATGATGCAAAGCTAAAACATGTTTCTTTTGAGGTGAGAAAATCGTTTTTAAAGTATTCCGCCTCCTCGCGAGCCGTGGGGTGTGCATCATGGACTTACACTGGTATCAGAGCCTAGTTAAACCTTAACTAACTTTTTAGCAAAGTGTTAGAAATTCGATCGCCGGAAAAATCCCAAAATCACATCTGGAAAAGCAAGTTTCTGTCGATTTTGAAATCTGGTCGTAAAATTATTTCAGAAGGCTTAAAGATACAGCCAGGCTTTTTTAAGAGCACAGAAGAAATTTGGGATCATGAATCGGTCAGACCATCGCGGATCCGCGGCAAAACCCAGCGTTCTGCCGCGGATCCGCGGCTGAGTCAACTCCGATTCAGCCCAAATTTATTATGTTTTTCTTATTTTCTGGTTTTGTGATTTTTGGGATATTTTGCTTCTGCCCAGATATTTTGTGTACTCTGTGGAATTTGGGGTAGATTCAAATTTTCTTAATCGATCAAAATTCTAATTGCTTTAGCTAATCGGTTCTTCTGTAATGTTATATGTGTTTTGAAATGTCTGTTAATCGCTATACGACGGTTAGTGGGGGTTGCACATATCTGTGATGATTGGTTTGTGTATATGAATCTTGTTGGATTGTCGATGATGAATAGCCGGGGGTGTGTGAGACGAGTGTTTTCTTTTCTTTCATTTAATATAATTTGTAAAATTGATGTAATATTATTTTGCGGGGCACATCCGGGTTGAGGTTGTAGCCACCGTTGTATTATTTCTTTTACTGTTTTTGCTCCTAGGATAGACCCAAGGAGGGGTGCACAAACTACCGGGTATTTTGAAGTGCTTAGTGGTCTACTCATGTTGTTGAGGGAGACTGCTTCACTTCTGGTACTTGGCGGGTAGTTTGCCGCACTCGTAGGGGTCTACAGTGGGGTTTTGGCTATTCATCACGACCGTAGAACCCGTCCTTCGTTATGGGCTTAAACGAAGTGTGGAATTCCTAGTATATCCAATATGTTCATTTGTGATCTGGAATGCCTATTATTGCGTGCGACGAATGGATATATCTATATATGATATTTATTAGGCGTTGCTTATGTTTTACACCCGCGCTAGTCCAGCCCCCGCTCTGTCGTTAGTTAAGTAACCTAACGGGTAATGACGGGGCCCAGTGGCGAATAAGGATGGCATAAGCGTACGTTGTATTTTCGTTGTTTTCTGCAATGGTAGGATTAAATGATGGGACATCATTAATTCATTAATGCAAAGAAAATAAACCTAAACTAAATCGTTGGAATAATTTCAAAACCACTCGGTTTTCTTC
This sequence comes from Agapanthus africanus, assembly GCA_030015575.1. NCBI lineage: Eukaryota > Viridiplantae > Streptophyta > Magnoliopsida > Asparagales > Amaryllidaceae > Agapanthus > Agapanthus africanus. The sequence goes on from CM057351.1 coordinate 8,612,605, forward strand.
AAAAAGCAAATTTTAAATGCGGAGCTTAAACCACTTCTTTTAAAAAGCTATCATGGTTCCTTCGATCATATCAAGTTCATTATTTTAACGGTTTCGCCAAAAACCAGCCGTAACCCTCCGTCGTTTCAAATAAACAGCACATCATATTCATGCTATATTTGTTGGCCTAGGTCAAGGCATAGTGTATGGTAGCAATGTGTTGCTTATTTGTTGCACAGATAGATGCATTAGTTTAGGACAGTCGTACAGCCTTGTTGGCCTACGTCAAGGGCGAGTACGGATGGATCTAAATTAATCAGGACAACGACGGGTAGAACTTGACTTGTATCTTATGATTTGTTGGCCTACGTCAAGGTCATAAGAGCTTGGGGTAAAAATCACATCGGAAGTTTCAAACATAAAGGAAACTTGCAGATTTAGCATACCTTCTGGAGTGTGGTGACTAGAGTGGCTTCCATCTAGGGCATCATGCGATGATAGTTGGATCCCGATCCCACTGATGAGTAGGACTACTCTCGGGAGATTTTCTCACTTAACAATCAATGCTATAAACCAAGTAGGTGTCTAGAAAGATGTTAGTGGGGCTACGCCTCCAGGGAAAAGAGGTTATATAATTAAGGAATTTCGCGAAAGCGTTGGAAAACCTCACTCGAAGTACCAACACTGGCCTGGCTGAAAGGTTAAGCAAGTATTGTGACGTGCGATTAATCCTGACTAATTCTTCTTTTAGGGTTTGAAGAAGGATTTGAGGAAACAGTGGGAGCCATCCTGTTTAGATAAACTAATAAACCAATCTAAACTTGCAAGAGCATATGCTGAGTGTTTCTTTTCTCTCTCTCTGGCAGCTACCATGACAGGACTAAAACTATTACTTGAAAAGAATACACTGACCGGGCCAAACTATAAAGATTGGCTAAGGAACGTCAACATTGCACTGACTTATGACAAAGTTGCATATGTTACCACCGCTATTCCTCTCCCTATCCCAGGACCAGATTCCTCAGTTGCGGACAAGGAGGTTCGCAAAACTTAGGATCTAGACTGTGTGAGAGCTAAGTGTATCGTGCTGGCGTCCATGAACAATGAACTCTAGAAACAGCACGAGAGTATGGATATTATATCCATCTTTCTCCATTGCAAGGAACTGTATGGAGAGCACTCCCGTATCGCGAGGTACGAGACCTCAAGGAAACTGTTCCAGATGAGGTTAGCTCCAGGATCACCTGTAGGAGAGCACGTCCTGAAAATGATCAGCCTCATTGAGGAACTCGCAAACCTGGGATGCGTGCTAGAGAATGAGTTTTACATCGACTTGATTTTGCAGTCCCTTCCCCACACCTTCTCTCAGTTCGTGCTGAACTTCAATATGCACGAAATGGAAGCTGATCTTCCAAAGCTCCTCAACATGCTGAGGGTAGCAGAGACCTCCTTAAAAAAGGAGAAGATCCCCGTTCTGTATGTTGTCCAATCATCCTTTTCTAAATCTAAAGCGAAAGCTAAAGGGAAGAAGAAGATGAAAGCCACCAAACCGAAAGGCGGGGTCAAGAAGGTGCAGGGAACGAACAAGGCAGGAAGGGTGAAGGCGGATAAGAACGAATGCTACTATTGTCACAAGCAAGGGCACTGGAAGAAGGATTGCATGGCTTACAAAGCCTAGGACACGAAGCAAGCTGCTGCTTCTTTTTCAGGTGTGTTTGTAATCGAAAATTGTCTTTCAGTAAACTCTACATCATGTGTACTTGATACCGGTTCTGTTTCTCACATCTATAATTCTTTGCAGGCTCTGAGAAACTGTAGAGCACTGAAGACAGGTGATATGACCCTCCGGATGGGCAATGGAATGAACGTAGATGCTGTTGCAATGGGGGAATATCACCTGGGGTTGACTAGTGGGCACATTTTGGTGTTGTACAACTGTTTTTGTATTCCCAGTATGCTGTGTAATATTATATCAGTAGCTTTGTTATCTAATGAAGGATATAATTTTGCACTTGAAAGAAATGTCATGAACATTCTCCTAAATCAAGAAATGATTGGGTTTGGCACACTGGAAAATGGCATATACATACTTAATCAACCTCAAGTTTTCAATATTCAAAACACGCTTAAAAGGAAGGCTCCAGATTCAAACCAAGCTTTCCTATGGCATTATAGACTTGGTCATATAAATGAAATAAGGTCGACTAAGTTACATAAAAATGGATATTTAGATCCGTTTGAATATTCATCATATGCAACTTGTCAATCATGTATCAAAGGAAAAATGACCAAATCTCCGTTCACCGGACACGGAAAAAGAGCCACGGAACTCTTGGGGCTTGTACACAGCGATGTATGTGGTCCGATGTCTACACATGCACGAAGTGGTCACTCCTACTTCATCACTTTTACTGATGACTTCTCAAGGTATGGACATGTGTTTTTAATGAAGCATAAATTCGAGGCTTTTGAGAAGTTTAAGGAGTATAAAAATGAAGTAGAGAAACAGACTGGTAAAAGCATCAAGACACTTCGATCTGATCGAGGTGGAGAATACTTAAGTACCCGTTTCCTTGAATGCTTATAAGAGAATGGAATTCTCTCTCAGCTTACTCCACCTTATACACCTCAGCATAATGGTGTATCAGAAAGGAGGAATCGCACGCTACTAGACATGGTGCGTTCAGTGATGAGTAGTGCTGAGTTGCCACTTTCCTTCTGGGGTTTTGCGCTAGAATCAACAGCATACCTATTGAATAGAGTTCTGACTAAGTCTGTGCCTACCACTCCATATGAAATGTGGAGCGGGAAGAGACCATGTCTCAAGTATATCAAGATATGGGGGTGTCCGGCATTTGTTAAAAAGCATAATCCGGAAAAGCTCGAGGCATGATCGGTTTTGTGCAAGTTTGTGGGATACCCCAAGCATTTAAGGGGATATATTGTCTACCACACTGAAAAACAAAAGGTGTTTGTTGCTTGCCACATTGTCTTCTTAGAGAGCGAATTTCTTGCAAAAGAAATTAGTGGGAGCGCGGTAGAGCTGGAAGAAATTCCAGAATCTCAAACTACTGCCGAGGACTTAGTAGAACCTCAGGTTTCAATAGAGCCCGACGAACCGACGCTGCTCCGTAGATCCGGTAGGCTTTCTCGTCCTCCTGAAAGATACTATGGGTTTCTTATAGATGGGGATCGAGAGGATTGCATCATCGATGATGATGAGCCTACTAATTTTCAGCAGGCTATCACGAGTAAAGACTCGGTGAAGTGGCTGGATGCTATGAGATCTGAAATAGAATCCATGTACACCAATAAAGTATGGACTTTAGATGTTGCTCCTCCTGGGGTGAAACCAATTGGATGCAAATGGATCTTCAAAAAGAAGATTGGTGCATTTGGACAAGTGGAAACCTACAAAGCTAGACTCGTTGCAAAAGGTTTTCGTCAAAGACCAGGATTGGACTATGATGAAACCTTTTCACCAGTGGCTATGCTTAAATCCATTCGGATCCTGCTTGCCATTGCTGCCTTCCATGACTATGAAATCTGGCAGATGGACGTAAAAACAGCTTTTTTAAATGGACATTTAGAAGAAAGTGTTTACATGGATCAACCAGAAGGTTTCTTAGACGGTGGGAGCAGCGGAAAGGTGTGCAAGTTGCTTAAATCCATTTATGGATTAAAGCAAGCATCGCAGAGTTGGAACATCTGCTTTGATGAGACGGTCAAAGAATTTGACTTCATCAAAAATGTAGATGAACCATGCATTTATAGGAAGATTGTAGAAGGAGCAGTAGTCTTCCTCGTTTTGTATGTCGACGACATACTACTGATAGGGAATGATGTCCCTATGCTACAATCAGTAAAGCTCTTCTTGTCACAGAAATTCTCCATGAAAGACTTGGGAGATGCATCTTACATTCTGGGCATTAAGATCTATCGTGATAGATCCAAAAGGATGTTGGGACTTTCACAGTCCGGGTATATTGACACTATACTAAAGAGATTTAGTATGGAAGATTCCAAGTGCGGTAATTTACCCGCTTGTCACGGGATCACCCTCTCCAAAGAGATATCTCTAAAGACTGATGAAGAGAGGGCTCGCATGGGCATTATACCCTACGCTTTGGCAGTAGGATCCATAATGTATGCGATATTATGTACCAGACCAGATGTAGCTTACGCACTTAGTGTGGTAAGCAGGTATTAGTTTGACCCAGGTGAGAGGCATTGGATAGCGGTAAAGAACATTCTCAAGTACCTAAGAAAGACTAAGGAGATGTTCTTGGTTTACGGTAATGGGGACCTACAGGTCAAGGCTTTTACCGACTCCAGCTTCCAAAGTGACAAAGATGACTCTAAATCCGTTTCGGGTTTTGTGTTTACCCTCAATGGAGGGGCGGTATGTTGGAGGAGTTCCAAACAGAATACCGTCGCAGACTCAACTATGGAGGCTGAGTATATAGCTGCTAACGATGCCACAAAAGAGGCTGTCTGGATGAAGAAGTTCATCTCTGAACTTCAGGTGGTTCCATCCATTGCCAATCCAATACCTTTGTATTGTGATAACAATGGGGCTGTAGCATTAGCGAAGGAACCAAGGTCCCATCAGAAATCTAGGCATATCTTGAGGCGGTATCACTGATCAGGGAGATCGTGGATCGCCGGAAGATCGAGGTGCGGAGAGTGGACACAAAAGACAACACGACCGATCCATTCACCAAGGCCATCCCTCAAGTCCAGTTCGATAGGCTGTTTGAGATGTTGGGCATGCGGTACGCCAGCAACTGGATCTAGTGCAGACAATGAGTACTCATTGCGCCAATTACAGGCCTTAGTGCAAGTGTGAGATTGTTGGATATATATGCCCTAGAGGCCTTCATTGTATAGTATGCTAGGGATATGTATGTACATGACAATCTTGCTTAATATGATAGTACGCTATTTGGTTTGTCTTTATCTTAACGTGTGATATTTTACTTTGTATTTATATACATGTTGATAAAGCCCGTAGGGTGTTTGCCTGACTACCGGCGTTGTGATGGCAGTCATACTTGTGGGAGCTGGATAGTCAATAGGCACATCCTTAAATGTCCCCAGTCGCAGGAGTATCGAGACTGGGCATCGATGCTCCAGAGTAGACCAGTGTATACATATCTAGACCTTGACGAGGGGCGATGGATTGGTCCCGCAGCCATTGGTGAAGTGCACCTAAGATTGTATACAGATGCTCACTGCATGTGAGTACACCGGACAGGACTCGCCAAGAACTGACTAGATAGTATTATACCTAGCGTCAGATAGCAGTTCTCAGGTGACATGTGTGCAGATAGTCTGACGACTTAAGGACGTCATTTGTCTCATGTGAGTTCCCACTGTGCTTTGATTACTACCCTACCACGGCTCAAAGGAGTCATGCAAACAGGTTTTAGTTGGGTACAATCCTGAGCCACATGGAGGCAGTGAGCGACTGTTAGGGATTCGTCTCTCCCGGTATAGAGTGTCGATATCGCACCGTGATCGGTTGGTCATTACCATAAGTCCCTGGCCAGGGCTGATTGAGAATTACTGGTGGACTGACTAGTAGATTCTCGGATGGTCTTGAGTCACATCAACACGACTTGTACGGTTGTTAGGGGTCTGACGTTCGCCACCTCCCTAGACCATACATGCGATACTCTCAGACGAACAGACCGGACTGCGCGGATATTGTCACGGACAGGCTCCGTAGGGGTTACGGACGAGTTCGCTCGTCGGCCTCCTTTTCGACAGGTACCTGGGTTGCCGTTACGTACAGCTAGTGCCACTGACGGACTTGTGGTTAAACCCACTGCCAGCGTACTGTCGATTCTTTAGAGTCCCACAGAGAGGGTTTCCCTGGATCAGGTGAGACGATGTAGACGCCGTATGGTCTTACGGCAGGGTTTCGATCGTAATCGTGTACTGGCTACTCGAATGACGATCGGACGGATAATACTGGTAGGCTTTCGTTTAAGTCGGATACTGGTATTGTAGTATTGGATTATACTGATCTCAGTGTATCCGAATTTTTCAGAATACGGATACGGGTATGCAAATACGGAAAAAGGCATTCTTGTAAATTCACAAGATTGACCTTCTAGAACGAGACACCTCATTATTGTTTTATTCTTTTTCATTAAAGAATTAATGAGGTGGAAATTAGGAGGCATGGGTTGAAGGATGGCTAAGTATTTGTTTATTTCTTTTGGAGCCACTATTCAAGCATGGTTGTAGATTATATGATTTAATATACCATGGTTGAATTATTGGCAAAATACTTAACCATTCCCTCTTCTCATTTCTATTATCATTATCACAAAAGTATTCTCTCTCCTAGGTTTTCTTCTCTCCTTCTTCCTCAAGCTCATACACTTGCATGTGTTGCAAAACAATGAGCTTTGAGATTAAATAATCCAATACACTCACTCTACATCAACTTAGTCTTCTCTCTTAGCAAGTTAGATCACTAAGTTATCTCATGGAGGTTGGAGCTTGACCATAGCCCTCGGGTGGATCCATCTTCGATACAAAGGAGACCGGCAACCGAGATCGTTCAAGAACCAAGGAGCAAGCAGCAACTTGAAGACCCGAAGGACTAGGAACGATGGTATAACTCCTTTACTTAGTAGTTAGCTCTCTCTCTTAGTCTAGTTTTATGTTAGCTAAGGTTTAAACAAGATCCTAAAGTGGAACAAGTTCATGATGCAAAACTAAAACATGTTTTTTTTGAGGTGAGAAAATCGTTTTTAAAGTATTCCGCCTCCCCGCGAGCCGTGGGGTGTGCATCATGGACTTACATATACTAGTATATATAAATATATATAACATTCGTCCCAGACATGATATAAGCAACATCACAGAAAAGCGATAAACATCACATAATGGTGGATAATCTTAGAGCCTCGGGTTTCCTTTGAGGCGCAACTGAAACTCGATGTTCCCTGTTGTATGGATAGCTTGTGCAATGTAAACCTAGACCCCTACGAGCGCCACAATTTACCCGCCAATCCCAGAAGTGAGGCAACCCCAATCAGCAACGTGAATGGGCCACCCAGCACTTCACGGAATCCGGTAACTTGAGCACCCCTCCATGGGTCATCCTATATCCCCTACGAGTGCGGCGAATAGCTCGCCAATTCTAGAGTAAGGCCCCCTCCATCTCAACACCATGAGATGCGGGCCCGTTGCACTCTAGAATCCGGCTATTCATGCACTCCACCGTAGGGGTAATTCCAGTACAGAAAAGAAAAATATATACAATGGTGACATCGATCTCAACCCGTTCGTGCCCCAATAAAAAAATACACAATCTGGCAGAGACGACAGTCCACATGTCGGACGCTCGGCCCACAATATCGAATATACAAATGAATCTAACTGTACAACTATCATTGCACCACTGGCTATCCACCACGACAACTCAACCACAATATCAGCACAATTTAGAACATCAACGTGAATATCACATTCGCAAACCCGTCTAATTGAACATATAGCAACTAGTCGGGTTGTACCGCTCAATGATATTCACGGTCGCAGATATATTCACATGAACTGATAAACACGAACTTAAAATTTCAATCGACTAAACTTTTCCAAATTGTCCCCAAATGCAATCCAGCACTCAAACAAATCTGGGGCAAAACTAAATATCCAAAAATTCATATTTCCATGAACTAGAGCCCCGGAAAAAATTTGGGGCACTGTAGCCCAAAAAGAGCGGCGGTTCAGCGACAAAATGTGCCATTTTTCTTCTGTTCTGCGGCCGAATTTTGGAGTTAGGTGCCCAAATTTTTTTTTAGCTCTAGTTTTGCCTGCACATAATTTTAATACAACCGGAAATTTTTTTTGAACAACTTTCAAAATCGACAGCAAGCACATCGAAACGGAAATACAATTTGGAAAAATTGGTTGATCGATATTTTAATCTTGTGCAAACTAGCTAATAATGGTTTATGGGGTGGCTCTGATACCATGTTGGGTTACGTCAGTGCTGGCCATCTACTATAGCCGGTGCGGAATAAAAATAGGCGTTTAAAAATTTTGGCGCTAACGAATCCGTCAAGATCGAACCATAAACCTTTACTAGCTAACTAATAAGAGCTAAACTACTGAGATATAGATATTCTGTATAAATACCGAATGATCCGTGTCCTTCGGTCTTCCACCATCATCCTTAGCTCTTTGAGGGGTCCACGATAGAGCTTGGCCTCCGGTCTTCCTCCGTCGAAGATGATCTACCCGAGAGAGACGATGCAGACTCCAGCTTCGCCTAGCGAAGCAACCGACGCTCAAAGGTTGCTAGTAATGGAGTGTGGGGTGTAGGAATATCTCACTATCTTTTTCTCTCATACCTCATGCTCAAATGAGCAATCAAAGAAGAAGAAAGTGGAGGTGAGGAAAACTATGGCATGAGCAACTCAAGAAATGGCTAAGTCTCCAAGAGAGTGTGTGTGTGTGTAATGTAGAAGGAATGGCTAAGTCTTTTGAACTATGGAAAAATATCTTATCTCAATTTGCAATAAACAAATGAAGAGCCACACCTCTCTACATACCTCAACATGCTCATGCCACCTCACCTCTCCACCTCATTTTCTAATGATTTTCTAAAAAGGAAAATCATATAATGAGGTGTCAATCTTCTAGAAGATATTCCGTATAAATACGTAATACAACCCGGTATACGTATCGAAATACATATACGCGTATTCGTATAAAAATACGAATAGCCAAGAGAGAAAATGAATAGTGAACAATAATACTAGAATACATATATATATATATATGTATATATATAGATTATTAAATCAAAACTTGATTTAATAATCCGGCTCAATCCTAAGCCGCCAGTGTTATCAACCGTCCGATAAAAGTCTGTGTATCATGTACATATATTTAATCGGATACCTGTATGTACCAACATACGTCATCTACATCATATCGCCTGAACCGTGACAACTCTCTGTGTGGGACTCTAAAAACTCGTCAATACGCTGGCAGTGTGTTTAACCAAAAGCACGTCAGCGGCACTAGCTGTAAGTAACGGCTACCCAGGTATTGAGTGAAAGGAAGGCCAACGAGCAAACTCATCCAAACCCCTACTGAGCCTATCCATGACAATCTCCATACAATCCAGTTTTTTCGTCTAAGAGTATCGCATATCGAGTCTAGGGTGTGGATAAAGTCAGACCCCTAATAACGCAATATTTCGTGTTGGTATGAAGCCCATCACCAACTGAGAAACTACTGATCTAAATTAGTAATTCTAGACTACATTGGCCAAGGATTTCTGGTGATGGCCACCCGTACACTGCGCGACATCAACCCCCAATACCGGGAGAGACGAATCCCCGACGATCGGCTCACTGCCTCCATCTGGTTCGGGACTGTACCCAACTAAAATCTGTTTGCACGACTCCTTTGAGCCGTGGTAGGGTAGTAATCAAAGCACAGTAGGAACTCACATGAGACAAATGATGATCTCAGGTCGATAGACTAACTTGTACACATGTCACCTGGAAACTGCTATCTGACAATAGGTATAATACCAACTAGCATGTTCCCGACGAGTCCGTCCAGTGTACTCATAACCCAATGAGCACCTGTATACTATCTTAGGTGACTAATTGACACCAATGTCTTATGAGACCGTCCACAGCCCCTCGCCAGGGTCTCGATAAGTATACATTAGTCTACTCCGGAGTATCGATGCCCAGTCTCGATACTCTCTCGACTAGGAACATTTAAGGATGTGCTTATGGACCACCCAGCTCCCACATATATGATCTCCATCATAATGCTGGTAGTCAAGCAAGAATCCTATGGGCTCTATCAACATGTAATAGTGATCTGTAATACCACATAATACATGTACATGATGATAAAGGCAAACCAGATAGCATACTATCATTTTGAGTAAGACTGTTATACCCGTATAGGTCCTCCCTCAATTATCACAATCACGTGCCTGCGATCACAATAATTGACTCGAGGGCACTATAACCAACATGTCCTTTTGCGGACGTCATTATCCCAAGGATGGGGAACTGTGGCTTGATGGGCAGGGCCCGCCATTTGAACGTGGACAGGGGCATCCACCAGCGATGCGAGTCTGTCTATCCGAGTGGATAAGACGTTGATCACGTTAGGAGGGGGAGACGAGCCGCTCCCGCCTTCGTTGTGGTGGTTCGTATTCGGATCGTCGCGGTTGTCGCTCGCCATCGGGTCGAGGGCGGAGGATCAACTTTAGGGTTGGAGAGGCTTCTAAAACGTTCCCACAGACGACGCCAATTGATGGAGGCTGTGATCTCCTTCAGATGTTGTAACATTTCAGAAAAATAAAATATTATTTTTGGGAATTTATATAATTAAATAATAAATATTATGAATATTTTAATAATGCGGTATAATTATATACCGATAAATTGGAAATTATTGGAAAATTAAATTAAATGGTGATTTTAGAGGGATTTATGTGATTTAGGCAAATTATGAATTTTTATAATTAGTTACATACATGTTTATTTCTAAACGTGATTAATATTCACTAATCATGCATTGATTTTGTTTTGTGTACATGACATGCACCATGTCATATTACACATTTGTTACAATTTTCCTACCATGGCTTATTCCTTTTCTTCATGCTTGGTTTTTGAATTTTGGTTAATAGAAAAGGAAAAAAGGAAAACAAAGAGAAAAGAAAAAGGAAAACAAAGAGAAAAGGAAAAGGAAATGAATATAGAATTGGGTATGGGCAAGAGAGAGAAGAGTGAGAGGTGAGAGGTCAAGTTGACTATGAGCATTCTTCCTTCATCATTCTCACTCCCTCCTCTCTCATGGCTGCCCTCTTCCCTCCACCTCCTTCACCACCTCACTACACCCCCATTTCCATACCAAAACACTACATTTCTTTCATTAAAAACATGCACAAGATCACTACAAGCATGAGAGATCAAGAAAAATTGGATTTTGAAGACTTGGGGCAACTCAAGAATTTTCTTGAGTTGCCAAATGAGGTATTCCCTTCACCATTTGTGTAGTTTTTCATTTACCTTAGCATCTAATTTATTTCAGAAGTGTTTAAATAAGGTTTAGTGAGCTTTGAAAATTCCTAGGTGAGGTTTTGAGGAATTTTGAGTTGTGATGATGCATGTGAGTGTATTAGTGACTACAAACCACCCTTTTTGTGTTAAAACCTGGACCAAATAGAGCCTAGACTATGCAATTCATTTTAGTTGATTCAATGTTGGTTTTTGTGTTAAAGTGTGCCTATAGGGAATCTGGTGTAACCTGGGATGATTACTGAAAAATCAAACAACTACATTAACCTAATTAAGACCCTATGAGACCACCCTGTGAAAACGAACCCTTTCTGAGCCTTCCAAACTGAGCTCACAGGATTTTTGGCCAATGTGGCCGGCCAAAAAGTGGAGGATCGTGTTGAATTTGCTTCTGTAGCTCATATACCCCCTATACAACATCCCAGTATTGTTTGTTTAGCTTGATTTCACCTGAAACAAAATCTGGGACCAGTTTTCTAAGTTGCTGCTTAATATTTTGTGGGTTTTAATGACTTGAAGTTTTGGTTTTGTGTTTTGTATCGGTCACTTGACGTTTGTACGTCGATATTGGGTGTTATTTGGTTCTTTTGCATGAGTAGACCATAGGTTCTAACCTATGTGTATTTCGCGTGTTGTTTTGGTTTTGAATTGGACGTTTTGATGTGATACGATATATATGATATGTAGGTACCCTCACGTGGACTTCAGACGATGAAGAAGAGGATGAAGACATCGACTTCGGCAAGCAAGGATCAGGTGAGTAGATATATATCTACGAGGGAAGTCGGGTGGATGGCGTATAGCACCCCCGCAGTTCGTAATGTAGCCTATGATATATTAAAGTTATATATGATCATTTATTTGTGAAACTTGGATAGTTAGCAAGTAGGATCTTAGAAGATCATGGGTTAATTCTAGTATAGTTGGATGATAGTGTCGTTAATTAGTTGTAGTCGCGAACCCTAGAATAAGGTTTACACTCACACACACGCACTCGCATACATTTTACTTTCTTTTGCGTATATGGGGATATAGATATATATATACATATATGTTTGTGAGTATGTATACACACACACACACATACATGGATAATGAGGATAATACATGGTACTTGGAGGTGAGTCGATGAGATTGGGCATGATGCCATGAGATCGGTGATGCGATTTGGCTCGTATTATGAGATACGACATGAGATTATAGCGGGTCTTTAGGCGGTGTGTTTTCACACACACACACACACACACATATACATACATACATACATACATACATATATATATAGATTGATGGTATCAGAATGTACTAGATTTAGATCAGTACCCCTAATTCAAGATATGATGATAAGGATACCAGAAGAATAATGAGATAAATGTGAAATTCGACCCGTACCCAGATTTGGGATGCCGTACGATGGATTTACCGTACGAGATAATTATGATGATTGATCCGCATTCTTGACTCAAAGATTTCATGTTATATATTGTATCGTATATGATACTATTGAGGCGGGATCACCGACTACTAGATATATATATCGACTCAGACTTAGGTGGATTTCCTTACCCCTTTCGATTAGCCTGTTAGTTTAGTACTGTAGTTTACTTAGTAGATGTTAGACTGGACCCGAGTCATACTTATTTCCAAAAATAACGAATCGTGAGTATTTTAAAGACAGGCCAAGGGATGCTACAGATATTTCAAAGGACGTACCTTTTCTTAAAAACACCGTAGCCCTTATTTTCTAAACACCATGATTTATGCTAATTCAAATGCCAAAACTGTATGGCTCGTTTATATAAATGTATATTCTTTATTGCTGCGTTTACTATTCATTTTCCGCATATTCTTAATTTTCGCATCGCATTGCATGCTTATTGTGTTTACGTAATTATTATGAAACCCATGCTGTCAGGACACCAACACCATTACCGATGATGCGTATACTCCACGTACACCTGCTTGCCGGCTCACACACATCATCATCAGTAATTTCCATATCACGTACACATTTGAAAACACTATCCATTAGTATAAATTGTTAGCTGATGGTTTCGACATGGTACTAGTGTGCTTGCTTTTATATGATAGCTTAGACATTGCATTTATTACTATGATTTTAATGTATATTTATATATTCATTTTCCATGACATTATGGGCCAGTACGGATTGCCGGAGCCCAATATTATGGAATTCAATGTTTATTTACCCTTGAGATTAGGATTTCGAATTTCCATGAGATTTCTGGATTTGGAGAAACTGCAAGGATTTTATAAACTGATTATCATTTTAAAATGAAAGTTGCGGTTTTCTCATGATATGATTTTGAGAGGAGTCCACCATGAGTTTTCTTGGCTCTTGAGTGATATGATACACCCAATTCAAGGAGGTGGAGGAACCGTCTGTGGGTGCATGGTGGACCCGGTGCGGTATCCCGGGGTGAGAAGGTCGCAGATGATGGCGTTGAGCCCGACAGGGGAGCACTACCGACCAGTGATTTTATTGTGACTCGACGGATATCCAGAGGATACCGATCGGAGTATAGGCCAGTCCGGATTGTCGGAGCCTGAGGTATTGAGATTTGATTTTACGGGCCAGTCCGGATTGCCGAAGCCCCAGATATTGAGATAAAGAGATATACATATTTTGTGTCGATGCTAGACACTGATTTTCTATTGATTTCATTGATGATACTTCGGTTTTATACAGAAATCCCTCTCAGATAAGAAAACAGTTTTCTCATTTAGGTGTATTCTGTTTTCATGCATTCATACATCATATATGTATTATGTTGATACCTGAGGCTCTGACACGAGCACTTGATATTACACTTATGTGTAGATGTTTAGATTATATTATTTGAGAATATTACTGATCGTATGACCTAAGATTGAGTCATACATGCGATTTCTGCTCGGTGTTGTTTTCTACTCACGAGTTGGCAAATCACCCCCATCGTGCCACAGTTTCTTGCAGGTTCTGCCGTACAGGTTTTTCTTAGCGGCTTTGCTGGCACACTTCCTTATTTTGGGTGATTGCTTTGGTAGGTGGGTTCATTCGCATCGTGACAACCGTTGTACTTTATTATTTCAGTTGTATTTAGTAAACTCTATCAACCAGACTTGTATATTATTTGATAACCTTAGAAGACTAGTTGTATATTCTTTCGACCTTAGAGTCGCGCGTTGTATTATTATGAGTTTTCTTGATGATATTGAGGTTCCTTTTGAGTTTTGATCATCGCCTTTCGACGTTGTATATTATATTGCTTGTGTGGTTATGATCTCCAATTAGCGAAGAGCTAGCTCCCGCTTGGAGATGCCTTTATATATATTTCATGTGTTGTACCCTTTTGGGGCCAGTATTTACAAGGGAAACTCTGCCGAAATTTTCAGAAAAGACTTGAGGTTTTTAAAATGTAATACTTCGACTTATGTTGTTTAAACCACTTGCTTTAAAACTAAACTTTTCCTTCCTTCTTCTTTTAAATGGTTTAGATTTCTGGGATTTTTGGCTTACTTGAATTAGATGGGGTCCTATAGACTTCATATGATTCAAGTGCTAGTCATGTGCCATTTTGGGTCGTGACAGATGTTGTCCGCCGTCGATCCTGTGATGATGGTCTTTAACGGTTGAGATTTGGTTGGGGATTTTTTGAGTGTGTGGATCTCAATGGGTTGGTGTTGACGCCGAGCTATTTGTAAAGAAAGTCTCGGGATGGGTGATCACCATAGGACTCTCCGACAATTAAGTTACTGCCGAAGAATAGGTGCAGAGTAATGGCGTATTTGAATGAGTTCGATTTACCTAAGTCGTCTAAGAGAGGGGTCTATATAGTGGTTGCGTGGAGCGAGCAGGCGTGAGATCATCGCCGTCAGTTACGCCCATGCGTTATCCTCGCATTAATGGCGGGATACGCCCATTAATAAGGGGACACGCTAGCGTAGGACGCGGAACGTGGGGAGTCTGATATCTCGTTCTGGCGAGATACACGGAGCCGTTGCGGGGGCGCTTGGGTTCCACGCTCTTGGATGATCAGGGAAGCCAAGAAAGTTTGGCTTGTCAGATGGTTCGGAGATGAGCGGGGAGGCCGAGAAAGTTCGGCGACGAGCTGCTGGCTATTTGTTAGGTAAAGGTGGAAAGTACTCAGGGAGGTCTCCTGAAAAGTCGGATGCATTTTCGGAGACGAGGTCCCGAGGAACGCGCCAAATACTTCTTATTTATTCCACCTCCATAGCTTTCGGGACATGTCATCCGCCACGTGTCGTAACATGAGGAAATACCACTTGTGAGCGTCATCATACGGTGACTTGGAAGATGATAATTTGATATTAGCGATATATATATAATTTTTTTTTCATTTTCTCTCGGCTTCTTAAGTTTTCGAACTTATTCTAAAAATTAGTTTGTGTATGTGCTGAAATTATTGTATTAATTCTTTCATACTATTAGCCAATAAGGGAGGGGGTCATGATGCTCCCAGAAATAAAGCAGCTATGGAGAGGTTAAATCATACACGCTACATATCTATACCAGCGAAGAGATTATGATTTATAATATAGAAAGGTTGAATATGTGAATCTATGAAGAATAGTACAATTTTAGTTATTTTTAATATCATTGTTGCTTTACATAAACTTAGTCAGGATATTATGTTTTGATCCTTGAGATGAATATGACATGAATATGACCTTATAGAGAAAGATTCTGATGCTACTCGGTACTGAGAACTTCCCAGATCATGATACGTGGCAGATGATGTGTCCCAAAGCTTACGGGAAAGGAGCAAGAATGGTACATTAGAAGCATACCCCGGGCCTCCCTCCTGAGGAAGTTCCTGACCTTCGGTGGCCTTCCAGACCACTCTTATGCTCGCCTTACAAACAACCATTGGCCCGCCTCCGATCCCTCCCGCATGCTGTGTTCCCTCAGCCTTCCTAGCTTGCCTCCGAGCTATCATAGAACCAAGCTCGCTCTGCCTCCCGCTCGTTCCCGAGCCTCTCGCTGAGCTTAGCTTCCTTGGTACCACTGACCGACCCAATGCGCAGATCGCAGGTGTCTCCGCCACGGCTCCGTGAATCTCGCCAATCGCGAGATATCCTCCGCCCACGATCCCGCGTTCCATGCCATCGTGTTCCCCCAGTAACGAGCGTATCTCGTCATTAATGAGGGGTCCCGCCTTTGCGTAACGCCAGGGGGCGTAACGACCGTGAATCTCGCGCCAACCGGCCCACAGCTGCCACCATATAAACCTCTCTCTCAGATGATTCAGGTAAGGTAATTTTACCTCAATAGGCCGTTACTCTGCCAAAATAGCTCGACTAACTTGATCGTCGGAGGGTCCTCGGTGTTACAACCATCCCGGGACTTCCTTGCAGGTAGCTCGGCCTCGTCCCAACCAAGCCCACTGAGATCCATACGCATTGAGAGGTAACCCTCAAACTCAATCTCAGCCATCCAATAATGCTCGCTATAGATCAACGGAAGACAACATTTGAAGGAGACCACAACCACCATCAGTTGGCACCGTCTGTGGGAAGTGAAAAATTCCGCTCAACAAAAGTTGATCTTCCTATCTCGAACTCATGGCGAATGATCATCGCGACGAACTAAGCTCTGGCCGCCGTCCTCCCCAAAACGGAGACGCGGGTGGATCCCCGCCTCCCCCGAATACCATTCATGCACTGTCTGCACGGATAGATCGGCTCGCGTCCATCGTAGATGCACTTGTTCGTATCCAAACGGCGGGATAAGCTTCCCAAGTCGCCGCTCCCCCACCTCAGGAGAGGCACATGGGGAGAGAAGACACTGCCCGCGCCGGCATATCTGGGCACCACCTCGCTATCCCCGGCGGCCACAAATCCCCAATGGCGACCAACTCGATGACCCGGTGGGCACCTCACAGCTCGACGCCGAGCTTTTATGAAAGAGCACCCCGCCCGGAGGCCCATCGTGCTCCTGTCCTTCCCGAGGAGGTGTCGGTCAGCTCGCCTACTCCCAGGCATGGCCGGCGCCCTTTCCCTCGATAGGTTCGCATGGACGGGACTCACTACGACAGCTCGAAGACAACCTCACCAGTAGACCTACGGAACCTCATAGAACGGAACCGAAACCGCGGCCCGGCATAGGTTGCCAGCAGCAGGGGCCATAAATCTGAGTATGCCGAATCCTTAGGATACCATGACCGACTCGATGCCCTTGAAAAGAAGAGTGAGGGTATACATCGAGAGATTCGTCCTTCAGGCGACGGGGCTAGATATGCCGCTGACTCACTTATGAAGCCCTTCACCGAGGAACTTCTCACTGTCCACGTCTCCTCTAAGAAAAAGCCCCCAAAGGTCTCCCTCTTCGACGGAAAGTTCGACCCGAAAGACCATTTGGATGCGTTCACAGCAGGGATGAGTTTCCGGGACAACTCCAACGCCGCGTAATGCCGTGCTTTCCCCGCCACTCTCATCTGCTCTGGACGAGGCTGGTTCCGAGGACTCACGCCACGCTCAATCTTTACCTTCGATGAGTTGGCCACCCAGTTCCTCGGCCATTTCGTCGGGAACAGACGGCAGAAGTGGACCGTCGATCATCTTTTCACTATAAAGAGCGGGGACAAGGGGTCCTTCAAGGGATACGTCACCCGCTTCTACAACGCCCTCCTTGAGGTCCCAGAGCATCGGGATGAGACGGTCATCACCGCCCTTAGGTCGGGTCTTAGGCACAGGGAGTGGCTCCGTTTCTTTGCATTAGCGCAACCTAAAACCATGGCCGAGGTAAAAGCCTGGACCGAGCGAGAGATCCAGCTCGAATCCGAGGTGAACGCGAACCTACCTCGGACAGACCAGACCGATCAGAAGAAGAGGGAAAGAGAGGATAAAAAGAAGGTTGAGCGGCCAAAGCCCTACTCCCCAAAGTTCCAGGAGTACACCCCGCTTAACATCTCCCAGACAGAGCTGTTGGAGGAGGAAAAGTTCGAGAGATTCTTTAAACTCCCTTCGGTCAGCTATAAGGCGACCAAAAGAACAAGAGGCCTCTATTGTGCTTTCCACAGGTCGCAGGGACACCCTACCGAGAACCGCAAACAGCTCCGAGACTACATCAAGGAGTTAATCCGCTCGGGGCACCCGGCAAGATACTTGCGGGACAAGCCGACCGAGAGCAAGAGAATCACCCCCTTCCCGGTGAGTTAACGATCAAATAAATCATGGTCGTATCAGCGGGGGGGGTGCGCCTGGGGCTGATGAGACACGGTGCCCCTTGCCGGTCGAAGGGACTAGCAGCCAACCTCGGAAGAGGGCCAAAGCAGCTGAGCCCATCATCTTTACCAACGAGGACCTCCACGGGATATCCCTGCCCTACAACGACCCTTTGGTAATCACCGCACGGGTCCCCCGTTACGAAGTGCAAATGATATTAGTCGACTCGGGAAGCTCGACAAACATCCTCTTCTACGATTGCTTCCTGTGTATGGGACTTACCCCGTCGGACCTGAGGCCGACCGCTCATATCTTGTCGGGGTTCACCAACCACTCCATCCCGGCAGAAGGGGTGGTCACCCTCCCGCTTAACATCGGAGAGACAGGCCATACGTGTACCGTGCCTATGGAGTTCATCGTCGCCAGAATTCCATCGGCCTACAGTATCCTTCTGGGACGCCCGACGCTCAATTCCCTCCGGGCCCAAATATCGACCTACCGCCTGGCAATCAAGTTTCCCCTCGACCAAGGCGGGATAGGTCGGGCTTACGGGAACCAGCAAACCGCGAAGATTTTCTTCACAGCAATATCGATGCCCGAAGAGAGAAACGATGATCTTGAGAGCACGGATGAATTCAGCGGATCTTTAGATACTCGGGACAATCATAAAGAGATCTGAGGAGCCCCGGTGGAGCCGCTAACAGAGGTCCCCCTTGTCGAAGGGGACAACGAATGAACGGTCCAAATCGGGTCACTCTTAACAGGGGCTCGACGCGACGACGTGGTCTAGTTCCTCGCATGCCGCCTACGACGGTCACTCTTCCCGATATTCACACATCTCGGAAGGACGAGCAGAGCCTTATAAAACCGAGCAGCTTCACTGCTCGATCTATCCTTAGCGGGTAACTTCTTACCCATCTACGCTAAGGATCGAAGCTGTAACATTTCAGAAAATATAAAATATTATTTTTGGAATTTAATATTAAAATAATTTATTTCGCAAAAACTACTCGATTTGCGAAATTGGGGTTTTCGTAAAATGGTATAAATATATACCAATAATTATGAAATAATTGGAAATTAAAATGATTTATTCATTTAAAAATATATTTATCGGATTTGGCATTTTTATAATTAATTATATGTAAGTTTAAAAAAAAAATTAAACCCGATTAGTGCACTACTAATCGTGATTAAGCCAAATCCGTGTTTCTATATTTTTTCATGGTTAGTGCACCATATCATATTGCATTTTTGTTGCATGTTATTTCATTGTGCTTGTTCATTTGCATTTAGTTTTTATATGAGGGAGGAATAAAGAGAAAAGAAAAAGAAAAGAGGAATGATTGAGGAGAGAGATGGGAGGGGGGGGACATAATGATGTTATGAGACCTTGCCATAAGAGAGAGTGGGTAAGATTAAGAGAGGGGGGGCTGGCCATTATTTTCTTCATCCTCCCCCATTATTTTCTTTACCTCCTCCTTCATCTTTAAGCTCCACCTCCTCTACCTTCATGACCCATCTCAATTCCCTCACTATAACCCTACTTCACAAAAAAAGATGCACAATCTCTCTACAAACCTAATGGATGCTTCAAAGTTGAATTTTGATCACCTTGAGCAACTCAAGAAAATTCCTGAGTTGCCCAATGAGGTATAATTCTAGAGCCTAGTTTAGTTTTGAGTTTAATAGCATCCTACCTTAGTTTAGAGTTAAACTTGTTTAGATTAGTGATGCTTAGAAATTCCTAGAGAAGGGTTTGGGTGATTGTGTGGAATCATGATCTGTAGTGGGTGTCTACAAGACCCTTGGTGATGTTTTACTGGCATAGACCGGATACTAGAACCCAAAACCAGAACTTAGAATTTCCCCGACATCGATATTCGACAGTTTGTGAATGTATCTGGGAATCTGGGATGACCGGAGACCATTATAAAATAAGTTCCCTTGACAGAGAGACGTGCAAGCAACCATGTATCTATCCCTGAAACCCTAGACCTCAAGTCCCAATCCTGGCCGCAAATAAACTCCATATGGCCGCAAATTGCGGCCAGTCTGTATTGGAATTGGTTCGTGCTTGGTCCATAGTTCCTATATCTTCTAATTAGACCTACCCCAAGTGCAAAATTCCCTAGTTTAGCCTAGGGTGAAATCTAGGAGCTGTTATGGGTGTTTTTGGCTATGTTTTCCGAGTTTTGAATGCTTGGTTTTGATATTTGGATTTGTATTTAGTTGTTGGGCATTTGAACGTCAACAACAAGGGTTGTTTGATTGTTTTGCATGCATAGGCCATAGGTTCTAACTTATGAGCGCACCGCGTGCCGTATTGGTTTTCCGGACTTGATGTTAATGATATTGTGATATGTGTTGATATTGTAGGAACCTTCGTGTGGATTCCGAGACGATGGAGCATGGCGTCATCGACTTCGGCAAGTAAGGATCAAGATGAGTAGATTTATATCTACGGGGGAAGTCGGGTGGATGGTGTATAGCACTCCTGAAAATTTGATGGAAACCGATATATAGATTATGGTTAAGGAAACCTATATTAGAAAACTATGGAGATGGTTAATTAAGATAGTTAGAGATGATAGGAATAAAAGATAGTTAGAGATGATAGGAATAAAAGATAGTTAGAGAGGATATGAGTGATTGAATATATGTATCGAGATATGAGATGAAAGCTTTAAGGATTAGAAAAGTGAATGTGAATCACGACTTATAGATATGTAGTTGCACTAGAATAAGTATAAGTTTTAGAGTAGCATGACATTAGTCGTATAAGATAGAATATATAGGTAAGATGACCTGATGTGAGACATTAATGTGATGAGAAGAGTATATGATGTGATATGATGACTTGGTGTGATATGTCATTATATGGATGCGAGTCAATATGTGATGATTGATACCCTTGCCGGTCCCTTGATATGAGATTGTTATGGATGCCTTATAGCATTGCGCCCACGATTTACTTTATGCTACGTTCATGTCACTCTCATTGCATTACATGTACCTGTGCTAGTACACCTACACCATTATCGATGATGCGTATGCTATACTTACACAGATTGGCTGGCTCACACACTTCATCATCGATAATTGCTATGTCACTCACACAGTAGAATTTCTACATCATGCTATTATATTGCTATGCTTTCATTATGATGATATGCCTATGCTCACATCACTGTTCCATGTTGCATGATATACAGATATGCTTACATTCTGTTATATATCGCATACATTATGCTTTACAATTATACGCATCGAGATATGTGGTTTTCATGAGATTTCTGGATTTGAGAACCGTGGACATTTCAAAAGAAAGTATGTATTGTTTTAAAAACCCAGTTTCTCTTGATATGATATTTCAAGACGCCCACCATGCGTTTTCTCGGTTCTGAGACGTGTGATATGTGAAACCCGATTCAAGGAGCGGTAAGCATCGTCTGCGGGTACATGGTGGACCCGGTGAGGTACCCCGGGGCAAGAAGACTCGTATTGTTAGACGATGAGCCCGGCAGGGGAGAACTACTTACTGGTGATAGTATTTGGGCTCGGAGACTATCCGGAGGATACCGACCGGAGTCGTCAGATGATTTAGGCCGATCCATACTGACGGAGACTGTGGGACGATTCGGACTGATGGAGCCCGAGATATATGAGGATTTATGTGTCGATGTTGGACACGGGTTTCATGATATTTCGAGTGTCGATGTCGGACACTCAGGTTCCATGATTTTGATGTGTCGTTGCTGGACACACGTTGGTTGATATCCTTATATTTACATGCATATGTTTTATGATATTTACATGCATGATGTTGCTGTGTCATTGGTTGACACGTGGACGAGATCCACATGCATACAGGCATTGATTATATGGTTGGATGATATCCACATGCATATAGGCTTTGAGTATATTGTTTGCACATATGCAGATACGGTCACCCTAGATATCATAGTATTACCTTTATGATATAGTTGACCTAGGAGTCGTTGTTTATTCGATTTCTACCTGTTGATATTTTCTACTCACGAGTTGGAAACTCACCCCCGTTATGCCATAGTTCTTGCAGGTTGACCGCATGGATTAGTAGCGGCATCGCTGGCACATAGCTGCTTTCGGGTGTTTGCTTTGGTAGGTGGTACATATTGGATCGTACCCCTCTTGTATTTATTATTCCTGTTGTATCTAGTTAACTCCATCAAATCAAAAATTAGTATTGGTATAAATAGTGAGACTTGTGGTTGCGAGACAGAGAGCGAGGGTTTATGTTTGCTTGGTGGGTTTGATGTCTTGCTTTACATTATCTTTTTTGTGTTGATTTTCGCCGTTGGGCGTCGTATACATATATTCTGTCTTGCATGGTTGTGATCCGCCGATTGGCGAAGAGCTAGCTCCCGCTTGGGGATGCCTTTTATATTATCATGTATTTTTAGTTTGGGATCAAAATATACAAAGGGGGTGCTGCCCAAATTTTTAAAAGACGAAAAATGTTTTCAACTAATAAAACTCACTTGCATTTTTCATGTTCCATTATCTATGTATTTAAGAAAACCTTTGATTTCATTATATCTTTATTTTAAAACTTTGCCTCTTTTATTTTCTTAAAAAGGTTTAGATTTCTGGGCTTCGGCTTACTTGAATTATGTTACGCCTTTAGACGTTGCGTGATTTAAGTGTCGGTCACGAGCTAATATTTCGGGTCATGACAAAGTTGGTATCAGAGCGCTAGGTTTAACCTTGGTTCGAGTCTATGTTTGACTATGCGGAGTCTAGGGCGGATATGTATTTCGGAACCTAGGCTTGACCTTACAGAACTTAGACTTGAATAGGGGGTATTAGACCCGAACTTTCGTTTCATAGGCTGGCCCTGATTGATGGAGTAGGTAGCTTAAGTAGAGTGACGTACCGTACGTATGTTCCATGGCATATTTACAATACGATACTCCACTTAAGAAACCTTAAGATGTACACATTTTAAGATCTGTGATTCTCTTCGTTTCCTTGATCATACATCCATTTGAGATCCTTGATTCTATTCGTTTCAATGATCATATTCTCACTGATTCCGTTCCTCCTAATGATCATGTATCCATTTTGGGATTTGTTGATTCTTTTCATCCCTTTGATATATTTTCATCGATACTTGATTGAGGTTCCTGTCACCATGGTTTGAGTGCAGATCGAGCTGCTGCTAGTGATGCGGTCAGGGCGAGCTCGTCATGGACGAGGACTGACCATCATGTTTTCTGGTGACATGGGAACGTCTCGATGTATTTGTGTTGTGACCTCTCGTTTGAGGCGAGTGTTTGGTTTTGCACCGTATGATCGGGCCACTGATAGAGACTGCCTGTTGTGAGAGGACTGTTGATGTACAGCCTACCTCAGAGATCGTGATGTCGTCTACCTTGCAGAAAGATGACCCAGTTGTTGCTGAGATTGATAGGATGTCGGTTCTAGAGCTTATAAGCTGAGATCGCTGGAGCTTTCAGGCGGAGATGCGACAGATGATAGCTAGTCTATCTTGAGTGGAGAGACGAAGGTGATTCGTCAGATTTGATGCGCCGATGCAGGCTCAGTTGAGTTGAAGATTTCCAGTATGGAGAATCTTATTCAGATCTAGAGTAGATCGATCCAAAGATGACATTGTTCGTGGGATGATCCGATAGGCGATCAGTAAGTTGACCAGTTTCAGATAGAGGACCTCATCCAGATGCGTTGCGAGTCGATCGAGAACGTACGAATATGGAGTATTCCTCCGATGATTGGGACGAGTTTCCGGGGACGTGTTCGGCCAGAGATCTTCTACAGAGTGATGAAGATACCGAATTCGCGACTACGAGTCCGTGCGAGAGATTCCAGATTGACTGTAGCCGAGAATCATTGCAGTACGCAGATAGCATGACGTGACATCGAAGTGGACGATAATAAAAACGAGTGGAACAAGAGGTTCGAGCGAGATGTTAACGAGCTATGGTTACTCCCCGTCGAGATTAGAGATCTGATATATATACAGAGGCGTTGGGATACTGCCAGTTTCCGAGGAAATGATGTGCTAGAGAGCAGATGTCCAGAAGACGAGAAAAGATTACGTAAGAGTACCGGCCTCCGTACAGTTCGGCATAGGCGAGATTAGAAGAGACCTTGAGCAGGTTCTTTCCAGGACACTGCTGTGATAATATTTGCACCGAAGATCAGATGTGTCACGTGTATTCAGAGGACCAGAGGTCGACGCCAGTGACGTGCTGCTTTATGAGTGGTCATGTTAATTGGCCGAGAGATGACCAGAGGAGTGCCAGAGCGGAATCGTTTCCGTTAGTACATCGGAACGGGCAGATGAGCCGATAGATTGCAAAATTGGTAATCCACAGAGAAATGAGTACCCAGAGACAGAGGACGCCAGACCGTGAGCAGGAGGCAAGCGGATGTTCTTGCTTTGCCAGTTTTGGATGCACCGACATTTTTCGACATTGTAAGAGGTGTACCTCAATGTCATTTGTTGCAATTTGCGTTTGTGATCCGATTCTCTCGCTTATATCGCTTGGATTTGAGTTTTAATGATTGGGTTTCATGATATTGTTTTCGTGCACCATGGCTGCACCTACTAGGTATTACATTTTGTGCATAGTTATTGCACTTGATTTATGTTTTTACACCACTACATCGGTTTGCGATTTGTGCATATCTATTGCACTTGATATTGATTTTGTGCCTTGGCTGCACATATTTATGATTTCGTGGATTTCATACGGCTGATTTGGTTTTTATGCATGTGGTACGCACTCGATTGATTTTTGCACTCGGTATAGCTCACATATGCTTGCAGTGCATTGATACCTGTTTTGTGCACGCAGTTATGATTTTATACACCTTTGTACACTCGGTGTTGCTTTTTATACGCATTTGAGTTGTTGATGAGTTCCGTGCATTGTTGCACCGGATTAATATTTCGTGCACTGGATGCACTGGATTTGGTATTTCGTGCACTGGATGCACCGGAATTGTATTTTGTGCATTTGATGCACCAGATTTGTATTTTGTGCACTTGATGCACCATATTAGTATTTTTGTGCATTGTTGCACTAGATTTGCATTTCGTACATTTGTTGCACCGGATGGGTATTTCGTGCATTAGTTGCACTAGATTTATACTCCGTACCTTGGTTGCACCCGATTTATATCTTGAGCATTTGTTTTACCAGATTTATGTTTTTGTGCGCGTCGCACTTGACGTTCATTTTTCGTGCGCTTTACCGCACTGGGCATTTAGTTGGACTTGACGCGCTTGGGTTGGATTTTTGCGCATATTGAGCGTTTGGTATTGGATTTTATTCATGCATGTCGGAAGCACTTGACTGATTTCGTGCATGTCGGATGCACTTGACCGATTTTATTCGTGCATGTTGGATGCACTTGACTTAGGTTTCATTCGTGCATGTTGGATGCACTTGATTTGGATTTTCACGCAGGTTGGGCGCATGATTTGGGATGTGGTTTTGTGCACACCGGATGCACTCGATTGAGATTTTCATTGTGCAGGTTATTTGCACTGGATTGAGATTTTCGTGCACAATGGATGCACTAGATGTTGTTGTCGTGCACACCCGTTGCTCTGGACAGATACTTTCGTGCACACCCGATGCACTTAGTTTGCTTTCGTGCATATTGTGGCACTTGTATTTGGATTTGGTTTCTGTGCGCACCATACGCACGTGATTGTTGGAAACGCCTTTTGAGGCTGATTTTGCTCTTGAGCACCTTGTTTTCATGATGGGCATTATATTATGTAGTAGCCGAACAGAACTGATCTGAGGACAGTACCTGAGTACTTTGCAAGCATTAAAAGTTTAACAAGAGATTTTAAAAAAGGAGCTATAGTCACGCTATTTCTTACGTGTCCATGAGCGACACGAACGTTTACAAAGGAAAACCTTTTGGGATATTTTAAAAACGGCGGAACATATATTTTAGCAAAACATATATGAATATATATTTATTACTATACAAATGAGCGTCCGTCACTTGTGCCGTGGGTTACGCATCACACGGAGATTTAGAATAGATTTTTGCATGTGTTTTATTCAGTTTTTGAAGGTTTTTCCAAGGATGTGTACTATACACGTATTATAGTATTTGACTAGTGCATATTGGATTTCAGTAGTGGATTTCTAGATCTGTATCTCCATTGTGACTTCGATGATATACGTGCAAATCCGATGATTTGTGTGACTCTTGACGGAGTTCGATTTTGAGTTTCGTACTCGTTTTCAAGCGCACATGATGTGCTGTAGTATTTCTGTATCTCCCGTGATTTCGGAGCCCCGTTGATTTGAGTTGATTATTGAAATGTTTGGTATTTGGGGGTTTAAATTTATATTCGAGGACCGAATTTATTTAAGGGGGGAAGATTGTAACATTCAGAAAATATAAAATATTATTTTTGGAATTTAATATTAAAATAATTTATTTTGCGAAAACTACCCGATTTGCAAAATTGGGGTTTTCGTAAAATGGTATAAATATATACCAATAATTGTGAAATAATTGGAAATTAAAATGATTTATTCATTTAAAAATATATTTATCGGATTTGGAATTTTTATAATTAATTATATGTAAGTTTAAAAAAAATTAAACTCGATTAGTGCACTACTAATCGCGATTAAGCCAAATCCGTATTACTACATTTTTCCATGGTTAGTGCACCATGTCATGTTGCATTTTTGTTGCATGTTATTTCATTGTGCTTGTTCATTTGCATTTGGTTTTTATATGAGGGAGGAATAAATAGAAAATAAAAAGAAAAGAGGAATGATTGAGAAGAGAGATAGAGGGGACATAATGATGTTATGAGACCATGCCATGAGAGAGAGTGTGGGTGAGATTAAGAGAGAGAGGGGGGGCTACCCATTATTTTCTTCATCCTCCCCCATTATTTTCTTCACCTCCTCCTTCATCTTCAAGCTCCACCTCCTCTACCCTCATGACCCATCTCAATTCCCTCACTAAAACCCTATACCCCCTTCACAAAAAAAGATGCACAATCTTTCTACAAACCCAATGGATGCTTCAAAGTTGGATTTTGATCACCTTGAGCAACTCAAGAAAATTCTTGAGTTGCCAAATGAGGTGAGGTATAATTCTAGACCCTAGTTTAGTTTTGAGTTTAATAGCATCCTAGCTTAGTTTAGAGTTAAACTTGTTTAGATTAGTGATGCTTAGAAATTCCTAGAGAAGGGTTTGGGTGATTGTGTGGAATTATGATCTGTAGTGGGTGTCTACAAGATCCTTGGTGATGTTTTACTGGCCTAGACCGGATACTAGAACCCAAAACCAGAACTTAGAATTTCCCCGACGTCGATATTCGACAGTTTGTGAATGTATCTGGGAATCTGGGATGACCCGAGACCATTATAAAATAAGTTCCCTTGACAGAGAGACGTGCATGCAACCATGTATCTATCCCTGAAACCCTAGACCCCAAGTCCCAATCCTGGCCGCAAATAAACTCCACATGGCCGCAAATTGCGGCCAGTCTGTGTTGGAATTGGTTCGTGCTTGGTCCATAGTTCCCATATTTTCTAATTAGACCTACCCCATATGCAAAATTCCCTGGTTTAGCCTAGGGTGAAATTTGGGAGCTGTTGTTGGTGTTTTTGGCTATGTTTTTCGAGTTTTGAATGCTTGGTTTGATATTTGGATTTGTATTTGGTTGTTAGGCGTTTGTACGTCAACAACAAGAGTTGTTTGATTGTTTTGCATGCGTAGACCATAGGTTTTAACCTATGAGCGCACCGCGTGCCGTATTGGTTTTTCGGACTTGATATTAATGGTATTGTGATATGTGTTGATATTGTAGCTACCTTCGTGTGGATTCCGAGATGATGGAGCATGGCGTCATCGACTTCGGCAAGCAAGAATCAAAGTGAGTAGATTTATATCTACGGGGGAATTCGGGTGGATGGCGTATAGCACCCCCACAAATTTGATGGAAACCGATATATAGATAATAGTTAAGGAAACCTATATTAGAAAAGTATGGAGATGGTTAATTAAGATCGTTAGAGATGATAGGAATAAAAGATAGTTAGAGAGGATATGAGTGATTGAATATATGTATTGAGATATGAGATGAAAGATTTAGGGATACGAAAAGTGAATGTGAATCACGACTTATAGATATGTAGTTGCACTAGAATAAGTATGAGTTTTAGAGCAGCATGACATCAGTCGTATAAGATAGAATGTATAGCTAAGATGACCTGATGTGAGACATTAATGTGATGAGAAAAGTATACGATGTGATATGATGACTTGGTGTGATATTTCGTTATATGGATGTGAGTCGATATGTGATGATTGATACCCTTGCCGGTCCCCTGATATGAGATTGTTATGGATGCGACCTGGGATATAGGTATATAGATATATATAATGTTGTGAATCATGAGTGATATGCCGTACGAGTCGTTAGGTCCGTACCCTCATTATCATATAGGTTGATAGGATCTTTGATGGTTTAATGCCTTCGTACGATAACTTACCGTACATGACGAGTTTTATGATGATTGATCCATACCCTTGACTAGAGGATGCCGTACGATGGATTATATCATACGTGATGTTGTGAGGCTGGATGCCGATTGTTAGATTCACCGACTCGGATATGTGGTAGAGATGTATACCTTATAGCATTGCGCCCGTGATTTACTTTATGCTACGTTCATGTCACTCTCATTGCATTACATATACCTGTGCTGGTACACCTACACCATTATTGATGATGCGTATGCTACACTTACACAGATTGGCCGGCTCACACACTTCATCATTGATAATTGCTATGTCACTCACATAGTAGAATTGCTACATCATGCTATTATATTGCTATGCTCACATTATGATGATATGCCCATGCTCACATCACTGTTCCATGTTACATGATATACGGATATGCTTACATTCTATTATATATCGCATACATTATGCTTTACAATTATACGCATTGAGATAAGTGGTTATTATGAGATTTCTGGATTTGAGAACCGTGGTCATTTCAAAAGAAAGTATGTATTGTTTTAAAAACCCGGTTTATCTTGATATGATATTTCGAGACGTCCACCATGCGTTTTCTCGGTTCTGAGACGTGTGATATGTGAAACCTGATTTGAGGAGCGGTAGGCATCGTCTGCGGGTACATGGTGGACCCGGTGAGGTATCCCGGGGCTAGAAAACTCGTATTGTTAGGCGGTGAGCCTGGCAGGGGAGCACTACCTACCGGTGATAGTATTTATGCTCGGCGGCTATCCGGAGGATACCAATCGGAGTCGTCAGATGATT
Source organism: Agapanthus africanus (assembly GCA_030015575.1). Lineage (NCBI taxonomy): Eukaryota > Viridiplantae > Streptophyta > Magnoliopsida > Asparagales > Amaryllidaceae > Agapanthus > Agapanthus africanus. Next base: position 8,642,205 of record CM057351.1, read on the forward strand.
TAGGCCGATCCGGACTGACGGAGCCCGTGGCGATCTGGACTGACAGAGCCCGAGATATATGAGGATTTACATGTCGTGTTGGACACAGATTTCATGATGTTTCGAGTGTCGATGTTGGACACTCAGGTTCCATGATTTTGATGTGTAGTTGATGGACACACGTTGGTTGATATCATCATATTTACATGCATATGTTTTATGATATTTACATGCATGATGTTGCTGTGTCATTGGTTGACCCGTGGATGAGATCCACATGCATACATGCATTGATTATATGGTTGGATGATATCCACATGCATACAGGCTTTGAGTATATTGTTTGCACATATGCAGATACGGTCACCCTAGATATCATAGTATTACCTTTATGATATAGTTGACCTAGGAGTCGTTGTTTATTCGATTTCTACCTGTTGATGTTTTCTACTCACGAGTTGGAAACTCACCCCCATTGTGCCACAGTTCATGCAGGTTGACCGCATGGATCGGTAGCGGCATCGCTGGCACATAGCTGCTTTCGGGTGTTTGCTTTGGTAGGTAGTATATGTTGGATCGTACCCTTCTTGTATTTATTATTCCTGTTGTATCTAGTTAACTCCATCAAATCAAAAATTAATATTTGTATAAATAGTGAGACTTGTGGTTGCGAGACAGAGAGCCAGAGTTTATGTTCGCTTGGTGGGTTTGATGTCTTACTTTACATTATCTTTTTGGTGTTGATCTTCACCGTTGGGCGTCGTATACATATATTCTGTCTTGCGGGGTTGTGATCCGCCGATTGGCGAAGAGCTAGCTCCCGCATGGGGATGCCTTTTATATTATTATGTATTTGTGGTTTAGGATCTAAATATACAAAGTAGGTGCTGCCCAAATTTTTAAAAGACGAAAAATGTTTTCAACTAATAAAACTCACTTGCATTTTTCATGTTCCATTATCTATGTATTTAAGAAAACCTTTGATTTCATTATACCTTTATTTTAAAACTTCACCTCTTTTATTTTCTTAAAAAGGTTTAGATTTCTGCGCTTCGGCTTACTTGAATTACGTTACACCTTTAAACGTTGCGTGATTTAAGTGCCGGTCACGAGCTAATATTTCGGGTCGTGACAGAAGCCCTCGCCAAGAGGCAACCGAGAAGCTACCTTGCTCGACCCATCCCAGGCTAGTAGTTCACTACCCACCAACGCCAAGGAGCAAATCCCTCGCCAAGAGGCAACCGAGCAGCTACCCTGCTCGGTTTATCCTTAGCGGGTAACTTCTTACCCATCTACGCTAAGGATCGAAGCCCTCGCCAAGAGGCAACCGAGTAGCTACTCTGCTCGGTCCATCCCTGGCTGGTAGTTCACTACCCGCCGACGCCAAGGATCAAAGCCCCCGCCAATAGGCAATTGGGGGGCTGTCCTACTCGGTTTATCCTTAGTGGGTAACTTCTTACCCATCTATGCTAAGGATCGAAGCCCTCGCCAAGTGGCAACCGAGCAGCTACCCTGCTCGGTCTATCCCTGGCTGGCAGTTCACTACCCATCGACGCCAAGGATCAAAGCCCTCTCCAAGAAGCAACCGAGCAGCTACCCTACTCGGTCTATCCTTAGCGGGTAACTTCTTACCCATCTACGCTAAGGATCGAAGCTCTCACCAAGAGGAAACCAAGCAGCTACCCTGGTCGGTCCATCCATGGCTGGTAGTTCACTACCTACCGAGGCTAAGGATCAAAGTCCTCACCAATTGGCAACCAAGCAGCTGCCCTGCTCGGTCCATCCATGGCTGGTAGTTTGCTACCCACCGACGCCAAGGATCGAAGCCCTCGTCTAGAGGCCACCGAGCAGTTTCCCTGCTCGGTCCATCCTTAATGGGTAACTCCCTACCAATCTGTGCTAAGGGTCAGAAGTCCTAAATCTCGGCGACGCCGACCGATATTAAGAGCGGCGGTCGCTGTTAGTTATATGTATACTCCAGAGGCCATTATTGTATATATGATGTATATTATAGTGGATGCTTGGACATATATAGGAAGGACTTTCTTGCTCGACATGATAGTATGCTATCTGGTTGCTCTTTATCTTGACATGTATGCTTATTGTCTCTCTGTTACATGTTGATAAATCCCTTAGAATGAGTACTTGACTACCAGGATTATGATGCAGATCATACTAGTGGGGACATGGTAGTCGGTAAGTAAATCCTTCAATTGTTCCTAGTCGTGGGAGTATCGAGACGGGGCATCGATATTGCAGAGTAGACTAGTGTATACGCTTCTTGACCCATATGATGGGTGATGGATGATCCTACATCCATTGGTGATTGACATCAGAGAAGGTATACGGGTGCTCAGTGGAGACTGGGTACACTGAACGGACTCGCCGAGAACTCCTAGATGGTATTATACCTATCGCCAAATAGCAGTTATCTGGTGACACTGGTACAGGTTAGTCTGTCGACCCGAGATCGTCATAGAGTCTTTTGTGTCTCCCACTGTGCTTTGATTTCCACCCTATTTCGGCTATACTGAGTCGTGCAAATAGGTGGTTTTTGAGTGCGGTCCTGAGTCACATGGAGGCAATGAGCGATAGGAGGGGATTTCGTCTCTCCCGGTATTGGGGGTTGATGTTGCGTTATGCTCGATTGACCATAACAAGAAATCCCTAGCCATGGTTGCTGAGATTTACTGGTAAGTGTTATCAGTAGTTTCTCGAACCGTTATGGGCCTCACATCGGCATGACTTATCAAGCTATTGGGGTCTGACGTTTTACCACCCCAGGCTGGATATGCGACATATCAGGCGAAAAGATCGGATTGTACGGTAGTGTTACTTATTGGATTCGCAGGAGTATGAGCAAGTTTGCTTGTTGATCTTTTGATCGCTCAATACCTGGGAGCCGTTACGTACAGCTAGTGCCGCTGACGGTTTGTGGGTATGTGATATGATAACTGCCTACTGCTAGCGTATTGACGAGTCTTTAGAGTCCTACACAGAGGTTTCCTGAGTCAGGCGAAACGAAGTAGGAGCGTATATGTGATATGTGCGGGACCGAGATTAATACGTGTATATGATACCGTATTCTAATCTCGCGATATGTGATATCGGTCGGTTATATATGATATAGCCGGGTTATTGAATCAAGTGTTGATTCGATAAGTTGATATAAATGATATTAGTCAGTTATATATGATATAGCCGGATTATTAAATCAAGTATTGATTTAATAATTTAATATATAATTATATATTTGATATATTAATGTACATTAACTAATATTAGCTCACTTAAGTATTTCTTTTTCTCACTTGTGCACATTTAATATATATGTGATATAATTATTTTGTTATGCTAGTTGATACATGCAACATGGGTGTATGAGACTTACAACATTCTTTAGATAATTAAAGGGTTTTATTTATTTAAAGTAATTCAAAATTGGTTCGAAATTAGTCATTGTTGATGCTTAGTGGAAGCTTGTAGAACCCATTAACTTAGTCCACTAATTTTGTTTTACTTGAGATATTTACTATCCCAACCATTATCTTTAGCCATGGTTTAGTTTTTACATGAGGTAGTATATGATATTAACTCACCCATGGTTGTTATTCTCACCCATTTCTCACTCTCATTCCATTCTCATCTTCATCTTCTTCTTGATCTCCAAAAGCTCTCTATCTTTTTGGAAAGTGAAGAAATATAGTGAGAAAAATTATTCTAAAGTGAGCAAAAATCCTACTTCATCAACCTATACTAGATTAGCCATTTAGTTTAGCTTGTTTGCTTCACTAATTCCCAATTAGAGAAGAGATAGCTTAAGTTGGAGTTTTCTCGACGTAGATCATCTTCGACCTTGAAGACTTCAAGCAAGCTTATTCCTTTAGCCTTATGAACCTTTACTAGAGTCCGAGAAATCACTACATGGAGCGAAGGGACTACTACACGGAGCTTTAGAAGTGAAGGACCGGTCTACAAAGGTTGTATTTCTTATTCACTTAGTGTAATGTTTGATTACATGCTAGCTTAACTCCTAATTTTCTAGTTAGATCCTTGGCATGGGTTGCATAGCTCTCTAGGTTTTTTAAAATTGCATACTTGTTGCCCCATAAATCCTAGTTAGGATGCTATGGTGTAGGGTTACTAGGCACTCTAACAAGGTTCAAGAAAGCATCAACCATGCCCGATTAAAATTTTAGCTGTGCCTAACAACCCTAAACTAGATCTTTGCTAGAAAATTAGGGTTTTACATGTATGTAAATATCATCTATGACTAAGTGAATACGAAATACAACCTTTGTAGATCGGTCCTTCACTTCTATAACTCCTTGTTGAAGTCCCTTCGCTGCGATCATGGTTCTCCCGGACCCTTGCATGGCTTCACGAGGCGAAAGACGCATCCTCGAAGATGATTTACGTCGAGGGGATGCCAACTCAAGCTTCTACTTCACTAACTTGAGAATTAGTGAAGCAAACACCCTAAACTAAAGTGCTATTCTAGTAGAGGATGGAGAAATAGGAAGTTGGTTCTCTTTAGAATTTTATTTCTCACAATCTTTCTCACTTTGGATCAAACCCTAGCAAGCCTTTTCTTTTTAACAATGAAGAAGAAGATGAACAAAAGAAAGAAATGAGGATAATGATCAAGTGAGTGAGCTAACCATGGTGAGTGAGTATCATATACTAACTCATGTAGAGACATTACCATAGCTAAGTGTGATGGTTAGGTTAAAAATCCAAAGTAAAAACAAATTTAGTGGAATTTAGTCAATGCATCCACAAGCTTCCACAAGCTTCATGCATTTTCTAATTTTCCACTAATTTTGTAATTACTTTAAATATATTAATCCTAACATAACAAATAGCATGGTGTAAATCTTATACACCCATGAATGTTGTATCATCAACCATGATACAAAAAGAAAACACATTTTAATATATATCACATATATATTAAAGTTGTGTACTTATGAGAAAAAAAACCTAAAGTGAACAAGTGTTAGTTAATGTAAACTAGTATATCAAATATACAATTATATAATAAATTATTAAATCAACACTTGACTTAATAATCCGGTCATATCACATATAACCGACTAACATCCAATGTATCGACTTATCGAATCAACACTTGATTCGATAACCCGGCTAAATCATATATATAACCGACCGATACAAAAAGTCGCGAGAATAGAATACGGTATCACATACACGCATTATTCTCGGTCCCGCACATATCACATACGTGCTCCTATTTTGTTTTGCCTGAGCCAGTAAAACCTCTATGTAGGACTCTAAAGACTCGTCAATACGCCGACAGTAGGTGATGATCACATCACGCACCCACAAGCCGTCAGCGGTACTAGCTGGACGTAACGACTACCCGGGTATTGAGCGATCAGAAGATCAGCAAGCAAGCCCGCTCCAATTCCTGTCAAAGCCTACCGGTAACACTTCCCATACAGTCTGGCCTCCTCGTCTGATATGTCGCATATCAAGTCTAGGGGTGGTAAACGTCAGACCCCAATAACCGATAAGTCGTGCCGATATGAGGCTCATAACGGGTTGAGAAACTACTGGTAACACTTATTAGTAAATCTCTAACTCAGCCCTGGCCAGGGACTTCCCTGTTATGGCCAATCAAGCACAGCGCAACATCAACCCCCAATACCGGGAGAGACGAAACCCCTCCTATCGCTCATTGCCTCCATATGAATCGGGACTGTACCCAAAAACCACCGTTTTTCACGCCCTCATGGACGTGGTAAGGTGGAAATCAAAGCACAGTGGGAATCACACAAGACTCTATGACGATCTCGGGTCTACAGACTAACCTGCACAAGTGTCACCAGAGAACTGCCATCTGACGTGAGGTATAATACCATCTAAGAGTTCTCGGTGAGTCCGTCCAGTGTACCCAGTCTCCACTAAGCACCCGTATACCATCTCTGATGTCAAACACCAATGGATATGGGATCATCCATCGCCCATCTCATGGGTCGAGAAGCGTATACGCTAGTCTACTCTGGTATATCGATGCCCTATCTCAGTACACCCACGACTAGGAATATTAAAGGATGTACTTATGGACTACCATGGCCCCACTAGTATGATCTGCATCATAGTCCAGGTAGTCAAGTACACATCCTAAGGGCTTTACCAACATGTAACCATAAGACAGTATCAAGAGACAAGTATACATGTTAAGATAAAGAGCAACCAGATAGCATACTATCCTATCGAGCAAGAAAGTCCTCTCTATATATGTCCAAGCATCCAATATAATATACATCATCTGTACAATACTGGCCTCTAGGGCATACATACAACTAACAATCTCCCACTTGCACTAGGGCCAGCTGCTGTAGTATCGCATACCTAGCATCCCGAAGAGTCTCTCAAACTGTATCTGGGGAATGGCCTTCGTGAGTGGATCCGCAGTGTTGTTCTTCGTGTCAACCCTCCTGACCTCGATCTCCCGGCGATGAACTATCTCCCGGATCTGGTGATACCGCCTCAGAATATGCCTGGATCGCTGATGGGACCTGGGTTCCTTGGCCAAAGCCACTGCTCCATTGTTATCGCAATACAAAGGTATTGGATGCTCAATGGATGGAACCACTCCAAGTTCAGTAATAAACTTCTTGATCCAGACAGCCTCTTTGGCAGCATCGTTGGCAGCGATGTATTCAGCCTCCATCGTTGAGTCTGCCATGGTTTCCTGCTTGGAACTCTTCCAGCTAACCGTCCCTCCGTAGAGGGTAAAGACAAAACCCGAGTGCGACTTAGAGTCGTCCTTATCACTCTGGAAGCTCGAATCGGTAAAGGACTCTACTTGGAGTTCTCCATTACCATACACAAGGAGCATCTCTTTAGTCCTTCGTAAGTACTTGAGAATGCTCTTCACAGCTGTCCAGTGACTCTCTCCAGGATCAGCTTGATACCTACTCACTACACTTAGTGAGTATGCTACATCGGGTCTGGTACATAGCATCACGTACATGATAGAGCCTACAGCCAAAGCATAGGGTATCCCTTGCATGCGAGCTCTCTCCAAATCAGTCTTGGGAGACATCTTTTTGGAGAGAGTGACTCCAGAGATCGTGGGTAAGTTCCCACGCTTGGATTCTTCCATACTAAACCTCTTTAGTATGGTGTCAATATACCTGGATTGGGACAATCCCAATATCCTTTTAGATCTATCTTTATAGATCATAATTCCCAATATGCAGGAGGCATCACCTAGATCTTTCATTGAGAATCTTTGTGATAAGAAGAGCTTGACCGATTGCAGCATAGGAATGTCATTTCCTATCAAGAGTATGTCGTTCACGTACAATACGAGGAAGACAGCCTTACTCTCTGCCACCTTCTTGTAGATACAAGGTTCATCTACGTTTTTGACGAAATCAAACTCTTTGATAACGACGTCAAAGCAGATGTTCCAACTCCGCGATGCTTGCTTTAATCCATAAATGGATTTAAGCAGCTTGCACACCTTCCCGCTGGTCCCACTATCTACGAAGCCCTCTGGCTGAGTCATGTACATGCACTCTTCTAAATCACCGTTTAGAAAGGCGGTCTTAACATCCATTTGCCAGATTTCATAGTCATGATATGCAGAGATGGCAAGCATGATACGGATGGATTTAAGCATAGCCACTGTAGAAAAGGTTTCGTCATAGTCCACACCTGGTCTTTGACGAAAACCCTTTGCAACAAGTCTAGCTTTGAAAGTCTCCACTTTCCCATCTACACCAAGTTTTTTCTTGAAGATCCACTTGCTCCCAATGGGTTTTACCCCTTCAGGAGCATCTTCCAAAGTCCATACTTTGTTGGTGTACATGGATTCCATCTCGGACCGGATTGCATCCAGCCATTTTACTGAGTCTCCACTCGTGATGGCCTGCTCGAAGCTAGTTGGGTCATCATCAACCATGATGCAATCCTCGCTCCCACCATCCATGAGAAAACCGTAGTATCTCTCAGGTGGGTGAGGAACCCTACTAGATCGGCGGAGTGGCTGGGGTTCATCGGGAACTACCGAATTCTCTGGTTCTACCAAATCTTCTTTTGTGGTTTGTACAGATGGAACCTCTTCCAGTTCTACCTCAGAGCCACTAATCTCTTTTGCAAGAAATTCCTTTTCTAAAAAGGTGGTGTGTTGAGCAACAAACACCCTTTGTTCCTCACTGTGGTAGAAGATATACCCTCGCGAATGCTTGGGATATCCAACAAACTTACACAAAATAGACCTTGTCTCGAGTTTGTCCGGTTTTTGTCTTTTGACATAGGCCGGGCAACCCCATATCTTAATAAAATTAAGATTGTAAGTCGATGTACAACACCCCACGACTTGCGGGGAGGCAGAATAATGAAAAACGATCTTGTTTTAGGCGTAAACATCGACTAACCGAGAATCTTTGCAAAAACAATAACTAACAAGAAACCATAGAAGTTAACAACTACTATGAAAAGTGATTATACCTAAAGATCCGAGTCCTTCGTCTTGTCGTTCTCCACGTCCTCTCCGGCCTTCTCTAAGTAGTAGAAGATCCACCCGAGAGCTTTACTACAAACTTCACCTCAAACTAGAGGTAACTAGGTTTCTTAAATCGCTAATCTAAGCAACCTAGGTGATATAGAGAATGGTTAAGGATTAAGTAGTCTAATCTAATCCTTGTACTCAACACATGAGAGGGGAGGATTAGGGTTTGAAGAGGGAGAGCTTGAGGAGAGAGAAAGTGACCAAAAGAATGAGATGAGATAATGAGCTATCATAATATATATCAAGCATAATGTTTTATCCAACAAAAGAAAATGAAGGATGAATAATCATGCTTCATAAATATCTAATGGGTGATTCATCTCCATGAGTCATTAAGCATTTATGATGCATTAATGACATGGATGAATCACTCATATGACTCACTAATCCCATTTAATGCATATGCCACCTTAACCCCCAAGTCACCATCTTCTAGAAGCTTCTTGCGCAATTACGAGAACGCCCCTCCTATCCGTGAAAACACGAAAAAACTTTAGACTGTATAAATCCAATAACCGGATACTAGAAACTGGCTTAAACCAAAGCCGACTAGTAAAAACTGTCCGGATGTCGTACGTGCGTAAACACACGTATGCGTCCGAACTCTTGTCGTAAAACCAGACGACTTCTATATCGTTTCTCCTGGAGTAGGGAAACTCTCTGTGTGAGACTCTAGAGACTCGACTACTACGCTAGCAGTAGGTTTAACCACAGACCGCAAGCGGCACTAGCTGTACGTAACGGTCCCCAGGTAGATGTCGATAAGAAGGCCGATGAGGAAATCCATCCGAACTCCTACTGAGTCTGATGTGACAATCTCCGTACAGTCCGGTCCGTTCGTCTAAGACTATCGCATATCGGGCCTAGGGGGCGGCAAGCGTCAGTCCCCTAATAACGGTATAAGTCGTGTCGGAGCGAAGCCCATTACACCCTGAGAAACTACTGGAACCTACCAGTAAATCTCGCTTGCCCTGGCCAGGGACTTTGCGTAATGGCTCTCTGACACAGCGCGATATCAACCCCCAATATCGGGAGAGACGAATCCTGTCTAACCGCCACTGCCTCCAAGTGCTCGGGACTGCACCCAACTGCTACCTGTTTGCATGACTCTTTTGAGCCGTGGTAGGGTAGCAATCTAAGAACAGTGGGACACACTCGAGGCGAAGTAGCAGTGTCAAGTCTGCGGACTATGCTGTACTCATGTCACCTGGGAACTGTTCACTGACGACTGGTATAAAACCAACCAACAGTTCCCTATGAGTCCTGTCCGGTGTACCCGTAACCTAACGAGCACCTGCATACTATCTCCAGTACGACGTACTGACGGCTGTGGGACAGACCATCTCCCCAACTGGGATGAGAAGCGTACACACTAGTCTACTCCGGAGTATCGATGCCCTGTCTCGATAATCCAACGACGAGGGACCTGAATAAGGATGTGCTTGTAGACTACCCAGCCCCCACTAGTGTGACTGCCATCACAACGCTGGTAGTCAAGCAAGATCCTAAGAGCTCTATCAATACGTATACTCACATATTAAGATAGAAAAACCAAGTAGCATACTACCATGTTTAGTAAGACTGTTATATACATGTGAATATCCCAAGCTTCTATTAAGTAATATACAAACTAGTATGATACAGTAATGGCCTTCTAGGGCATAAACACTAACAATCTCCCACTTGCAATAGGGCCATGTACTGGCGTATCGAAGACCGATGATCTCGAGTAGCCTCTCGAACTGAATCTGAGGTAGGGCCTTAGTGAATGGATCAACTGTCACGACCCGAAAGTACGGAACGTGACCGGCACTTAGATTACGAAGCGTCTAGAGGCGCCACGTGACCTAAGTAAGCCGAAGCCCAGAAATCTAAACCATAAAAGAAGAAAAAGAAGAAAAGAAAATAAAACAAGTATAAAAACATCAGCAAATTTACCAAAAATTTCGGCAGAGTCTCCTCTGCAAAACTGGCCCCTAAACGGGTACAACAAGTAAAATATGAATAAACAATAAAAAGCATCCCCAAACGGGTGCTAGCTCAACGCCAACAGGCGGAGACAACCACCACAATCACAAAAATATACAACGCCAAAGGGCGAGGCTCAAATCTCAAAAGAAAACAAAAACCACCAGATCAGAATAACACATGCGCGACTCTAAGGTCGAAATAAGCAACTGGTCCAATAAACTTATCAAGTAATACAAATATGGTTGATGGAGCTTTCTAGATACAAATGAAATAATAAAAATACAACGGCTGTTCAGATACAAATGAACCAACCTACCGTGCAAATCACCCGAAATGAAAATGATGTGCCAGCAACTGCCAAGGGAAACCTGTACATCGCACCTGAAAAGAATTTGGCACAACGGGGGTGAGTTGCCAACTCGTGAGTAGAAGACATCTACGAAAAGAAATCGAATGCACGACGCTATCCTAGGTCATAATAATACACTACTATATCCCAAACAACTAGTAATAGCAGGGTAATACTACGTGTAGGTGCAGATAATCCGTGTTCGTGTCAGTGCTTAATATAATACTATGTCATATGAAATGAAATGCATGCACCATGAATGTAAAGTAACAAATCCTGAAATCCAGATATACATGAATAAGAACTCTTTAGCTATTATCATAGTAAAGTGTGTATAAGCATCTGAAATCTCAACAATGAAACCCATAGAAATCCGTGTCAAGCATCGACACAACACATGTAATCTCAAGTCTCAATATGTCGGGCTCCGTCAGTCCGGATCAGCCCATATCATCAAATCCCACGACAACGGTCGGTATCCTCCGGATATCCGCCGCGCCAGACATCACCGGTAGGTAGCCTTCCCCTGCCAGGCTCATCGTCTACAACTCGATCTTCTTGCCCCGGGGTACCATACCGGGCCCACCATGTACCCGAGACGGTTCATCCACTCCTCGAATCGGGTCTCGAAATCCATCAGAAAACATGAAATACTCATGGTGGACGACACATACATCACGAGAAAACCGCATCTTATTTTAAAAAGAGAAGAGGAGAGAGAGAGAAGTTTTTATATATATTCTTGCGGTTTTCCCCAAAAATCCAGAAATCTCACAGAAATCCAAATCTCAAAATCATGAGTAGTATATGATAAATGTCGGCATATGCTCATAATACTGTGCGATAACATGAAAATATGAATGCAGGAATGTCTAAGTTATGAATATCATGTCTATACTAACATCAGAGAGTAATCACAATATTATATCGGTTTAGTTGTTAACTGATTCTATCAACAAAATATAATATGATCTAAAGTGTACGTGACATAGCAATTACCGATGATGATGTGTGTGAGCCGGTAAATAAGTGTGTGTGGAATATGCGCATCATCGGTAATGGTGCTGGTGTCCTAACCGGTAAAGTTTATATTGATTATAGCAACATATAAAAGAGCATGCACCATGATGGTTATAGTATGAATGTAAATGCAGGTGTGCATTATCCACTCCTCTGCGAGATACGAGTACAACTACCACTGTGTGAGTCGAACCTAAACCAGTATCCATCTAACATCCTAAGGAACTAAACCTAAGAGACTAGTCAGTAGGAAACTAGAATCTACCTAAGGTCTGAATCATTATCTCCAATAGTCGGCGATTCCGCCTCAATAACATCACGTACGTAGTACGGCTTCCTCGAATCAAGAGTGCGGATCAATCACCAAATCTAAGCCTCGTACGGCATCCCAATATCGGGGTACGGTCAAGTATCTCCTGGGTGTCCCCTCATTCGTATAATGTCAAATGTATCTTATTGTGATTAAGTTATACGTATATGATATCGACATCAGGTCACACCAATATAATGTCGTAATCAAGTTATACATATATCATATAGCGATCAGTCACAAGTTACAGTCCGGGTACTATTCTAGCGTCCCATGTACATCAATATCACCACCACTCCTTATAACTTATATAATCCTGTTCATTATCTCATTCTCTAATGATCCGCTAACACTCAATACGACTGTATAGTCAAGAATCACGGCATCAAGCCAGTTATACTGTTTCATCATATCTCGGATATCATATCACATCAATGAAGTACCTATACGTGTTGTACATGTATGTATATACCTATACCTAGTTCTACATATATCCACATACACGCACCCCATGTCGAGTTTCAGTGTGTGCGTCGGTGTGTTCTATCTGAAACCTACGAACCTCTTCCAAGGTATTCATTCTCCGATATGGTCTTCCTAAATCTGTCTAGTCCAGCCTAGGGTCAATACTAGGGTCCTACTAGGGTCGCGTCTGGTCTCCTAATGTCAATAAGTACTACACCTATTCTACGTTGCGGGGCTGCTAAACGCCATCCACCCGACTTTCCCCCGTAGATATGCATCTACTCACCTGGTCCATATCTGCCGACGACGGTGTCGCGATCCTCCTCTTCATCGCCCGTAGTCCACTTGAAGGGTACCTAAACGCAAACATATAAATAACATCGTAAACCGAATCACATACAAAAGTCAAACGATACAAGGAACAAGCATAGGTTAAAACCTATGTCTCGTCCACGCAAAAGCACCAAATACCGCTCGATATCGGTGTACAAACGCCGACTGATCGAGGTAGAAACCAATAAACAACCCGTAGTTTCAAAACCCATTACTTATAATATTAAACTTGGTTCAAATCATCGGAATCCTATAATCGATCAAATCATCCAATTCCGAAAACCTTGAAAATATCAATTCACCATTTTACTTCAAAACTTGACGTTTAATGAAATTAATGGTCATAATATTCATTAAATAACATAACTAAGTTACAGAAACCATTATCATATTTTTATTACACTAATTTATATTACGAATAAATTTCTAGTTTGCAATTTTATCAATTTTCCACAACTTACAAGCAAAATTCCACAATTCCACAACAACACTTGATTTTGTATGAATTAATATATCAAACTACAATTTACAATGATAATGATATAATGAAACCTTAATTTATATTTTAAATCTCATTTATTTAATAATTTCCAAAAACTAGTTAGCAAAAATAGCAATTTTTATCAAAATTTATCAATTATCAATAATACTAGTAACTAAACTAAGTTTTTCCATTCCTTTAACATGTCAATATCCTCATTTAAACAACAATCTATTGTTACAAACATTCATTGGAATTTATCTCACCACTATATAAAATATATAGAAATCTAGTTTGCTAAAAAAATGGTTTAATTTAAGAAATTTGGATCACAATTTGCAATATATCAACTATGCATTATTTTCCATTTGTAAAAGTGCTAATCTAGTTATTATAAACCTAATGATATAATAAAACCCCAACTTAATTTTACAACCCCTCACTTGAATTTTTAAAAGTAGTAAATAGAATTAACATATTAAATCTAATTAAGCTTAATGAAACATCTAATAAAAATAAAACAAAAGAAGAAAATTTATACCTCCAAAATTATGAAATCCAACATGAAAATGAGCCTCCAAAATGCATGCTTCCCATCTCCAAAATCCATGTAAAAATGAGAAAGGAATAAAGGGTAGAGAATAAATAGGATTTTGTGCACTTTTATTGAATTTTTGTGATTGTGGTGGTTGTCTCCGCCTGTTGGCGTTGAGCTAGCACCCGTTTGGGGATGCTTTTTATTGTTTATTCATATTTTACTTGTTGTACCCGTTTAGGGGCCAGTTTTGCAGAGGAGACTCTGCCGAAATTTTTGGTAAATTTGCTGATGTTTTTATACTTGTTTTATTTTATTTTCTTCTTTTTCTTCTTTTATGGTTTAGATTTCTGGGCTTCGGCTTACTTAGGTCACGTGGCGCCTCTAGACGCTTCGTAATCTAAGTGCCGGTCACGTTCCGTACTTTCGGGTCGTGACAAAATAACTCATTCCAGTTTGTAATTTTCCTGAATTAAATGTATTAGTGACGGCTTAAAATAATATTAAAATAATTAATTTCGGAAAATTTTTCAGAAATTTTGAAATCTCACCAGTGGCTCAATAAACACCAAATACTAACAATTACATAATTAGAATATTTATATTTAATTTTAAAATAAAGATATTTGTATTTTGACTTTTTACAGAAAACCCCCTTATTTTGCCGATTTTCCGAAATTTCACCAAAACGATTTTCACAATGTTACATCAACAATATTATCCTCTGTATATACTCTCTTTACCTCGATCTCCTGGCGATCTACGATCTCCCTGATCAGGTGATACCGCCTTAAGATGTGTATGGACTTCTGATGGGACCTGCGTTCCTTCGCTAAAGCTATAGCGCCGTTGTTGTCGCAATACAGAGGTATTGGACCAACACTGGTAGGAACCACCTGAAGTTCTGTGAGGAACTTCTTCATCCAGACAGCTTCTTTTGCGGCATCGCAAGCAGCTATGTACTCCGCTTCCATCGTTGAGTCAGCAACGGTGTCCTGCTTGGAAATCTTCCAACAGACCGCCCCTCCATTGAGGGTAAAGACATAACCCGACATGGACTTGGAGTCATCCTTGTCACTCTGGAAGCCGGAATCAGCATAGGCCTCCATCCTGAGGTCTTTTCCACCATAAACCAAGAACATCTCCTTAGTCCTCCTCAGGTACTTGAGAATGTTCTTTACTGCTATCCAGTGATTCTCCCCTGGGTTTGCCTGATACCGGCTTACAATGCTCAATGCGTATGCTATATCTGGTCTGGTACATAACATCGCATACATTATAGAGCCTACCGCAGAAGCGTAGGGTATAATCGACATGCGTTCCCTTTCCAAATCTGTCTTGGGAGACATCTCTTTGGAGAGGGTGATTCCGTGACAAGCCGGTAGGTTACCGCGCTTGGAATCTTTCATACTGAATCTTTTCAATATGGTGTCTATGTACCTGGACTGCGAAAGTCCCAACATCCTCTTTGATCTATCACGATAGATCTGGATCCCCAGAATGTAGGTGGCATCACCCAGGTCCTTCATGGAGAATTTCTGTAATAAGAATCTTTTGACTGACTGTAGCATAGGAATATAATTTCCTATTAGGAGAATGCCATCCACGTACAAGACGAGGAATACAACAACTCTCCCTACAATCTTACTGTATATGCATGGTTCATCTGGATTTTTGATAAAGTCGAATTCTTTGACAGTATCATCAAAACAGATGTTCCAACTCCGCGATGCCTGCTTTAGTCCATAAATAGACTTAAGCAGCTTGCATACTTTACCGCTGCTCCCACTCTGAATGAATCCCTCTGGCTGATCCATATAGACGCTCTCTTCCAAATTTCCATTTAGAAAGGCCGTCTTTACGTCCATCTGCCAGATCTCATAATCATGGAAGGCAGCAATAGCAAGAAGGACCCGAATGGATTTCAGCATAGCCACTGGAGAAAAGGTTTCGTCATAGTCCAAACCAGGTCTTTGACGGAAACCTTTTGCAACAAGTCTAGCCTTATAGGTTTCAACCTATCCATCTACACCAATCTTCTTTCTGAAGATCCACTTGCATCCTACGGGTTTTACCCCATCTGGAGCAGTGTCCAAAGTCCATACTTTGTTAGTGTACATGGACTCCATTTCGGTCTGCATTGCATCCAGCCATTTTACCGAGTCGCCGCTCTGAATGGCTTGCTGGAAGCTAGTAGGGTCGTCATTATCAATGACGCAATCTTCTCGATCCCCGTCTATGAGAAAACCGTAGTATCTCTCGGGTGGATGAGACTGCCTACTACTTCTGCGGATAGGCGCTGGTATGTCCCTTTCTTCTGAAACTTCTTGTTCTACCAAACTTTCAGTAACAGCTTGTGGTTCTGGAATTTCTTCCAGTTCTACTGCGCTCCCACTCTTCTGCTTTTCTAAAAATTCAGTTTCTAAGAAGCGGGCATGACGAGAAACAAAAACCTTTTGTTCCTCTGCGTAGTAGAAGCAATATCCCATGGAGTTCTTTGGATATCCCACAAACTTACACTCTACTGAGCGTGCCTCGAGCTTGTCCGGATGCTGCTTTTTACAAAAGCTGGACATCCCCATGTCTTCAGGTACTGAAGATAGGGTTTCTTCCCACTCCACATCTGATATGGTGTGGTAGGCACAGTCTTGGTTGGAATCTTGTTCAAAAGATATGCCGTTGATTCTAGCGCATAACCCCAGAATGATCGCGGTAACTCAGCCTTACTCATCATGGAACGAACCATATCCAATAGGGTTCGATTCCTCCTTTCTGATACACCGTTGTGTTATGGTGTGTATGGAGAAGTAAGCTGAAAGAGAATTCCTTTCTCTTTTAAGTAACCCGGAAACTCGGCACTTAAGTATTCACCACCTCGATCAGATCTTAGTGTCTTAATACTTTTTCCTGTTTGGTTTTCCACTTCATTCTTGTATTCCTGGAATTTCTCAAAGGCCTCGGATTTATGCTTCATCAAGAAGATATGTCCATACCTAGAGAAATCATCCGTAAAAGTAATGAAGTAGGAATAACCACCTCGTGCATGTGTAGATATTGGACCGCACACGTCACTGTGTACGAGTCCTAAGAGCTCGCTCGCTCTTACTCCGTGTCCAGTAAACGGAGTCTTTGTCATCTTTCCCATGAGACAAGATTCACAAGTGGCATAAGATTGATATTCGAACGGATTCAAATATCCTTCTCTATGTAACTTCGTTAATCGTGTTTCATTGATGTGACCTAGTCTACAATGCTATAAGAAAGCCTGATTCATTTATGGAGACTTTCTTTTAAGTGTGTTCTGGACATTGAAAACCTGAGCTTGATTCAATACGTATATACCGTCATCTAATGTACCGGACCCAATCAGAACTTGATTTAGGTGGATGTGAACTACATTGCCTACGAATGTAAAGTCATATCCCTCTCTTGAAAGTGAGGACACTGATATGATATTACAAGTCAAACTAGGTACATACAGACAGTTACGTAGAATCAATATCTGCCCACTTGTCAAACCTAGGCGATATTCTCCCACGGATTCAGCGTCCACGCTCATTCCGTTTGCAACTTTGAGAGAAAAATCACCTATCCTTATAACTTTACGGTTTCTCAAAGCATGTAACGAATTACAGATATGAGATCCTGCTCCGGTATCTAGTACCCAGGAAGTAGAGTTAATTGACAAACAGTTCTCAATTACAAACACACTTGAGGCTGAAGCAACAACATGCTTCGTATCCTGGCTACTGGCTTCCAAAGCCTTGCAATCCTTCTGCCAATGTCCGTTCCCATAACAATAGGAACATCCCTCCTTACCTACACCAAGTCCCGAAACTTTTTCTCTTCCCTTTCCTCCTACTTTACTGACACTGTATATCGGCTTTGTAGAGGTCTTCTTCTTTTCATCCTTTGCTTTCGCCCTGGATGTAGAAGAAGAAGGTCCCCCATTAAGCAGAGCTTGTGTCTCCCTGGTTTCTTTCAGGGTATAAGTAAAGGGTAGGGACTGTGGAAATAAGTCAGCATATGACCTGTTTCCCAACGTGGTCTCCAGGTCCTTGAGCTCATCAATATAGCTAGTCATCGTAAGGACGTCGTCCCTTACAGATGACCCGTCAGCCGACCTCGCTTGAATTAATTCGTTCGAGGCCTCATATCTTGCGATATGAGATTGCTCTCCATATAAATCTTTGTTATGGAGAAAGATGAAAACAGAGTCCATCTTCTCGTGCTGCTTCTGGTATACACCATCAACTGAAGCCAACACGAGGCACTTGGCTTTCGCTTTATCCTTTTCCTTTGTCTGACGGATATCCATATCCGCGACGGTGGAAACTGGACCTGGGATGGCGGGATCTTAAGTAGTAATAGGGTGGTCCAGCTTGTCATAGGCAATGGTCATCTGGACAGACCTTTGCCAGTCATAAAAGTTAGATTCAGTCAACTTGTTATCTAGATGTAACCTAGTCATGGTCACAAGGTCGCTGCAATGAGAGAGAGAGAAGAACACACTTTAGCATGATGCTCTTGCAAGTTTAGATTGGTTTTTAATTTATCTAAACTGGATGGCTCCCACTGTTTCTCGAATCCTTCCTCAAACCATAAAAGAAGAATTAGCCAGGACTATTCTCACTGTACAATACTTGCTTAACCGTTCAGCCAGGCTAGTGTCGGTACTTTGAGGGAGGTTTTCCAACGCTTTCGCGAAGTTCCTTAATTAAATAACCTCTTTTCTCTGGGGGCGTAGCCCCGCTGACACCTTTCTCGGCACCTACTTGGTTTATAGCATTGATCATTAAGTGACGAATCTCCTGATAAGTAGCATATACTCACAGTAGGATCGGGATCCAAATATCATCGTATAATAATGTTGAAGGAATCCTACCAATATTCATCAAACTCCAAATGGTATGCATCTCTTTGCAAATTTCAGTTTCTTTAGAAATTCCCGATATAGATTTTTGCCCCATGTTCTTATGACCTTGACGAAAGCCAACAAATCATAAAACACATGTCAAGTTCTGCCCATCATTATCTTGTTAATTTGAACCCACCCGTATATACCCTTGACGAAAGCCAACAAGGTTATACGACTGTCCCAAACCAACTCATCTATCTATGCAACAAATGAATACCCCAGCAGCTACCAAACACTATGCCTTGACGAAAGCCAACAAACATAGCTTGAATACTACTGACCATCCATAAGAAATGACGGAGGGCTACGACTGGTTTTGGCGAAACCGTGAACGTAGTGAACTTGATATAATCGAAGGAACCTGATAGCTTTTTAAAAGGAGTGGTTAAAGCTCCGCAATTAAAAATTCTGCTCTTTTAAAATAACCGAGTGGTTTCTTTTAAATTTGTTCCAACGATTCAACTTTGGTTTATTTTCTTTGCATTATAAATAATGCGTCCCATCATTAACCTATCATTGCAGAAAACAACGAAAATACAACGTCCTCTTATGCCATCCGCATTCGCCACTGGGTCCCGTCATCACCCGTTAGGTTACTTAACTAACGACAGAGCGGGGGCTGGGCTAGCGCGGGTGTAAAACATAAGTGACGTCTAAATAGCTATCATATATAGATATTGTACATTCGTCAGACGCAATAATAGGCATTCCAGATCTCATATGAACTTTATTGGATTTGCAAGCAATCCGTGTTTGTTTAGAGCCTGCAATAAAAGACGGATTACACAGTTGTGATGAATAGCCATTACCCCACCCTAGACCCCTACGGGTACGGCAAACTACCCGCCTAATACCCAAAGTGAAGTGGTCTCCCTCAACAAAGTGAGTAGGCCACTAAACACTTCAAAGTACCCGGTAGTTTGTGCACCCCACCTTAGGTCTATCCTAGGAGCAAAAACAGTAAAATGAAATAATACAACGGTGGCTACAACCGCAACCTGGATGCGCCCCGCAAAATAATATTACAACATATTACAATTACATCGAATGAATTAAAATAATAACCCATCACAAACCCCGGCTAATCATCACAACAGTCCAATACAGTTCACATCCACAAAGAGTAAAAACCATTACAGAAATGTACAACCCCCTGCCAACCGACATACTAGCAGTTAGGGGAGGTTTACGAACACATTATACAATCACAGATATAATCATATTAGCAAACATCGTAAAATTTCGATCGAGCAAAACACTTTAGATTCTACTACAAAACTTCTCTGTGCACCTGAGATCTTAGCAGAAAATAAAAATATCCAGAAATATCACTGTTAACACCAAAAGGTTACTGAAGAAATTTGGGCCGACTCGGCCCTAACTCGGCCGCGGATCCGCGGCGGATCGCCTGGATCCGCCGCGGTTCCGTGGCAAGTTAGCCGAGTTACGCGACCAAATTTCTGCAGTACCCATATTTCTTCCTTCTTGTTATTCTGCAGGTCCCTGAAAAATTTTAAGGGCCTGTTTAAAATTCGACAGAAAGTGTGTTAAACGATGATTTTTCCGGTTCTTTTTGCGTTCGAAATTTTTACGACTTTGCTAATGAGTTAATTATTGTTTAGCGAGGCTCTGATACCACTGTAAGTCGATGTACAACACCCCACGACTTGCGGGGAGGCGGAATAATGAAAAACGATCTTGTTTTAGGCGTAAATATCGACTAATCGAGAATCTTTGCATAAACAATAATTAACAAGAAACCATAGAAGTTAACAACTACTATGAAAAGTGATTATACCTAAAGATCCGAGTCCTTCGTCTTGTCGTTCTCCACGTCCTCTCCGGCCTTCTTTAAGTAGTAGAAGATCGACCCGAGAGCTTTACTACAAGCTTCACCTCAAACTAGAGGTAACTAGGTTTCTTAAATCGCTAATTTAAGCAACCTAGGTGATATAGAGAATGGTTAAGGATTAAGTAGTCTAATCTAATCCTTGTACTCAACACATGAGAGGGGAGGATTAGGGTTTGAAGAGGGAGAGCTTGAGGAGAAAGAAAGTGAGCAAAAAAATGAGATGAGATAATGAGCTATCATAATATATATCAAGCATAATGTTTTATCCAACAAAAGAAAATGAAGGATGAATAATCATGCTTCATAAATATCTAATGGGTGATTCATCTCCATGAGTCATTAAGCATTTATGATGCATTAATGACATGGATGAATCACTCATATGACTCACTAATCCCATTTAATGCATATGCCACCTTAACCCCCAAGTCACCATCTTCTAGAAGCTTCTCGCGCAATTACGAGAACGTCCCTCCTATCCGTGAAAACACGGAAAAACTTTAGACTGTATAAATCCAATAACCGGATACTAGAAACTGGCTTAAACCAAAGCCGACTAGTAAAAACTGTCCGGATGTCGTACGTGCGTAAACACACGTATGCGTCCGAACCCTTGTCGTAAAACCATACGACTTCTATATCGTTTCTCCTGGAGTAGGGAAACTTTCTGTGTGGGACTCTAGAGACTCGACTACTACGCTGGCAGTGGGTTTAACCACAGACCGCAAGCGGCACTAGCTGTACGTAACGGTCCCCAGGTAGATATTGATAAGAAGGCCGATGAGGAAACCCATCCGAACTCCTACTGAGTCTGATGTGACAATCTCCGTACAGTCCGGTCCGTTCGTCTAAGACTATCGCATATCAGGCTTAGGGGGGCGGCAAGCGTCAGTCCCCTAATAACGGTATAAGTCGTGTCGGAGCGAAGCCCATTATACCCTGAGAAACTACTGGAACCTACCAGCAAATCTCGCTTGCCCTGGCCAGGGACTTTGCGTAATGGCTCTCTGACACAGCGTGATATCAACCCCCAATACCGGGAGAGACGAATCCTGTCTAACCGCCACTGCCTCCAAGTGCTCGGGACTGCACCCAACTGCTACCTGTTTGCACGACTCCTTTGAGCCGTGGTAGGGTAGCAATCTAAGAACAGTGGGACACACTCGAGGCGAAGTAGCAGTGTCAAGTCTGCGGACTATGCTGTACTCATGTCACCTGGGAACTGTTCACTGACGACTTGTATAAAACCAACCAACAGTTCCCTGTGAGTCTTTACCCGTAACCTAACGAGCACCTGCATACTATCTCCAGTACAATGTACTGACGGCTGTGGGACAGACCATCTCCCCAACTGGGATAAGAAGCGTACACACTAGTCAACTCCGGAGTATCGATGCCCTGTCTCGATAATCCAACGACTAGGGACCTGAATAAGGATGTGCTTGTAGACTACCCAGCCCCCACTAGTGTGACTGCCATCACAACGCTGGTAGTCAAGCAAGATCCTAAGAGCTCTATCAATACGTATACTCACATATTAAGATAGAAAAACCAAGTAGCATACTACCATGTTTAGCAAGACTGTTATATACATGTGAATATCCCAAGCTTCCATTAAGTAATATACAAACTAGTATGATACAGTAATGACCTTCTAGGGCATAAACACTAACAAAGATATGGTCTCTTCCCCTCCCATATCTTATATGGGGTGGTAGGCACAGATTTGGTAGGAACCCTATTCAGTAGGTATGCTGCTGTCTCCAGTGCATATCCCCAGAAGGAAATAGGTAACTCAGCTATACTCATCATAGAGCGCACTATATCTAATAGGGTGCGGTTCCTCCGTTCCGATACACCGTTGTGCTGTGGTGTATATGGAGGAGTTAGCTGAGAGAGAATCCCATTCTCTTTTAGGAAGTCCAGGAATTCATTGCTCAAGTATTCACCTCCTCGATCAGATCGAAGGATTTTAATACTTTTCCCGGTTTGGTTCTCGACTTCTTGTTTATATCCTCTAAATTTCTCAAAAGCTTCTGATTTGTGTTTCATCAGGAACACATGTCCGAATCTAGAGAGATCGTCAGTGAATGTAATGAAGTACGAAGAACTATCCCTGGCATGTGTAGACATGGGACCGCATACATCACTATGTATCAGTCCCAAGAGTTCGGTAACTCTTTCTCCGTGTCCCGTAAATGGAGTTTTGGTCATCTTGCCTTTGAGACACGACTGACAAGTGTCATAAGATGAAAATTCAAACGGATTTAAATATCCATCCTTATGCAACTTAGTTAGTCGTGTCGCATTGATGTGACCCAGTCTACAATACCACAAGAAGGATTCATTCATTTCTGAACTATTCCTCTTGTGTGTGTTTGTTATGCTCAGAACCGTTGATTGATTTAGAACATAAATGCCATTGCACAATGTGCCTGATCCAACCAACTTTTGGTTAAGGAAAATGTTCATAACATTATTCTGTAATACAAAATTATATCTCTCTTTACTCAACAAAGAAACCGATATAATGTTGCATATCAGGTTCGGCATGTAATAGCATTCGTTCAGAATCAATGTATTACCAGTTGGCAATACAAGGTGATATTCCCCGACGGTTTTAGCTGCAACAATTGCACCATTTCCAACCCTTATGTCTTTATCACCTTCTCCAAGTTCTCTACCTTTCCTAAGCCTATGTAACTGATTACATATATGGGATCCTGACCCGGTATCTAATACCCAGGACGTAGAGCAAATGGAGAAACAGTTCTCTGTAACGAACACACACGAAGAAAATGCATCAACATGTACTTTCTTCATTCGGGTGGCATGAGAATCCTGGTATTCCCCTATATCCTGTTCAGTCTTATAAATTTTATAAGAAAGAACGGAACCAATATTCCCCAGCACAGTATAACATGCGGGTTCGGTCAATACATCCATATTATTATCTTTATTAAGGCATGATATGGTCGCTACCTGGAGAGAGAGAGAAGAAAACACTTTAGCGTATGCTCTTGCAAGATCAGATTGGTTATTATTTTATCTAATCAGGATGGCTCCCACTGTTTTTATCAAATCTTCCTTCAAACTCTAAAAGGAAAGACTAGCCGAGATTAATTACACCCTACAATTTCGCCAATTTTTCAGCCAGGCCAGTGTCGGTACTTTGAGGGAGGTTCCTCGTGCTTTCGCACGGACCTAATTAAAGTAAACCTCATTTTCCCAGAGGCGTAACCCCGTTGACACCTTTCTAGACACCTACTTGATCGGCTAATTGTCCTATGTAAAACTCTCCCAGGAGTAACAATTACTCGCAGTGGGTATCGGGATCCAACTATCTCATAGAAGGTATGCAATCTCATTGCAAATTTTAACACTTGAAATTCTCGATAATATTTTGCCCTAAGCATCCCATGACCTTGACGGAGGTCAACAAACCACAGGGTGCAAGTCAAGTTCAACCCGTCATTTCTTGATTGAATCAAACCCACCCGCATGACCCTTGACGGAGGTCAACAAGGTCGTACGACTATCCTAATCCAATCTGCATCATATGCATAAGCAGATAAATACTAGTTAGCTACCGCACACTACGCCTTGACGGAGATCAACAAACGTAGCACGAATACTAAGTAGGACTTATCTGAAATGATGGAGGGCTACGACAGGTTTTTCTGAAAACCTATTGCGTAATGAACTTGATATCGTTGTAGAATCATGTGAAATTTTGAAATGGAGTGATTTTGAGGCTTTCATTAGTTGTGCTAAAGAGGTCACTCCCGGTGAAGGGATCTCGGCTCTTTCCTCATCGAATAAGGTGCATGATATATCATATATATCACTATGCAAAGCAAAACTTTAAAAGCAATCAAAAGACAAACCGAGTTTTGTAGCATCTGCCAGTTTTTCTAAAGAGGTCACTCCCGGTGAAGGGATCTCGGCTCTTTCCTCATCGAATAAGGTGCAGGATATATCATATATATCGCTATGCAAAGCAAAACTGTAGCTACCCTTTTTGAAAAATTTGATTCTGCAACATCTTTTAGGTTTCTTTTCTTTCATTAATCACATTAATGAAGTCCCATCATTTAAATCACCTAAACATCACAGATAAATACGACGTACACTTATGCCATCCGCATTCGCCTCGATGTCCCCTCATGCACCGTTAGGTTAGGTAACTAACGGTAGAGCGGGGCAGGGCTAGTGCGGGTGTGAAACATAAGTAACGTCTATATAATATATCATATATACTATATACAGTATTTATCACAGCACATCAAATGATCACATCACAGATATCGCAGCAGAAGAAACATATGAAACATTGGATATATTAGGACGTCCGTGTTTTATTTTGAGCCTCTATAAAACACGGATTCCACGGTCGCAACGAATAGCCAAACCCACACCCCTAGACCCCTACGAGAGCGGCAAGCAACCCTTCCAATTCTAGAGTTAGGAGACCCGGACTCGACTCCTCGAGTTGGTCTTCCACTGGACTCTAGAACCCGGTTACTTGTGCTCTCATCCTTGGGTCTATCCTAGTGCGGAAAAGTAAATAATATACAAATGGTGACATCAACCTCATCCCGGAAGTGCCCCAATAAAAGAATATTACATAAATTTAATTTTACATGAATGAAAATAAAAACTCTCATCTCACATAAAACCCCCCCGGCTATTCAGAACGCGACGATCCAATATAACATATCCAGCAACACATAACATCACATGTCATCAACGTAAGTAAATATGCGCATCCCAATTGTCGTTGACATATAGCAACGAAACCGGCGATATCACATATTACAATTACGGTGACAGAAAAGAAAGTGTAAAACTACAACATTTGGAATCCACAATCTCTTTAGACATCGTAAATCCGAAATATCACATATTTCGCATTTCATGCCTAACTATATGAATTCCACATATTGTATCACATTCCAGATAAATAGACAGTATTAAACTTTCCGACTGGATTATCAAACACCCAAGATTTCCTAAATAGCTCAACACTTGAGTGGAGTTCAAAAATTCCAGAATCGATGCCACAGTACCAACGGTCCAGCCGTAGAAGGGTCAAGCCAACACCTCACATGTGGCACGCCGTACTGCCCTAAACCCTAAGGTTCAAAAGGCAGTTCAAGACGGTCACATAATCGAGTTAAGGTTTGTTTTCTTCTAGAGGGTTCATCGCATTACTTGCATATTTTTCCGAAAGATTTAAACCCGAGAAAAATTCAACACTTGAAAGTTTTTCGTGCCGGGAAATAATGAGTTAATGATATCCGTTCGAACATTTTAATACTTTCTAAATTATCCGGAAAACATAACGAATTTAAATTTTCCGATCGAATCAACGAATACAAAATAAACTCCTAGATCACTCAACACTTGAGTCAGATAAAAAAATACCCAGAAAATATAAGGAATAGCTACGGTTATTACTGCACAAAATTCCGTCCTTAATTCACTTTTACTACCGCAGAACCGCCGCCTAAGGTGGGGTGGGACCGCGGTTCCGCGGTGCATGTACGGAATTAGGGTCTCGAATTTTGTGGTAATTCTTAGAATTCCCTGCTGATTTTTTTAGGTATTTTTAATTCTGAAAAAACAACAAAGAGGGGGTTATCTTGACGTTTCCGGGTTCGATCGGGGTTTTAACCTCGTTAACACATCGCCTAATGCTTTAGCTAGGCTCTGATACCACTATAGGGTTATTAGGCACTCTAACAAGATTCAAGAAAGCATCAACCATGCCCGATTAAAATTTTAGCCGTGCCTAACAACCCTAAACTAGATCTTTTGCTAGAAAATTAGGGTTTTACATGTATGTAAATAGCATCTATGACTAAGTGAATACGAAATACAACTTTTGTAGATTGGTCCTTCACTTCTATAGCTCCTTGTTGAATTCCCTTCGCTGCGATCGTGGTTCTCCTGGACCCTTGCATGGCTTCACGAGGCGAAAGACGCGTCCTTGCTTGAAGTCTTCGAGGCCGAAGATGATCTACGTCGAGGGGATGCCAACTCAAGCTTCTACTGCACTAACTTGAGAATTAATGAAGCAAACACCCTAAACTAAAGTGCTAGTCTAGTAGAGGATGGAGAAATAGGAAGTGGGTTCTCTTTAGAATTTTATTTCTCACAATCTTTCTCACTTTGGATCAAACCCTAGCAAGCTTTTTCTTTTTAACAATGAAGAAGAAGATGAACAAAAGAAAGAAATGAGGATAATGATCAAGTGAATGAGCTAACCATGGTGAGTGAGTATCATATACTAACTCATGTAGAGACATTACCATAGCTAAGTGTGATGGTTAGGTTAAAAATCCAAAGTAAAAACAAATTTAGTGGACTTTAGTCAATGCATCCACAAGATTCCACAAGCTTCATGCATTTTCTAATTTTCCACTAATTTTGTAATTATTTTAAATATATTAATCCTAACATAACAAATAGCATGGTGTAAGTCTCATACATCCATGAATGTTGTATCATCAACCATGATAAAAAAAAGAAAACACATTTTAATATATATCACATATATATTAAAGTTGTGTACTTGTGAGAAAAAAAACCTAAAGTGAACAAGTGTTAGTTAATGTAAACTAGTATATCAAATATACAATTATACAATAAATTATTAAATCAACACTTGACTTAATAATCCGGTCATATCACATATAACCGACTAACATCCAATATATCGACTTATCGAATCAACACTTGATTCGATAACCCGGCTATATCATATATATAACCGACCGATACAAAAAGTCGCGAGAATAGAATATGGTATCACATACACGCATTATTCTCGGTCCCGCACATATCACATACGTGCTCCTATTTCATTTTGCCTGAGCCAGTAAAACCTCTATGTAGGACTCTAAAGACTCGTCAATACGCCGGCAGTAGGTGATGATCACATCATGCACCCACAAGCCGTCAGCGGTACTAGCTGGACGTAACGACTACCCGGGTATTGAGCGATCAGAAGATCAGCAAGCAAGCCCGCTCCAACTCCTGTAAAAGCCTACCGGTAACACTTCCCGTACAGTCCGGCCTCCTCGTCTGATATGTCGCATATCAAGTCTAGGGGTGGTAAACGTCAGACCCCAATAACCGATAAGTCGTGCCGATATGAGGCTCATAACGGGTCGAGAAACTACTGGTAACTAGTAAATCTCTAACTCAGCCCTGGCCAGGGACTTCCCTGTTATGGCCAATCGAGCACAGCGCAACAT
This sequence comes from Agapanthus africanus, assembly GCA_030015575.1. NCBI lineage: Eukaryota > Viridiplantae > Streptophyta > Magnoliopsida > Asparagales > Amaryllidaceae > Agapanthus > Agapanthus africanus. The sequence goes on from CM057351.1 coordinate 8,670,228, forward strand.
CAACCCCCAATACCGGGAGAGATGAAACCCCTCCTATTGCTCATTGCCTCCATGTGAATCGGGACTGTACCCAAAAACCACCATTTTGCATGCCCTCATGGACGTGGTAAGGTGGAAATCAAAGCACAGTGGGAATCACACAAGACTCTATGACGATCTCGGGTCTACAGACTAACCTGCACAAGTGTCACCAGAGAACTGCCATCTGACGTGAGGTATAATACCATCTGGGAGTTCTCGGCGAGTCCGTCCAGTGTACCCAGTCTCCACTGAGCACCCGTATACCATCTCTGATGTCAAACATCAATGGATATGGGATCATCCATCGCCCATCTCATGGGTCGAGAAGCGTATACGCTAGTCTATTCTGGTATATCGATGCCCTGTCTCGATACACCCACGATTAGGAACATTAAAGGATGTACTTATGGACTACCATGGCCCCACTAGTATGATCTGCATCATAGTCCAGGTAGTCAAGTACACATTCTAAGGGCTTTACCAACATGTAACCATAAGGCAGTATCAAGAGACAAGTATACATGTTAAGATAAAGAGCAACCAAATAGCATACTATCATATCGAGCAAGAAAGTCCTCTCTATATATGTCCAAGCATCCAATATAATATACATCATCTGTACAATACTGGCCTCTAGGGCATACATACAACTAACAAATGGAACCCATCAGTGGTAGCAGAGCCAAGCTAGAATATTAGGAGTTATTTTGACGATGTTAGATGAATTGCGAAACCGAAAAAACTCCGAAACCCCGATACAAAACCTCATTCCCTGTTCTAGCCGAAACTGTTCATATGGGTTTGGGTTCGATTTTTTTTTTGGGGCTCTGGAATTTAGTATTTCGTAGTCGTAATTTTAACATCATCTCGGGTAACTTTGACGACGCTAAAAAGTTCAAACAAATATCAAAAACCCAATTTTTACCCCTCTCTGAAAAACTTTCCAAAAGTTGGTTTTTTCCAAGTTAAAAAATTATTCATATATCATGCAGGCAATTCTATGGACCCTCTAGAAGAACGATACCTAAACTCGACTCTTTGACCGTGGAACCGCGGCCAAACCACAGGGTTTGCGGCAGTTCCGCGGCGCTATGAGTGTGGCATAGGTCAGCCCTTCTACGGTTGGTCCATAGGCGATGTGGCATGCTTTGGGTATTTTTAAACTGTGCTCAAGTGTTGAGCTCTCTGGGAAATTTTGGGTGTTTGTTGATTCGATCGAAAAGTTTAACATCGTCTTGCTATCTATGAATTGTGATACAATATTTGGAATCTACAATAATTAGTTTTGTGAAAACTAATTTTAATTTTATAAATATAGCAATTTAGTCTCATTTGATCGGTTGCCACGGGATTTTGATGTGGATCAAAAGTCCATCGCAATTACGTAGTGTATGAGGATACTTGTCGGGTAACGTTACTAGATAGCCATGCCCTATAGCCTCGACCAAGTGACTGTAGGAGAACCCCGTTTCCTAAAGTATCCGTTCGGGTGCTCGCGGCTGCGGTGTTCCACCTAAGTGCTCTTTGTCGACGGCATCGGGGGTGCGGCCGTCTACTAAAGTTTCCGACGAGCATTCGATCAAGTTGTCGGGAATCTTGTTGAATTTCCCGACTTGTTATTGAAAAGTGTTTTCAATAACGAGACTAAAATGCGGGGTTTATAATTGTTAGGCATGAAATTCGGAATATGAGATATTCCGGGTTTATGATGTCTAAGGAATTCATATGGTTAGGCATGATATCCGAAGTATGTGATATTTCAGGTTTATGATGTCTAAGGTGGTTGCGGATTCCAATTGTTGTAGTTTTCACTTTCTTTTCTGCGACCGTAAGTGTAATATACGGTGTATCGCTGGTTTCATTGCTATATGTCAACGACAATTGGGATACGCATATTTACATACGTTGATGACATATGATGTTATGTGTTGTTGTGATATGTTATATTGGATCGTCGTGTTTGAATAGCCGGGTTTTTTTTATGTGAGATGAGAGTTTTTTCATTTTCATTCATGTAAAAATTTGTATGTAATATTCTTTTATTGGGGCACTTCCGGGTTGAGGATGATGTCACTATTGATGTATATTATTTACTTTTCCGCATTAGGATAGACCCAAGGTGGGGAGCATAACTAACCGGGTTCTAGGGTCCAGTAGGAGACCATCTCGAGGAGTCGAGACCGGGTCTCCTAACTCTAGAATTGGTAGGGTTGCTTGCCACTCTCGTAGGGGTCTAGGGATGTGGGTTTGGCTATTCATCGTGACCGTGGAATCCGTGTTTTTTACTGGCTTAATTTAAAACACGGAAATCCTAGTATATCCAATATTTCATATATTGTTTTCTGCTGCTTATATTCTGTGATGTGATCACCCTGTATGCTGAGACGAATGGCTTATTATATATATGATATATAATAAACGTTGCTTATGTTTTGCACCCGCGCTAGTCCCCCCTGCTATGCCATTAGTTAAGCAACCTAACGGTGCATAACGGGACACTATGACGAATGCGGATGGCATAATCGTACGTTCTATTTTCGTTTCTTTATCTGTGATGCTTGGGAATCATAAATAATGGGACTTCATTAATGAGATTAATGAAAGAAAATAAACCTAATGATATTGTGGAATCAAATTTTCAAAAAGGGTAGCTCTAGTTCTTACTTTGCATAGTCGTATTCCTTGTAGAATATCCAGCACCTTATTCGATAAGGAAAGAGCCGAGATCCCTTCACCGGGAGTGACCTCTTTAGAAAAACTAGCAGATACTACAACACACTCGGTTTTGTTTTTGATTGCCTTTTTAGTTTTTGCTTTGCATAGTGGTATTCCTTGTAGAATATCTAGTATCTTATTCGATGAGAAAAGTGCCGAGATTCCTTCGCTGGGAGTGCCCTCTTTAGCGAAACTAGAAAAAGCCTAAAATACACTCCTTTTCAAAATCACTCGATTCTACAACGATATAAAGTTCAAAGCGTTAAAGATTTTCTTACAAACCATCCGCAATCCCCCGTCATTTTTGGAAGTAGAGTACTTAGCATTCGTGCTGCGTATGTTGACTATAGTTAAGACGCAGTGTACGATAGCTAAGTGATGTCTTCCTACACAGCATATGATGCAATTAGTTAGAACATTCATGTGATTATGTTGACTATAGTTAAGGGTCATGTGAGTGGGTCTAATTAATCACAAATGACGGGTAGAACTTGACTAGTGCTTATAATATGTTGACTATAGTTAAGGTCATAAGTGCTAGGGGTAAAAACCATTATCGGGAATTTCAAACGTTGAAATTTGCAATGAGATTGCATACTTTCTATGAGATAGTTGGATCCCGATACCCACTGCGAGTAAGAGTTACTCCTGGGAGAGTTTTGTACATTACAATTAGCCGATCAAGTAGGTGTCTAGAAAGGTGTTAACGGGGTTACGTCCCTGGAAAAACGAGGTTTATTTTAATTAGGTCCGTGCGAAAGCACGGGGAAACTCCCTCAAAGTACCGACGCTTGCCTTGCTGAAAGATTGGCGAACTTGTAGGGTGTAATTAATCCCGTCTAGTCTTACCTTTTAGGGTTTGAAGGAAGATTTGATAAAAACAGTGGGAACCATCCTGATTAGATAATATAATAACCAATCTGATCTTGCAAGAGCATACACAGAGTGTTTTCTTCTTTCTCTCTCCTGGTAGCGACCGTGACATGCCTTAATCAAGATAATAATATGGACGTATTGACCGAACCCGCTTGTTATACTGAGCTGGGGAACGTTGGTTCCGCTCCAACTTATAATTTTTATAAGTCTGGGCAGGAAATAAGGGAATATCAGGATTTCTACGCGACCCATTCAAGGAAAAAGCATGTTGATGCGTATTCTTCGGGTGTGTTCGTTACCAAGAACTGTTTCTCAGTATCCTCTACGTCCTAGGTATGAGATACTGGATCAGGATTCCACATATGTAATCTGTTACATTGGCTAAAGAAAGGTAGATAACTGAGAAAAGAGTGATATGTCTCTAAGTGTAGAGAATGGTGCAATTGTTGCAGCCAAATCAGTTGGCAAATATCACCTTATATTACCAAATGGTAAATGCAATGATTCTGAACAAATGTTATTACATGCCGAACCTGATATACAACATTACATCAGTTTCTTTATTAAGTTAGGGAAGGATATAATTTTGTATTGCAGGATAATGTTGTGAATATTTTCCTTAATCAAGAGTTGATTAGATCATGCACGTTATGTAATAGCATATACGTTCTAAATCAAACCACAGTTCAAAGTATACAGAACACACACAAGAGGAGTAGTTCAGAAATGAACAAATCCTTCTTGTGGTATTGTAGACTAGGTCATATCAATGCGACACGACTAGCTAAGTTACATAAGGATGAATATTTGAATCCGTTCGAATTTTCATCTTATGATACTTGCCAGTATTATTTCAAAGGTAAAATGACCAATACTCCGTTTACTGGAAACGGAGAAAGAGTTACTGAACTTTAGGAACTGATACATAGTGATGTATACGGTCATATGACTACAAATGCCAGGGTTGGTTTCTCGTACTTCATTATATTCACTGACCCTCTTTCAAGATTCGGACATATATTTCTGTTGAAACACAAGTCTGAAACTTTTGAGAAATTCGAGGAATATAAGCTTGAAGTTGAGAACCAGACGGGTAGAAGTATTAAAGTCCTTCGATGTGATCGAGGAGGAGAATACTTGAGCACGGAGTTCCTGGATTATCTAAACGGAGAATGGGATTCTCTCTCAGCTTACTCCTTTGTATACACCACAACACAATGGTGTATTAGGGCGGAGTTATCGCACCCTATTAGATATGATATGCTCTATGATGAGTACTACTGCGTTACCTGTTTCCTTTTGGAGTTATGCACTTGAGAAGCTGCATACCTATTGAATAGGGTTCCATCCAAATCAGTGCCTACCACTCCATATGAGATATGGAATGGGAAGAGACCATCTCTTAAACGAGTTAAGATATAGGTTTTCCGGCCTATGTTGAAAAGAAAAATCCGGACAAACTCGAGGCAAGGTTAGTTCTGTAAGTTTGTTGGATATCCCAAACATTTGCGAGGGAATATCTTCTACCAAACCGAGGAACAAAAAGTGTTTTGCTTCTCAACATGCCACCTTTTTCGAAAAACAAATTAGTGGTCATGAGGTAGAACTGGAAGGAGTTCCAGCTATACAAACTGGAACTAATGATTTAGTAGAACCAAAGGATTCAATAGTCTCCAATGAACCTCAGCCTCTCCGCGAATTTGGTAGGGTTCCTCATCCACCTGAGAGATACTACGGTTTTCTCAATAACAGTGGGAGCGAGGATTGCATCATAGTAGATGATGACCTAACTAGGTTCAGGCAGGCCATCATGAGTGGGGACTCTATGAAATGGCTGGATGCTATGCAATCTGAGATGGAATCCATGTACACCAACAAAGTATGACTTTGCATGTTGCTCCTGAAGGGGTTAAACCCAACGGGAGCAAGTGGTTCTTTTAGAAAGAAACCAGGTGTAGATGGAAAAGTTGAGACTTTCGAAACTAGACTTGTAGTAAAAGGGTTTCATCAATAACCAGTTATGGATTATGATGAAACCTTTTCTCCAGTGGCTATACTTAAGTCTATTAGGATTAAAGCACGCATCATGGAGTTGGAACATCTGTTTTAATGTGGCAATCAAAGAGTTTGACTTCATCAAAAAGGTAGATGAACCTTGTGTATATAAGAAGGTTGTAAAGAGTAAGGTTATCTTCCTCGTATTGTACGTAGATGACATATTCTTGATAGGAAATGGGTTTCCTATGCTACACTCGGTCAAGCTCCTCTTATCACGAGGATTCTCTATGAAAGATCTGGATGATACCTACTACATCTTGTGGATTAAGATCTATAGAGATAGATCTATGTGAATGTTGGGAATGTCCCAAATTCAGGTACATTAACACCATAATAAAGGGGTTTAGTATGGAAGATTCTAAGCATGGTGGTTCGCCCACTTACTCATGAATCACTCTCTCTAAAAGGATGTCTTCCGAGACTGATTTGGAGAGAGCTCGCGTGCAAGGGATACCCTATGCTTCGGCAGTAGGTTCTATCACGTATGCGATGTTATGTACCAGACCAGATGTAGCTGACTCACTAGGAGTAGTGATCAGGAATCAATCGGATCTTGGGAGAATCACTGGACAGTTGTGAAGGACATTCTTAAGTACTTGAAAAGCACTGAAGAAATTTTCTTGGTTTTTGGTAACGGTAAACTCTAGTGGGAGTCCTTTACCGATTCGAGCTTCCAGAGTGATAAGGTCGACTGAAAGTCAGTCTCAGGCTTTGTCTTTACCCTCAGTGGAGGGACGGTATGTTAGAAGAGTTCTAAGCTAGATACCGAGGCAAACTAGACGATAAAGGCTGGATATATCGCTACCAACGATGCTGCCAAAGTGGGTGTCTGGATATTTCTTGTTCATGAGATGAACATGGTTCCTACCATTGAGCGTCCAATAACTGTTATTGTGACAACAATGAAGTTATGGCTTTGGCGTGGGAACACCGGTCCCATCAGCGATCCAAACATATTCTGAGGCAGTATCACCTGATCAGGGAGATGGTTGATCTCCAAAAGATCGAGGTAAGGAGAGTTGTCGCGAAAGATAACACGGCGGATCCACTCACAGAGGCCTTTCCTAAGAGAGACTTTTATGGGACGTGGGTATGAGATACTACAACAACTGGCCCTAGTGCAAGTGAGAGATTGTTAGTTATATGTATGCCCTAGAGGCCATTATTATACATATGATGTATATTATAGTGGATGCTTGGACATCTATAGGGAGGACTTTCTTGCTCGACATGATAGTATGCTATCTGGTTGCTCTTTATCTTGACATGTATGCTTATTGTCTCTCTGTTACATGTTGAGAAATCCCTTAGGATGAGTACTTGACTACCAGGATTATGATGCAGATCATATTCATGGGGACAGGGTAGTCGGTAAGCACATCCTTCAATTGTTCCTAGTCGTGGGAGTATCGAGACGGGGCATCGATATTCCAGAGTAGACTAGTGTATACACTTCTTGACCCATATGATGGGCGATGGATGATCCCACATCCATTAGTGTTTGATATCAGAGAAGGTATACGGGTGCTCAGTGGAGACTGGGTACACTGAATGGACTCGCCGAGAACTCCTAGATGGTATTATACCTATCGCCAAATAGCAGTTCTCTGGTGACACTGGTACAGGTTAGTCTGTCGACCCGAGATCGTCATAGAGTTTTGTGTGTCTCCTACCGTGCTTTGATTTCCACCCTACGGTTGTACTGAGTTGTGCAAACAGGCGGTTTTTGGGTACAGTCCCGAGTCACAAGGAGGCAATGAGCGATAGGAGGGGATTTCGTTTCTCCCAGTATTGGGGGTTGATGTTGCGCTATGCTCGATTGGCCATAACAAGAAATCCCTGACCAGGGTTGCTGAGATTTAGTGGTAAGTGTTATCAGTAGTTTTTCGAACCGTTATGGGCCTCACATCGGCATGACTTATCTAGCTATTGGGGTTTGACGTTTTCCCACCCCCAGGCTGGATATGCGACATATCAGACGAAGAGACCGGACTGTACGGTAGTGTTACTTATTGGATTTGCAGGAGTATGAGCAAACCTGCTTGTTGATCTTCTGATCGCTCAATACCTGGGAACCGTTGCATATAGCTAGTGCCGCTGACGGTTTGTGGGTATGTGATATGATCACTGCCAACTGCTAGCGTATTGACGAGTCTTTAGAGTCCTACACAGAGGTTTCCTGGCTCAGGCGAAACGAAGTAGGAGAGCATATGTGATATATGCGGGATCAAGATTAATACGTGTATATGATACTGTATTCTAATCTCACGATATATGACATCGATCGGTTATATGTGATATAGCCGGATTATCGAATCAAGTGTTGATTCGATAAGTTGATATAAATGATATTAGTCGGTTATATGTGATATAGCCGGATTATTAAATCAAGTGTTGATTTAATAATTTAATGTATAATTATATATTTGATATATTAATGTACATTAACTAATATTAGCTCACTTAAGTATTTCTTTTTCTCACTTGTGCACATTTAATATATATGCGATATATATTATTGTGTCATGCTAGTTGATACATGCAACATGGGTGTATGAGACTTACACCATTCTTTAGATAATTAAATGGTTTTATTTATTTAAAGTAATTCAAAATTGGTTGGAAATTAGTCATGGTTGATACTTAGTGGAAGCTTGTAGAACCCACTGACTTAGTCCACTAATTTTGTTTTACTTGAGATATTTATTAACCCAACCATTCTTTTTAGCCATGATTTAGTCTCTACATGAGTTAGTATATGATGTTAACTCATCCATGGTTGCTATTCTCACCCATTTCTCACTCTCATTCCATTCTCATCTTCATCGTTTTCTTGATCTCCAAAAGCTCTCTATCTTTTTGGAAAGTGAAGAAATATAGTGAGAAAAATTATTCTAAAGTGAGCAAAAATCCTACTTCATCAACCTATACTAGATTAGCCATTTAGTTTAGATTGTTTGCTTCACTAATACCCAATTAGAGAAGATGTAGCTTGAGTTGGAGTTTCCTCGACGTAGATCATCTTCGGCCTCGAAGACTTCAAGCAAGCTTGTTCCTTTCGTCTTGTGAACCTTTACTAGAGTCCTGGAAATCACTACATGGAGCGAAGGGACTACTACACGGAGCTTTAGAAATGAAGGACCGGTCTACAAAGGTTGTTTTCCTTATTCACTTAGTGTAATGTTTGATTACATGCTAGCTTAACTCCTAATTTTCTAGTTAGATCCTTGGCATGGGTTGCATAGCTCTCTAGGTTTTTTTAAAATTGTATACTTGTAGCCCCATAAATCCTAGTTAGGGTGCTATAGAACCTATCAGTCGCCGGTCTAATTCGACGTATCTTCAACGAGCGATCGCCACCTCGACTTCGGGGCCATAAAGACGCCGACCTTACACCGGTCTTTACACACTTGACAAATGACTGATTTAACTCAACGCGCGATCGCCAACTAAAGGACCGGCCACCGACCTAACGTTCATCAGGCTAGAAAAATGAGACATTACCACAAAATGAAAAGGTTGCAACACAAATTCCTGAAAAAGGGCTTTATTTACAACTCGGAAGTTTCTACAACGGTATTGTGGGCTCCTCAGCCTTACAAAATCGTCCGAAAACTTACAAAATTCCAAGACGAAAACAAACAATATACAAAAAAAGAGAGCAGGGAGACTCAGGCTTCAGGGCCGGGAAGGACCTCGACGTGCTTCGCGGCCACATCGGGAGCCGGGGAGGCTGCTTGAGGGTCGGCGCCCCGTGCAGGAGCTTCGGCGCTGGGAGCAGAGGTAACCGCCTTTTCCCCTCCGCCTCCTGTAGGGGCCTTCCCCTCGGCGATGCTTCCGGCGGCATCCTCCTGCGCCTCACCCTCGAGGGGGTAAAAAAAAGGCACCCGATCCTGCGAACAGAAAGTACTTAGTAAAAATCCGAGCGGGAGGCAGACACTGACCTGCATAGCCTCCTGGGCTATAGCCGCCATTTGGGCTCTGAAGGCCCCCCGGGGGATTTTTCCCCCAACCGACCTTTCCATTTCCGAGAGTAGGCTGCCGGCAACGGAAAGCCCCGAGGGCACCTCGAAGCGAAGATCCCCTTCATCCACGAAGATCGGGTAAGCCGGGGAACAGGACACTGTCCTATGGTGCCTCTTGAGGAGGGGCGCGGGAACATCTTCCTCGTCTCCCACCTCCAAAACTCGGGGTTCCTGTTCCCGAGCGTGTTTGAGGCTCTGTGCGCGGCTGGCCTTCGAGGCCCGGGGCATGCTGGAACGCCTGGCCGGAGCGACCTCTGGCGAAGTCGGGCTCGCGGCAGGGCGTGATGGGCCGGTGCCTCCGGCCTTCCTCCATTTCTTCTTGGCCATTGTAGCCCAGAATTTGGATCGGTCCATCGGCTCTGCAAAAAAAAGCGAAAATACAAAGAATGGGTTAGCAAGGCCAGAAAGAATAGAAGAATACACAAGTCTAAACAGGTCACCTAAACTCCCAACTTACCCGCAAACTGAGCGGGGATGAGCCCAACCCAACTGAAGGCCTGCTAGGACAGCAACACATCGGCCCGATGGACGGGCTCCCACTCCGAAACCGCCACCGCATCGGGATCGTTCGACCGCCTCACCCGCGGGCAGTTGGCCCTGTGCCACTGGACGGGTACAGGCCAATCCTCATCCTCAGGTGGCCCGACAAACAAGAACTTCTCCTTCCATTTATGAATAGAAGAAAGTACTGCCATGACCCTCGGCCTGGCCGCCCCTCTTTTGTGTTTTCTAAAAGAAATGTATACCCAACTAGGCTCGTCTCTATGAGTGCCGGGGTGATTTTTATATCAAAGGGAGGAAAGGAGAATGTTCAGGCTGAAAGGGATCTCATGCAGTCTTAGCCGGACCAGAAACCCAAGGAGAATCCTCCACGAGTTCGGCACTAACTGGCCCGGGGCTAATTGAAAGCAATGCAGCGCTGCACTTACCTCGGGGGAGATGGGCAGACGCATTCCGACCCAAAAGGCCTCTAAGTATAAGGCAATCTCCTTACTCCGTACCTGGTCTGCCCTCTCTCCCTACCCGGCCAAGCGAAGCGGAAGCGAGCCCGGATTGTGCTGAGCTCGTCCACATGCCTTAGGAGGGAAGGCGCTTCACGGACACTCTTGACACGCGCTTTGGGGACTGTCCTCGTCGCACGGGCCTAGGGAGCATGACTAACCTTAACATTCCGGGGGGGATACCGACTCGGACGAGGAAGATGAAGAAGCAGAAGAGGAAGCTGTAGAAGACTCCTTAGACTTTACCCGAACTATTTCTACGGACTCCTCAGAGAAAGACATCTAACCTGAGCAAAGGAAGGAGTCCTCCGAGGAAAGAACGCAAGAAATCCGACCTAAAGGGAAGATCGCCGAGCTAACATACGAAGGGCTGAGGAAATTATAGCGAAGTGTTCCCACCTCTATTTATAGCAGTCGGCGAACACATCCTGCTGCGCCAATCGTCTCCCGCCAAAACAACACTTCGCATTCAACGGCTGTAACACTTCAGAAAAATAAAATATTATTTTTGGGAATTTTTATAATTAAATAATATTATATTGAATATTTTCATATTTCGGTATAATTAAATACAGATAAATTGGGAAAAATTTGGAAAATTATGGGAATTACTAAAATGAGGGCGCTTTATTAGATTTATGCAAATTATGAAGTTTTACGAGTTATTTGACACTAATTTAGTGCTAATCTCGATTAAAAATCGCTAATCGGGTGTTAAGCGTGTTTTGTGCAAAACATGCACAAGTCTTTTTCTTCACTTGTTACATTTTCTTTTATCATGGCATTCCTCATGATTCTTGCATGGTTGTAATTTAATGAGAGAAGAAAAGAAAAGAAAAGAAAAGAAAAGGAATATAGTATTAGGTATGGGTGAGAGAGAGAAAGGTGAAGGGTATCTTTGACTTGGCCATTCACTCATCTCACCATTTTCATTTCATTCTTTTCTCGCCCCTCCCCCTCTTGCTGCTGCTGCTGCAGCCCTCACTCCCTCCCCTCTTCAAGCCTCTCAAACTCCATGAAAAACACTTCAAAACCCAAATCCCATTTCATTAAAAAGGTGCACAAGCTCAAGGGAAGCATATTGGACCAAGAAAGTAAGGATTTTGGACACTTGGGGCAACTCAAGAATTTTCTTGCGTTGCCAAATGAGGTATTTTCTAAACCTTTAGCTTAGAATTTCCTTTGCTTTTACCCCCATGTTAGATTAGAATCGATATTGTGTGGTTTTGGGAACTTTGGAAACTTTAAAATAAGGGTTAGGGTTTGGGCTGAACCAATGATGAAATTAAGGTTGATAGAGGCTATTCAACCTCTGTGGTGATTGATTGGAGACCAAACCAGAGAATAGAACCCCGGAATACGGATTTAGAAACCCCGACATCGGATAAATGTATGACTTGTGAGGGTATTTTGGAATCTGGAGCAACCCGGGGACACTAGAAATGATTTTGCAATTACTGGGAGACGTGCAGGCACCTAGGAAGCTACCACCAAGACCTGAGCCCTATCCCCTACACCCAGACCATAGATTTATTCAATCTAGCCGCAATTTGCGGCCAGGGTAGCTCAGAATTGATTTGTACTTGTTCTGGGGTCCCTTTAGATGTAAATTAGGTCCTCCATATATGCAAAATTGACCAATTTGGCTTAGGGTAAAATCTGGGACCATTTCCATGAGTTGGTGCACTGTTTTACGACTTCGTTTTGACTTGATTTTGGTATTTGGTATTGTGTTTCCGTCGTGTGGCGTTTGGACGTCAGCGACCAGGGTTAATTGTCGTGTTTTGCACGCAAAGCTATAGGTTTTGACCTATGAGCAAAACGTGTACTGTTTTGGTTTTTCCGCCTTGATTTTAATGCGCATTGCGATTGTTTATTATTGTAGGTACCTTCGCGTGGATTCCGAGGCGATGGGGCATGGCGTCATCGATTTCGGCAAGCGAAGACCAGGTGAGTGGATCTATATCCACGGGAGAAGTCGGGTGGATGACGTATAGCCCCCCCGCAATGTATTGATGGAAAACTGATTATGGAATATGGTTAGGAAACCTAGATTAGAAAAATAGGGTTACAATGAGGATAGCTACGAAACCATATTAGAAACTAAAGGATAGTTAGAAGTGATATGTTACGGCTATTATGTGATGACGAAATTCGAGGACAACGTTTGTCGATATTGCCGTTTAGGGTACTGTAGGACTAGATAGTCAATGTAGAGGCGTCATCCGAACCATACCATTTTCTAAACCGATGAATCGTATGTATTTTAAATATATACTTCGAGGGATGTTACGGATTTTCAATTGATATCTTTTCCTTAAAACACCGTAACCCCTATTTTCAAAACTACGATTCGCTTCTTTTAAAGTCTGATTGTATGGTTCGGGTGTGTATGTTAGATTAGATACCTATACTTATAGTAGAGATAGAATGTTAGGTAAACTCGACTTGATGTGAAATATAAATGCGATGAAAGAATATAAGAAGAATATGATGATGTGATGTTTTACCTTATGCTGCATTCATGATATTATTATTGCATTGCATATACCTGTGTTAGTACACTTACACCATTATCGATGATGCGTATGTTACACGTACACAGATTTGCCGGCTCACACACTTCATCATCGATAATTGCCATGTCACTACACAGTAGGATTGCTGCATCATGAGATGACTCTATACATCATTTACTTGCTATAGTTACCCGTGCACTTATATACGATGTTGCATTTGACTTTGGAGATATTGGAAACCGCAAGGCATATTTTCAGAACTGGAATTCTTTAAAGGTGCGGTTTTACCTTAATATGATATATCACTGTGCCTTGTTGCATGATATACGGATATGCTTACATTTCCATCATATATCGCATACATCATGCTTTATGATTTTACGCATTGAGATATGCTGTTTCCATGAGATTTCTGGATTTGAGAACCGTGGTGATTTCAAAAGAAAGTATGTATTATTTTAAAAACCCGGTTTCTCTTGATATGATATTTCAGTGCGTCCACCATGTGTTTTCTCGGTTCTAAGAATGGCATGTGAAACCCGATTCGAGGAGCGGTAGGCACCGTCTGCGGGTATATGGTGGACCCGGTGAGGTACCCTGGGGCAAGAAGACTCGTATATGTTGGACGGTGAGCCTGGCAGGGGAGCACTACCTACCGGTGATAGTATTTGGACTCGGCGGTTATCCGGAGGATACCGACCGGAGTAGCGAGATGGATATGAGGGCCGACCAGGGTATGCGGCGCCTGAGGGCCGATCTGAGTATACAACGCCTAAGATATATGAGGATTTACGTGCCGATGATGGGCACGGTTTTCATGATGTTTTCGAGTGTCGATGCTAGGCACTTAGGTTCTATGATTTTGATGTGTCGTGAGGGATACCGTTGATATATATCCTCATACTTTCATGCACACTCTTTTATGATATTTACGTGCATACAGACATTGATTTTCGGTGGACAAGATCCACATGCATACATACTTTGATTATGGTTGGACGAGATCCATATTCATGCATTGATTATTACTGTTGGATGTTATCCGCATGCATATAGGTAATTACTACCTTGTTGGCACATATACAGATCCGGTCACTCTAGATATCATAGTATTACCTTTATGATATAGTTGACCTAGGAGTCGTTGTTTATTCGATTTCTATCTGTTGATATTTTTCTACTCACGAGTTGGCAACTCACCCCCGTTGTGCCACAGTTCTTGCAGGTTGACCGCTTGGATCAGTAGCGGCTTCGCTGGCACACAGTTGCTTTCGGGTGTTTTGCATTGGTAGGTGGGACATTTGTATCGTACCCACTCTTGTATCTATATTTCATATTGTATCTAGTTAACTCCATCAATCAAAACTTGTAAATTGTATAAGTAATGAGACTTAGTGGGATTGTGGTTGCGAGACTTAGAACGAGGGGTTTTCCGCTACTTGTGATTTTTATGTCTTGCTTTTTCCTTATCTTTTGTGGTGAACTTCGCTATTGGGCGTCGTATACTTATTTATATTGTCTTGCGTGGTTATGATCCGCTGTTTGCGAAGAGCTAGCTCCCGCTTAGGGATGCCATTATTCTTATTATGTATTTGTGGTTTTGGATCAAAATATACAAAGGAGACGTTGCCAAAATTTTTAAAAGACGAAAAATGTTTTCAAACTAGTAAATTTCACTTGCATCATTCATGTTCCTTTTCTATGCATTAAGAAAACCGGATTTCATTATACCTTTATTTCAAAACCTCACCTCCTTTATTTTTCTTAAAAAGTTTAGATTTCTGGGTTTCAGCTTACTTGAATTCCGTTACGCCTTTAGACGTTGCGTGATTCAAGTGCTGGTCACGAACTAATATTTCGGGTCGTGACAAAGTTGGTATCGGAGCGCTAGGTTTAACCTTTGTTCGAGTCTATGTTTGACTATGCAGAGTCTAGGGCGGGTATGTATTTCGGAACCTAGGCTTGACCTTACGGAACTTAGACTTGAACGGGGGGGGGGGGAGGGTATTATACCCGAACTTTCGTCACGTAGGATGACCCTTGGTTGATGGAGTAGGTAGCTTGAGTAGAGTGACGTACCGTACGTATGTTCCGCGGTATACTTACGATACATTACTCCACTTAAGAAACCTTAGGATGTACATTTCCTTACACATTATTTTATTCATTCCTATGATCTATCCTCATCGATGTTGGTTATGATTTTGCTGCCATGATTACACGCGCAGAGAGAGCTATGGCTAGAGCTGCGTCAGCTTGAGCTCGTCACGGACGAGGACTGACCAGGGCGTGATTCCAGAGACGTACGATTGCATAGAGAGGCGTCGTTTTAGTGTGTTTTCGCCCCATGAGCATTTGACGGATCGCTTTTATGAGATTACTCGGACGTGCAGATCAGCACCAGAGGGTTGAGCCATTGCTAGAGTCCAGCCAGAATGCGATGACCATTGATATATCACTTATTCATGATGATTGAGGCGCTGTTCAGCGTATAGACGAAGGAGCCAGTTGCTGCTGCAAATGACGAGATATCGCCCAGATGTTGGAGCTGCTGCAGCATGAGCATATACTTAGAGATTTGATGGAAGGTCGCTAGTCACCCAAGGATGAATGACTAGGACATGTGGTTCGTTCACTTACCCCGATGAGAGGTCATCAGATTGATTGTTCCAGCTAGAGACGACTTCACGCAGATACGTTGAGAGTCGATGGAGACGATCGAATGTCAGGAACCCATTTCTAAGTTTAAAGTATTAGGAAGGCAATGCAAGTAATGCTATGGACCCTCTAGAAGAATGAAACCCTAACTCGACGTAATGACCATAGAACGCCTTCGAACCTTAGGGTTTACGGCAGTTTAGCGGTTCCATTTGTGAGGCTTGGGTTGCCCTTCTACGGTTGGTCCACAGGTGCTGTGGCATGTACTGGAATACTATTAAACTGTACTCAAGATGTTGATCTCTTGGGGGATTATATGGTTTTGACAAATCGATCGAATGGTTCGACATCATTCGGATATCATGTGATGGGATACATTGCTTGGGAGACTCCAGATACGAGTATAGCCGTTGGAGCGCAGTCCATGCAGCCACAAGAAGACGAGTCTGCATCAGTCGACATTGGAACAGAGTGGAGTAAAGAGTTCACACGAGAATTCGACGAGATGACGTTCCACTCCGCTGACATCAAAGATGCGATATCCATGCAGAGGCGTGTATATGGATATACCTTCCAGAAGGAGTCGCGATGAGTATGCAGCCATTCCGGAACAAAAAACAGATATAGTAAGAGTGGTAACTTCCAGGCAATTCGGCAGAAACGAGATTTGAGAGAGATTTCGACAGGACCTTTCGGGAATACTATATGAGAAGACTTGGACCCAGGAGCGGTCATATTGCGCACACCCAGCAGGCCAAAGTTCAGCATCATCGACGAGATAGTTGGCTAGAGATCTGTAGAGGATGTGCTAGAGCGGGACTGTTTCCGTCGTCATTCCATATTGGGCCGTTGAGCCGAGGAGCTATATATCTAGCAATGCACAGTGAGAGACAAGAGCCTAAAAGCACCAGGCGCCAGACCATGAACAGGAGGCAAGTGGATATCTTGCTCTGCTAGCATTGGATGCACCGACACCTTCTCGACTTTGAAGGAGAAACTATCGACGACGGTATTTATGATTTGTGATTGGTGATTCGATTATCACAAATCCGTCACCTTGGATTTCGGTATTTTGGGCGATCTATTCGCATGATTTAGTCTTGATGACTGAGTTTCATGATATTTGTTTTCGTGCACCATGGTTGCATCTACTGGGTATTCATATTTTGTGCATAGTTATTACGCTTGAGGTATTGATTGTGATTTCATGTCTATTTTATGCCTGTGATTTGATTTATGCTTCCAGCATAGTTTTCATGCACTTTTAGTGTTTTGATTTGATTTGTGCACGCTGATGCACATGGTTGTGAGATTATATACCACGGTATACCTGATCTGGATTGAGCTGTATTGTATACCGTCGATTTCGATTCTGATTTGATGTTGATTTGGTGATTTCATGCATGATGGATGCACTGATTTGGATTTTCGCGCATGTTGGGCGCATATTATGAGATGCGATTTTGGTGCACACCAGATGCGCTAAATTGATATTCTTCGTGCATGTCAGATGCACCTGATTTTGCTGTCAGGCACACACGTTGCCCATGACAGATGCTTCGTGCACACTCGTTGTGCCTAGATGTTGTTTCTGCGCACATGTATGGCACATATATGGATTTTGATTTCCGTGCGCACCAGACGCACAGGGTATTCTTATATACATTTTGGGATTGATTTCTTATGGAGCAGTACGTTTTTATGATATTTGCTATTTGTTTTCGTACTGAGCAGGACTAGTCAGAGGACAGTACCTGGATATATTTTGCATGCATTGATAGTTATCGAAGGGATTTCCAAAAAGCGAGCTATAGTCTCAGTATTTACTTACGTGTCTGATATGACACGACACGTTTAGAACAAGGAAACGCTTCTAAATTGTTTTCAAAACGGCGGAACGTACGTATTAAACAAAAGATATATACATATATGGTTATTTTCTTACAATAGACGTCCGCCACTGTGCAGTGTTATGCGCATCGCACAGTGACTTAAAAAGGTTTGGCATGCATTTCCTTCAGTTAATTACATGTATAGATTTGATGTCTACATGTATAATTTTGATGTATATCATATTGGTTTTGTTTTGTATTTGACATTTGTGTCTTTACCATGACTCCGATGTTTGCGGGATGCTTGACGGAGTTTTGTTTTTGAGTTATCTGCTCATTGATCATGCGCGTGCATTGCGCTATGATGCGTTTTATGTATTGATGATTTCGGAACCCCGACGACTTGGATTTTTCTACTGAAATGTTTTAGCATTGAGGGGTTTAAATTTAAATTCGGGGACCGAATTTCTTTAAGGGGGGAAGATTGTAACACTTCAGAAAAATAAAATATTATTTTTGGGAATTTTTATAATTAAATAATATTATATTGAATATTTTCATATTTCGGTATAATTAAATACCGATAAATTGGGAAAAATTTGGAAAATTATGGGAATTACTAAAATGAGAGCGCTTTATTGGATTTATGCAAATTATGAAGTTTTACTAGTTATTTGATACTAATTTAGTGCTAATCGCGATTAAAAATCGCTAATCGGGTTTTAAGCGTGTTTTGTGCAAAACATGCACAAGTCTTTTTCTTCACTTGTTACATTTTATTTTATCATGGCATTCCTCATGATTCTTGCATGGTTGTAATTTAATGAGAAGAAAAGAAAAGATAAGAAAAGAAAAGAAAAGGAATATAGTATTAGGTATGGGGGAGAGAGAGAAATGTGAGGGGAATCTTTGACTTGGCCATTCGCTCATCTCAGCATTTTCATCTCATTCTTTCCTCTCCCCTCCCCCTCTTGCTGCTGCTGCTGCAGCCCTCACTCCCTCCCCTCTTCAAGCCTTTCAAACTCCATGAAAAACACTTCAAAACTCAAATCCCATTTCATTAAAAAGGTGCACAAGCTCAAGGGAAGCGCATTCGACCAAGAAAGCAAGAATTTTGGACACTTGGGGCAACTCAAGAATTTTCTTGAGTTGCCAAATGAGGTATTTTCTAAACCTTTAGCTTAGAATTTCCTTTGCTTTTACCCCCATGTTAGATTAGAATCGATATTGTGTGGTTTTGGGAACTTTGGAAACTTTAAGATAAGGGTTAGGGTTTGGGCTGAACCAATGATGAAATTAAGGTTGATAGAGGCTATTCAACCTCTGTGGTGATTGATTGGAGACCCAAACCAGAGACTAGAACCCCGGAATACGGATTTAGAAACCCCGATATCGGATAAATGTATGACTTGTGAGGGTATTTTGGAATCTGGAGCAACCCGGGGACATTAGAAATGATTTTGCAATTACTGGGAGTCGTGCAGGCACCTAGGAAGCTACCACCAAGACCTGAGCCCCATCCCCTGCACCCAGGCCACAGATTTATTCAATATGGCCGCAATTTGCGGCCAGGGTAGCTCAGAATTGATTCGTACTTGTTCTGGGGTCCCTTTAGATGTAAATTAGGCCCTCCATATATGCAAAATTGACCAATTTGGTTTAGGGTAAAATCTGGGACCATTTCCATGAGTTGGTGCACTGTTTTACGACTTCATTTTGACTTGATTTTGGTATTTGGTATTGTGTTTCCGTCGTGTGGCGTTTGGACGTTAGCGACCAGGGTTAATTGTCGTGTTTTGCACGCAAAGCTATAGGTTTTGACCTATGAGCAAAACTTGTACTGTTTTGGTTTTTCCGCCTTGATTTTAATGCGCATTGCGATTGTTTATTATTGTAGGTACCTTCGCGTGGATTCCGAGGCGACGGGGCATGGCGTCATCGATTTCGGCAAGCGAAGGCCAGGTGAGTGGATCTATATCCACGGGAGAAGTCGGGTGGATGGCGTATAGCACCCCCGCAATGTATTGATGGAAAACTGATTATAGAATATGGTTAGGAAACCTAAATTAGAAAACTAGGGTTATAATGAGGATAGCTACGAAACCATATTAGAAACTAAAGGATAGTTAGAAGTGATATGTTACGGCTATTATGTGATGACGAAATTCGAGGACAACGTTTGTCGATATTGCCGTTTAGGGTACTGTAGGACTAGATAGTCAATGTAGAGGCGTCATCCGAACCATACCATTTTCTAAACCGATGAATCGTATGTATTTTAAATATATACTTCGAGGGATGTTACGGATTTTCAAATGATATCTTTTTCTTAAAACACCATAACCCCTATTTTCAAAACTACGATTCGCTTCTTTTAAAGTCTGATTGTATGGTTCGGGTGTGTATGTTAGATTAGATACCTATACTTATAGTAGAGATAGAATGTTAGGTAAACTCGACTTGATGTGAAATATAAATGCGATGAAAGAATATAAGACGAATATGATGATCTGATGTTTTACCTTATGCTGCATTCATGATATTATTATTGCATTGCATATACCTGTGTTAGTACACTTACACCTTTATCGATGATGCGTATGTTACACGTACACAGATTTGCCGGCTCACACACTTCATCATCGATAATTGCCATGTCACTACACAGTAGGACTGCTGCATCATGAGATGACTCTATACATCATTTACTTGCTATAGTTACCCGTGCACTTATATACGATGTTGCATTTGACTTTGGAGATATTGGGAACCGCAAGGCATATTTTCAACACTGGAATTCTTTAAAGGAGCGGTTTTCCCTTAATATGATATATCACTGTGCCTTGTTGCATGATATACGGATATGCTTACATTTCCATCGTATGTCGCATACATCATGCTTTATGATTTTACGCATTGAGATATGCTGTTTCCATGAGATTTCTGGATTTGAGAACCGTGGTGATTTCAAAAGAAAGTATGTATTGTTTTAAAAACCCGGTTTCTCTTGATATGATATTTCAGTGCGTCCACCATGTGTTTTCTCGGTTTTGAGAGTGGCATGTGAAACCCGATTCGAGGAGCGGTAGGCACCGTCTGCGGGTACATGGTGGACCCGGTGAGGTACCTCGGGGCAAGAAGACTCGTATATGTTGGACGGTGAGCCTGGCAGGGGATCACTACCTACCGGTGATAGTATTTGGACTCGGCGGTTATCCGGAGGATACCGACTGGAGTAGCGAGATGGATATGAGGGCCGACCAGGGTGTGCGGTGCCTGAGGGCCGATCTGAGGATACGGCACCTGAGATATATGAGGATTTACGTGCCGATGATGGGAACGGTTTTCATGATGTTTTCGAGTGTCGATGCTAGGCACTCAGCTTCCATGATTTTGATGTGTCGTGAGGGACACCGTTGATATATATCCTCATACTTTCATGCACACTCTTTTATGATGTTTACGTGCATACAGACATTGATTTTCGGTGGACGAGATCCACATGCATACATACTTTGATTATGGTTGGACGAGATCCATATTCATGCATTGATTATTACTGTTGGATGTTATCCGCATGCATATAGGTATTGACTATCTTGTTGGCACATATACAGATCCGGTCACCCTAGATATCATAGTATTACCTTTATGATATAGTTGATCTAGGAGTCGTTGTTTATTCGATTTCTATCTGTTGATATTTTTCTACTCACGAGTTGGCAACTCACCCCCGTTGTGCCACAGTTCTTGCAGGTTGACCACTTGGATCAGTAACGGCTTCGCTGGCATACAGTTGCTTTCGGGTGTTTTGCATTGGTAGATGGGACATTTATATCGTACCCACTCTTGTATCTATATTTCATATTGTATCTAGTTAACTCCATCAATCAAAAGTTATAAATTGTATAAGTAATGAGACTTAGTGGGATTGTGGTTGTGAGACTTAGAGCGAGGGGTTTTCCGCTACTTGTGATTTTTATGTCTTGTTTTTTCCTTATCTTTTGTGGTGAACTTCGCCGTTGGGCGTCGTATACTTATTTATATTGTCTTGCGTGGTTGTGATCCGCCGTTGGCGAAGAGCTAACTCCCGTTTGGGGATTCTATTATTCTTATTATGTATTTGTGGTTTTGGATCAAAATATACAAAGGAGGTGCTGTCAAAATTTTTAAAAGACGAAACATATTTTCAAACTTGTAAATTTCACTTGCATCATTCATGTTCTTTTTCTGTGCATTAAGAAAACCGGATTTCATTATACTTTTATTTCAAAACCTCACCTCCTTTATTTTTCTTAAAAGGTTTAGATTTTTGGGTTTCAGCTTATTTGAATTCCGTTACGCCTTTAGACGTTGCGTGATTCAAGTGCTGGTCACGAACTAATATTTCGGGTCGTGATAACGGCCGCCAATGTTCCACCTGGCGCACACGCATTGGGCGCGTCCCGTCAAGCGCGAAGAATACCGGCGGCCCGTCACGTCAGCCAACCAGCGCTGGACACATGGCCTAGCGTTTCGGCAAACGTACGCCCGAATCGGTGCTTCCTATTTAATGCAAGATCTCTCTCCTGATCCGTTGACGTCATCGAAAAAATACAACTAATTGCCCTGGGATCCGCGCCGACGATGTCTTCAAATAAGAGCTTATCCCGGGTGACCGATCAGACCACTTTCGACCCAACCCATAAATTGGTCGAGACGAGAGTGGGGGGCTAATGATGATACTCGGTACTGAGAACTCCCCAGATCATGACACGCGGCAGATGACGTGTCCCAAAGTTTACGAGAATGGAGCAAGAACGGTACATTGGAAGCATACCCCGGGCCTCCCTCCAGAGAAAGTTCCCGACCTTTGGTGGCCTTCCAGACCACTCCAATGCTCGCCTTATAAAAAACCATTGGCTCGCCTTCGAGCCCTCCCGCACGCTGAGTTCCCTCAGCCATCCTAGCTCGCCTCCGAGTTATCATAGAACCAAGCTCGCTCGGCCTCCCGCTTGTTCCCGAGTCTCCCGCCGAGCTTAGCTTCCTCGGTACCACTGACCGACCCACTGCGCAGATCGCAGGCATCTTCACCACGGCTCCGTGAATCTCGCCAGTCGCGAGATATCCGCCGCCCACGATTCCTCGTTCCGCGCCATCGCGTTCCCCCTTAACGAACGTATCTCATCATTAATGGGGGATCCCGCCTTTCACGCAGACGTAATGCCCGGAGGCGTAACGGCCGGCGTGAATCACGTGCCCGCCAGCCCACGGCTGCCACTATATAAACCCCTCTCTCAGACGACTTAGATAAGGCAATTTAATCCCAATAGGCCGTTACTCTGCCAAAATATCTCGACTAACTTGATCGTCGGAGGGTCCTCGGTGGTACAACCATCCCGGGACTTCCTTGCAGGTTGCTCGGCGTCTCCCCAACCAAGCCCACTGAGATCCACACGCATTGAGAGGTAACCCTCAAACTCAATCTCAGCCATCCAATAACGCTCGCTACAGTTCAACGGAAGACAACATTTGAAGAAGATCACAATCTCCATCAGATTCAAATATGTTATGTTAGGTATTATGTTTTGATCAAGGAGATGAATATGGGAGTATGGAGAAAGATCCAGATATGTTATGTTTGCTAAATCTTGAGCGGCTTCATGCCTGCAGTTAATTTTTATTCCCCTTCCATTTTAATGTGTTTGCAGCTCAAAGTAATTAGGTGAGGTGTCAAGAGATAATGAAGCCATTCCATTTTCTCTCGGGTCACGAGCCAAAATACCGGGGGCCTTTTAATCTATTCGAGGGATTCCGCTACGGGACAAAACGTAACAGACGAGATGGACAAAAATCTCGTGGCTCGGTTCACGAGAAGCCAGGATCAATTGACGAAAAAGCCCTTGTTCTGACGCAAGCCGGGGACGTCGTATACAGAGAATCAAAACCGGTACCGCTACCCGACATCCCGCCGACCCCAAGCCCGTTTATGTCTTGTAGCGGTTGCGGGCCCCATGCCTCCTCAATTTCCGGACAAAGCTCGGTTCGAACAAATCTTTTTTCGTGTGATCCGGTGCACGTGACGAAAGAAAAACCATATGACGTTAAATAGCAGAGTCAACTCTTTTTATTTTTTTATGTCTTTATCTATCCTGTCTGTATCGCAACCGTTATATCGAAGGATCGTTCAAGCAATCAATACAGTGTCTGAAAAATAAAAAATAAGCCATCCAATATTATAGAATTATAAAGATATCGAACCGAATCGTGTAATCGTTTTCCTTAAGAAAATAGTTTCGCCCTTCTCAAAGGATCTTTCGATGTACAAGATTTGAAAAGTCTATATCTTCAAGATAATTGAGAGCTTCTGGCCTTCGTATACATTACTTGGTCCAGATTCAGAAACCTGACAACTATTCAAAACACTCGCAAAGGATTGAATCAAGAAAGAGGCGAGTGAAGATATTAAGAATGGAAAAGATTTTTCTCCCCCATCTTTTTAATTGAGGGGAAAAAACTATTATAAAGGAATAATTGATTTCGAATTCATTTAGATGCCAAATTGAGACGAGTAATAAAAGGCACAAAATAATCCTTTGTAAAAATTCAATTAAAAATCAAGGAAGGATTTGTAGCGGAAAATCACACACTGATTTGCATGATTTGCCACAGGCCAAAATCAAATGCTAATTCTTATTAAAAATCATAATAAAACCCGAGTCAAATCAATTTAAAACCATTCAAAAACTTTTGGCGTCGGGGCTCGGTCCTTCACGCCGCAAAGGGCCGCTGTCCCTCTTGACCACCAGCCCATTATCCAGATAGCAGGGCCCCTTGAATTACTCTGGGAGGCCCACTAAATTTTGAATATTACTGTTTAGTTTGAAATTATAAATTGTATACAACATCTAACAGCTATGAATATTACGGTAGATTTCTTTGTTCGTTTGTCTTTTATAATCAATTGAATGGTCCTTATAAAAAAAGTCCCCCCCCCCCCTCCTCCTCCCCATTGATTGGAGCTTGCATGGACTTCTAAGATAACAATTTTCGTAGGCGGTGGTATTTTTTTAAGGAGTTTTACTGTTATCTACTTCTTTTGTTTATTCCTAATTACTAATCTTGGATGAATAAATATATATTGTATTTCAGTATAGTTCAAATAAACTAACACTAGGAGAGTAAGGGCCCATTTGGTTGCAAGATTATGGAATTTGGATTCCAAAATAGTACGGTTGAAATTTCTGAATTTGGTAATTTGTTGTTTGGTTGGTTTTAGATTCCTAGTATTGGATTTGTAGATCCTTGTAATTTTTGTTTGGTTGGTGAAAAATAGTGGGATTTAGATTTGAGGATTTTAGAGAGAGATAGATAGACAGATGATTATTAAATAAATAAAGTACACGAGTCCCATCTAAAAGTACAATGAATAGTGTCAAATCCTTGAAAATCCTTGAAATTTTTTAGGATTCAAGAATGCTTGTTTTGTGGTGGCCACCCCATAAAAAATAAAGGAATTATAGAAATCCAAATCTATCAACCAAACACAAATTATGGAATCCCAGATTCCACAATCCAAAATCCAAATTTATCAACCAAACATAAAATTATGGAATTCTAAGATTCCACAATCCAATCCAAATCCAAATCCAAATCCATAATCCTGCAACCAAACAGGCCCTAAGTACAATGCTAAATCTCTCACAAAGTACACAAACCCTAATGACTCAAATCACCATCAAAACTGGCATGGAATAGCCCGCATGCCATAAGTTCGGTGTCAAATTATTTTATTTTTTTAACCTTAAAAGAGCTGGCATGTCATATGATGCAGACATGGCTCTTTGAGTTTACAAATGATAAAATTATGAAACTCCTAATTTTCTCTTTTTCATTTTCATGGCCTGTGAGGGCCGATTGATGACTTTTGCCAGCCATATGAAATGAAACTTTTGAACAAAACGACAAATAGCTCTTAGGAAAAAAAATCATGAAAATGATATTTCGCAGCTATAAAAATTAAAATTTCTTTTACAGAGGAAGGGATTGGATCGCTCGACCCTGTGATCACTGATGATGGAAGAGATGACTTAAAGCACCTAAGTTTGTTGAGTAATACCCTGCTTAATCTACCCGAAGGCATTGAGTGACAATAGGATAAGAAAAACGAGAGAAAAAGAACGATTTATACAGTTGAAGGCAAAGAGAAGTAGGTCGTCTAGGTTGTGAAATACCGCCGAAGCTTACACAAATAGTCCTAAATTGGATGGGGGATAGGACTATACAACTAATACGTCAAAATTAAAAATCTATACTACTTGCTAATCGATATATCAATTGCAAAACTCAGACAATAGTTATAACAATTGAGATAAGAGGTTAAGCGAAACTACAATTGAATACAAGGCATATAGCAAGAGACTATCACAAGTACAAGAAACGAGCAAATAGAGCAAGAAATCTCCGAGCATACAATTTCAAAGTTATCACTACTTGCAAGAAAATAACCACAAATCTAAATAGCAAGTAATGGAAAGAGAGATAGAGAAATTGCAAACGCAAACACAAGTCATTTATAGTGATTCGGGAGATCCCTAGTCCCCTTTCTTTAGGCGCATGAGCCCGATCCACTAAACACGTCTTTCTCGAACGCAAACACGTTGCCCGCAAGCAACCCACAACCCCGTTTCCGGTGGAGGCCAAACCAATACGTCTCCTCAAAAGACTACATGTTGTTAGTCACTACGAACAACACTCCTCTCTACAATGCTCGTCACCTTTTTTTCTACAAAAGATACCCTCCTCTATTACAATGGCAATTTTACACTTAAGATCCCAAACACAAAGAAAGAAGGGATTATCATCGAAGTATAATACTCTTAATAGAGTTTCTCTCAAGCCCACTTCTAATAATTTACAAAGTATGGATAATCAATTTGAAGCTCTTGATTTTGTGTGTGAGAGTGAATGGATAAACAAAATGAATTTTTTTTTGAACTCCCACAAGAAATGAGATTTTTGGCTCTTGATCACTTAGGAATAATAGAAACTGAAATATCGAGTAATTAGGGCTCAAAAAAACAATCCGGAACCCTTTTTATAGCCCCAAGAAAAAACTAGCCGTTATACCTCAAAACTGTCATTTTTGACCGTCGCCAAAAGTTTGTCGGGTTCTTGTTCAGACGTTTGTCGAGAACCAAAGTTTTCAAATATATCTTTACTTAAATATCGAGTAGTCATATGATATACTTCTTCAGACGTTTGAAGTATAAACCAACAGACGCCTGAAGCACAAAAAAAAAAACAACTCGAAAACTGGCAGTCAGACGTTTGTCGAAAAAACAGAAAGCAGGCAGACGTTTGAAGTACATTTTGACACACGTCTAAAGTTCAAAAAAGATGCAGAAATATCTTAAAGAAAATGAGGTTGATCGTAAAACCAGTAAGCGAACATACGTCTGAAGAATAAATGGGCAGACGTATGAAGTTCAAAAACTCAGTTTTGCAAGATATTTTTGATATTTGAAAATCTACAGTGCCCAAACGTCTGTAGTTGTTTTGGCAGAGGTCTGACATACACAAAATCAGATATTTGGGATTTTATGAAAACGAAAATTTTTGAGCTCGAAAACCCCGATGATTATGCAATGTAAAACGTTTGTGTATGTATGTATGAGTGTTCAAGAGCTCTAATTGATATTAACCATAATTTAAAGAGTACTTACATGAATCCTATGTCGGTTATCGCAAATTTTCGATTCTTGAAATTTGAAGTCTCATGCTCTTGAACTTTTGGCATCTCGCTTCACTTGAATTTCGAATACGCCGCTTCACTCACTAGCGTTTTGAAGCCGATATTTGATCTTCAAATATTGGACTTGATTTTGACGCATCAACTTGGACTTGGTTTCTAACTTCTTATCTATTCGTAGCTTGAACGCTTGAATTCTTATTCCTCGGCTACTAAGCTTCACGAAACTTGAATTGGCAGTTTGAGAAGCACCTGTTCTTATCCTCCAACTTTCATTAGATATAATGTTTAAGCTTGCTTTCCTCCATCCTCCTTTATAGAGTTTTGTCTCGAGATATCCGATAACCTGAAATGCAATCTCAAAGACCAAGCTCATCATATACAATTTCATGAAATAAAAGCAAGTAAATAAACACAAGTATACGAATATTCATTGTTTTTTTATATCACAATCATAAATAATACATCAATATCAAGATATAACTCAAACTCAAAACATGAGGTATTGATATACAAAATATATATACATGGTATAAGAAAAGCAAGATAGAGATTACATGTATATACAAATTTATATTGTGAATTACCAAAATAATGAATGAGAGTAATATATCTATATCAAGAATATAATATAAGTATAGCATGAGATATTGATTTATTACTCGGTATACACAAGATATAGGATATGCAAGCTAAACATCAAGTGTATACAAGTTTAGTGTCGATATGATAAGCAAGATAAGTAAGTGACTAAATGAACTATTCATATTTAAGCCATCATCAAAACTAAATAAATGGATCATCGTAATTCATAAACTATCAATCTCCTCCTTTTTTGATGACGACAAAACATGAATAGAAAATAGTATATCTATATCAAATAAATCAAAATATCCGATATCGATATACTAAAACTCCTATTATTCTCTTTCTTTTTGACATAATCAAAAAGAATATTTAGGAAATTTAGAGCGTTTGAACTACTCATTCTAAATATATGCAAATACCTAAAGCAAATCAGACATTTGAATCACTCTTTCTAAATATATGCATAGGAGAACACTAGGAAAATGGATACGAGCATAAGTAAAAAGCAAAATTTGAAAATAAAACTCAACTCATATCCAAATTCATGTACATAAGAGATATGTAAAATAAAGCAAGTATACATGTAACAAATATCCACATGAGCAAGATATAAACAAGTTCTAATAGCACATGGATGCAAGTATGAGTTGATACCAATTGAAAATGAACAATTTTGAAAGGAGAGCTCGACTCATACACAAAAACATGTTTTGAAAACGATATTCAACGAAAAGTTTAAAAACATCCGCTAACTCATAAAAAATAAAACAAGTTTTGAAACTTATGAGTTAGAATACATGTCATAATATGAACCATTGGATATGAATGGAAAAACATAATCGTATTACGCTACAAAGTGTGTGCGTGTTTCTTTAAAAGCATCGAATTTTAAAAAGTGCACAACACAAGAATTGGGAAGGAAATACGAAAAATTAACCTCATATACGTGAGATTTACCTCCCCTAAACTCTTGAATCTCCCAAGTGCGAGAAGCAAGCCCAAACGATCCATTCATGAGTCCTATCTCACAATCACTTGAATACCAAACCATTCGAGCTCAAAAGTAAAATGTAATGGAATACAAGTAATATAATTTTAATGATCTAACTCATGAATAAATCAAAACCAAGCATATGAAAAAGATAAACAAGTTATGCTCGTATGTGAAGGCAAGAAACTCACATAACAAAGATACCAATTAAAAGCAATATGATACCCAATCGAAATGATTGAAAACCGTATGTAAGTGCAAACATGAATAACTCAAAAATGTGCAAGATAAGGGGTAAACTCATGCTAAGTGCGTATGCAAGTAAGGGTATACAATCTAAGCAAACAGTTGGAGATAGTGCCCTCAGAGTCAATTATTGGATCACAGGCACGTGATTGCAATGATTGAGGGGAGGACCTGTCCCAGTAGGACAGTCTTACTCGAGATGATAGTATGCTATCTGGTTTATCTTTATCATCGTGTACTGCTTTAGGTGACCTTACGAGTCGCTATTGCACGTTGATAGAGCCCCTAAGATTCTTGCTTGACTACCAGCAGTATGAGGGCGATCATATAAGTGAGAGCTGGAGTCCATAAGCACATCCTTAAAAGGTCCCTAGTCGTGGGAGTTTCGAAACAGGGCATCGATACTCCGGAGTAGACTAGTGTATACAGTCGAGACCCCGACGAGGGGCGGTGGCCGGTCTCACAAGCCACTGGTGTTAGTTGGTTCACCTAAGATGTATACAGGTGCTCATTGGGTTATGAGTACACCGGACAGGACTCGCCGGGAACCTGCTAGTTAGGATTATACCAGATGTCAGATAGCAGTTCCCTGGTGACATGTGTACAGGTTAGTTCATCGACCTGAGATCGTCATTTGTCTCGTGTGAGTTCCCACTGTGCTTTGATTACTACCCTACTACGGCTCAAAGGAGTCGTGCAAACAGGTTTTAGTTGGGTACAGTCCCGAGCCACATGGAGGCAGTGAGCGGATCTGCAGGGGTTCGTCTCTCCCGGTATTGGGGGTGAGGTCGCGCTGTGTCTAGGAGAGCCAGAACATGAAAAGTCCTTGGCCAAGGCAGGAGATTTGCTGGTAGGTATTCCAGTAGTATCTCAGGGTGTTCTGGGCTACACTCCGACACGACTTGTACCGCTATTGGGGGTCTGACTTTTACCAACCCCCTAGGCCCGCCATGCGATGCTCATAGACGAACGGACCGGACAGTACGGATATTGTCACTGACAGGCTCAGTAGGGTGTCAGGATGATTTCGCTCATCGACGTCCCTTTTGGTCAATACCTGGTAGCCCGTTACGTATTGGCTTATACCTCTGACGTGCTAGTGGTTAAATCCATAGCCATAGTATTGACGAGTCTTTAGAGTCCACCACACAAAGGTACTTAGGTTTCGGGCGAAACGCTGTAGAGGCCGTATGGAGATATGGCAGGGTTCGATCATATACGTGCGGTATTGCACGGATCGTGATCGGACAGTTTTTTACTAGCTGGCTTTGGCTTAAGCCGGATTTTAGTATTTAATAGTGTAGTTTTGTCTCTTTGCATTTGTGTTCAGTGGGAATACAAATGCGGGCATGTATTTGCAGTAGCGGGGTTTTCCTGTAATTTATTACGGGATCGGTTTTCTGGGGTTGCCAGTTTGCATTCCGTTCCGGCCGGTTTTCTTTTATTCCTTCTCGGCCGGACTTTTCGATGGAGGGTGTTATTTGCACATTTGCAATTAACATTTAGTGGAGGGGTTTCTTGCATATGTGTTTTCTTATCATCATGAGATTCCATTCTTGTCCACTTCATTATCTTTTCTTGTGATGGTTTGAAAATGGATGTTGAAAAGAAATGAGAGTGAAAGGGTGTGAGTGAAATTTGGTGTGACCTTATCTTTATCAATTCTTTTTCCACTAGAAAATTCCATTCATTTTCCCTCCCATTTTTAGTTGTGGGGCCGGCCTCTTTTCCAGCAGGAACATGATTGTTTTTGATTGAATGGAGTGTGGTTTAATTTGGTGGAAATTTCCTTTTGCATTAATTAATTTTCTTTGGTTGCATATGCTAATTGATTTGCTATAAGGGGGGGGGGGGGGCTGATTTGCATTCCCAGGATATAGATTTTTGCAACCAATCCAAATTTTCCAGTGAGCATTTTTTTTGGCCGAGCCCTTTAGAGGAGATGCTCATTCCTTTTGATAGCATGCTCCATTCTTCATCAAGCTTGGATCCATGGAAAATTCTTGTGCGAAAATTCCTCCAACCATGGCAACCTCATAACCCCAAAAGAGAAAACTATTCTATACTATTCTATAGCAAGTCTTGGACGCGTCGGCTAGCCAACTTCGCGCCCGAGTTGCCTCGGTCAAGAGGTGGGAGCCCGTAAAAGATTCCGGCTACGTGGTGCCCTTTCCGACGAGACGATGACGGACGGAGATTCCGCGGAAGATCGGAGTGGAGATGAAGACCGAAGGACACGGATCGCTTGGTATAACTTCTCTACTCTTTTCTTATTTGCTAGTTAGCTAGGTTAATGGCCCGATCCGGGTGAAAAGTGCGCGGTGGTGCCGGTTGCAAGTTTTTGCAAAGTTTTTGTTTCCGCGTTTCCGGCATCGGATCGACGGCCGGGGCGCCCCCGCGGGCTTACATTGGTATCAGAGCCACGCCGTTAACCTAGCCTAGCTTGCTCTTGTATGTTTAGTACTCGATCGAACAAAATCCCTAAAAACCGTATTTTATATGCATGTGTTCTCTGTTGAAATTTTTCCAGCTCCTAAAATTTTTCAGGTTATTGCAAAGACATGTGCAAGAAATTCTAAGAATTCTGGGAAAATACGGTTCAGTGATTCCTCACTTCGACCGCGGAAACGCGGCCAAACCCCTGGTTTGGCCGCGGTTCCGCGGTGGGTAAGAGGAATCGTTGCACCATATTTTCCCAGTAGGCCTCTGGTTAGGAAATAGGGGTTTTGGGATATTATTTTTGGGCCCAGATTTTCTGTAAGTGCTACAGTACTGCTTGGGGCCCACTTGATAAAATTTGTTCGATCGAATATTTTAAACATGCCAGTTCACAGCTTTTTTTTTACATTATATCTGCGACCGTGAATGTCACTTGATCGGTAAATCCCGTCTAACTGCTATAGCCCGGTTAGACGGATTTGCGAACGTGACATTCACGTTGATGTTCTGTGATTGTACTGTGTTGTTGCGGATCGGTCGTGGGGGATAGCCTAGATGCAATATTAGTACAGTTCTGTTTTATATGTACATTTGATATTGCGGGGCGAGCGTCCGACATGTGGACTGCCGTCACTGCCTGTTTGTATTATTCTTTTGGGGCATGACCAGGTTGCGGTCGATGTACCCGTTGTATGTATATTTTACTTTCTGTACTAGGTTGACCCAGGAGGGGTGCCCAAGTTACCGGATTCCGTGAAGTGCTGGGTGGTCCATTCACATCGCTGAAGGGGGCTGCCTCGCTTCAGGTTTTGGCGGGTAACTTGCCGCGCCCGTAGGGGTCTAGGATTTCATTGCACAGGCTATCCACACGACCAGGGGAACGTCGGGTTTCAGCAGCGGCTCTGTGAAACCCGGGGATCCCAGATATCTGTATTGATCTGTGTTGCTATTCATTTCTGTGTTGCTGCATTTTTATCACGTCTTGAGCGAAAATTATATATTATATATATACTAGTAGATGTTGTATATGTTTTGCATCCGCGCTAGTCCAGTCCCCGCTCTGTCGTTAGTTAGCTAACCTAACGGGTGATGACGGGACCCAGTGGCGAATGCGGATGGCATATACGTACGTCAGTATATTTTCGTTATTTGTGGTGTGATCAATTGATGGGACTGCGTTGATTCGGATCAATGCAAGATAAACAAACCTATTCTGATGTTGTTGGAACATTTTTCAAAAAGCTGTTATTGCAAGGGCGTTCTCTTTTGTTTTGCACAGTGGTATTCAGTTGGAATATCCCGCTCCTCAGTCGACGAGGCAAGGGCCGAGATCCCTTCACCGGGAGTGACCCCTTGGACAAAAGTTTGCGTTAAGGCAGTAACTTCACTATAGCCGATTACTTTTGCTTTGCATCGCGGTATTCATTTGGAATATCCTGCACCTCATTCTACGGGGAAAGAGCCGAGATCCCTTCACCGGGAGTGACCTCTTTAGCGAAGGTTTTCGTTACTATATTTTTCTAAAAAGCTATCCGTTCCTTCAACGATATCAAGTTCATTACGTTAAAGGTTTTCGCCAGAAACCATTCGTAGCCCTCCGTCGTTTCATATGGATAGTCAATAGTATTCAAGCTGTGTATGTTGGCCAAAGTCAAGGCACAGTGTTTGGTAGCTGTTGGGTATTCATATGCAGCATAGATAGATGCGTTGGTTTGGGACAGTCGTACTGCCATTTTGGCCAAAGTCAAGGGTATGTACGGGTGGGTTCAAATTAACCAGGAAAATGACGGGTAGAACTTGATATGTGACTTATGATATGTTGGCCAAAGTCAAGGTCATAAGAGCATGGGGCAAAAATCCACATCGGGAGTTTCAAAAGTACTGAAACTTGCCAGATATGCGCATACCTTCTGGAGTGTGATAACGTGAGCGGATTCCGTCACGTTATCATGCGATGAGAGTTGGATCCCGATTCCCACTGATGAGTTGGTTTACTCCTCGGGTTATCCCGGCTAATTCTTCTTTCAGGTTTGGGGAAGAATTTGACGTTACAGTGGGAGGTTTCCAGATTAGATAAATTGGTAACCATTCTGATCTAGGTTAGAGTGCACGCTGAGTGTTTCTTTTCTCTCTCTCTCTTGCAGCGACCATTGACCCGACCCTAGACTATGACTCAGTGACCAAGTTGACCGAACCTTCTCAACACTGGCTTTTGGATTGTCAGAGTTGCAGACCTCTTTGCCACTCCTACTTTTACTCTTTTCTCCGGGACACCCCGTATTACTACGAACGTCCACTTCCATTGGACAAAACCATCGCATAGTTATATACGAACTCGAAGGACTTCGAGGATGGTTTCCGGTTCTGGAGAAAACGAATAGGACTATTCAGTTGTCTTTACCTTTTACCTTCTCTCAGGTTGCGAGTACTCCTTGGTTTAGGAGATAGTACACCTATTACGCAAATTGGATAGTCTTCTTCCAAACCTTAGGCTGGTGCCGAACGGTGGGGAATGAAGAAAGCCAATTAGCCTAAACGGTGTACAGAAGGTATTAAGTTCAGACAAAGCAAGGGATTAGTAAGAGGGCAAAGTAAATTGCGACTGCTATTCACGACCAAACCATGTACTTCTTTGTCAATCCTAAATCACCTATGAATTAAGTTCATTCGGTTGTCTTTTATCCTCACCTTCTCTCGCATTGCGAG
This sequence comes from Agapanthus africanus, assembly GCA_030015575.1. NCBI lineage: Eukaryota > Viridiplantae > Streptophyta > Magnoliopsida > Asparagales > Amaryllidaceae > Agapanthus > Agapanthus africanus. The sequence goes on from CM057351.1 coordinate 8,704,633, forward strand.
TGCTCCTAGGACTAGGACAGTACACCCATTATGCTTATTGGATAGTCTTCTTCCAAACCATAGGCTGGTGCCGAACGGTAGGGAAGGAAGAAAACCATTTGGCCTAAAGGGGTGTACAGAAGGTAATGACTAAAGACATATAAAGGGATTTGGAGAGGTGACAAAGAATCATACAGTTATAGTTGTGAATCTGGATAATGGAAGAGGCATTACTATGAATACCAGGATACGCCATCGAAACATTTCAATGTTTCAGTTTCACTGTGTACTGTTAAAGGAAAACTGATTTCCCAATTAGACACTTACTCCAGGGTATGTATTTACCAGGTAGAATTCTCATATCTGTATGGTTTTACAGATGATGAGTGGGAGTAAGTTATTGGGAATTAGGTAACCATCCTCATTATATCAGGATTCGTTGTAATTGGTGATATTTGAGGAAGTCACCTGGGTTGTTTGCCGGTCGGCAAATATTTGGTTTTGAATATCCGTTGTTATGCACCAATTTCAAATTGATATATCTGTACGTCTATTTTTATAGAGTGAGACATACCTTTTTGAAATTATGTCTATGACATTTACCTATACCAGTGGATGGTTAGGTAAGGAGCATTGAACAGCGGTGTAATTCTTCTTAACCAAAAGTACAGTTTTCAACCTACGACACACAGTAAATGAGTCATTTGACTCAAGGGACTTATACAGAGTATTGTATGTTGTCCAGTGTCCATAAGGACAGAGGGGTTGGTCCTCGTACTATATTCTGTTTACTTATGACTTCTCTAGTTCTTAGACATGTGTTTCGTAGAAACGCAGGGTCTAAGTTTTGAGGAGTTATAGGTATAAGGATAAAGTAGAGAACCAGATATTGCAAGTATCGGGATTCTTCAAAGTGATCGAAGATGTAGATACTTGTGAATGGTATTCAGTTGATAGTAATGGTTAAGAGAACTTGCTTCTCTTTCAGGTTACTCATGATTGGAAGCATTCCTAAGTTGAGTAACGCTGATCGGCCTCCTTCCATTTAGTTGACATGCACTGGAGACAGCTGCATGATTTGAATCTGGTTCAATTAAATCAGTGCCTCTGTTTCTTGGATATAGAACAGTTCATATCTTGACATAGTTAAGATATGGGGAGTTGTCCGGCTTATACTTAAAACCAGACTCCGGATAACTCAAGGCACGTTTCTGTAATGGCTGTTTGTGGGTTGACCCGGGCTATGACGAGGGTTGACTTTCTACCATCTGGAAGATCAATAGTGATATTGTTCTTGACTCGCCACAGTTTTAATAAAAATGGATTTTTTCAGAAAACAGTAGTGGGAGTATGGTAGAACTGGAAGTGATTCCAGAACCGCAAACGATTACTGAAGATTTGATAAAGAACCTAAAGATTCAATCTGGTTTGACATTCCATTGGCCACTCCGCAGATATGGTGGGTAACCTCAGGCACTCGAGAGGTACTTCGGTATGCTCAAGGACGGTGGCAGGGAGGTTCTTGTTTACCCAGACTTGCCATCGCTGTTGTTCTAGACTGTGAGACCCGGCAAGAGGATGAGTATAGCGTCGTTCTAAACTGGCTTTAGAAGTGCACGTGTATATGACTCTGCCAGAGGGTTGTCGTAGTCAGTGGGAGCAGCGGAAGCATTGGTGGACATCAGGCTTATGTCTATTTATAGACTATAGCAGATATAGCGGAGATAGATCATCTATTTCTGATGTGACAGTCATAGGTTTGACTTCATCAGAATAGGGATAGATCTGTTAAGAAGGTAGTAGAGTGTAATGTCCTGGTATTTGATGACATACACAGAGTAGGAAGTGATATTCCTATACTACGATCGGTTATACGTTGGTCGTCACACAGTAGTTTCTCCACATAGAATTTGGATATTATATCAGACAATCTGGTTACTAGATCTATGGTTTTAGATCTAGATTTGGGTGGTTTCCCAATCTGGGTACTTTGACCGCATTCTATGAGTATTTAGAATGGACGACTCCTGGCACGGTAGTGTACCTGCAGGTGATGGAGTCACCCTCTCTAAAGGTGTCTTACAGACTAAAGGGGAGAGGGACGTGCATGATTGGCAGATCCCTTGCTTAGGCAATTGAGTCAATCATGAGATGTCAAGTACCACACCAGATGTTGTTCTTGCAGTAGGTGCAATAAGTTGATATTGATCCAATCCTGGAGAAACAGTCGGAAGCGGTTTTAGAACATAAGTTGATGTTCTAGGGAATTGATGACGGCAGCCTCCTTAAGGAGACGGTTATCATTCCAGGCTTCCAAGGTGACCTGGATGGCAGAGTGGCTGTCAGAGTTATAGTTTTCCTTCTGACGAGGGGCAGTATTTTGGACAGCTGGTCCAAGAGGATACTGAGGGAAGGCATGGCGCAGGATACTGATTAAGTTCAGTTGACGATACAGTCTAAGAAGTTAGGATTTGGAGTTCATTTATGAGCTAGGTCCCATCAGACATCCAGACATTCTAAGACAGAGCGGGGGAAATGGTATGCATAGATTTCGGAAATTCGAACAAATTGGTTGGGACTTTAGTCATTAAGAGAATACCATCGAATCGTGCAAAGTTATGGAAGTAAACCGTTCTTATGTCTTTTTTACCTTCAACCACTACTGCTAAACGCTCTAGAAAATCGAACAACATTCGATTGCTCCTATCTTTAATGCTCATTTCGGGAGATAGCTTTCTCCGCGAACTTGAGATAAAGAGAGACATAGAAGGAAACACCAGAGCGGATCCACTCACTGAGGTTATTCCTCGAACGCAATAGTCTCGCAAACGAGCTTTGTGAGACTGACTAGTAGAGGAGTTGGGTGTTCGGTATCACACGGGCTGTGAGTATGCGGCATCGCAATAATTAGCCTCGAGTGCAAGTGGGAGATTGTTGGAGATAGTGCCCTCAGAGTCAATTATTGGATCACAGGCACGTGATTGCAATGATTGAGGGGAGGACCTGTCCCAGTAGGACAGTCTTACTCGAGATGATAGTATGCTATCTGGTTTATCTTTATCATCGTGTACTGCTTTAGGTGACCTTACGAGTCGCTATTGCACGTTGATAGAGCCCCTAGGATTCTTGCTTGACTACCAACAGTATGAGGGCGATCATATAAGTGAGAGCTGGAGTCCATAAGCACATCCTTAAAAGGTCCCTAGTCGTGGGAGTTTCGAAACAGGGCATCGATACTCCGGAGTAGACTAGTGTATACAGTCGAGACCCCGACGAGGGGCGGTGGCCGGTCTCATAAGCCACTGGTGTTAGTTGGTTCACCTAAGATGTATACAGGTGCTCATTGGGTTATGAGTACACCGGACAGGACTCGCCGGGAACCTGCTAGTTGGGATTATACCAGATGTCAGATAGCAGTTCCCTGGTGACATGTGTACAGGTTAGTTCATCGACCTGAGATCGTCATTTGTCTCGTGTGAGTTCCCACTGTGCTTTGATTACTACCCTACCATGGCTCAAAGGATTCGTGCAAACAGGTTTTAGTTGGGTACAGTCCCGAGCCACATGGAGGCAGTGAGCGGATCTGCAGGGGTTCGTCTCTCCCGGTATTGGGGGTGAGGTCGCGCTGTGTCTAGGAGAGCCAGAACATGAAAAGTCCTTGGCCAAGGCAGGAGATTTGCTGGTAGGTATTCCAGTAGTATCTCAGGGTGTTCTGGGCTACACTCCGACACGACTTGTACCGCTATTGGGGGTCTGACTTTTACCAACCCCCTAGGCCCGCCATGCGATGCTCATAGACGAACGGACCGGACTGTACGGATATTGTCACCGACAGGCTCAGTAGGGTGTCAGGATGAGTTCGCTCATCGACGTCCCTTTTGGTCAATACCTGGTAGCCCGTTACGTATTGGCTTATACCTCTGACGTGCTAGTGGTTAAATCCATAGCCATAGTATTGACGAGTCTTTAGAGTCCACCACACAAAGTTACTCAGGTTTCGGGCGAAACGCTGTAGAGACCGTATGGAGATATGGCAGGGTTCGATCAGATACGTGCGGTATTGCACGGATCGTGATCGGACAGTTTTTTACTAGCTGGCTTTGGCTTAAGCCGGATTTTAGTATTTGATAGTGTAGTTTTGTCTCTTTGCATTTGTGTTCAGTGGGAATACATATGCGGGCATGTATTTGCAGTAGCGGGGTTTTCCTGTAATTTATTACGGGATCGGTTTTCTGGGGTTGCCAGTTTGCATTCCGTTCCGGCCAGTTTTCTTTTATTCCTTCTCGGCCGGACTTCGATGGAGGGTGTTATTTGCACATTTGCAATTAACATTTAGTGGAGGGGTTTCTTGCATATGTGTTTCCTTATCATCATGAGATTCCATTCTTGTCCACTTCATTATCTTTTCTTGTGATGGTTTGAAAATGGATGTTGAAAAGAAATGAGAGTGAAAGGGTGTGAGTGAAATTTGGTGTGACCTTATCTTTATCAATTCTTTTTCCACTTGAAAATTCCATTCATTTTCCCACCCATTTTTAGTTGTGGGGCCTGCCTCTTTTCGAGCAGGAACATGATTGTTTTTGATTGAATGGAGTGTGGTTTAATTTGGTGGAAATTTCCTTTTGCATTAATTAATTTTCTTTGGTTGCATATGCTAATTGATTTGCTATAAGGGAGGGGGGCTGATTTGCATTCCCAGGATATAGATTTTTGCAACCAATCCAAATTTTCCAGTGAGCATTTTTTTTGGCCGAGCCCTTTAGAGGAGATGCTAATTCCTTTTGATAGCATGCTCCATTCTTCATCAAGCTTGGATCCATGGAAAATTCTTGTGCTAAAATTCCTCCAACCATGGCAACCTCATAACCCCAAAAGAGACAACTATTCTATACTATTCTATAGCAAGTCTTGGACGCGTCGGCTAGCCAACTTCGCGCCCGAGTTGCCTCGGTCAAGAGGTGGGAGCCCGTAAAAGATTCCGGCTACGTGGTGCCCTTTCCGACGAGACGATGATGGACGGAGATTCCGCGGAAGATCGGAGTGGAGATGAAGACCGAAGGACACGGATCGCTTGGTATAACTTCTCTACTCTTTTCTTATTTGCTAGTTAGCTAGGTTAATGGCCCGATCCGGGTGAAAAGTGCGCGGTGGTGCCGGTTGCAAGTTTTTGCAAAGTTTTTGTTTCCGCGTTTCCGGCGTCGGATCGACGGCCGGGGCGCCCCCGCGGGCTTACACAAACACACATGTAAAACTTGTGTAGTGTAGGTATACACTTGGTTCTCTCATATAGAGAATCGACCGGCCGGTGAAGGATCTCTGATACTCTTCGCTAGACCCGTGAATATGATTTTTTGTAATGCAATGTGACTATCATGTAAGGTATTAAATGCATCTAATAATTGATCATGGTCAAGTTTGCGGAAATCAAAAGTAAGATTAGTTACCATCCCTATGATCAAAGCACCCCTTTATTGACTCCATAGAATCGGATTGCCCTTTGAGGTTTGAATGTTGTGGAGGCACATACAAAGTCGCTATAGGAGTCGATCTCTCGGCATCCTCTCTTCCATTACAATCGGCTTTCTCTCTATATATTTGCTCCAATGAGTACCACATATCATGAGCTGTCTTGCAAGAAGAGACCTTGTTAAGAACATCACAATTTAGAGTACAATGTAAAATTTTCAAAGGTTTAATGTTCAAAACAAATAATTTTTTACCACGAGTACTCCACATAGATTTAGCAATAGTAGGAATCGAGTACTCATGATCTACAATTAACCACATACTTCTACAACGAGATTCAAAGAAGCATTGCATAATAACATTCTACATAAAAAAATTTAGAACTATCAAAATATGGAGGATTGTTAATAGATTGTTCATCATGATAAGAGTAAGATGGTAAAGATGATGCCATAGGATTTACTCTAGGATGTTAAATCTGTTAGTTGTATGTATGCCCTAGAGGCCATTGTTGTACATGATTGTATATTATAATATATGCTTGGACATATATAGAGAGGACTTTCTAGCTCGACATGATAGTATGCTATCTGCTTGCTCTTTCTTAACATGTAGACTGTTATTGTGATACTGTCGTTCTCTCACATGTTGATAAAGCCCTTAGGATGTGTACTTGACTACCAGGATTATGATGCAGATCATACTAGTGGGGCCAGGGTAGTCCACAAGTTCATCCTTTAATTGTTCCTAGTCGTGGGTGTATCGTGACGGGGCATCGATATTCCAGAGTAGACTAGCGTATATGTTTTTTGACCCATTTGATGGGCAATGGATGATCCCATATCCATTGTTGTTTGACATCAAAGATTGTATACTGGTGCTCAGTGCAGACTGGGTACACTGAACAGGACTCGCCGAGAACTCCTAAATGGTATTATACTTAACGTCAGATAGCAGTTCTTTGGTGACACTGGTACATGTTAGTCTGTAGACCCGAGATCGTCATAGAGTATTGTGTGATTCCTACTGTGCTTTGATTTCCACCTTACCACGTTCAAGAGAGCGTGCAAAACGGTGGTTTTTGGGTACAGTTCCGAGTCACATGGAGGCAATGAACGATAAGTGGGGATTCGTCTCTCCCGGTATTAGGGGTTGATGTTGCGCTGTGCTCGATTGGCCATAACAGTAGGAATCAGTAGTTTCTCGACCCGTTATAAGCCTCATATCGGCATGACTTATCAAGTTATTGGTGTTAGTGAATATGCCCTAGAGGCCATTATTGTATCATACTGGTTTGTATATTACTTAATGGAAGCTTGGGATGTTCACAGTTGTATTGACAGTCTTGCTCAAAATGGTCGTATGCTACTTGGTTTGTTTCTACCTCAATATGTGCATGTGTTTCTTTTAGTATATTGCTTATACATATTGGTAGAGCCTTTAGGATCTTTGCTTGATTACCAGTGTTGTGATGGTAGTCACACTAGTGGGGGCTGGGTAATCTATAAGCACATCCTTATACAGGTCCCTAGTCGTAGGACTATCGAGACGGGGCATCGATACTCCAGAGTGGACTAGTGTATACGCTTCTCATCCCAGCATGGGAGATGGTTTGTCCTACAGCCATTAGTATGTCGTACCGGAGATAGTATGCATGTGCTCATTATGAGTATACTGGACAGGACTCGTCGGGGACTGCTGGTGGGTATACCTATTATCGGGTAGCAGTTCCCAGGTGACATGAGTACAATTTAGTCCGTCGACTTGACACTGCTACTTCGCTTCGAGTGCGTTCCCACTATACTTTGATTACTACCCTACCACGGCTCAAAGGAGTCGTGCAAACAAGTAGTAATTGGGTGCAGTCCCGAAACACTTGGAGGTATTGGCGGTTAGATAGGATTCGTTTCTCCCAATATTGGGGGTTGATATCGCACTGTGTTCGGAGAGCCATTACACAAAGTCCCTGGCCAGGGCAAGTGAGATTTACTGGTAGGAATTCTAGTTGTTTCTCAGGGTGTTTTGGGCTACACTCCTTCACGACTTATTGCACTATTAGGGGTCCGACGTTTACCGCCCCCTAGGACCGATATGCGATACTCTTAGACGAACAGACTGGACTGTACGGAGATTGTCACATACAGGCTCAGTAGGAGTTCGGATGAGTTTGCTCATCGGCCTTCTTATCGACAGATATCTGGGTAGCCGATACGTGCAGCTAGTATCGCTTGCGGCTTGTGGTTAAACCCACTGTTAGCGTACTGTCGAGTCTTTAGAGTCCTACATAGAGAGTTTCCCTGTATCGGGCGAAAGATGTAGAGGCCGTATGGTTTTACGGCAGGGCTTCTATCACGTATGTGCACTTGTATGCGTATGGTGTTCGGGCGGATAATATTAGTGGGCTTTGGTTTAAGTCGGATCCTAGTATTATATTGATGGATCAGTTTCGTCTCTTTGTATTCGTGTTTCTCGAAACACGGATGCGGGTGTGTATATACGGATGAGAGGGGCATTCTTGTAATTACTCAAGATTGTTATAGAATGAGACACCTCATTAGGGTTTTGACCATTGACTTGATTAAAACAATTATGAGGTGGAGAAAAGTATTTGTTATTTTTGTAAATGATAATTATGGCATGGCTACCTGTTTTGACTACTTGACTTAGTTTGACCACTTGACTTGGTTTGACTCTTTGACTTAGATATTTCTTGTGAGATATTTTGTGGCACTAGATGTTTTGGGTGAGATATTTTCTTGCCATACTTGTAGTTATATCAAGTGAGCCATCTCATTTTTTATCATTATCAAAAACCATTTCTCTTTCCTTAAGTTAACTCTCTTCTTCTTCCTCTCAACTTTCAACCCTTAAGGTCTCATGAGTTGAGTAAACTAGGGTTCCAAGAGACTAATAAATCCATCTTCATTCTCTACATCATCTAGGACATCTAGTTTAGCAAGCTAGTTGCCCTAGTTACCTCGGATTTGAGGTTGGAGCTCGGACTATAGACTCTCGGGTGGATCGTCTTTGACTCGAGGAAGCCGACGAGGAATCTATGATCTGGATTGATCCTCGGAGCCTCCGATGACGAGTAGGACAGCAAAAAAGACCCTAAGGACTTGTATCATGAGGTATAACATTCTTTCCGAGTAGTTAAACCTCATGTAGTTTGCTAGCTAGGGTTTATGGTCGATCCTTGGTTCTAGTCGGTGTTACGAAGCCCTTAAAAATCATTTTTTGCAAATTCTGCCTTCCCGCGAACACGTGGGGTGCGCGACATAAACTTACAGTGGTATCAGAGCCTCTCATAAACCTTATATAGCTTTTAGCGATGTTAGAAATCCGCCGTTTTTGTTGCGCAAAAACTGCCGATACAAACAGTTCCAAAATTGAAGTTTTGAGTTATTTTCATACCCTGTGGGCTCACTGTTTGAACCGTGAAGCCGTGGGGTGGAGCGTACGCACCCCAAGGACCCCCCTGTAGGGACCGAATGGCTGGGACCACTCCTCAAGACCACTACAAGGTGGTCTTGGCGGTGGGGACCCGAAACTGCCCCACCATAGGCAGTTTCGGGTCTGCCTCACCCTCTGGCCACCTCGTGGTGGCCTCGAGGGTAGGGTGCCTCCTCTAGGCCCCTAACTCAAAGTTAATTTCGTTCTATAACTCTCCGCGAAAATTCGGGTGGGTTTCGAGTTCGTTTTGACTCCCGAATTGGCTTAAAACGTTCGGTTTTAGAATTTTAGCTCACTGGATTTTCAAGCTATGGAAAATTGGTGTAGTTTGCTAATTGCGTGCAGAATTCTAATGTCGTAGTTACTTTACAAGTTTTGTGTTGTGTATATGTGTTTGGAAACATCGAATAATTGCTATACGTCGATTAGTCGGGGTTGCACATATCTGTGATGATGTTATGTTTGTTTGTGTATATGAACTTATTGGATCGTCGTGGATGAATAGACGGGGATGTGAGATGAGTGTTTTTTGTTTCATTCGATGTAAAAATTGTAAAGTGATGTAATATTATTTTTCGGGGCACATCCGGGTTGAGGTTGTATCCACCGTTGTATTATTTCTTTTACTATTTTCTGCTCCTAGGATAGACCCAAGGTGGGGTGCACAAACTACTGGATTCTTTAAGTGCCGAGTGGCCTACTCACTTTGTTGAGGGAGGTTGATTCACTTCGGGAATTTGGCAGGTAGTTTGCCGCACTCGTAGGGGTCTGGGGTGGGGTTTGGTTATTTATCACGACCGTGGAATCCGTCTTTCGTTACAGGCTTAAACGAAACGCGGAATTCCTAGTATATCCAATGTGTTCATCTGTGAACTGGAATGCCTATCATTGCGTCTGACTAATGGATATATATATATATATATATATATATATATATATATATATATATATATATATATATATATATATATATAATAGACGTTGGTTATTGTTCGCCGCCAAAAGACGCGACCGGGACGTTGGGACGTCTTGGCCTGAATTTTGGGGCCAGATGCTATTTGGTTTTATCCGTCCACCTCTCCGAAGATGCCAAGTTGATTTATGGCACCGTGTATCGGAGGTTTAGACGGATGCGGCCGTTGAAGCAGATTTCGTTAGATTCCCCCTCATTGTGAGGGGTTTTTTTATTGTGGGGACGCTCTTCCCTGCAGGCGCAAGCCCCTGCAGTCAATTACGCTACCACATAGCGGTAGCCACTTTCTCCTTCTCCAGATGGTCACTTCGTGTCGTGTGTGTTTGTTTTATTTTTTGATTGCCCGTGGATTGTATACGGAGACTAATTTATGTTGTCGTTCATAGGGCATGGATTAGTCCAAATCCATATTTTCTTAGATTTGGGTTTAAGGATCGTTAATCTCATTGAGATTAAGATCAACTTAAACGTTTGTTGAGGATACGTTAGTCTAATTTTAGACTAAGATCTACTCAACAGGATTTTGGGATCATTTAGATCCAACGAAAGAGTATTTGGACTCTATTGTTTTAGTTTAGGGACATTGCGGTCCACCGTTTAAGGACATCATAGTCCATGAGTTTAAGGACCTCATAGTCCGTAAAGTTTAAGGACGTCATAGTCCATGAGTTTAGGGATGTCATGGTCCATTGGGTTTAAGGACATCATAGTCCGTAAAGTTTAAGGACATCATAGTCCATGAGTTTAAGGACCTCATAGTCCGTAAAGTTTAAGGACATCATAGTCCATGAGTTTTAAGGACCTCATAGTCCGGTTTAAAGACATCATAGTCTGGTATTTTGGTTTCACAATTTAAGGATGTGCCAAAAGTTTTTTGGTTATTGGGACCTTCCATCTCTATGAAGATGTTGAAGAATTAAAACGACATGTATCAGAGGTATGAAGAGATGTACCCTTGAACCAATGTTGGTTAGGAGATCTGTAGTCAGGTTTGGGACAGACCAATTAGGGGAATTGTGAGCACATAGGCTCAGTTGGTCTGAGTTAGGGAATTGTGGTCAACTTGGGCTCAGCCTACTCAGTTTTGATTAAAATGTTGCACATTTATTTGGGCCCAGTCCCTTTTTTTATTTAACAATGCTGAGTATTGATTTGGGTTCTGACACCCCTTTTTTTTTGTCTTTTACTAAGTGTTGAACACTCTTTATGGCGCTAGGCTTTATTTAAAGAACACTTTGTGTTCTCTCAGCTCAAACATGAGGAGCACATGGTGCGCTTGGCGCTGAGCGCCAAATCGGGAGCGCTAAGGCGCTTCTTGTGAAATAGCGCACACGTGGGGAGCACGTGGTGCGCTTGGCGCCGAGCGCCAGACCTGGAGCGCTAAGGCGCTTCTTGTGAAATAGTGCACACGTGGGGAGCACGTGGTGCGGTTGGCGCTGAGCGCCAGATCTGGAAGGCGCTCCTTATGAAATAGAGCACACATGGGGAGCACGTGGTGCGCTTGGCGCTGAACGCCAGACTTGGAGCGCTGAAGCGCTTCTTATGAAATAGCGCACACGTGGGGAGCATGTGGTGCGCTTGGCGCTGAACGCCAGACTTGGAGCGCTGAAGCGCTTCTTATAAAATAGCGTCCACGTGGAGAGCACATGGCGCGCTTGGCGCTGAGCGCCAGACTTGGAGCGCTAAAGCGCTTCTTTGGCAGCTCTGATCAGTTCTGTGCTCTGAGAATTAAGTTCTCATTTATAAGAGACTTTTTCTCACAGGTCTAAGTTCTAAGTTCTTCTTTTTGTGAAGAGAGACTTTGTCTCATGGATCTAAGAATAAGTTCTTCTTTTTATGAAGAGATGCTTTGATCTCTTTGGTTTTTACGAAAGACTTGGTCTAATAGATATGTGATCTAGCAAAAGAACTAAGTTCTTCTGATGTGAGGATTAAACTCTCAAGAATTGAAGAGATGTTATGATCTCACTTCTTATCATTTACCTTGAAGAAAATTTCTTCTTCTGAGAGCTTGCTCTTCCTTTTTCTTTTCTGAGAACTTGAAATTTAGGGGGGGGGGTTCTTCTCTGCAAGACTTGAAGTCTTGGGTCCTTTATATAGGGGAGGCTGAATTGTTGAATCAGTTAAGGAAATCTTTTTCTAATTGATTTGGGGATATTTCCCCACCATTGGATCTTTAATCCTAGGGCTTCTGTTTTACAGAAGATAATCTTCTTGTTTTTAACAAGATTGGGAAAATATTTTCCCATACAGAACTTATTCTGTATCTTGGTGATTTTTAATCACCGTTGGATCAAAATGGTGATTTTTAATCACCATTGGATCTTTGATCCAACGGTGCTCTGATTTACAGAGCACAATCTTTCCTGTATGGAAGATTTGAGGAGTATTTTCTCAACATAACTTTATTCTGATAATTTGATGGTTTATCATCTTCATTGGATCTTTGATCCAACAGTGGAGAACATTTAGTTCTGGCGCCAGCGCTCTCGTGCTTTGCACGTGATGCGCTGTCACAGAGTCTTTGTGTCACGCCCCGCTTCCCAGAGTACGCTAAGATGGGCACGTGACATAGACAACCATGCTACCTGTGGATAGGAAAAATCCTTCCACAGTCACATTACGGCTGTAGAGATATCAAGAACAGGAAAGTAAACCAACTATCTAGTACATGTCCATAAGCCAGAGTAAAAGAGTCAAGAAATAACAATGTGCGGAAGTCAAAAGGTACAGTAAATGAAACACCTGGAAGTGAAACTACGTACCGACAGGAACTTCACCGCTCGGTCTAACAGCGGCAATACTCCTGATCAGTCTGCAACAAGGTAGAAGAATCCGGGCCATGCAAAACCCAGACGTCAGCGCGTCATGTTATCAAGTAATAAAATACAACGGGTAACAGGAAATGCAATTATAATCATGAATGAAAAGCAGGTATAACAGCAAGGTAAATCAGGGCAGTGAAGGGTAGTGTGCAGTGAGTAAACTAAACTGTTCTATTGGGTTATCTACTCTCAAGTCTTTGAAATCAATTTGATGAATCATCGATGTAACTCAATAGTATCCCATGCATGCCTGGGACCACGGTCTACAGACTTTTGGGCTGAAACCGAGACGTGCTGCTAGGCACTAACAGGAAAAGGGTACAGACCAACGATGTCAGCATCATCGTCACGAGGCGGGCCTAGCCTCTAAAACTGATCAGTAAAAGCAAGCAACTGTCGAGTTACAAGTCAGGATTTCATCATTGATTTCCCCATACCCCCAAGTTATGTATGTCAAGTCAGGTATTCAGTAATCAAGAACTAATGCCAACACAGGATCAGGTAAGAGCAGGTTAGTCTGGATAGACAACAGGAACGGTCCGTGAGGACTACATGTCAGGTTTGTTGGCATTAGACACAAGATCAGGTAATAGGTCAAGCCATGGTACATCAGGTCAAGTCAAGTAGTGTACGGTACCATATCGGGTCAAGTAATAAGTGTGTAGCAAGTCATGTCAGGGAGCATAAAATACTATGTGGGTGCTCATAAATCAAACTAATATAAACCCGTATAAACCAAACAAGCATGGGTACAGATGAAACACTAAAAATGAAACACGGTGATGATATATGCAAGGGTGCAGATTAAAGCATGAGGATGCACAGTTATAGATTTGAGTTAGGATTGTGGTTCCAACTTTAAATATCCTACACTTAAACAAATATAGAATTGTTAAATCTCGTTATTATGGGTTAACTGGTCTAAAGATGCCGTGATATATAACATATGCTCAATGGATGCAACCGGTTATTCAGGGTAGAAACTATTTAACAGTGCTATGTATTATAATCTAACCACGTATGTGAGTATGTGATATTGTACATCAAGGTGCAACAAGTTATAATTTAACCCGAGTATTTTCATGCTATAATTTGCCATTGAAAACGAAAAAATGGAAACTAATAGCAATTTGATCAATTTACAGGTTCCATCATGAAATAAATCTGTATAAATAATATAGTAGCATGTAGCAAGTTTTCACTTGCCTCGGGAACGAAACAGTAATGCAGACATGAAGCACAACACTGCTCTGTGAAGCCAGCCTCATGCGGTTTCCACCACCGTAAGATTAACATGACCCAGGCTTTTGCTCGGACCACATAAATCAAATCCACCACTTGGACAGGGGTAGGCCAGCCATAATGCATCACCTCACCCAAACCTAAACTTGCTTGGACCAGCATCCAAACACCACAATATTGCCCTGTTTGGTTACAAGCTCTCGCTGCTGAGCTCGGCTCGGTGGTTAGGTGTCGCGAGGTGGAGACGGCTGGGGTTAAAGAGAGTGATGAACGGGGCTGGGTGCTGTCGCGTGCAGGAGATAAGAAGAGGAAGAAGAAGGTTGCATCGATGAGGGTTGCGGCTAGATGGGTGTTGGTGACGAGGTGAGGGAAAAGTTGCAGGCGATGCGATGGTGGTGATGGTGTTGTGTACCGACGGCGAGGGTGAGGAGGAGGCTCTTGGTGTGTGTACAGTAGCAATAGAGTCTCAGGGTTGGAGTTGAGGTGATGGGTTTTCAGATGACGACGAGGAGATGCGGTCGATGGGTAATGGTTTGGGTTGCCGTCGGGAAAGAAGAGGGAGGAGGAAGGGAGATGATGCGGCAACGATGGTCTCCGACGGAAACTAAGGTTAGGGTTCGCGAGGTTGCTGGGTTCAAGGGGTTCTCGTGCGAGGAGAGGAGTGCCGGTGTAATGGAGGGCTATGGTGATGGTTGATGTGGATGAAGATGGTGGTGCTCTGGAATGAAGACGACGACGACGACGTTGAGGGTGCTGTGGGTTAGGTGCAGGGTGCAACGGCCTCGGGTAGAAGGAAGGGGAAGATGGAGACGAGGAAGAGATGGGTGCTCGGTAAGGTGATAGGGTTAGGGTGATGGAGGCGATGAGGAGTTGGGTTCGTGGAGGCGATGAGGAGTTGCAGCGTCTTTTTTGAAAAACAGAAGAAGAAGAAGAAGAAGAAGAAGAAGATAGAAGGGAGGTGACGAGAAGCAGGGAGCGGTGACGAGAATCGAGGAATGCACAGTGATCGCGAGATCTGAGAGAGAGCGCGAGAGGAGAGAGAAAAAGAAGAGAGAGAGAGAGAACTGCGTAACAGAGAGAGAGAAAGAGAAAGGAAAAGAGAGAGAGAGAAATACGGTGGGGCCCAGTAATATATAAGAGGTTTATTGATTGGTTGAAGAAAATATATGAGAAAGGTAGAAGAGAAAGAGAAATATAGAGAAGAGATCTCGTGGGGGCCACCACTCGAAGGAAAAGAGGGCTGATTGGTGGAGCAGCAGGAGAGAGAAAGGAGTGTTAAAGGAAAGATTTCATAAATTGAAATATTTGTTGGTTCAGAGAAAATTTTAAACTGTTAATAGGAAATCTTTTACCATTATAAAGTATTAAGCAAACATTCAGATTTTCCCAGTAATTACAAATGTAGTCCAAAACGTGCTCGGGTAGGGTCCAAAAATTTGGATTTGAAACATGAAAATTATTGGCAAGCTCCAAAAAAATAAAATGAAGGATCTTGTAATTAACAGCATACCCCCAAGAACGGACGCACCTACGTGCGCGTAGTCGTCCAAACACGTCCGTTTCACTGAACGGGACGAGAACACGATGCAAGGACGCTACAACAGGGTTAGGGGTATCGAGCAGGCCATGACACGTATTTTAATTTATTTTATGTGATATAAATTGTTATATGCAACAGATGCGATACAAGATAAAATGCCAGTATAAACTAAATTATGAGATGCAATAGCCCATGCAACCAGTCAAGGTAAACTATAAATAAGAGTCACACAGGTTCAATTAAGCGGGTTGGGTCGAATGCAAAGTAAAATGTAGAAATACCATTCGCACCCAAACATGCCAAATCAAGAAAAACCACGGATAAGTAAATACGGAACTGGAATTGGTATAAGTGAACTCGGGTGTTACATTATACCCAACTACAAAAGAATTTCGTCCTCGAAATTCCAAGCACAAGAAAGGATAAACAAACAAGAAATTTCAAGAATGGATGTGGAAACTTCTGCCGGATTTCATCTTCTCGTTCGCAAGTTGGTTCTCCATACGAGCGATTTCTTCAAGAAACAAGTACAAGAGGGATAGATAACCTTATTCTTAGGGACCTTTTCCTTTTGATCCACACTCGACCTCAGTCGTTCCTCAAAGGCTAAAACTTCACGTACAGTCAGCTCTGAAGGATCCAGTACGTGTGCTTCATCTCGAACATACTTCCGGAGTTTAGATACATGAGACACGCCATGAACATCCTCGAACGATTGCGGTGATGCCAAACGATATGCCACTTCTCCAATATGCTCCAAAATCTCGAAGGGTCCAACAAATCAAGAACTAAACCTTCCTTGAATTCCGAAATGTATCACCCTTCTAGTCGGTGACACCTTCAAGAATACCACATCCCGAACGTCGAACTCTATAGGTCTTCTCAACTTATCTGCCAACTCTTTGTCGGTCCCGTGCTGCCCTAATATGATTCCAGAATCTATTAACCTTCTCAACTGTCTGCACAACCAAATCTGGTCCCACCAAACTTCGTTCACCAATATCGTCCCAACAAACAGGGGAACGGCACTTGCGACCATAAAAAGCTTCGAATGGAGCCCTCTGCATCGTCGCCTGGAAACTGTTGCTGTAAGAACACTCCACCCAATGTAGATGATTCTCATATGAACCCTGAAGTCCAACTTGCAAGCTCTCGGCATACTTACAAGAGTTTGGATCGTTCTCCCAGCCTAGACATCTGTTTGAGGATGGTAAACTGTACTATTCTCAATCGAGTCCCCAAACTTCCCTGTAAGCTCCTCCAAAAGTGTGATAAGAAACGAGCGTCACGGTCGAGCATGATGCTCACCGGTACTCTATGCAATCTTACAATCTCCTGTTTGGACCGCTCTGCCAATGTTTCCGTTGATTAAACAATAATCATCAATCACCCAACTGCACTATTGCCCTTTGGACTCCGCGGTAAAGCCTTCACTAATCCATGGTTATATATTCCCACTTCTACTGAGGAATTGGAAGTGGTTGCAATAAACCAGTAATCCTTCGATGCTCAACCTTAACTTGCTGACACACCAAGCACTTTGCCACAAAACAGGCAATCTCCTGTTTCATGCCTTCCCACCAACACGCTGTCGTATATCTCGGTACATCTTCGTGCCTCCTAGATGTACGGAATACGTGTAACTGTGCGCCTCCTTCATAACATCTTCGCAAATACCTCCATTGGCACACACAAACAACTATCACAACGAACCATCTTTATGAGCCACTAAGCCCGTTCGAAGTCCAACTTCAATCTGTTCTCGAAACTTCTGCAATCTTGGGTCCTGCAATTGCACTGCTTCAATATCCTCGATCAACGATGACTGTACTTGCAGTTGTATCATCTATCCCAAAGAACGCGGTAGCACGATCTCCAACTCGAATCTTCGAAAGTCTTCAACAAGTCCCCTTTGTGCAGTCAACATCAGAATTGCTGGCAACCGACTAAGCGCATTCGGCACAACATTAACTTTCCCCGGATGGTACTCAAGATCAAGATCGTAGTCAGCCATCAGCTCCAACCATCTACGCTGTCTCATATTAAGCTCCTTCTGTGTGAACACATACTCCAGGCTTTTGTGATCGGTGAATACTTCGACCTTTTCGCCTAATAGGTAGTGTCTCTAAACCTTCAAGCGAAAAAAATCCAGCCGCAGGTTCCAAGTCATGAGTTGAGTAATTCTTCTCATGGGTCTTCAACTGTCTCAACGCGTGAGCTACAACCTTCCCATGCTGTACCAATACACATCCCAATCCTTTCCCAGATGCGTTGCTGCGAAACACCAATCCTCCGGAACTGTTTGGCACGGTTCAAACAAAAGCGGTTATCAAACTTTGCTCCAACGCCTCAAAGGCTGACGCACACTTATTCGTCCACACAAATGGTACTTTCTTATGCGTAAGCTTGGTCAGAGGCTTAGCCAAACGAGCAAAATTCTTCACGAACCTTCTATAGTATCCTGCAAGTCCAAGAACTTCTGATCTTTACAACGTTCTTCGGAATCGGCCAGTCTTGAACTGCTGCAATCTTCCCTGGGAATACGGCAATTCCATCTCCAGCTACGATATGTCTCAAAACTTTACTTCTTCAAGCCAAAACTTGCACTTGCTCATCTTTGCATATAATCTTTCTTGCCTCAATGTCTGCAGTGCGATCTTCAAGAGTTCTGCATGCTCTTCAATGCTCCTTGAGTAGATCAGAATATCTTCAATGAATATCACTATAAACTGGTCCAAGAATGGTGAAAAGATTCGGTTCAATAAGTTCATAAATATTGCCGGTGTATTCGTTACTCTGACGGGAATCACTAATACTTGTAATGTCCATACTGAGTTCGGAATGCAATCTTGCAAATATCTTCTGACTTAGCTCGAACCTGATGATGTCCGAACCGCAAATCCAGCTTCGAGAATTCCTTCGCGCCACTAAGCTGCTCAAACACTTCGCTAATGCGAGGGATCGGGTACCTGTTCAATATAATTACTCGGTTTAATTCTCGATAATCAACGCACGCCTTCCCTGTGTCATCTTTCTTCTTTACTAGAAGAACTGAAGCTTCCCCAGTTAAGCTGCTGCGGCGAAACCAACCCTTCTCAAGTAATTCAGCAACCTACCTCCTGACTTCTTCCAACTCCACTGGTGCCATCGGTAATATGCCCTTTGAGATTGGCGCTGCACCAGGAACATGTTCAAGTGTGAACTCCACGTCTCGCCTCGGCGGTAAACCTGATATGTCTTCAAACACTTCCATGAAACTCTTAAATATAGCTGGCGCTTCTTCTTTATCCACTGCCATTGACGAAAGAACCTTGTTTGTCGGCCTAGCCCTAACTCGACTGGCCCGACAGAACTGCTTCCTCCAGCGAAACAACTTCCGAAAGTCTGGGAATCTGGAGAATCACCTTCTCTTCCTTACAATCAATATGAGCGTGAAAAGTGTCGCGAAAATCCATTCCCAAGACAACAACAAACAAGGGAATGCACTAGGATTGAACAGTCCTAATGCGGGAAAAATGAGAACAAGTAAGATATCGAGATGACTTCATCCGAAGTCAAGATACTGAAGAGGGTTAACCACGGTAAACATGATTCAAGCTGGCGATGAAATAATAACTGGTAAGCAATGAAACCGAGAGGAACAAGGTAGTACAACGATCATGGAACAAGGAAGTGAATCAAGACCAGGACTCCAAGTTACTTAAATAGAGTACCGCATTGTAACCATGCTGCAGTTCATGGGTACAATTACATAACTCCACTCAAGTCGCCCAAATCCTAGTATCAGAATCAAGAAACAGGGAGAAACAATGGTGAATCCAAAAAGTTTCAAGCCGAGATGCAAAGTTGTTTGCATATCGTCAAGGCAAAGGATACGAGAAAGATATGATTCAAGAATCACGATAACAAGGTGGCAGGACATGTTCCTAATCTCGAGTATTCCGATTCTTGTATTGAGTCTAATACCCAACTACAAAGAATCAAACCCGATTAACCTATATCCCATGGCTCTGATACCAAAAGAACCATGTCACGCCCCGCTTCCCAGAGTACGCTAAGATGGGTACGTGACATAGCCAACCATGCTATCTGTGGATAGGAAAAATCCTTCCACAGTCACATTACGGCTGTAGAGATATGAAGAACAGGAAAGTAAACCAACTATCTAGTACATGTCCAGAAGACAGAGTAAAAGAGTCAAGAAATAACAATGTGCGAAAGCCAAAAGGTACAGTAAATGAAACACCTGGAAGTGAAACTACGTACCGACAGGAACTTCACCGCTCGGTCTAACAGCGGCAATACTCCTGATCAGTCTGCAACAAGGTAGAAGAATCTGGGCCATGCAAACCCAGACTTCAGCGCGTCATGTCATCAAGTAATAAAATACAACAGGGTAACAGGCAATGCAATTATAATCATGAATGAAAAGCAGGTATAACAGCAAGGTAAATCAGGACAGTGAAGGGTAGTGTGCAGTGAGTAAACTAAACTGTTCTATTGGGTTATCTACTCTCAAGTCTTTGAAATAAATTTGATGAATCATCGATGTAACTCAATAGTATCCCGTGCATGCCCGGGACCACGGTCTACAGACTCTCGGGCTGAAACCGAGACGTGCCGCTAGGCACTAATAGGAAAAGGGTACAGACCAACGATGTCAGCATCATCGTCACGAGGCAGGCCTAGCCTCTAAAATTGATCAGTAAAAGAAAGCAACTGTCGAGTTACAAGTCAAGATTTCATCATTGATTTCCCCATACCCCCAATTTATGTATGTCAAGTCAGGTATTCAGTAATCAAGAACTAATGCCAACACAGGATCAGGTAAGAGCAGGTTTGTCTGGATAGACAACAGGAACGGTCCGTGAGGACTACATGTCAGGTTTGTTGGCATTAGACACAAAATCAGGTAATAGGTCAAGCCATGGTACATCAGGTCAAGTCAAGCAGTGTACGGTACCATGTCGGGTCAAGTAATAAGAGTGTAGCAAGTCATGTCAGGGAGCACAAAATACTATGTGGGTGCTCATAAATCAAACTAATATAAACCCGTATAAACCAAACAAGCATGGGTACAGATGAAACACTAAAAATGAAACACGGTGATGATATATACAAGGGTGCAGATTAAAGCATGAGGATGCACAATTATAGATTTGAGTTAGGGTTGTGGTTCCAACTTTAAACATCCTACACTTAAACAAATATAGAATTGTTAAATCTCGTTATTATGGGTTAACTGGTCTAAAGATGCCGTGATATATAACATATGCTCAATGAATGCAACCGGTTATTCAGGGTAGAAACTATTTAACAGTGCATTGTATTACAATCTAACCACGTATGTGAGTATGTGATATTGTACATCAAGGTGCAACAAGTTATAATTTAACCCGAGTCTTTTCATGCTATAATTTGCCATCGAAAACGCAAAAATGGAAACTAATAGCAATTTGATCAATTTACAGGTTCCATCATGAAATAAATCTGTATAAATAATATAGTAGCATGTAGCAAGTTTTCACTTGCCTCGGGAACGAAACGGTAATGCAGACATGAAGCAAAACACTGCTCTGTGAAGCCAGCCTCATGCGGTTTCCACCACCGTAAGATTAACATGACCCAGGCTTTTGCTCGGAACACATAAATCAAATCCACCACTTGGACAGGGGCAGGCCAGCCATAATGCATCACTTTACCCGAACCTAAACTTGCTTGGACCAGCATCCAAACACCACAATATTGCCCTGTTTGGTTACAAGCTCTCGCTGCTGAGCTCGGCTCGGTGGTTAGGTGTCACGAGGTGGAGACGACTGGGGTTAAAGAGAGTGATGAACGGGGCTGGGTGCTGTCGCGTGCAGGAGATAAGAAGAGGAAGAAGAAGGTTGCATCGATGAGGGTTGCGGCAAGATGGGTGTTGGTGACGAGGTGAGGGAAAAGTTGCAGGCGATGCGATGGTGGTGATGGTGTTATGTACCGACGGCGAGGGTGAGGAGGAGGCTCTTGGTGTGTGTACAATAGCAATGGAGTCTCAGGGTTGGAGTTGAGGTGATGGGTTTTCAGATGACGACGAGGAGATGCGGTCGATGGGTAATGGTTTGGGTTGCCGTCGGGAAAGAAGAGGGATGAGGAAGGGAGATGATGCGGCGACGATGGTCTCCGGCGGAAACTAGGGTTAGGGTTCGCGAGGTTGCTGGGTTCAAGAGGTTCTCGTGCGAGGAGAGGAGAGCCGGTGTGATGGAGGGCTATGGTGATGGTTGATGTGGATGAAGATGGTGGTGCTCTGGAATGAAGACGACGACGATGACAACGACGACGACGACGACGTTGAGGGTGCTATGGGTTAGGTGCAGGGTGCAACGGCTTCGGGGAGAAGGAAGGGGAAGATGGAGACGAGGAAGAGATGGGTGCTCGGTAAGGTGATAGGGTTAGGGTGATGGAGGCGATGAGGAGTTGGGTTCGTGGAGGCGATGAGGAGTTGCAGCGTTTTTTTTGAAAAACAGAAGAAGAAGATAGAAGGGAGGTGACGAGAAGCAGGGAGCGGTGACGAGAATCGAGGAATGCACAATGATCGCGAGATCTGAGAGAGAGCGCGAGAGGAGAGAGAAAAAGAAGAGAGAGAGAGAGAACTGCGTAACAGAGAGAGAGAGAGAGAGAAAGAGAAAGTAAAAGAGAGAGAGAGAGAAAGACGGTGGGGCCCAGTGATATATAAGAGGTTTATTGATTGGTTGAAGAAAATATATGAGAAAGGTAGAAGAGAAAGAGAAATATAGAGAAGAGATCTCGTGGGGGCCACCACTCGAAGGAAAAGAGGGCTGATTGGTGGAGCAGCAGGAGAGAGAAAGGAGTGTTAAAGGAAAGATTTCATAAATTGAAATATTTGTTGGTTCAGAGAAAATTTTAAACTGTTTATAGGAAATCTTTTACCATTATAAAGTATTAAGCAAACATTCAGATTTTCCCAGTAATTACAAATGTAGTCCAAAACGTGCCCGGGTCGGGTCCAAAATTGGATTTGAAACATGAAAATTATTGGCAAGCTCCAAAAAAATAAAATGAAGGATCTTGTAATTAACAGCATACCTCCAAGAACGGACGCACGGACGTGCGCGTAGTCGTCCAAACACGTCCGTTTTACTGAACGGGACGAGAACACGATGCAAGGACGCTACAACAGGGTTATGGGTATCGAGCAGGCCATGACAGTATTTTAATTTATTTTATGTGATATAAATTGTTATATGCAACAGATGCGATACAAGATAAAATGTCAGTATAAACTAAATTATGAGATGCAATAGCCCATTCAACCAGTCAAGGTAAATTATAAATAAGAGTCATGCAGGTTCAATTAAGCGGGTTGGGTCGAATGCAAAGTAAAATGTAGAAATACCATTCGCACCCAAACATGCCAAATCAAGAAAAACCATGGATAAGTAAATACGGAACTGGAATTGGTATAAGTGAACTCGGGTGTTACACTTTTATTGCGAGTTGCCTAAACATTTCGGCTATTTTTATATGCATATATTTTACTCGCTGATTTTTATTGCGAGTTCCCCAAACATTTCGGCTATTTCATATGCATTTTTTTTGCGAGTATGGAACTCAAGATCTGATACCCATCATAGCATCAGTATCGCTGCGACTGAAATATTGCCAGGAGCGAATCATCATTTGCCGTGAAAGGACTTGGAATTTGATACCGATTTATGCATCAGCATCGCTGCCACTGGGACATTACCAGGAGTGAATCATCATTTGCCTCTGTTGATTCGAACAAAGATGGCTTAGCAAACAGGGTTAGGATCCTGTCGACCAAGGCTTTTCACTTCATGAGCCGTGAGAGTCTCATAAAAATGTTTCTCCTTACGAGTCGTGAGGATCTCGTAAGTGCATTTTCTCCTTAAGAATCATGAGGATTCTTAAGTGTATGGTCTCTTATAAGTCGTAAGGATCTCATAAGAGTATTTTCTCCTTGCAAGTCGAGATGACCTACAAGTGTTTGTTCAACAAATTAGGACATTCCTCATCGTTGGTGGGACTGGGTGGGGGAATCGTTTATTTGTGCCCGTGGATTGTATACAAGGGTTAATATTGAATCACTTGTAGGGCAATATGGGAAAGGTGATGGCTTAAGAACAGGTTCAGATGCCTGTAGCTTATGGCTTTTGAATCTTATGAGCCGTGAGGGTCTCATAAAAGGGTTCTCCTAACGAGTCGTGAGGATCTCGTAAATGAAATTTCTCCTTAAGAATCATAGGGATCCTTAAACATGTGTTCTCTTATAAGTCGAAAGGATCTCATAAGAGCATTTTCTCCTTGCAAGTCGAGAGGACCTACAAGTGTTTGTTCACCAAATGAGGACATTCTTCGTCGTTGGTGGGACTGGGTGGGGGAAACGTTTATTTGTGCCCGTGGATTGTATACAAGGGTTAATATTGAACCACTTGTAGGGCAATCTAGGAAAGGTGACGGCTTAAGAACATGTTCAGATCCCTGTAGCTTAAGGCTTTTGAATCTTATGAGCTGTGAGGGTCTCATAAGAGGGCTCTCCTTACGAGTCGTGAGGATCTCGTAAGTGTAATTTCTCATTAGGATTGTGGGGATCCCTAAGTGTGTGTTCTCTTATAAGTCGGAAGGATCTCTTAAGAGCATTTTCTCCTTGTAGGTCGAGAGGACCTACAAGTGTTTGTTCACCAAATGAGGACATTCTTCATCGTTGGTGGGACTGGGTGGGGGAAACGTTTATTTGTGCCCATGGATTGTATACAAGGGTTAATATTGAACCACTTGTAGGGCAATCTGGGAAAGGTGATGGCTTTAGAACATATTCAGATCCCTGTAGCTTAAGGCTTTTGAATCTTATGAGCCGTGGGGGTGTCATAAGAGGGTTCTCCTTACGAGTCGTGAGGATATCGTAAGTGTAATTTCTCCTTAGGAATCGTGGGGATCCCTAAGTGTATATTCTTTTATAAGTCGTAAGGATCTCTTAAAAGCATTTTCTCATTGCAAGTCGAGAGGACCTACAAGTGTTTGTTCACCAAATGAGGGCATTCCTTGTCGTTGGTGGGACTGGGTGGGGGAAATGATTATTTATGCCCGTGAATTGTATACAAGGGTTAATATTGAACGACTTGTATGGCAATCTGGGAAAGGTGATGGCTTAAGAACAGGTTCAGATCCCTGTAGCTTAAGGTTTTTGAATCTTATAAGCCATGAGGGTTTCATAAGAGGGCTCTCCTTACGAGTTGTGAGGATCTCGTAAGTGTAATTTCTCCTCAGGAATCGTGGGGATCCCTAAGTGTCTTGCTCCCTTGTGAGTCGTAAGGATCTCACGCAGGTGTTTTCTCCTCACAAGGTCGAGAGGAGCTTGCAAGTGTGCTGAATTTTTTACGAGTCTGCGCCCTTTCGGGTTTTCAGAGACTCGTCGGTAGCCCTGCTGTTTTTACTCACGGAGCCCTTTCGGGTTTTCATCCGTGCCCATTTTGCTTGTGGACGTACCGCCCTTTGTTTACGAGTCTGCACCCTTTCGGGTTTTCAAAAATATCGCCGGTAGCCTTGCTGTTTTTACTCATGGAGTCCTTTCGGGTTTTCACCCGTGCCCATCTTGCTTATGGACGTACCGTATTTTAACGCTAGTCTGCGCGTTTTCGGGTTTTCACAAATATCGCCGGTAGCCTTGCTGTTTTTACTCATGGAGCCCTTTCGGGTTTTCATCCGTGCCTATTTTGTTTATGGATGTACCACGTCAGCCTGGGGATGCCGGGGGTTTGTAGTAATTTAAAGACGTTTCGGTCCGTCGCTAGTTTTAGGACATTACGGTCCATTATTCATCCTGTATGCACGTGTATTTATCACGTGACGGGATACATAACGATAAAGTGGGATACACCCATTTAATGTGTGATTTGGTTTGGTTGGGGTGTTTTGTAATCTATCCCCACCGCGACTTCTTCCACTTGACGTCGACGCCTGGATTTTTCAAATATGGCCATTTTGCGTTCTCGATCAACTTTGCTCTTTTGACGAGCTTCGGTTAGCAGCATGTCAATCAGCTCATCGGACGGTTCCAAGGATTTTGGTGCCGATTCTGCCCCCAGCTCCTCTATGTCATCTTCTAACACTGAGTGAGATTCTTCATCATTTAGTGACGAATGAGAGATGATGTGACAATTTGCCATGTAATCATCGGGTTCTTCTGGCGCGTCGTCTCTCTCGTCATTGTCATAGTATCTAATTTCAAGGATATGGTTGAGAAACTCATGGAGTGTGACTGGGGTCCGCGCCTTCTGGTTGTATTCTTCCAGCGCGTCAATATGCTTTTGTAGGTCCGTGCGATTGTCATCAGGCTGCGCGGTCTTCTTGATCTTCTTCTTCTTCTTCAAATACTTTGATGGCTGGACCTAGGTATTTTAGCCATTGCTACCCATTCTCGGTGTCGAGCGCGGTTTCTCATTCCCTCAATGATCTCGGGCTCTAACAGGCTTTTCCAATTGATTGCGGGGCATGCTTGAAGATCCTTCAGCATTTTTTTCATTTTTGCCGAAAGAACTACTTCCCATGGAGCTTCCTCTATGAATGAGCATGATGCCCCCGGCGTGTCTACCCTTTTAGGAGTGTGCTGTTGTGGCAGATTTATCTTCCAGTTTTCGGACAGCGTGAACTTGCCCTGTTGGTACTGGTCTTCAACCCAGTTTTAGAGGACGTAGCAATCCTGGATTGGGTGACCCAATATTCGGTGGTAGGGGCAGTAATTGGGATTGTTGACGTCATTCAGTTGCGGTGGGTGTCTCGGCTCCGGTAGAGTGATGAGCTCATTGCGTATTGCCAGTTCAAACAGTCTCCTTGTTTTATCCCGGGGAAACGAGTAAGGACGTCTCAACTTCTCATCGAGGGATCACCGCTTGTTGCTTTGGCGAACAACCGGTCTCGGGCTAGTCGGTTGTTATTGAGCATTGGCGACGAAGATTGCTTTCCCTTTGCCTTTTTCATTTCATGGCTCCGTTTTTTAGGAGGACGGTCTATGACCCATCTGGTCCATTTGGGCCAGCTTGTCGATCAAAGCCTGAAAAATGGTCGGCTTGAAGAACATCATAAACTGGGATATGGTCGCCTGTGGATCGAGGGTTCCCACAAACATGCCCACTGCAGGAGGCTCTTCTATGCGCTGTTCGCACTTTGACCATAGGTTCCACCACCGAATTGCATACTGAATCCATGTCTCTCCCGGCTTCACTCTGGCATTGATCAACGCCGTGATTGGGGTACGTTCGCTGGCGCTTGTGAACCTTTATATAAACAGTAGCTCCATTTCTGCAAAAGTCTTGACAGAGTCATTCGGGAGGTCGGAGTACCATTTGAATGCTTTCTCTGATAAGCTGCCAACAAACTGGAGAAGCAGCAGTTTGTCGTTACCCCATGTATTACTGCACAGAGCCCTGAACTGAGTGACATGTTGATGGGGATTGCCTGTCCCCTTGTATACGTGGAACTTAGGAATCATGTATCTTGGCGGGTACTTAATCTGATCGTACCAGCTTCGGTATGGTCACCCAGTTTTGATGATTTGGCCGGCTGCTTCGCTCGCCTGATGAGCTCGTATCTGTTGCGCTCTATAGTCGTCAAGGACGGATTTGGAGATGGTTTTTTCCCTGGCTGCTGATAAAGCCGGAAGAGGGTTTGATGTCTCCCCTCTATCGTCTTCAAGGATAATCGGAGGGTATTCAGCTGGAGGATCCGGCTGTATCATCATCTCGACCATGTCCTGGAACAATAGCGCCATTTGTTTTATGTTGGCCGCTTGTTCCGCGGCTTCTTTATCTTTCTTCTCGAGCATTCTTCGGAGGAACTCGGCATCGGTTTCCTGTTCCTGGCGCTACTCCGACGACGTCTCCGGGCTTTCTTTCGGCCCAGTGAGCGTGGCCATCTTCGTTAGCATTTCCTAGAGCTTTTGCTGTTGCTCCTGAGCTTTTGTTACCGATCGGGTGAGTGGTCGATGACCCCCAGAGGCACGGCTCTCCTCCTTCCCGGAAGCCATATTAACAGTATGCACCACCATGCCCCTAGACTCGGGGCGTTTAAGTTCAGTGCCCTTGAGATTCGTCGCAGACACGGGGATTTTCTCTGGCCTTCTCCTTTTTTGGGCGGTCGAAGTTAAGGGGGCCGTTGCAGTGGGCGCCCAAGTAGATGACACCTTCTGTGGGACGACAGGGTGGTCCTTCTCTTGCCGAACCTTCATTTTCTTTGGTCGGCGGGAGTAGTCTTGGTTAACCATAGGGTCTTGGGCCCTTCGCCAGACCTTGTGAATTTTGGAGGACAGCCGCTGAGGGGGGGGTGCTCTAGCTTTGCCTTTGTAACGTTCTCCACAGGTGGAGGAGATCTTTTCAACACAGCAGTTGGAGAGTTTTTGCGCACCCTCCTAAGTGGTTCAAAGCTGTTCCCAGTTGGAACAGCAGCATAAATTTCCATCATTAGAGCTGGTGGAGTCAGTCCAGAAAGGGAACTGCCCCCAGCTTTCCTTACTCGGCGCCAGTGGCGACGCCGAGCACATCTTGCAGATGGTATCACCTACGTTGTCGGGGTAACTGCATTGTGCTTCATGCTTTGATTAGAAACTACTGTTGGTGTCAGCCTGTCAAAGACCGACGTCCGTTGAGAGGGGATGGCCAACTTGTCGAAGGCAGACTTTCGAGCAGGGGTAGAAGCCTTGGTGACTTCTCCTGGAGCGGGAGTTGGAACGACTAGTCTTGTGAAGATCGACCCCTTAGTAGGAGAAGTCTCTCTGATGACTTCACTTACTGGAGCAGGGATGGCAATCCGTTTCGGGATAACCCCTTCAGGTATTGCGGGCTTCTTCACGGGTCTATTGAAGCTTTGGCCCAGTCTGTTAAAGTCCGAGGTGTTGGATTCGAGCGATCTGTTGGATTCGAGCGATTCGTTGAGAGGGGTCGTGGTAGTTGCAAGCCGATCAAAAACCGACATCTTTAGAGCTTCTTATGATGGCACTGGGCATTGAAGCTCATTGGTGGGAGTATGGTCCCGAAGAACAATCCAGTGCTGTCCTGAGTCACGTGTTCCACTGGCATGGCGAAGATGGAGGCTACTTGGGGCCTATAGGTCACCCCTCCAGCGAGGACGGAGTGGAAGTTGTTGTTGCAGTTGGTGCAGTTGGAAGCCATTTTCTCTTATGCATGGAAAAAGACACCGAATCTTAGTACCTCGAATAAACAGGCAGCCATAGCAGACCGCGATTTGTTTGCGAAACACGAAACATGAAGTGTGGAGTGGAAAGAGGAAAATGTCCTACCGGACGTGCCAGAATCTGTTCGCCGCCGAAAGACACGACCAGGACATTGGGTAGTCTCGGCCTGAATTTTGGGGGCAGATGCTATTTGGTTTTATCCGTCCACCTCTCCGAAAATGCCAAGTTGATTTATGGTACCGTGTATCGGAGGTTTAGATGGATGCGGCCGTTGTAGCAGATTTCGTCAGATTCCCCCTCATTGTGAGGGTTTTTTTGATTATTGGGATGCTCTTCCCTTCATGCGCAAACCCCTGCAGTTAATTACGCTACCGCATAGCGGTAGCCACTTTCTCCTTCTCCATATGGTCATTTCGTGTCGTGTGTGTTTGTTTTATTTTTTGGTTGCCCGTGGATTGTATACGGAGACTAATTTATGTTGTCGCCCGTAGGGCATGGATTAGTTCAAATCCATATTTCCTTAGATTTGGGTTTGGTTTGGGTTTAAGGATCGTTAATCTCATTGAGATTAAGATCAACTTAAACGTTTGTTGAGGATACGTTAGTCTAATTTTAGACTAAGATCTACTCAACAGGATTTTGGGATCATTTAGATCCAACGAAAGAGTATTTGGACTATATCGTTTCAGTTTAGGGACATTGCGGTCCACCGTTTAAGGACATCATAGTCCATGAGTTTAAGGACCTCATAGTCCGTAAAGTTTAAGGACGTCATAGCCATGAGTTTAGGGACGTTATGGTCCATTGGGTTTAAGTACATCATAGTCCGTAAAGTTTAAGGACATCATAGTCCATGAGTTTAAGGACCTCATAGTCCATAAAGTTTAAAGACCTCATAGTCCGTGAGTTTTAAGGACCCCATAGTCCGTTTAAAGACATCTTAGTCTGGTATTTTGGTTTCACAATTTAAGGATGCACCAAAAGTTTTTTGGTTATTGGGACACTCCATCTCTCTGAAGACGTTGAAGAATTACAACGACATGTATCAGAGGTATGAAGAGATGTACCCTTGAACCAATGTTGGTTGGGAGATCTGTAGTCAGGTTTGGGACTATGACCAATTAGGGGAATTGTGAGCACATGGGCTCAGTTGGTCTGAATTAGGGACTTGTGGTTAACTTGAGCTCAGCCCACTCAGTTTTGATTAAAATGTTGCTCATTTATTTTGGCTCAGTCCCTTTTTTTATTTAACAATGTTGAGCATTGATTTGGGTTTGACACCCCTTTTTCTTTTGTCTTTTACTGAGTGTTGAACTGTCTTTATGGTGCTAGACTTTATTTAAAGAACACTTCGTGTTCCATCAGCGCACACGTGAGGAGCACGTGGTGCGCTTGGCGCTGGACGCCAGACCTGGAGTGCTAAGGCGCTTCTTGTGAAATAGCACACACGTGGGGAGCACATGATGCGGTTGACGCTGAGCACCAGATCTGGAGCGCTAAGGCGCTTCTTATGAAATAGAGCACACGTGGGGAGCACGCGGTGTGCTTGGCGCTGAACGCCAGACTCGGAGCGCTGAAGCGCTTCTCATGAAATAGCGCACACATGGGGAGCACGTGGTGCGCTTGGCGCTGAACGCCAGACTTGGAGCGCTGAAGCGCTTCTTATGAAATAGCGCCCATGTGGAGAGTACGTGGCGCGCTTGGCACTGAGCGCCAGACTTGGAGCGCTTGGCAGCTCCGATCTGTTCTGTGCTCTAAGAATTAAGTTCTCGTTTATAAGAGACTTTGTCTCACAGGTCTAAGTTCTAAGTTCTTCCTTTTGTGAAGAGAGACTTTGTCTCATAGATCTAAGAACTAAGTTCTTCTTTTTATGACGAGATGCTTTGATCTCTTCTGTTTTTGCTAAAGATTTGGTCTTATAGATCTGTGATCTAGCAAAAGAACTAAGTTCTTCTGATGTGAGGATTAAACTCTCAAGAATTGAATAGATGTTATGATCTCACTTCTTATCATTTACATTGAAGAAAATTTCTTCTTCTGAGAGCTTGCTCTTCTTTTTTCTTTTCTGAGTACTTGAATTTTATGGGGGGGTTCCTCTTTGCAAGACTTGAAGTCTTGGGTCTTTTATATAGGGGATGCTGATTTGTTAAATCAGTTAAGGAAATCTTTCTCTGATTGATTTGGGGATGTTTCCCCACCATTGGATCTTTGATCATAGGGCTTCTGTTTTACAGAAGACAATCTTTTTCTTTTTAACAAGATTGGGAAAATATTTTCCCATACAGAACTTATTCTGTATCTTGGTGATTTTTAATCACCATTGGATCTTTGATCCAACGGTGCTATGTTTTACAGAGCACAATCTTTTCTGTTTGGATGATTTGAGGAGTATTTCCTCAACAGAATTTTATTCTGATAATTTGATGGTTTATCATCTTCGTTGGATCTTTGATCCAACAGTGGAGAACATTTAGTTCTGGCGCCAGCGCTCTCATGCTTTGCACGTGACGCGCTGTCACAGAGTCTTTGACTCTTTGCGCTTGGCGCTCAGTGCTCTCGTACTTTCCACGTGATGCGCTGCTTTAGAGTCTTTGACTCTTTAGCGTTGACGCTCTTAGTGCTCTCGTGCTTTGCATGTGAGGCGCTGCCTTAGAGTCTTTGACTCTTTAGCGCTGGCGATCAGCGCTCTCGTGCTTTGCACGTGATGCGCTGCCTCAGAGTCTTTGACTCTTTAGCGCTGGTGCTCTTGGCGCTCAGCGCTCTCGTGCTTTGCACATGAGGCGCTGCCTCAGAGTCTTTGTCTCTGGACGCTGGCGCTCTCATACTTTGCACGTGAGGTGCTGCCTCCTAAGAGTTTAACTCTTATCTAATAGATTTCTTTTTGTGTTTTGCACATTGGCGCCCGCGTAAGAAGCACGTGAGGTGCCATCATAGGATTTAATTCTATCCGAGTCAGTACCTATATACTTTGCATGTGGTGTTTTTCCTTTATTTTTATTTTATTTTAATTATTTTTTTAAGGGAGCCAGTTTTGAGCTGAAATTTAGGCGGGAACAAATGCCCCCCACTACTTTGCCCACTTAAGTATGTACGTGGGTGAAATAGTGCAATATTATGCATGGCCAGAGAATTGATGGCTTAGGAGACAAGTTTAGGGTCCTTGTAGCCTAAGACTTTTTCCATCTTCGTTTTCTAGAAGGTTTTTCTCCCTACGAGTCGAAAGGATCCCGTAGGTGTAAATTCTCCCTATAAATCGTGAGGATTTCTAAGTGTTCATCGCCTCCGTGAGTCGTAAGGATCTCACTCGGGTATTTTTCCTTACGATTCTTGAGGGCTCGTAAGTAGCTTCTTTATTTCATTGGCGAATGTGGCTTTGGCAAATATAGCCCGCAGATAGTCCATATTGACCTCCTTATAGAGCAGCGATGGCTTAGGAAACAGGTTCAGATCTGCCGCCAAAGACTTTTCAACTTTATGAGCCGTGAAGGTCTTATGAAGACTTTTCTCCCTACGAGTTGAGAGGATCCCGTATGTGTATTTTCTCCTTAGGAGTCGTTTGGAATCCTAAGTGTGTTTTCTTTTGAGAGTCGTAAGGATCTCACAAGAGAATTTTTTTTCCTTACAAGTCGAGAGGACTTGTAAGTGGCTGTTTCCCGCCTCGTCGATATTCGACTTCGGAGAGTGTGGCCCATAGATAGTCCATCTTGACCTCTTTGCAGGGCAGTGATGGCTTAGGATACAAGGTTAGGATCTGCCACCTAAGATTTTTCAACTTTATGAGCCATAAGGGTCTGATAAAGACTTTTCTCCCTACGAGTCGAGAGGATCCCATAGGTGTATTTTCTCCTTAAGGGTCATGAGGACTCCTAAGTGCGTTTTCTCTTGAGAATCGTAAGGATCTCACAAGATAATTTTCTTTTCATGCTCAGGGACACTAATTTCCCTGAGGTCAAGATGAATCGGGAGATTCCTGCAAAGAAACTGATTTCCTTATGGTTCGACACGAATCGAGAGGTTCTCGTCAAGGACGCTGATTTTCCTGAATCATGAGATTTTTGCCAAGGACACTGATTTCACTGGAGGTCGAGATGAATCGAGGTATTTTTGCAAAGACACTGATTTCTCTGTGGGTCGACGCGAATCGAGACATTCTCGTCAATGACACTGATTTCCCTGAATCGAGATGTTTTGCCAAGGACACTGATTTCCCTGGGGGTCGATACGAATCAAGATATTCCTGCAAAGACACTGATTTCTCTGTGGGTCGACGCGAATCAAGAGGTTCTCGCTAAGGACGCTGATTTCCCTGAATCGAGATATTTGCCAAGGACACTGATTTCCCTGGCGGTTGAGATGAATCGAGATATTCTTGCAAAGACACTGATTTCTCTGTGGGTCGACGCGAATCGAGAGGTTCTCGCCAAGGACGCTAATTTCCCTGAATCGAGAGGTTTTCCCAAGGACACTGATTTCCCTGGGGTTGAAACGAATCAAGGTATTCCTGCAAAGACACTGTTTTCTCTACGGGTCGACACGGATCGAGATGCTTTTGTCGAGGACGCTGATTTCCCTGAATCGAGGTTTTGCCAAGGAAACTGATTTCCCTGGAGGTTGACACGAATCAAGAGATTCCTGCAAAGACACTGATTTCCTTGAAGGCCGACGCGAATCGAGATGTTCTCTTCAAGGACGCTGATTTCCATGAATCGAGGTTTTTGTCAAGGACACTGATTTCCCTGGGGTCGAAAATAATCGAGGTATCCCTACAAAGACACTGATTTCCTTGCGGGCCGACGCAAATCGAGAGGTTCTCGCCAAGGACGCTGATTTCCTTGAATCGAGATTTTTGCCAAGGACACTGATTTCCTTGGAGGTTGAGACGAATCGAGGTATTCCTGCAAAGTCACTGATTTCTCTGTAGGTCGACATAAATCGAGACATTCTCGTTAAGGACGCTGATTTCCCTGAATCGAGATGTTTTGCCAAGGACACTGATTTCCCTGGGGGTCGATACGAATTGAGGTATTCCTGCAAAGACACTGATTTCTCTTCGGGTCGACGCGAATCGAGAGGTTCTCGCCAAGGACGCTGATTTCCCTGAATCGAGATATTTGCCAAGGACACTGATTTCCCTGGGGGTCGAGACGAATCGAGGTATTCCTGCAAAGACACTGATTTCTCTGCGAGTCGATGCGAATCGAGAGGTTCTCGCAAAGGACGCTGATTTTCCTGAATTGAGGTTTTTGCCAAGAACACTGATTTCCCTAGAGGTCGAGACGAATCAAGATATTCCTGTAAAGACACTGATTTCCTTGCGGGTCGACGCGAATCGAGATGTTCTCGTCAAGGACGCTGATTTCCCTGAATTGAGGTTTTGCCAAGGACACTGATTTCCCTGGAGGTCGAGACGAATCGAGAGATTCCTGCAAAGACACTGATTTCTCTGCTGGTCGACGCAATTCGAGATGCTCTCGTCAAGGACACTGATTTCCCTAAATTGAGATTTGGCCAAGGACGCTGATTTCTCTGGAGGTCGAAACGAATCAAGAGATTCCTGTAAAGACATTGATTTCCTTGCGGGTCGACTTGAATCGAGAGGTTCTCGTCAAGGACGCTGATTTCCCTGAATCGAGATGTCTTACTAAGGACACTGATTTCCCTGAGGGTTGGAGGTCATTGTATGACTTGCTTCACTTTCTGCGATGTCAGGGTTGACGTACTCCGCTTTCTGCGGTGTCAGGGTTGACGTACTCCACTTTTCGCGGTGTCAGGGTTAACGTACTCCACTTTCTGCGGTGTCGGGATCGACTTTCTCCGTTTTCTATGGTGTTGAGATCGTCTTTCTCCGTTTTCTACGGTGTCAGGGTTGACTTTCTCCGTTTTCTACGGTGTCGGGATCGACTTTCTCCGTTTTCTACGGTGTCGGGATCGACTTTCTCCGTTTTCTACGGTGTCGGGATTGACTTTCTCCGTTTTCTACGGTGTCGGGTTGACTTTCTCCGTTTTCTACGGTGTCAGAGATCGACTTTCTCCGTTTTTAATGGTGTCAGGATTGACTTTCTCCGTTTTCTACGGTGTTGGGGTTGAATTTAGGTTGTCTATGAACCGGAGAGTCTTGGAACTGGGGATTTTGACGTGGCACCGATTGGTAGTGTCGTGTCCGTATCCTGCTGGAATGAGGAGGAACGCCGTTGCTGATCTTTAGGCTGCAGATGTTGCCGTTGAGATTTGGAACTAGGGACTTTGCCATGGCTCCGTTTTGTTGTGAACCTGAGGTCAGTGGTTGACGTTACGTTTGCGTTCAATTGAAAAGAAACATCATGGTGATCTTTAGGCTGTCGATGTTGCCGTTGAGATCTGGCTTCCCTTTTACAGAGTCTGGTGGGGAAATGTGGTTCCCTTTCGTTTGTGCCTATGGATTGTATACAGGGGTCGATGTGATCTCACCTGTAGAGCAAAAGTTTCATTCTTTCATTTCGTTTTATTTCTTTCCGCGATGCTCTATCATTTCAGCTTTTTATATCGCGAAAGTTGCGATTGCCCAATCATTTCGGCTATTTTTCGCGGTGCCCAAACATTTCGGCTATTTTTTTTATCTTTACTCGCTGCTTTTTATTGCGAGTTGCCCAAACATTTCGGCTATTTTTATATGCATATATTTTACTCGCTGATTTTTATTGCGAGTTGCCCAAACATTTCGGCTATTTCATATGCATTTTTTGTAGGGTTGCTAGGCACGCGCACAAGGGTCTACGAGGCATCAACCATGCCCGATTAAAAATTTAGCCGTGCCGAACAACTCGAATACGGAACTTTAAACTAGAGATTAGGCGAAAACAAGCATGTTAACAACTTTAACACTAAGTAAGAGGGATTACAACCTTTGTAGATCCGGTCCTTCATTTCATATGCTCCGTGTTGTGGTCCCTTCGCTGCGATCATCGGGATTCAGACTCTCGAGAGGTTCCACGAAGAGAAAGACGCAACCTTTGCTTCCGATCTTCGATACTAAGATGATCTACCTTGAAGTTTCTTTAACACAAGCTAACACTCATGAAATGATGTGAACACCCTCATCTAAATGGCAAGGGAAGATGAGGATGATGAAGTAGGATTTTTGCTCTCTTTATTTATCTTTTTCTCATATTTATTCATCACCTTTGAAAAATCAAGCAAGGTTTTTCATGAAAGAATGAAGGAGGAAGAAGATGAATAATCATTTGTGATGAATAGAAAGAATGTTATCATAATCATTTATACAACCATGGTTGTAGTAACCATTGAAGAGAGTTTACTAGGGTTAGGGTTTGGGTTAGGTCAAAGGGTGAGTCACTTGTAAATATCTATCATAATATCTTAACAAAGACAAAGTAAAGCTTCTAGAATCAACTAGAAAGTTTAACCCTAATCCAAACCCTAATCATGTTTAAACTCCTCTAAACATGTTGCATTAATAATTATAATATGTTACAATATTATATATCACATATACAATATTTATTGTAACAAAATAAAATAATACATTTAACATATATCGCATATATATCAATGTATTACCCGAGTGAGAGAAAGAATCTTTTAGTGAGCAAATATTAGTTAATGTAATTTAATATATCATATATATTATTATACATTAAATTATCGAATCAACACTTGATCCGACAATCCGGCTATATCGCATATAATCGACTAATATTTATCCGTACCGATTCATCGAATCAACACTTGATCCGATGACCCGACTGATATCAAATATCGCGAGAATATAATACGGTATCACATATCGCATTATCCTCGGTCCCGCACATATCACATATGTGCCCCTACTCCGTTTTGCCTGAGTCAAGAAACCTCTGTGTAGGACTCTAAAGAATCGTCAATACGCCGGCAGTAGGTGATGATCATATCAAACACCCACAAGCTGCAAGCGGTCAGCTAAACGTAACAGCTACCCAGGTATTGAGCGCTCAGAAGATCAACAAGCAAGCCTGTACATTCTCCTGCGAATCCAAACAGTAACACTCCCGTACAGTCCGGTCTCGTCGTCTGATATGTTGCATATCTCGCCTAGGGGTGGTAAACGTCAGACCCCAGTAGCTCGATAAGTCGTGTCGATATGAGGTCTATAACAGTTCGAGAAACTACTGATAACACTTACCAGTAAATCTCAGCAACCCTGGCCAGGGATTTCCGGTTATAGCCAATCGAACACAGCACAACATCAACTCCCTATACCGGGAGAGACGAATCCCCTCCTATCGCTCATTGCCTCCATGTGATTCGGGACTGTAACCAAAAGCCACCTCTTTGCACGCCCTCTTGGACGTGGTATGATGGAAATCAAAGCACAGTGGGAACCACACAAGACTCTATGACGATCTCGGGTCAACAGACTACTCTGTACCAGTGTCACCGGAGAACTGCCATCTGACGTATGGTATAATACCATCTGGGAGTTCTCGGCGAGTCCGTCCAGTGTACCCAGTCTCCACTGAGCACCCGTACACCATCCTTGATGTCAAACACCGATGGATATGGGATCATCCATCGTCCATCATATGGATCAAGATGCGTATACGCTAGTCTACTATGGTGCATCGATGCCCTGTCTCGATACACCCACGACTAGGAACAGTTATAGGATGTACTCGTCGACTACCGTGGCCCCACTAGTGTGATCTCATCATAGTCCCAGTAGTCGAGTACATATCCTAAGGGCTTTATCAACATGTAATATAGAGACAATCAGAGAACATGTTAAGATAAAGTACAACCAGATAGCATAATATCATTTCGAGCAAGAAAGTCCTCCCTATATATGTCCTAGCATCCACTACAATATACATCGTATGTACAGTAATGGCCTCTAGGGCATACATATAACTAACAATCTCCCAATTGCACTAGGGCCATCTGTTATGGTATCGCATACCCAATAATTTGCTGCGGTTGAAGTATCTCATACTCAACCATCCCATAAAAGTCTCTACTGGGAAAAATGCCTTTGTGAATGGATCCGCGCTGTCGTCCTCTGTGTCTGCTCTCCTAACCTCGATCTCCCTGGAGATCAACCTTCTCCATGATCAGGTGATACTGCCTAAGAATTATATCTGGATTTCTGATGGGACGGTAGTTCCTTGGCTAAAGCCACAACTCCATTGACACACAATGGTAGGAACGAAGTTCATCTTATGAACTTATATATATCCAGACTGCCTCTTTGGTAGCATCCTTGGTAACGATGTATCTTGCCTTTAATCGTCTAGTATGTCACGGTATCTAGCTTGGAACTCTTCCAACATACCGTCCCTCCACTGAGGGTAAAGACAATGCCCGCGACTGACATTCAGTCGTCCTTATCACCCTGGAACCTTTCCAGTGATTCTCCCTAGGATCGATTGATACCATCTCACTACAACTAGTGAGTATCCTAACATCCAATTAGATCTATCTCATAGATCCAAAACCCAGGATTTAGGAGGTATCACTTTTATCCTATATGGAGAATCCTTGTGATAAGCGGAGATTGACCGAGCGTAGCATAGGAAACTCCTTCCCTATCAAGAGTATGTCATCCACGTACTCTACGAGGATCACCACCATACTCTCTACTACCTTTTCGTATATACAAGGTTCATCTACCATTTTGATGAAGTCAAACTCTTTGACTACCACATCAAAACAGATGTTCCAACTCCGCGATGCCTGTTTTATCATATAAAACATCTTGCACACGTTTCCGCTGCTCCCACTATCTACGAAGCCCTCTGGCTGTGTACTTATAGACGTTCTTTTCTAAAACATCATTTAGAAAAACAGTCATGACACCCAACCACCAGATATCGTAGTCATGGTATGTAGCCGTGGCAAGTAGGATCTGGATGGACTTAAGCATAGCTTTGAAAGTCTCAACTTTTCCATGTACACCTAGTAATCTTCTCAAGATATACTTGCTCCTGATGGGGATTTAACCCTTCAGATAGAGCAACCAAAGTCCATACTTTGTAGGTGTATAAGGATTCCATCTCAGATCGATAAGCATCCAGCCATTCTTACAGAGTCTTACTCCTGATGGCCAGCTCGAAACTAGTTGGGTCATCATCTCATGATGCAATCTTCGCTTCCACTGTCTGTCACGACCCGAAAGTACGGAACGTGACTGGCACTTAGATTACGAGACGTCTAAAGGCGTACCGTAACCTAAGTCAGCCAAAACCCAGAAAATCTAAACCAAAATCAAAAGAGAGTGAAGGAAAACCTTAAATGAAAACGTTTTTTTTTAAATCAATTGAGTTGCAAAGAATCCCTTTTTAAAACATCAAAAATTTCTGAAAATTTCGGCAGAGTCTCCCCTGTATTTTCTATCCCCAAAAATGGGTACAACAAGATAATACATATGAAATCATAAAAATGGCATCCCCAAGCGGGAGCTAGCTCTTCGCCCAAGGCGGATCACAACCACATGCAATATATATAAGCAATACTAAGAAAAGAGCAGAAGAAACCCAAAATATCAGAAAACGCAACGCCGGCTCAAGTGAGCTCGACCCAAAAGAAACCACAAATATACATATCTCTCATTCTCATCACTAGGTCGCATATACAATACAAGTGGTAGATGGAGAATACTAGATACAATGATAAAGCAAAAAGGAATAAAGTATACTCGCAACCCACCTACGGGCGATGTCGCGAGTCTGAGCAAAAGGAACTGATGACAAGATAGCCCGCCGCTACAAGACTGACGGGTCCGACCTGCAAGACACTGTGGCACAACGGGGGTGAGTTGCCAGCTCGTGAGTAAATATAACATCTAATAAGGCAATCGTAAGAATGCACGCAATGCGGAACAACATGCATGTCCATATGTGATATAATAACTCTAGTATGCATGCACTTGTATGCAATATCTTTTCTAACTCCTTAAGTGTTTTAAATGTTAAAGTTACTGCATTCTTAACTTTTAGAAACGAATGTCTGCATAATAGCTAAATATCATCAAGAAAATCCTCAGAAAACCCGTGTCAAGCATCGACACCAAATAGGAATCACATCTGTCTCAATATCGGGCTCCGTCAGTCCGGATCGGCCCATATCATAAATCTCACGACAACGGTCGGTATCCTCCGGATATCCGCCGCGCCAGACATCACCGGTAGGTAGTCTTCCCCTGCCAGGCTCATCGTCTACAACTCGATCTTCTTGCCCCGGGGTACCATACCGGGCCCACCATGTACCCGAGACGGTTCATCCACTCCTCGAATCGGGTCTCGAAATCCAACAGAAAACATGCAAACTCATGGTGGACGACACAGACATCACGAGAAAACCGCAACTTTGTTTTGAAAATGATAAATATAAGGTTTTGTTAAATTCTTGCGGTTTTCCCCAAAAATCCAGAAATCGCAGCAAACTGAAATCCTCAAGAAATCATAATGTCCACATGTTATATATGATAAGTGTCTATGATATCAATGTATATGATGTGAGAGTTTGGCTAGAAATCTATGTAAATATGATAGTAATGCGAGGTATATGCGTGCGATACAATCTCAAATATCATGCATGAATGCAATGGCGTTACTAAGCTAAACAGGTTTTTATAGTGTACGTGGCATGGCAAATACCAAAGGCGTGTGTGTCACATGAATAGTGCGCGTGCAATAGATTCCAATGGTAAGGTGTTCGTGTCCTACGAAATGATATCGCATAAGTATATATGAATGTCATATTAATGTCCATGCAATCTAGTATAGGGTTAGCTGTAAGGGTATGCAATGTACATAAACGGATAAGCTAGCTAACAATATAATTATTGCATAAAGTAGAGTAATCCTAACTAGGGAGGAGGGGCGCCTCGCGCCATCCAAACGATTCCCCCATAGATGAATATATCTACTCACCAGAAATCCCCGCTAATCTGATCCGGCCACCGCTTTGCCTTTACGCGCCGTGTCCGATGTTTCTCCGACCGATCCTATGTTTGCACAATACCAAGTATAAGATTACATAACCTAAAACGATGCAAGTCACATTATACAAATATCGACGCTCACAAATTTATCATAGCATGCACTCGGTACGCGGAAAAACGCACGAAAATCGCAATCCTTTAACAAAAATCGTCATTTCGGGGCAATTGTCAAAACTAAAACCCGACTAAATAAAACTCCGCATTCACACACCCTAATAGTCGTATAAGATGCTAATTATATCGCCTAAATAACACAATTAGATCACCTTCTAAAATTTTAGAAAAACTAGTAAGCAATTAGCATTCCGATTCAACGCAAATATCGCAATTTATCGATCTAGCGAGCGCCACATCGCACAATTTCCCCACCCTAACTAATTAGACAACCAAACCCTAACTTAACTCCATCATCCATGCTACAAACCCTAATTTGAAATTAAATCCCACTCTTGATTTTTCATGAACAAGTAATTGCAACTACAATAATACTTCAAAATTCAATTTTTTTAGCACATTCAATCCACAATTTAACAACTAGTTTAGAAATTTCACCTCACAAGTTGAATCCTAACATGCTCAAGCCACCAAAGAAGCCTCCTTTCTCCAAGTTTTGAACTAATTTGGCTTGAGGAGAGAGTGGATTAGGGTTTTGTTTTGAATTGGAGAAGTAATTTGTGAATTTTTGATGAATTTTGGCATGAAAATGAAGCAAGAAGGAAGTGAGAAAAATGGGGGTTGCTGCAGTTTGGAGCTCGGCCAGCAGGTGGAGGAGAGAGTTTGGGAAATTTGGAGAAGATTCTAGGTCCAAAACACCCCCATGTTATCATTTAATGCATTTCTTTTCAACATTTTACAAAAAAACCCTTATTTTACCTCATTTTCTCATTAAATTTCCAACCCAAAAACTAAAAATGTGAAAGTCATGACACAATTTTATTAACACCATATTTTAGCTTATAAAGACTCCTAATTAAGAAATTTACCTAATTAAATTTGTATTTATCCCTAATTAAATGTATTTAAAAAGGCTTAAAATAATAAAAAAAATAATTAATTACGAATTTTTTTTTATTTAACTAGAAAATTATAAATGACATTTTAGTGACAAAATTATAGTAATATCTTATTTAAATTTTGTATAATTAGGTCTATAATGAAAAAATATCAATTTTGACTTTTTACGGAAAAAGCCGAAAAATTGGCCGATTACCGAAAAACTGCCTAAACGATTTTCGAAGGGTTACAATCTTCCCCCCTTAAAGAAATTCGGTCCCCGAATTTAGAATTTAACTACGCGTACCTTCAAAAAGATGGGGATATCTCTTCCTCATCTCGACCTCGGTCTCCCAAGTGACCTCCTCGCTGTTCGGGCCACGCCAAAGGACTTTGACAGACGGTATGACCTTCGACCTCAATTTCTTCACCTGCCGATCCAAGATGACAACCGGCTGCTCGGTGAAAGAAAGATCACGCTCTAACTGGATCGTCTGGTGCTGAATCGCCTGGGAAGGATCATGAAGGTACTTGCGGAGCATCGAGACATGGAATACGGGGTGAACATCGGGGAAGCTGGGCGGAAGAGCTAACTGATAAGCGACTGGACCAACACGCTCTAGGATCTCGAAAGGACCAACATATCTTGGACTCAGTTTCCCTTTCCGCCTAAATCTCATCACACCCTTCATCGGAGAGACCTTCAGGAAAACATGATCGCCAACAGCAAACTCGAGTCGGCGACGACGCCTGTCAGCATAAGATTTCTGCCTGCTCTGTGCCGCTCTCATCCTGTCCCGAATCAGCTGTATCTTCTCGGTCGTCTCCTGTACGATCTGCGGCCCTAAAATACTGCTCTCCCTGAGCTCTGTCCAACATACAGGCGATCGACATCTCCTCCCATATAAAGCCTCGAAAGGTGCCATCTGAATCGTCTCCTGGAAGCTATTATTGTAGGAAAACTCGATCAAAGGCAAATGACGATCCCAGCTACCACCGAAATTCAAAACACAAGCTTTGAGCATGTCCTCAAGAGTCTGAATCGTACGCTCCGACTGACCATCAGTCTGCGGATGAAAGGCTGTGCTAAAACTCAATCGGGTGCCCAAAGCTTCCTGGAGTTTCTGCCACAATCGGCTGGTAAACTGGGTGCCGCGGTCGGACACGATGCAAGTCGGAACACCATGCAGTCGCACTATCTCATCAATATAAACCTGGGCGTACTGAGAAAATCCAAAAGTGGTCTTCACTGGCAGAAAGTGAGACGCTTTCGTCAGTCGATCCACAATCACCCAAATAGAGTCATACTCTCGACTGGTCCTGGGTAGACCCACAACGAAGTCCATGGAGACCTGCTCCCACTTCCACTCAGGGATGGGCAAAGGCTGTAACTCGCCGGCTGGCCTCTGGTGCTCGGCCTTGACTTGCTGACAAGTCAGGCATCTCGACACAAAGTCTGTAATATCCTTCTTCATCCCGTCCCACCAATAAACCTCTCTCAAATCACGGTACATCTTGGTGGAACCTGGATGCACACTGTATACTGATCTATGTGCCTCCTCGAGAATATCACGCCTCAGTCCCTCTGAATCTGGCACGCACAGTCGAGTCCCAAATCGAAGTATCCCCTGATCATCAAGCACGAACTCAGAAACTCTGCCCTGCCGAATCTGCTCAATAATCTCTAATGTACGGGCATCGCCGGACTGTGCCTCGTGGATACGGTCATGTAACTGTGGGCGTGCTCTAAAATGGGCCAGCTGTCCCCCTGTAGGAGTAAACTCGAACTGCACTCGGCTATCACATAAAACCTGCCAATCCGCCGTCGACTGCATCTGTACTGCGCTCAAACAAGATAAACTACCTCCGGGCCTCCTACTCAAAGCATCTGCCACCACATTCGCCTTGCCCGGATGGTATAAAATCTCGCAGTCATAATCCTTCACCAACTCCATCCAACGGCGCTGTCTCAGGTTCAGGTCTCGCTGCTGGAAGATATACTTCAAACTCTTGTGGTCAGTGAATATCTGGCACGACTCACCGTATAGGTAATGTCTCCAGATCTTGAGTGCAAACACCACTGCAGCCATCTCTAAATCATGGGTGGGGTAGTTCTGCTCGTGTTTCCTCAGCTGCCGAGAAGCATACGCGATAACTCTGTCGTGCTGCATCAACACACATCCCAGCCCCACTCTAGAAGCATCACAATATACCACGAACCCGCCTGATCCTGAAGGCAATGCTAACACTGGTGCAGTAGTCAGACGAGTCTTCAACTGCTGAAAGCTATCCTCACATGCCTGTGTCCAATCAAAAGGAACCCCCTTCCGGGTCAACCCGGTCAACGGTGCAGCAATGCGGGAGAAATCCTGGACGAAACGTCGATAATAGCCGGCCAGACCTAGAAAGCTGCGAACCTCTGTGACTGATACCGGTCTAGGCCAACGCTGAACTGCCTCGATCTTCTTCGGGTCCACGCAAATACCATCTCTCGTCACCACATGACCCAAGAAGTCGACACTGTCTAGCCAGAATGCGCACTTGGAGAATTTGGCGAACAGCTGATGCTCCCTCAAAGTCTGCAATGTGATACGTAAGTGCTGCTCATGCTCCTCCCGGCTCCGAGAATAAACCAAGATGTCGTCAATGAACACAATAATGAACTGATCGAGATACGGCCTGAATACGCGGTTCATCAAATCCATAAAAGCTGCCGGGGCATTGGTGAGCCCGAACGACATCACCAAGAACTCGTAATGACCATAACGAGTACGGAAGGCAGTCTTCGGAATATCCTCCTTCCGGACCCGCAACTGGTGATAACCTGACCGTAAATCAACCTTCGAGAAAAACCCTGCACCCTGGAGCTGATCAAATAAGTCATCAATGCGGGGTAGGGGATACCTGTTCCGCACAGTAACCCGGTTCAGCTGACGATAATCAATGCATAAACGCATACTTCCGTCCTTCTTCTTAACAAACAGGACGGGAGCACCCCAAGGTGACACACTCGGTCGGATAAGCCCTTTGTCCAGCAAGTCCTGTAATTGATCCTTTAGCTCTCTCAGCTCTGCCGGGGCCATCCGATAAGGAGGTATAGAAATAGGCCCCGTGCCAGGGATCAAGTCAATACAGAACTCAATCTCGCGCTCTGGTGGCAGACCAGGCAGCTCGTCAGGGAATACATCAGGAAACTCTCTCACAACAGGGACCTGGTCCAACGGAACCTCTGTGGAGCTAGTATCACAAACATAGGCTAAGAATCCCTGACACCCTTTCCTTA
This sequence comes from Agapanthus africanus, assembly GCA_030015575.1. NCBI lineage: Eukaryota > Viridiplantae > Streptophyta > Magnoliopsida > Asparagales > Amaryllidaceae > Agapanthus > Agapanthus africanus. The sequence continues at coordinate 8,749,568 of CM057351.1, forward strand.
AGAGCTGACCAGCGTGAAGAGAAGAAATCAAGCTGGGAAGGGTAGCGCTACGATCTCCCTGAATAATAAGAACCGGCTCACCAGAAAAACTGAATCTGACTGCTTTTTCACGGCAGTCCACGGATGCATAACAGGTGGCTAGCCAGTCCATACCAAGAAGAACGTCAAAGTCTAGCATATCGAGGAGAATCAAATCTACTGAAGAATCTCTATCCCCGATACGAACGGAACAAGATCGGTATACAAAACGGGCAACAAAAGACTCGCCTACCGGGGTAATAACGACAAGCGGCTGATCTAACGGACAAGACTCTCGGCCCAACCTCGGTGCAAAATACGTGGAAACATAGGAATGTGTGGAGCCTGGATCAAATAATACCCGTGCATCAAAGGAACATACTGGCAGAGTACCTGTCACGACGGCATTGGATGCCTGTGCATCCTGAGGAGTCAATGCGAACACTCGGGCCTGTCCACCACTAATAGCTGGCTGTACTCTGCCTCTACCTCGGCCTCTGCCTCTGCCTCTGTCGCCTCGTCCTCTCTGAACCGGACCGCCACGCCCACGGCCTCTAGAAGCATCTGGCTGGCGTGAAGCATCATCAGGAGTAGGAAGTAAAGCTCTCTGAGAAGGTGGTGAGGGTGGTAAGGTCACATGCGGGACTGTCGCCGCGCCCGGACGCCCCATGGTACAGTCTCTGATACGGTGGTACTGACTCCCGCACCGAAAACATCCTGGAGATGACTGCTGGGTCTGTGGATATGAACCAAATAACTGACCTCGTCTCAATCCTCTGCCTCCGCCATCTCCCGGAAATAATCTATCACGACGACTGCCCATCTGCCGCTGAGCTGGCGTATCAGTACGGGTCCTCTTCGGCCCAGAAACGACCGGAGTCTCAGAAATACGCTCCTCCAAAAGTAAGGCTGCATCCATCGCGGCTGCGTATGTATCAAAGTGCTGGGTGCCGATGGCAAGGAATAGCTGTGTATCAAGCCCTCGTACAAACCTCTTTATCCTCTTCTCTTCTGTGTCGACTAGGTACGGTGCATATCGAGACAACTGGGTAAACTGTATATCATACTCCGACACTGTCATCCCAGGAGTCTTGCGCAAAGACTCAAAACTACGGGCTCGAGCATCTCGGACACTCTCCGGAAGAAAACGGGCAAGAAATGCAGCTGTAAACTCATCCCAGGTCATAGAAGGCAGACCTGCAGCTCGGCCTCTCTCTACTGAGTCGTACCATGTCTGGGCAAGACCCTCCAGACGAAAACTCGCAAACTCCACCAATCTATCCTCAGAACACCTCAACGAATGGCCAATCCGTGCCATCCTATCGAGAAATGTCTGTGGGTCCTCTGTCGCATCTGTACCGGTAAAAGCTGGAGGTCTCAATCTCATAAACTCCTGTAGTGAAACAGGAATAGTCTCCGTAGTAGCAGCAGGAGTGACCATCTGTGCAGCAGGTACGATCGTGGTCTGTGTGGTGGAAGGAACGTCCTCGGATCTCTGTGCCCGGCTGGACTCAACTAAAGATCCCATCATCTGCCGCAACTCTTGCATGCCGGCCTCTAATCTGGCAATACGGTCTGGATGAGGCGGATCAGTATGACCCTGAGGGACAGGTGTATCATCCTGCTCGATCCTCACCTCAGACGGGCCCGCCCGAATCTCATCCCTAGCGGCAGCCCGCTGAGCTCTCGTAGTCTTTGGCGGCATCGAAGCTGGAATAAGAAACAGGACCGATAAGGACATTGCAATTGAATCAAGGAATGCAAGGAATCAAGAAAGGAAATACAAGCAATTATGTCCTAAGGTTACTTAGGCGGAGTACCGTATCGTAAGTATGCCGCGGATCATACCCACGCTACGCCACTCTGCTTAAGTCACCTACTCCATCTACCAGGGTCGTCCTACACTCAGAAAGGTAAAACCTATGCTCTGATACCAACTTTGTCACGACCCGAAAGTACGGAACGTGACTGGCACTTAGATTACGAGACGTCTAAAGGCGTACCGTAACCTAAGTCAGCCAAAACCCAGAAAATCTAAACCAAAATCAAAAGAGAGTGAAGGAAAACCTTAAATGAAAACGTTTTTTTTTAAATCAATTGAGTTGCAAAGAATCCCTTTTTAAAACATCAAAAATTTCTGAAAATTTCGGCAGAGTCTCCCCTGTATTTTCTATCCCCAAAAATGGGTACAACAAGATAATACATATGAAATCATAAAAATGGCATCCCCAAGCGGGAGCTAGCTCTTCGCCCAAGGCGGATCACAACCACATGCAATATATATAAGCAATACTAAGAAAAGAGCAGAAGAAACCCAAAATATCAGAAAACGCAACGCCGGCTCAAGTGAGCTCGACCCAAAAGAAACCACAAATATACATATCTCTCATTCTCATCACTAGGTCGCATATACAATACAAGTGGTAGATGGAGAATACTAGATACAATGATAAAGCAAAAAGGAATAAAGTATACTCGCAACCCACCTACGGGCGATGTCGCGAGTCTGAGCAAAAGGAACTGATGACAAGATAGCCCGCCGCTACAAGACTGACGGGTCCGACCTGCAAGACACTGTGGCACAACGGGGGTGAGTTGCCAGCTCGTGAGTAAATATAACATCTAATAAGGCAATCGTAAGAATGCACGCAATGCGGAACAACATGCATGTCCATATGTGATATAATAACTCTAGTATGCATGCACTTGTATGCAATATCTTTTCTAACTCCTTAAGTGTTTTAAATGTTAAAGTTACTGCATTCTTAACTTTTAGAAACGAATGTCTGCATAATAGCTAAATATCATCAAGAAAATCCTCAGAAAACCCGTGTCAAGCATCGACACCAAATAGGAATCACATCTGTCTCAATATCGGGCTCCGTCAGTCCGGATCGGCCCATATCATAAATCTCACGACAACGGTCGGTATCCTCCGGATATCCGCCGCGCCAGACATCACCGGTAGGTAGTCTTCCCCTGCCAGGCTCATCGTCTACAACTCGATCTTCTTGCCCCGGGGTACCATACCGGGCCCACCATGTACCCGAGACGGTTCATCCACTCCTCGAATCGGGTCTCGAAATCCAACAGAAAACATGCAAACTCATGGTGGACGACACAGACATCACGAGAAAACCGCAACTTTGTTTTGAAAATGATAAATATAAGGTTTTGTTAAATTCTTGCGGTTTTCCCCAAAAATCCAGAAATCGCAGCAAACTGAAATCCTCAAGAAATCATAATGTCCACATGTTATATATGATAAGTGTCTATGATATCAATGTATATGATGTGAGAGTTTGGCTAGAAATCTATGTAAATATGATAGTAATGCGAGGTATATGCGTGCGATACAATCTCAAATATCATGCATGAATGCAATGGCGTTACTAAGCTAAACAGGTTTTTATAGTGTACGTGGCATGGCAAATACCAAAGGCGTGTGTGTCACATGAATAGTGCGCGTGCAATAGATTCCAATGGTAAGGTGTTCGTGTCCTACGAAATGATATCGCATAAGTATATATGAATGTCATATTAATGTCCATGCAATCTAGTATAGGGTTAGCTGTAAGGGTATGCAATGTACATAAACGGATAAGCTAGCTAACAATATAATTATTGCATAAAGTAGAGTAATCCTAACTAGGGAGGAGGGGCGCCTCGCGCCATCCAAACGATTCCCCCATAGATGAATATATCTACTCACCAGAAATCCCCGCTAATCTGATCCGGCCACCGCTTTGCCTTTACGCGCCGTGTCCGATGTTTCTCCGACCGATCCTATGTTTGCACAATACCAAGTATAAGATTACATAACCTAAAACGATGCAAGTCACATTATACAAATATCGACGCTCACAAATTTATCATAGCATGCACTCGGTACGCGGAAAAACGCACGAAAATCGCAATCCTTTAACAAAAATCGTCATTTCGGGGCAATTGTCAAAACTAAAACCCGACTAAATAAAACTCCGCATTCACACACCCTAATAGTCGTATAAGATGCTAATTATATCGCCTAAATAACACAATTAGATCACCTTCTAAAATTTTAGAAAAACTAGTAAGCAATTAGCATTCCGATTCAACGCAAATATCGCAATTTATCGATCTAGCGAGCGCCACATCGCACAATTTCCCCACCCTAACTAATTAGACAACCAAACCCTAACTTAACTCCATCATCCATGCTACAAACCCTAATTTGAAATTAAATCCCACTCTTGATTTTTCATGAACAAGTAATTGCAACTACAATAATACTTCAAAATTCAATTTTTTTAGCACATTCAATCCACAATTTAACAACTAGTTTAGAAATTTCACCTCACAAGTTGAATCCTAACATGCTCAAGCCACCAAAGAAGCCTCCTTTCTCCAAGTTTTGAACTAATTTGGCTTGAGGAGAGAGTGGATTAGGGTTTTGTTTTGAATTGGAGAAGTAATTTGTGAATTTTTGATGAATTTTGGCATGAAAATGAAGCAAGAAGGAAGTGAGAAAAATGGGGGTTGCTGCAGTTTGGAGCTCGGCCAGCAGGTGGAGGAGAGAGTTTGGGAAATTTGGAGAAGATTCTAGGTCCAAAACACCCCCATGTTATCATTTAATGCATTTCTTTTCAACATTTTACAAAAAAACCCTTATTTTACCTCATTTTCTCATTAAATTTCCAACCCAAAAACTAAAAATGTGAAAGTCATGACACAATTTTATTAACACCATATTTTAGCTTATAAAGACTCCTAATTAAGAAATTTACCTAATTAAATTTGTATTTATCCCTAATTAAATGTATTTAAAAAGGCTTAAAATAATAAAAAAAATAATTAATTACGAATTTTTTTTTATTTAACTAGAAAATTATAAATGACATTTTAGTGACAAAATTATAGTAATATCTTATTTAAATTTTGTATAATTAGGTCTATAATGAAAAAATATCAATTTTGACTTTTTACGGAAAAAGCCGAAAAATTGGCCGATTACCGAAAAACTGCCTAAACGATTTTCGAAGGGTTACACTGTCATAGAGAAACAGAAGTATCTCTCAGGTGGGTGAGGAACCCTACTAGATCGGCGGAGAGGCTGAGGTTCGTTGGAATCTACTGAATCCTTTGGTTCTATCAAATCATCAGCTGCAGTCTGTATAGCTGGAACATTTCCAGTTCTACATAACAGACCTTGCCTCGAGCTTGTCCGGATTTTGCTTTTAGACATAGGCCGGATAACCCCAAATCTTAACCAACTTAAGATATGGGCTCTTCCCTTTCCATATCACATATGAAGTGGTAGGTAACTGATTTGATTCGAACCCTATTCAATAGGTATGCAACTTCTCAAGTGCATAACACCCAATAGGAAAAAGGTAACTCAGTAGTACTCATCATAGAGCACACCATATTATATAGGGTGTGATTGCTCCGCCCCGATATACCATCGTGCTATGGTGTATCCGGAGGAGTAATGCCGAGAGAGAATCTCATTCTCCTTTAGAATAGTCCAGGAATTCCGTGCTTAAGTATTCTCCTCCTTGATCTCATCAAAGGACATAATACTTATACCTGTATTTTGGTTCTCTACTTCTAACTTATATTCTGTGAATATCTCAAAAGCTTCGGACTTGTGTTTCAGCAGGAACATATGTCTGAATCTTGAGAGATTATCAGAGAATGTAAAGAAGTACAAAGAACCGATCTTGGCATATGTAGACAGGGGACTTTCATACATCAGCATGTATCAATCCTAAAAGTTCACTAACTCTTTCTCTGTTTCCAACAAACAGAGCTGTGGTCATTTTATCTTTGTGACATGACTGGCAAGTTTCACAAGATGCAAATTCAAACTAATTTAAATATGCATCTATATGTAACTTCAGCCAGTCGGATCGCATTGATATGACCTAGTCTACAATGCCTCAAGAAGGATTCGTTCATTTCTGAACGCTTCCTCTTGTGTGTGTTCTGTATACTAAGAACTGTAGTTTGATTTAGAACGTCTATGCTTTTAGATAACGTGCCTGAACCGATCTACTCTTGATATAGGAAATGTTCAAAACATTATCCAACAATACAAAATTATATCACTTCTTTACTAATAAAGAGACTGATATGATTTTGTATATCAGGTTCGGTATCTAATAACATTCGTTCAGAATCAATGTATTCAGGTAATACAGGGTGATAGTGACCAACAGACTTGGTCGCAACACTTGCACCGTTTTCTGTCTCATGAAACTTATCACTCGTTCTCAGTTCTCTACCTATCTGTAGCCCATGTAACAAATTACATATGCGGGATCCTGATGCGGTATCACATACCCAGGACGTAAAAGATACTGAGAAACAGTTCTCTATAATGAACACACCTGAAGATGATGCATCAGTATGCACTTTCTTCGTTTGGGCGGCACGGGAATTCTGGTAATCCCCAATTTCCTGCTCTGTCCTATAACAATTATAAGTTGGAGCGGAACCAACGTTCCCCAGCTCAGTATAACAAGCGGGTTCGGTCAATATATCCGTTTTATTTTCTTGATTAAGGCATGATATGGTCGCTACCTGGAGAGAGAGAGAAGAAAACACTCAGCGTATGCTCTTGCAAGATTAGATTGGTTATCTAATATATCTAATCAGGATGTCTCCCACTGTTTTAATCAAATCTTCCTTCAAACCCTAAAAGGAAAGATTAGCCGGGATTAATTACACGCTACAAGTTCGTCAATCTTTCAGCCAGGCCAGTGTCGGTACTTTGAGGGAGGTCCCCCGTGCTATCGCACGAACCTAATTAAAGTAAACCTCGTTTTCCCAGAGGCGTAACCCCGTTGACACCTTTCTAGACACCTACTTGATCGGCTAATTGTAATGTGTAAAACTCTCCCAGGAGTAACTCTTACTCGCAGCGGGTATCGGGATCCAACTATCTCATAGAAGGTATGCAATCTCATTGCAAATTTCAACACTTGAAATTCCCAATAATATTTTACCCCTAGCGTCCTATGACCTTGACGAAGGCCAAACTACCCATAGTCCGCTAGTCAAGTTCAACCCGTTCATTTCTTGATTGAATTAAACCCACCCGCACGACCCTTGACGAAGGCCAAACTACGCCGTACGAATACCCTATTCCAATCGCATCGTATGCTAGCAGATAAGCACTAGTTAGCTACCGTACACTACGCCTTGACGAAGGCCAAACTACCGCAGCACGAATACTAAGTAGTACTTATCTGAAATGACGGAGGGTTACGACAGGTTTTTCTAAAAACCTATTGTGTAATGAACTTGATATCGTTGTAGAATCAAATGATTTTAAAATGGAGTGCTTTTGAGGCTTTTCTAGTTTTGCTAAAGGGGTCACTCCCGGTGAAGGGATCGTCGGCCCTTTCCTCATCGAATAAGGTGCAGGATATATCATATATACCACTGTGCAAAGCAGAAACTATAGAAGCAATCAAAAGACAAACCGAGAGTTGTAGCATCTGCCAGTCATTGCTAAAGGAGTCACTCCCGGTGAAGGGATCTCGGTCCTTTCCTTATCGAATAAGGTGCTGGATGTTCTACAAGGAACACCGCTATGCAAAGCAAGAACTGTAGCTACCTGTTTTATTTAGAAATTCGATTCCACAACATCTTAGGATTTTTTTATTTCATTAATCTCATTAATGAAGTCCCATTTTATTATGCTTCACAAGCATCTCTTTTTGAAACGAAATCTGCAATATAACATATATCTCATATATATAATATAAACATTCGTCTCAGGTAGTAATATGATCTCATCACAGAACATTGCAGCAGAAGAAACATATATGAAATATTGGATATACTAGGACGTCCGTGTTTTCAATACGAGCCTGTATAAAACACGGATTTCACGGTCGCGATGAATAGCCAAACCCACATCCCTAGACCCCTACGAGAGCGGCAAGTAACACTGCCAATTCTAGGGTTAAGAGACCCGGTCCCGACTCCTCGAGATGGTCTCCCACTGGACCCTAGAACCCGGTTACTTGTGCTCCCCGCCTTGGGTCTACCTAATGCGGAAAAGTAAATAATATACAACGGTGACATCTTCCGCTACCTGGAAGTGCCCCAATAAAAGAATATTACATACAAATGAATTTTACATGAAGGAAAAAGAAAAACTCTCATCTCACATAAAACCCCAGGCTATTCAAACGCGACGATCCAATGCAACATATCACAGCAACACATAATATCTCATATCATCAACGTAAGCAAGTATGCGTATCCCGATTGTCGTTGATGTATAGCAACGAAGCCGGCGATACACCACATACTATGCTTACGGTCACAGAAAAGAAAGTGTAAAACTACAACAGTTGGAATCCGCAACCTCTTTAGACATCACATGCCTAACCAAATGAATTCCTTAGACATCACATGCCTAACAATTATAAACCCCGCATTTTAGTCTCATTATCGAAAACACTTTTCAATATCAAGTCGGGCAATTCAACAAGATTCCCGACGTCCTGATCGAATGCTCGTCACAAAATTTAGTAGACGGCCGCACCCCCGATACCGTCGACGAAGTGCACCAAGGCGGAACACCGCTACCGGGAGCACCCGAACGGATGCTTTCGGCGACGGGGTTCTCCTACAGTCACTTGGTCGGGGCTATGGAGTGAGGCTGTCTATTAAGTTTACCCGGCGAGTATCCGCGTACGCTACGTGATTGCGACGGACTTTTAATCACATCAAAATTCCGTGGCAACCGATCATCTGAGACTAAACTGCTATGTTTATAATATTCAAATTAGTTATCTCATAACTACCTGTGGATTCCAAATATTGTATCACATTCCAGATAAATAGAAAAAGTTAAACTTTCCGATCGAATCATCAAGCACCCAAGATTTCCCCAATATATCTCAACACTTGAAATCAGTTTAAAAACATTCATTACATGCCACAGTACCAATGGTCCAGCCGTAGAAGGGTCAAGCCAACGCCTCACATGTGGCACGCCGTACTGCCCCAAACCCTAAGGTTCAAAGGGCAGTTCAAGACGGTCACATAATCGAGTTAAGGTTTGTTGTCTTCTAGAGGGTCCACCGCGTTACTTGCATGACTTAGAACGTTCTTAAACACGAGGAAAAATCCAACTTTTGAAAAATTTTCCGACAGGGGAAAAAGTGAGTTATTGATATCCGTTCGAACTTTTTAACAGTTTCTATAAATTACCCGGACAAAACACAAAAGACGCAGTTAAAGTTCCCGATCGAATCATCGAATCCCCAATACAACCCAGAATGTTCAACAGTTGAATAAATATTAAAAATTCCCAGAAAATACAACACTAAAAGACAAGAATTACTGTGCAAATTTCAAACAGTACAGTGACAAACGCGCGGCGGAACCGCGGCACATGCATGGCATGTGCGGCGGTTCCGCGGCTCGTTGGTGGAATCAGGCGCACGTGCTTCACAGTAACTCTTGTATTTCCCTGCTGATTTTTTTGAGCATTTTTAATTTGGAAAAAATCACAGTTTTAAAAAATTCCAGAAACTAGGTTATATCGGGTTTTCCGGGTTCGATCGGACTTTAAACTTCATCTAGACTTCGCCTAAAGCTCTAGCTTGGCTCTAATACCACTGTAGGGTTGCTAGGCACGCGCACAAGGGTCTACGAGGTATCAACCATACCCGATTAAAAATTTAGCCGTGCCGAACAACCCGAATACGGAACTTTAAACTAGAGATTAGGCGAAAACAAGCATGTTAACAACTTTAACACTAAGTGAGAGGGATTACAACCTTTGTAGATCCGGTCCTTCACTTCATATGCTCCGTGTTGTGGTCCCTTCGCTGCGATCATCGGGATCCGGACTCTCGAGAGGTTCCACGAAGAGAAAGACGCAACCTTTGCTTCCGATCTTTGATACTAAGATGATCTACCTTGAAGTTTCTTTAACACAAGCTAACACTCATGAAATGATGTGAACACCCTCATCTAAATTGCAAGGGAAGATGAGGATGATGAAGTAGGATTTTTGCTCTCTTTATTTATCTTTTTCTCATATTTATTCATCACCTTTGAAAAATCAAGCAAGGTTTTTCATGAAAGAATGAAGGAGGAAGAAGATGAATAATCATTTGTGATGAATAGAAAGAATGTTATCATAATCATTTATGCAACCATGGTTGTAGTAACCATTGTAGAGAGTTTACTAGGGTTAGGGTTTGGGTTAGGTCAAAGGGTGAGTCACTTGTAAATATCTATCATAATATCTTAACAAAGACAAAGTAAAGCTTCTAGAATCAACTAGAAGGTTTAACCCTAATCCAAACCCTAATCATGTTTAAACTCCTCTAAACATGTTGCATTAATAATTATAATATGTTACAATATTATATATCACATATACAATATTTATTGTAACAAAATAAAATAATACATTTAACATATATCGCATATATATCAATGTATTACCCGAGTGAGAAAAAGAATCTTTTAGTGAGCAAATATTAGTTAATGTAATTTAATATATCATATATATTATTATACACTAAATTATCGAATCAACACTTGATCCGACAATCCGGCTATATCGCATATAATCGACTAATATTTATCCGTACCGATTCATCGAATCAACACTTGATCCGATGACCCGGCTGATATCAAATATCGCGAGAATATAATACGGTATCACATATCGCATTATCCTCGGTCCCGCACATATCACATATGTGCCCCTACTCCGTTTTGCCTGAGTCAAGAAACCTCTGTGTAGGACTCTAAAGAATCGTCAATACGCCGGCAGTAGGTGATGATCATATCAAATACCCACAAGCTGCAAGCGGTCAGCTAAACGTAACAGCTACCCAGGTATTGAGCGCTCAGAAGATCAACAAGCAAGCCTGTACATTCTCCTGCGAATCCAAACAGTAACACTCCCGTACAGTCCGGTCTCGTCGTCTGATATGTTGCATATCTCGCCTAGGGGTGGTAAACGTCAGACCCCAGTAGCTCGATAAGTCGTGTCGATATGAGGTCTATAACAGTTCGAGAAACTACTGATAACACTTACCAGTAAATCTCAGCAACCCTGGCCAGGGATTTCCGGTTATAGCCAATCGAACACAGCACAACATCAACTCCCTATACCGGGAGAGACGAATCCCCTCCTATCGTTCATTGCCTCCATGTGATTCGGGACTGTACCCAAAAACCACCTTTTTGCACGCCCTCTTGGACGTGGTATGATGGAAATCAAAGCACAGTGGGAACCACACAAGACTCTATGACGATCTCGGGTCAACAGACTACTCTGTACCAGTGTCACCGGAGAACTGCCATCTGACGTATGGTATAATACCATCTGGGAGTTCTCGGCGAGTCCGTCCAGTGTACCCAGTCTCCACTGAGCACCCGTACACCATCCTTGATGTCAAACACCGATGGATATGGGATCATCCATCGTCCATCATATGGATCAAGATGCGTATACGCTAGTCTACTCTGGTGCATCGATGCCCTGTCTCGATACACCCACGACTAGGAACAGTTATAGGATGTACTCGTCGACTACCGTGGCCCCACTAGTATCATCTCATCATAGTCCCAGTAGTCGAGTATATATCCTAAGGGCTTTATCAACATGTAATATAGAGACAATCAGAGTACATGTTAAGATAAAGTACAACCAAATAGCATACTATCATGTCGAGCAAGAAGGTCCTCCCTATATATGTCCTAGCATCCACTACAATATACATCGTATGTACAGTAATGGCCTCTAGGGCATACATATAACTAACATTTTTTTTGCGAGTATGGAACTCAAGATCTGATACCCATCTTAGCATCAGTATCGCTGCGACTGAAATATTGCCAGGAGCGAATCATCATTTGCCGTGAAAGGACTTGGAATTTGATACCTATTTAGGCATTGGCATCGCTACCACTGGGACATTGCCAGAAGCGAATCATCATTTGCCTCTGTTGATTCGAACAAAGATGGCTTAGCAAACAGGTTTAGGATCCTGTCGACTAAGGCTTTTTACTTCATGAACCGTGAGGGTCTCATAAAGATGTTTCTCCTTACGAGTCGTGAGGATCTCGTAAGTGCGTTTTATCCTTAAGAATCGTGAGGATTCTTAAGTGTATGGTCTCTTATAAGTCATAAGGATCTCATAAGAGTATTTTCTCCTAGCAAGTCGAGAGGACCAACAAGTGTTTGTTCAACAAATTATGACATTCCTCGTCGTTGGTGGGACTGGGTGGGGGAATTGTTTATTTGTGCCCGTAGATTGTATACAAGGGTTAATATTGAATCACTTGTAGGGCAATATGGGAAAGGTGATGGCTTAAGAACAGGTTCAGATCCCTATAGCTTAAGGCTTTTGAATCTTATGAGCCGTGAGGGTCTCATAAAAGGGTTCTCCTTACGAGTCGTGAGGATCTCGTAAATGTAATTTCTCTTTAGGAATCATGGGGATTCCTAAACGTGTGTTCTCTTATAAATCGTAAGGATCTCATAAAAGCATTTTCTCCTTGCAAGTCGAGAGGACCTACAAGTGTTTGTTCACCAAATGAGGACATTCCTCGTCGTTGGTGGGACTGGGTGGGGGAAACGTTTATTTATGCCCGTGGATTGTATACAAGGGTTTATATTGAACCATTTGTAGGGCAATCTAGGAAAGGTGATGGCTTAAGAACATATTCAGATCCCTATAGCTTAAGGCTTTTGAATCTTATGAGCCGTGAGGGTCTCATAAGAGGGCTCTCCTTACGAGTCGTGAGGATCTCGTAAGTGTAATTTCTCATTAGGAATTGTGGGGATCCCTAAGTGTGTGTTCTCTTATAAGTCGGAAGAATCTCATAAGAGCATTTTCTTGTTGCAAGTCGAGAGGACCTACAAGTGTTTGTTCACCAAATAAGGACATTCCTCGTCGTTGGTGGGACTGGGTGGGGGAAACGTTTATTTGTGCCCATGGATTGTATACAAGGGTTCATATTGAACGACTTGTAGGGCAATCTGGGAAAGGTGATGGCTTAAGAACATGTTCAGATTCCTGTAGCTTAAGGCTTTTGAATCTTATGAGCCGTAAGGGTCTCATAAGAGGGTTCTCCTTACGAGTCGTGAGGATCTCGTAAGTGTAATTTCTCTTTAAGAATCGTGGGGATCCCTAAGTGTGTGTTCTTTTATAAGTCGTAAGGATCTCATAAGAGCATTTTCTCATTGCAAGTCGAGAGGACCTACAAGTGTTTGTTCACCAAATGAGGACATTCCTCGTCGTTGGTGGGACTGGGTGGGGGAAATGATTATTTATGCCCGTGGATTGTATACAAGGGTTAATATTGAACGACTTGTAGGGCAATCTGGGAAAGGTAATGGCTTAAGAACAGATTCAGATCCCTATAGCTTAAGACTTTTGAATCTTATGAGCCATGAGGGTCTCATAATATTGCTCTCCTTATGAGTTGTGAGGATCTCGTAAGTGTAATTTCTCCTCAGGAATCGTGGGGATCCCTAAGTGTCTTTCTCCCTTGTGAGTCGTAAGGATCTCATGCAGGTGTTTTCTCCTTACAAGGTCAAGAGGAGCTTGCAAGTGTGCATGAATTTTTTACGAGTCTGCGCCCTTTCGGGTTTTCACAGACTCGCCGGCAGCCCTGCTGTTTTTACTCACGGAGCCCTTTCGGGTTTTCATCCGTGCCCATTTTGCTTGTGGACGTACCGCCCTTTTTTTACGAGTCTGTACCCTTTCGGGTTTTCAAAAATATCGCCGGTAGCTTTGTTGTTTTTACTCACGGAGTCCTTTCGGGTTTTCATCCGTGCCCATCTTGCTTATGGACGTACCGTTTTTTAACGTTTGTCTGCGCCCTTTCGGGTTTTCACAAACATCGCCGGTAGCCTTGCTGTTTTTACTCACGGAGCCCTTTCGGGTTTTCATCCGTGCCTATTTTGTTTATGGACGTACCACGTCAGCCTGGGGATGCCGGGGGTTTGTAGTAGTTTAAAGACGTTTTGGTCCGTCGCTAGTTTTAGGACATTACGGTCCATTGTTCATCCTGTATGCACGTGTATTTATCACGTGACGGGATACATAACGATAAAGTGGGATACACCCATTTAGGGAGTGATTTGGTTTGGTTGGGGTGTTTTGTGATCCATCCCTACCGCGACTTCTTCCACTTGACGTTGACGCCTGGCTTTTTCGAATATGGACATTTTGCGTTCTCGATCAACTTTGCTCTTTTGACGAGCTTCGGTTAGCAGCACGTCAATCAGCTCATCGGACGGTTCTAAGGATTTTGGTGCCGATTCTGCCCCCAGCTCCTCTATGTCATCTTCTAACGCTGAGTAAGCTTCTTCATCATTTAGTGACGAATGAGAGATCATGTGACAACTTACCACGTAATCGTCGGGTTCTTCTGACGCGTCATCTCTCTCGTCATTGTCATTGTATATGTTCTCAAGGATATGGTTGAGAAACTCATGGAGTGTGACTGGGGTCCGCGCCTTCTGGTTGTATTCCTCCAGCGCGTCAATATGCTTTTGTAGGTCCGTGCGCTTGTCATCTGGCTGCGCGGGCTTCTTGATCTTCTTCTTCTTCAAATACTTTGACGGCTGGACCTGGGTATTTTGGCCATTGCTACCCATTCTCGGTGTCAGGCGCGGTTTCAGCATCCCCTCAATGATCTCGGGCTCTAACGGGCTTTTCCAATTGATTGCGGGGCATGCTTGAAGATCCTTCAGCATTCTTTTCATTTTTGCCGAAAGAACTACTTCCCATGGAGCTTCCTCTATGAATGAGCATGATGCCCCCGGCGTGTCTACCCTTTTAGGAGTGTGCTGTTATGGCGGATTTATCTTCCAGTTTTCGGACAGCGTGAACTTGTCATGTTGGTACTGGTCTTCAACCCAGTTTTTGAAGAGGTAGTAATCCTGGATTGGGTGACCCAATATTCGGTGGTCGGGACAGTAATTGGGATTGTTGACGTCATTCAGTTGCGGTGGGTGTCTCGGCTCCGGTAGAGTGATGAGCTCATTGCGTACTGCCAGTTCAAACAGTCTCCTTGTTTTATCCCAGGGAAACGAGTAAGGCCGTCTCAACTTCTCATCAAGGGATCGCCGCTTGTTGCTTTGGCGAACAACCGGTCTCGGGCTACTCGGTTGTTGTTGTGCATTGACGACGAAGGTTGCTTTCCCTTTGCCTTTTTCATTTCGCGGCTCCGTTTTTTAGGAGGACGGTCTATGACCCATCTGTTCCATTTGGGCCAGCTTGTCGATCAAAGCCTGGAAAGTGGTCGGCTTGAAGAACATTATAAACTGGGATATGGTCGCCTGTGGATCAAGGGTTCCCACAAACATGCCCACTGCAGGAGCCTCTTCTATGCGCTGTTCGCATATTGACCATAGGTTCCACCACCGAATTGCATACTGAACCCATGTATCTCCCGGCTTCACTCTGGCATTGATCAACGCCGTGATTGGGGTACGTTCGCTGGCGCTTGCGAACCTTTATGTAAACAGTAGCTCCATTTCTGCAAAAGTCTTGACAGAGTCATTCAGGAGCTCGGAGTACCATTCGAATGCTTTCTCTGACAAGCTGCCAACAAACTGGCGAAGCAGCAGCTTGTCGTCACCCCCTGTATTACTGCACAGAGCCCTGAACTGAGTGACATGTTGATGGGGATTGCCTATCCCCTTGTATACGTGGAACTTAGGAATTATGTATCCTGGCAGGTACTTAATCTGATCGTACCAGCTTGGGTATGGTCGCCCAGTTTTGATGATTTGGCCGGCTGCTTCGCTCGCCTGATGAGCTCGTATCTGTTGAGCTATATAGTCGTCAAGGATGGATTTGGAGATGGTCTCTTCCCTGGCTGCTGATAAAGCCGGAAGAGGGTTTGATGTCTCCCCTCTATCGTCTTCAAGGATAATCGGAGGGTCTTCAGCTGGAGGATCCGGCTGTATCATCATCTCGACCATGTCCTGGAACAATAACGCCATTTGTTTTATGTTGGCCGCTTGTTCCGTGGCTTCTTTATCTTTCTTCTCGAGCATTCTTCGGAGGAACTCGACATCGGTTTCCTGTTCCTGGCGCTACTCCGACGTCGTCTCCCGGCTTTCTTTCAGCCCAATAAGCGCGACCATCTTCGTTAGCATTTCCTAGAGCTTTTGCTGTTGCTCCTGAGCTTTTGTTACCGATCGGGTGAGTGGTCGATGACCCCCAGAGGCACATCTCTCCTCCTTCCCGGAAGCCATATTAACAGTATGCACCACCATGCCCCTAGACTTGGGGCGTTTAAGTTCAGTGCCCTTGAGATTCGTCGCAGACACGGGGATTATCTTTGGCCTTCTCCTTTTTTGGGCAGTCGAAGTTGAGGGGGCCGTTGCAGTGGGTGCCCAAGTAGATGACACCTTCTGTGGGATGACAGGGTGGTCCTTCTCTTGTCGAACCTTCATTTTCTTTGGTCGGCGGGAGTAGTCTTGGTTAACCACAGGGTTTTGGGTCCTTCGCCAGACTTTATGAATTTTGGAGGACAGCCGCTGAGGGGGGTGCTCTAGCTTTTCCTTTGTAGTGTTCTCCACAGGTGGATGAGATCTTTTCAACACAACAGTTGGAGAGTTTTTGCGCACCCTCCTAAGTGGTTTAAAGCTGTTCCCAGTTGGAACAGCAGCATAAATTTCCACCATTAGAGCTGGTGGAGTCAGTCCAGAAGGGGAACTGCCCCCAGCTTTCCTTACTCGGCGCCAGTGGCGACGTCGAGCGCATCTTGGAGATGGTATCACTTACGTTGTCGGGGTAACTGCATCGTGCTTCATGCTTTGTTTAGAAACTGCTGTTGGTGTCAGCCTGTCAAAAGCTGACGACCGTTGAGAGGGGATGTCCAACCTTCGAAGGCAGACTTTCGAGCAGGGGTAGAAGCCTTGGTGACTTCGCCTGGAGCAGGAGTTGGAACGGCTAGTCTTGTGAAGACCGACCCCTTAGTAGGAGAAGTCTCTCTGATGACTTCACTTTCTGGAGCAGGGATGGCAATCCGTTTCGGGATAACCCCTTCAGGTATTGCGGGCTTCTTCACAGGCCTATTGGAGCTTTGGCCCAGTCTATTAAAGACTGAGGTGTTGGATTCGAGCGATCCGTTGGATTCGAGCGATTCGTTGAGAGGGGTCACGGTAGTTGCAAGCCGATCAAAGACCGGCATCTTCAGAGCTTCTTGTGATGGCACTGGGCGTTGAAGCTTATTGGTGAGAGCATGGTCCCGAAGAACAGTCCAGTGGTGGCCTGAGTCACCTGTTCCACTGGTATGGCGAAGATGGAGGCCGCTTGGGGCCCATAGGTCACCCATCCAGCGAGGACGGAGTGGGAGTTGTTCTTGCAGTTGGTGCAGTTGGAAGCTATTTTCTCTTCTGCATGGAGAAAAACACCAAATCTTAGTACCTAAAATACACATGCAGCCATAGCAGACCGCTATTTATTCGCGAAACATGAAACATGAAGTGTGGAGTGGAAAGAGGAAAAGGTCTCACCGGGCGTGCCAGAATCTGTTCGCCGCCGAAAGACACGACCGGAATATTGGGACGTCTTGGCTTGAATTTTGGGGGCAGATGCTATTTGGTTTTATCCGTCCACCTCTCCGAAGATGCCAAGTTGATTTATGGCACAGTGTATCGGAGGTTTAGACGTATGCGGCCATTGTAGCAGACTTCGTCAGATTCCCCCTCATTGTGAGGGGTTTTTGATTGTGGGGACGCTCTTCCCTTCATGCGCAAACCCCTGTAGTTAATTACGTTACCGCATAGCGATAGCCACTTTCTCCTTCTCCAGATGGTTACTTTGTGTCGTGTGTGTTTGTTTTATTTTTTGTTTGCCCATGGATTGTATACGGAGACTAATTTATGTTGTCGCCCGTAGGGCATGGATTAGTCCAAATCCGTATTTTCTTAGATTTGGGTTTGGTTTGGGTTTAAGGATAGTTAATCTCATTGATATTAAGATCAAATTAAACGTTTGTTGAGGATACGTTAGTCTAATTTTAGACTAAGATCTACTCAACTGGATTTTGGGATCATTTAGATCCAACGAAAGAGTATTTGGACTATATCGTTTCAGTTTAGGGACATTGCGGTCCATCTTTTAAGGACATCATAGTCCATGAGTTTAAGGACCTCATAGTCCATAAAGTTTAAGGACGTCATAGTCCATGAGTTTAGGGACGTTATGGTCCATTGGGTTTAAGTACATCATAGTCCGTAAACTTTAAGGACATCATAGTCCATGAGTTTAAGGACCTCATAGTCCATAAAGTTTAAGGACCTCATAGTCCGTGAGTTTTAAGGACCCCATAGTCCGGTTTAAAGACATCATAGTCTGGTATTTTGGTTTCACAATTTAAGGATGCGCTAAAAGTTTTTTGGTTACTGGGACCCTCCATCTCTCTAAAGACGTTGAAGAATTACAACGACATGTATCAGAGGTATGAAGAGATGTACCCTTGAACCAATGTTGGTTGGGAGATCTGTAGTCAGGTTTAGGACTATGACCAATTAGGGGAATTGTGAGCACATGGGCTCTGTTGGTCTGAATTAGGGACTTATGGTCAACTTGAGCTCAGCCCACTCAGTTTTGATTAAAATGTTGCTCATTTATTTGGGCTCAGTCCCTTTTTTTTAACAATGCTGAGCATTGATTTGGGTCTTGACACCCCTTTTACTTTTGTCTTTTACTGAGTGTTGAACACTCTTTACGACGTTAGACTTTATTTAAAGAACACTTCGTGTTCCATCAGCGCACACGTGAGGAGCACATGGTGCGCTTTGCGCTGGACGCCAGACCTGGAGGGCTAAGGCGCTTCTTGTAAAATAGCGCACACGTGGGGAGCACGTGGTGCGGTTGGCGCTGAGCACCAAATCTGGAGTGCTAAGGCGTTTCTTATGAAATAGAGCACATGTGGGGAGCACATGGTGCGCTTGGCGCTGAATGCCAGATTTGGAGCGTTGAAGCGCTTCTTATGAAATAGCGCACATGTGGGTGGGGAGCACGTGGTGCGCTTGGCGCTGAACGCCAGACTTAGAGCACTGTTCATACCATAATATTGCATTATTATATTCCCCATTCTTATTCTTTTTACAAATAAACAGGTGCTTTTGACGCATGTCTGCTACATATTACAGGTTACAGGTTCTTGGATCTAAAACAGTGAAAAAGGTAAAAGACGATGCAAAAGTGGAACTACAACCAACAAACAGAAGGATCTTGATGAGCCTACATAAAGATCAGTTAACAGAGTACAAAGGCAGCGCAAGGTCCAAGATTTCAAAGCGAACGGTTAAAAGTCCACTGCACTACACACTGTGAAGATCTGGAGAAGAAACAGAAGTCAATCTGAGAAAAGACCTATATAAACAGGAAGCCAAAGTCACCATCAATCAGCCCAAGAAAAACCAGCAGCCAACTCTACTGTTTGGCCGCGGAACCACGGCCAAACCAGGCCTCGGGCCACGGTTCCGCGGCAGTGTTAAGGAGTTATCGGCAGAAAATTTTACTAAGTGTTGTGGCGGCTTTGACTGGTCAATATAGGGGTAATTTGGTAAATGCAGACGTGCGAATCAATTGTAACCTAGGGTTTCTATCTCTTATAAATAGAAGCCCAAATCATTGTATGCCTCCCTATGCCTCCTTTTAATAATAAAATTCAGAATTCTTTATGGAGAGCATCGGTGCCTCTTTTCATTTCATGAATTCAGATCTGACAACCCTGTGTTGATGTTTGGAGAGAGCCATCTGTAAAGTAGGTAATTTTTCATTCTCTGCCCTAGTTTAGATTTAATTCCTTACCCTAGATAATTGTTAGAGTTAGCTTTGGGGAAGGCTTTTGAGAGATGAGATCTATCATCCCTTTCTTACCCATCACATATAATCAATAGGACTCCATGCATTTACGCACACACCGCGCCCTGCGGCACCCTATCCCTCGAGGTAGCGGTGATACCGTAGTATAAAGGCCCGGTTGCGCGTGTTTTCCATGGAGGTTAGGGTAAGGATCGATAAAGGAAGGACAAGAACTTAGAGGAAGGAACACCTTCCCGAATGGATCTAATCCCCTTTATTGATAATTACCATAACTCCTCATAGATCTTCATTTGGGTATAGAAAGCGTTGAGATTTATTTACATTTCCAAACCATTCCTAAACCTAACCCTAGCAAGATTTAGATCTAGATAATCTTAGTATAGATAGATTTAGTTTTTAGATTTAATAAATCAACCGAACACCCATCAGAATTAACTCGTTTGAGCGATTAGGAAATTCACAATATCCCTGTGGACCGACCCGTACTCACCGGCTAGCTACCAAGCGACGCCGTTCTTGATTGTGGTTACTAGATAGTTTTGACATGCGAATCAAATGGCGCCGTTGCCGCGGATGGCGTGTTATTTCCTTTTTGCAATTTCGGGTTAATCTAAAAAAAATCATAAAAATTGAAAAATAAAAAAAAATATATAAAAATATATCATCTGTTATTTTTGGAAATGGTATTTTTGTGAGAATTTTGCAGGATCTACAAACAACTTCGGATCTGGAAAAATCCAGAGTGCGAAACAGAAAACAGGAGATCAGAATAGAGGGGAATTTCAGAAACAGAACAATAGAAAAAATATCGAGACGCGAGCCTCCCAGTACACCGCGCTTCCGCGGCATAAACCGCCTTCTGCCGCCCATCCGTGGTTATCTGGTCAAGTCTCGGGATCTGCGCCGCCGCTTTCGCCGCGTTTCCGCCGCGCCAAGCCCCTCAGAACGAGGATCCGCGGTTCCCCTTTGTCATCAGCTGGAGAAAATTGCACTGTAAGGTCCTCTGTTCTTGATCTGGAAATCTAGATATATCTTTTCTGAAAAATTCCTGCAGGATTTCTTGTGTTTAAAAATCTTCCCCCTTCTAAATAATGAGTCTTGTGCAGGATTCTTTGCGCTATGCTTAAAATAATAATTGATTGCAAGTGATCTCTTCTGTTGTGCATATCTTTTCTCGAAAATCTTTTTGCAAAATTTCCAAATAAAGAGAAAAAGGAAAAAGGAATTTTTTTTAACAACTTGCAAATTTTTGCCGCAAATAAATCCTTGCACCACCCAACCTTCTTTATTTTCCCCTTACTTCTATCATGGGTACCCCAAATCATAAATCACTTTCCGAACTTTGGTATCCTGAACCTAACTTTGCCTCGTACGTCAATTGTTTCGGTCGATTTAAGGAAGATCCCTCCGTGCCTAAAATTTCTTTGAAAGATCAAATAGAAGCGTCTAGGAGAAACAGTTCGACTTTATAACCCACTTTGTGTCAACCTTGTCAACCTTCACCACCTTCGTACGTTGATACCACTTTTTCAAGTCCTGTTGTAACTCCTAAACCGATGTCCATTGCTGAGCATATTGCTCAATCTCGTAGCCGATCTTTCACCCCTCTCCACACATCTAGTTCTAGGGATCAACAAGTCCATTCACCTTTTTATCCACATGTTGACCCTACTCCTGTCCAACCATCCAATTCCTACCAGTCCTACCCGACTTTCCCACCTTCACTAGACATTGCTTCTCCACAGCCATTAGGGAGTTTCACGTATCCAAACAGTTTTGAATCTTTTACCGAAACCCCTCCACAGCCCATGTCTAGTTTGGAACAGTCGTTGGAGGCTTATATTGCAGTAACAAACAAAATGGTGAGGAATGTGGATGCGTCCGTAGCTGCCCTTATTCAACCTACTGAACTGGTAGCTAGTTTCCAACTAGCTTCAAATTTTTTGTATGAGGAAGCGGTTGGACAGAGTGCGAATTTGAGAGGATTTCCAAATCAAACCTACCCATACCCAATTGAAGCCTACAACTCCGGTTTTCCATCGATTGTCCCAAATGATTCACCAGTTGAAAATAAAAACGAGTTGTGTGATTTTGTAGTACTTGATTTGCCAAATTGTGAAGAACCCCTTTCGAGTGAAACCTCACTTAATCCTTTCGATCTTTACACCTCCAATCAAGGACCTGAATTGATCAATATCCATACTTTTGATGAGGTGTCAGAAAAAAATGATTTTCACTTGATTGAGGTCATTAGATGTTTCTTCTGAAATTCATATGCGTCTTGATTTTGATGATAATGGCATGGATGAGTTAAATATTGAGGAGAATTATGAGGATAGTATTGAGGAGAGTATTGAGGATAATATTGAGGTTGAACCATTTTTGTTTGATGTGTCGGATTTTCCAATTCATCCTCTTGAACCTTTAACTAAATCACCCTCCCTCTTTTCCATCGTTCCGACCTTGCCTAATATCACGCTTGAAGACTGTGAGCTTGAAAAATTTTCCTTTGAATCTGACACAGTTCTCACAGCCGATAACACTTACGAGTGTTTTACTTTTTCGGACGATATTGATGACGCACCGTCCGAGTTTGAGTCCTTTGAAATTTCAGATGAGTTAGTTGAACTATCAGACTCGGTTGCTTACAGTTGTTTCGAACCATTAATGGAATCTTTCAAGTTCGATACAGTTTACTACGGTGAGAATGAGACTATCCCTAATTCACTCCCTTTCGTCCTTCTATCGTTCCGACCGTACAAGAGACCGTTACGCTTTCATCTCCAATACCAAGTTCGGCGTACCCATGCTTTCTTGCGAATCTTGAGAGATTTGACCCCATTTCTCGACGGGTTGATAGGTTAGCACAATCGCTTTTAACACATCGGTCATCACAAATTGCGCTAATTTATTCACTCGATTTACACCCTCAAGATCGTACTCCACTTCTTTCTCCTTTTCGCCATTCTTCTCCTCCACCGAGACCATATTCTTCCCTTCTTCCCACACGGTCTCGTGTGTTTCTCATTTCTTTTCTCTACACCCCATTATTTCACCAACCTTACCATTATCACGATAAAATTTTTGAATGGATGGTGCTAACCTTTGGCTTGTGTAAGGCCTTGTTTAGTTTGGGGAAGACCTTGTTGTATATATGTATATTTTCTTTTTCTATAAAAAAATGATAAAAATTCAAAACATAAAAAAAAAATTATTATAAATAAATAAATAGGGGAATGCCGACTTTCTCAACCCTCTTGGTGTAGCATGACAGTGATGACACTGTCAAGTTTAAGTTTGGGGGTGTGCTCGGTAAGTCTTCTTCCTTCGCATTCATGTGTATATTTTTGCATTTGCATACTTATTTTAAAATCCATAAAATTGAAAATTTTCAAAAATTATAAAAATTAATGTATTCAATTTTGGCCTTATTTGACTTAAGTTTGACAGATAGGTTAACTAGCTAGGAACAATTAGATCTTAGACTTAGTAAATTAAAAACCCTAAAAATAACCTTCCTTAAAATTTAACGGTAGAAAGTATATGTCTTTGTAGTTTATTTAGAAATAGGCAAATTTTGAGTTCAATTCTTGGGGTAAGTCAAAACAAAGGAAAAGTATTGATACTTTTATTAGAGTATAAGTTTGAAAAATAATTCCTAGCTTAAATCTAGATTCTGAAAATATATACCCTACAAATTGCACTAACACGCACCTTGAAACTTGGAATAGTAGAGGAGACCTTGAAATGCTCTTGTCTAAAGTCCTTAGTACGAAGAAAATAGAAGAAAAAAAAGTGAATGAAGAGAAAAAAATGAACACTGGTTTTTGTGATTACTTAAGGCTGCATTAATGAAAAAATATTTAGCAAGGGTGCCTCATCACCTAGTGCCTTAGACCAACTGGTTTGGGAGTCACTGCTACAAGCCTTAGGTGTTGCAAGACTAGGAATTACACTTTAAAGTGCTAATGCATTTTGTATCGGTCGTTGGTACCTCAAGAAGTATTAACGGTCGCACGAAGGATGTGTAAGCAAAAATTCATTTAAAAATTCACCAATTAATAAGTACTTTGGATAACAGACAAGAGTATGATTGCTTGATTTGAATTTCCAAGTGTAGGGGTGATATACACACACACGTAGGGGTATGTGATTGGGATTCAGATAAGAGAAAGGAATGAAGAATAGAACTTGTATCTTTAATAGAGTTGATAGAAATTCCTAAGTGGAGATGGATCCCTAGAAGGAAAACTTAAGAGATGCCAAAAGCTAAGTAGGTCTGCAGAACATATATAATTTTAAGTTAAATGATGAGGAAGTGTGAAGAATATGGGTGGATAATTTACGAGTCGACAATAATAGAATTCCTTGTTAGAAAACCTAATTGAAGAATAAAAGTTAATAAGCCAAATTGATAGGATTTTGTGGGTGTAATCCGCTGAAAACCCTCAGGAGACAACACTCCTCCTACTAGGAACACCTAGAGGTTTAACGGCTTGTTGCATGAGCTCAGTGCAATCGCGTTTCCCTGCGAAAGTGAGGTTAGGTTTTTGTCGTGAATAAAAAAATAAGTTTGCTCGAGGACGAGCAAAAGATAAGTTTGGGGGTATTTGTTCATACCATAATTTTGCATTATTATATTCCCCATTCTTATTCTTTTTACAAATAAACAGGTGCTTTTGACGCATGTCTGCTACATATTACAGGTTACAGGTTCTTGGATCTAAAACAGTGAAAAAGGTAAAAGACGATGCAAAAGTGGAACTACAACCAACAAACAGAAGGATCTTGATGAAGCCTACACAAAGATCAGTTTACAGAGTACAAAGGCAGCGCAAGGTCCAAGATTTCAAAGCGAACGGTTAAAAGTCCACTGCACTACACACTGTGAAGATCTGGAGAAGAAACAGAATTCAATCTGAGAAAAGACCTATATAAACAGGAAGCCAAAGTCACCATCAATCAGCCCAAGAAAAACCAGCAGCTAACTCTACTGTTTGGCCGCGGAACCGCGGCCAAACCAGGCCTCGAGCCGCGGTTCCGCGGCGGTGTTAAGGATTTATCGGCAGAAAATTTTACCAAGTCTTGTGGCGGCTTTGACTGGTCAATATAGGGGTAATTTGGTAAATGCAGACGTGCGAATCAATTGTAACCTAGGGTTTCTATCTCTTATAAATAGAAGCCCAAATCATTATATGCCTCCCTATGCCTCCTTTTAATAATAAAATTCAGAATTCTTTATGGAGAGCATCGGTGCCTCTTTTCATTTCATGAATTCAGATCTGACAACCCTGTGTTGATGTTTGGAGAGAGCCATCTATAAAGTAGGTAATTTTTCATTCTCTGCCCTAGTTTAGATTTAATTCCTTGCCCTAGATAATTGTTAGAGTTAGCTTTGGGGAAGGCTTTTGAGAGATGAGATCTATCATCCCTTTCTTACCCATCATATATAATCAATAGGACTCTATGCATACACGCACACACCGCGCCCTGCGGCACTCTATCCCTCGAGGTAGCGGTGATACCGTAGTATAAAGGCCCGGTTGCGCGTGTTTTCCATGGAGATAAAGGAAGGAGAAGAACTTAGAGGAAGGAACACCTTCCCGAATGGATCTAATCCCCTTTTTTGATAATTACCATAACTCCTCATAGATCTTCATTTGGGTATAGAAAGCATTGAGATTTATTTACATTTCCAAACCATTCCTAAACCTAACCCTAGCAAGATTTAGATCTAGATAATCTTAGTATAGATAGATTTAGTTTTTAGATTTAATAAATCAATCCGAACATCTATCGGAATTAACTCATTTGAGCGATTAGGAAATTCACAACATCCCTGTGGACCGACCCGTACTCACTGGCTAGCTACCAAGCGACATCGTTCTTGATTGCGGTTACTAGATAGTTTTGACATACGAATCAAGCGCTGAAGTGCTTCTTATGAAATAGCGCCCACGTGGAGAGCATGTGGCGCGCTTGGCGCTGAGCGCTAGACTTGAAGCGCTAAAGCGCTTCTTTGGCAGCTCCGATCTGTTCTGTGCTGTAAGAATTAAGTTCTCGTTTATAAGAGACTTTGTCTCACAGGTCTAAGTTCTAAGTTCTTCTTTTTGTGAAGAGAGACTTTGTCTCATGGATCTAAGAACTAAGTTCTTCTTTTTATGATGAGATGCTTTGATCTCTTCTGTTTTTGCGAAAGATTTGATCTTATAGATCTGTGATCTAGCAAAAGAACTAAGTTGTTCTGATGTGAGGATTAAACTCTCAAGAATTGAAGAGATGTTATGATCTCACTTCTTATCATTTACCTTGAAGAAAATTTCTTCTTCTGAGAGCTTGCTCTTCTTTTTTCTTTTCTAAGAACTTGAAGTTTATGGGGGGGGGGGGGTTCCTCTCTGCAAGACTTGAAGTCTTGGGTCTTTTATATAGGGGATGCTGATTTGTTGAATCAGTTAAGGAAACATTTCTCTGATTGATTTGGGGATGTTTCCACACCATTGGATC
The DNA here is from genome assembly GCA_030015575.1 of Agapanthus africanus. Classification (NCBI taxonomy): domain Eukaryota; kingdom Viridiplantae; phylum Streptophyta; class Magnoliopsida; order Asparagales; family Amaryllidaceae; genus Agapanthus; species Agapanthus africanus. The sequence goes on from CM057351.1 coordinate 8,775,925, forward strand.
TTTGATCCTAGGGCTTCTGTTTTACAGAAGACAATCTTCTTGTTTTTAATAAGATTGGGAAAATATTTTCCCATACAGAACTTATTCTGTATCTTGGTGATTTTTAATCACCATTGGATCTTTGATCCAACAGTGCTCCGATTTACAGAGCACAATCTTTCCTGTTTGGAAGATTTGAGGAGTATTTCCTCAACAGAATTTTATTCTGATAATTTGATGGTTTATCATCTTCGTTGGATCTTTGATCCAACGGCTGAGAACATTTAGTTCTGGCTCTAGCGCTCTCGTGCTTTGCACGTGATGCGCTATCACAGAGTCTTTGACTCTTAGCGCTTGGCGCTCAGCGCTTTTGTGCTTTGCATGTGATGCGCTGCTTCTGAGTCTTTGACTCTGTAGCGCTGACACTCTCAGCGCTCTCGTGCTTTGCACGTGAGGCGTTGACTCAGAGTCTTTGACTCTTTAGTGCTGGCGCTCAGCGCTCTCGTGCTTTGCACGTGATGCGCTGCCTCAGAGTCTTTGACTCTTTAGCGTTGGCGCTCTTGGCGCTCAGCACTCTTGTGCTTTGCACATGAGGTGCTGTCTTAGAGTCTTTGACTCTGGACGCTGGCGCTCTCATGCTTTGCATGTGAGGCACTGCCTCCTAAGAGTTTAACTCTTATTTAATAGATTTCTTTATGTGTTTTGCACTTTGGCGCCTGCGTGAGGAGCATGCGAGGCGCCATCATAGGATTTAATTCTATCCGAGGCATTACCTACATGCTTTGCATATGGAGTTTTTCCTTTATTTTTATTTTTATTTTATTGTTATTATTTTTTTAAGGGAGCCAGTTTTGAGCCAAAATTTTGGCGGGAACAATTATGTTTTGCATCCGCGCTAGTCCAGCCCCCGCTCTGTCGTTAGTTAAGTAACCTAACGGGTGATGACGGGGCCCCATGGCGAATGCGGATGGCATAAGCGTATGTTGTATTCTCGTTGTTTTCTGCAATGGTAGGTTAATTGATGGGACTGCATTAAATTAATGCAAAGAAAATAATCCAAAGCTGAACCGTTGGAACGATTTTTAAACTACTCGGTTTTTTCAAAACAACAAAACTTTTAAAATTCGGAGTTTAAACCACTCCTTTTAAAAGCTATCGGGTTCCATCGATTATATCAAGTTCACTACGTTCACGGTTTTGCCAAAACCATTTGTAGCCCTCCATCATTTCATATGAATATTCAATAGTATTCAAGCTATGTTTGTTGGCCTTAGTCAAGGCATAGTGATTGGTAGCTGCTGGGTATTCATATGTTGTATAGATAGATGCGTTGGTTTAGGACAGTCGTACTACTTTGTTGGCCTTAGTCAAGGGTATGTATGGGTGGGTTCAAATTAATCTAGACAATGACGGGTAGAACTTGACATGTGACTTATGATTTGTTGGTTTTAGTCAAGGTCATAAGAGCATGGGGCAAAAATCCACATCAGGAGTTTCTAAGGAAATTGAAACTTGCTAGTAATGCATACCGTTTAGAGTGTGATAATATTGGTAGGATACCTTTGACTTTATCACACAATGATATTTGGATCCCGATCCTACTATGAGTATATGCTACTCCTCGGGAGATTTTTCACTTAACAATCAATGCTATAAACCAAGTAGGTGTCTAGAACAGTGTTAGCGGGGCTACACCTCCAGGGAAAAGTGATTATTTAATTAAAGAATTTCGCGAAAGCGTCGTAAAATCTCTCTCAAAGTACTGACACTAGCCTGGCTGAACGGTCATCCTCGAAGCGCGGGGGATTTCGTGATATTTCTTATTGGCTGTCTTGTGTTTCTAATAAGTTGTTTAATTGTCGGCATCAAGAATTGTACGGTGAGATTAATCCTGGCTAATTCTTCTTTTATGGTTTGAAGAAGTGTTCCCCTCCGAATGGCGGCGCGACGACGTGAAGACGTCTTGCCTGAGATTCGGGGCAGATGCTATTTGGTTTTATCCGTCCACCTCTCCGAAGATGCCAAGTTAATTTATGGCACCGTGTATCGGAGGTTTAGACGGATGCGGCCGATGTAGCAGACTTCGTCAGATTCCCCCTCGCTTGAGGGGATTTTGATTGTGGGGACGCTCTTCCCTGCAGGTGCAAGCCCCTGCAGTTAATTACGCTACCGCATCGCGGTAACAACTTTCTCCTTCTCCAGAATTTCACTTCGTGTCGTGTGTGTTTGTTTTATTTGTGGATGCCCGTGGATTGTATACGGAGACTAATTTATGTCGTCGCCCGTAGGATGCGGATTAGTCCAAATCCGTATTTACTTAGATTTGGGTTTGGTGTTTTAGTTTAAGGATACGTTAGCCATATTGAGACTAAGATCAACTTAAACGCTCGTTAAGGATACGTTAGTCTGATTTGAGACTAAGATCAACTTAAACGCTCGTTAAGGATACGTTAGTCTGATTTGAGACTAAGATCAACTTAACGGAAAGAGCATTTAGGGGCTCTATTGTTCCAGTTTAGGGACGTAGTGGTCCATTTAATAATATATGGCCGTCGGGACCCGTCACCTCTCTGACGACGTTGAAGGATTATAACGACAGGTGTCAGAGGAGTTCGGAGATGTACCCTTGAACCAAAGTTGATCGAGGATCTTATAGTCCAATTTGGGACTAAAGTCTGTTTGAATGTTTAAGGATACGTTAGCCAGATTTGAAGCTAAGATCAACTTAAACGGGATCGTTTAGATCCGACAAAAAAGCATTTGGGGGCTCTATTGTTCCAGTTTAGGGACGTAGTGGTCCATAGGTAGTTTAAGGACATTGCGGTCCATTGCCAGTTTAGGGACATGGTGGTCCATTGTTCCTGTTTTGAGGACGGATATTAGTTTAAGGACGCATAAGTCCATGGGTTTAAGGACCCCATAGTCCATATGTATGTGTTTAAGGACGCATTAGTCCGTTAGTTTAAGGACGCATAAGTCCATGGGTTTAAGGACCCCACAGTCCGTCTGGGTGTGTTTAAGGACGCATTAGTCCACGGGTTTAAGGACCCCGCAGTCCATACCGATGTGTGGTTGTCGGGACCCGTCACCTCTCTGACGTCGTTGAAGGATTACAACGATAGGTGTCATAGGAGTTCGGAGATGTATCCTTGAACCGGATGTAAATTGATTTAAGAGAGCAGTCTTGCTCAGTCAATTTAGTTTGAGGACTTACGGCTATGATTGGGCTAAGTCCAATTGAGGATGTTCGACGTTTTATTTGCATTTGGCCTATTAGGCCTATGCTAGGGCTTTGCCCCTGTTTAATAATGCACTGCATTTTATTCTGGCCTATTAGGCCTTTTTGATTTGGGCTCTGTCCCTTTATAGGTGATGCGGAGCATCTATTTGGGCTCTGCCCTTCTTTAAAATAATGCCTTGCATTTAATTTGGCTTGTTAGGCCCTTTTTAATTGGGCTTGGCCCTTCTGTAAATAATCCAGTGCATTAATTATCTGACAGTAGCTTGTCAGGCGCTTTGCGTCAATTAAAAAGCGCAAGTGCTTGTGGAGGTGACACGTGTCACGCAAGCGCAGTGCGCTGTGCCAGTGTGCTACACTGTTGCGCTGTGACACGTGGCGCGCTATAGTGAATTGCGCCAACCTTAAAGAGCAATGCTCTATTTTTTAAAAGCGCATAGCGCAAGTGGTTATGGTGCTGACACGTGGCGCCCTCTGGTGGCTTGCGCCAACCCAGGAGCGCAACAGTGCAGTTTTTGCAAGTGCAATGCACTGTTTCAATAACTTGATCCAATTTTGGATTCAAGAAAAGAATCTTTAAGATTCCAGAACCAATGGTTCATAAGAAAGTGCAAGGCATTGTTATTATTTATTATTATTTTTTTATTGAAGATCACTGATCTTGTTCTTAGATCAATGATCTATTCAGAAGAAATTCTTCTCTTTTTATAAAGGTTTTTACCTTTTTCTTTTTCTTGAGTTCTTCTCCAAATTTTTCAGAGTTCTCTCTGTTTTTTGTTGGTTTTGAAGTTCTTGATGTTCTGTCTTGTCTTTTGAATTGGGGTCTAGGGGCCTTTATATAGTGCCCATTAATTTTTTAAATTTGTTAAAGAGATCATTCTCTGAGTGATTTGGGGAATTTTCCCCACCGTTGGATCTTTGATCCAAGGGCTTCTGTTTTACAGAAGACAATCTTCTTGTTTTAACAAGAACAGAAAGATCTTACTGGAATTTTAATTTTGTTTGGCGCAAATGCCCCAGCGCTTGACACGTGTCGCGCAGCGCACAGCGCAGCGCAACTGCGCTGACACGTGTCGCGCAGCGCACTGCGCAGCGCAACTGCGCTGACACGTGTCGCGCAGCGCAGCGCTTGCGCAACTGCGCTGACACGTGTCGCGCAGCGCACTGCGCAGCGCAACTGTGCTGACACGTGTCGCGCAGCGCAGCGCTTGCGCAACTGCGCTGACACGTGTTGCGCATGCAGAACTTGCGCAACTGAAGCGTTGCTTCCTTTAATTTTTGTTTTAAATAGAGTCTTGCTCTGATTGGGTGCGCTGCCTTAGGCGCTGCGCTGACGTATCAGCTTCTGACACGTGGCGCGTTGCGCGCAGCGCACGGGATTTGAAGCGTTGCTTCGATTTTTTGAAAATTTGAAATTTAAACAGAGCTTTGCTTTGATTGGGGGAAACAAATGCCCCCCATCGTTGCGCTCACGTGGCGTCCACGTGAGTGCAGCGGTGGAAAGATCTTGGCCGTTGGATCAACGGGTGAGTTGAAGGGGCGCAGGCGCCTATAAATAGGACCCTTGGTCCTTAGAAAATGTTTTACCATTTTTCAAGAACTTGAATTTTCAGTGCCTTGCTCTTGTTTAAGAATTTTAGAGCCTTGCTCTCGTTTCTTCCCAAGAACTTCAGAGTTCAGAACCTAGAATCATCTTAGGTAAAATTAAATTAAATTAAATTAAATTAAATTAACAGAGCCTTGCTCTCATAGATCTTTGATCTAAAGAAAACCCCTTTGGGGTTTCATCAACAGAGCCTTGCTCTCAAAAGTCCATAGATCTACCGAGATCTTGTTCATGGGTTTTAACCCATGAACAGAGCTTTGCTCATGGATCAATTGTAGATCTTCTGAAAATGAAGAACTCCTAAGAGTTTTCCTGGATCTTTAGGATCTCAATTTTTTTTATCTTTAGGAGTTAAAATTTTCTTTTGATGGATCTTTCCATCATTTTTACAGAGCTAGGCTCTTTTTAGGAAATTTTATTCCCTTGAGACCAGAGTTTGACAAATGTCACTCTGTGACAGAGCTTTGCTCTGAGAGATGAGATTTTCTCCTTGTCTCTAGGGATTCCCATTAATGAGAATATTCTCTTGAGGATCTCTTCATTAATTGACAGTCTCATCCAATGATGGGGCTGTCTTATTAAATAATGCACTGTCATCCAGATTTTGTGGGTCCCCCTTTGGTCCCCTATCCACTGCATTGCAATGTGGTAAAAAAAAAAATTTTAAAACGCCAAGCGTTGGAATTACAACACTGATGGCTAATTTTTGTCCCTCCGCAGGAAACATGTCTGCCAATTTGTCTTTCCCGTTTGTTCGCTCGGAGGGAGTGTTTCCCCAGGTACCAGTAGACCGAGTGGTGCTCGCTCTCATCAAGGATCATGACCCCGAGCACAAGAGCCTTCACCTGTGGGGTAGGTGCTACAATGAGATCATCCAGGGTCGCCGAAGTTTCGGTTCCGCCATGCCGTCTGAGCCCATATCTTCACTCCCCTATGCAGATGAACCCCCGGTGAAGTATGCCGTGGAGGTTAAAAATTGGAATTCGGATGACCTCCTCCAGCCTGCGATTGGTGTTATTCCCGTGCAGCCGCCGCCAGCAATAGATATTTTAGGGAGGCGAATCTGTCAAGGTGAAGCACGCCCTTGGGGACAGTCCTATAACATTGGATTGATCCCATGACCACCCGCCGGATATTTGCAGTGGGCCCGGTACATCTTATCGGCGAAGAGGACTCATCTGATGAAGATTGGTTTATACTCGGCCATCTACGTCTCGTTCTTTGAGTATCCCTCTCCTCCAATTTGGTGGATCAAGGCTTTTATCGAACAATGGAATATCCCTACCCACACCTTCCTGATGACGGACAGGGAAGTCTCTATCTCCTTAGAGGAGTTTGCTGAAGTCCTGGGTCTGCCGATGAGGGGGAGCATTACGAGGAGCTGCTTCCTCCCGACGAATACGTCTTTGCCACCAAGCCGTTGGTGTTTGATCTGACTCCGGAGAATGCTATTCAGCACCAGTTTCCGGGCTTTGTGAAGGTGCTGGACATCTATGAAGGGCTCTATCTGGAATCGGGCATCCGGGGAGTCAGTTTCGCAGATTTTATCGCCCGCTTCATTCGATCGGAGTTTCTATCGGAGCGGAGCGAGAAGTTCGCCCAGCTTGATGACCCTTTCGGCTTCGGCTTGGATCGTCGACCCACATCGGAGGATGATCACAAGGACTTTTATCTCCCCGGCACCGCCATCATGCCCTTGTCAGAAATCGCCGTCCCGGGCATGGATGAGGAGACCTTTTTTGTAGGGTTCCTAGGATTGTGGCTGTGCAACTTTGCGCTCCCCATGCACCTGCGCCACATGCGGCCATCTGTTTTCTACCCAGCGCATCGGATGGTGGCTGGTCTGCATTTGACAGTAGGAATCGCTGGGCTGGCTCACCTTTATAATGGACTTAGCGTAGTGGCGGATGCTAATGAGCCTGGGGTGTAGCCTGCTAACTTCCCGATGCATTACTTCACCTCTTGGATGGAAATGCATGTACACGGGGTGTTCGGCGCCCATAAGATCCCTCCGTTTTTTGAGAAGTGCAGACTCCCCAGAGTCATGCGGTTGGTCGGCGCTTCGATCGTGGTTGCGCCTCCGCGGGAGGCTAGGGGGTTGCTCCTCCGTCCGCACCTGGTCGGAGCGAAGGTCTCTTTTTTGGATAAAGTTATAACCATAGGCTCAGATACCACCAAGTCGGTAGTGCCGCTGCGCGATGATTTTAAGGACGGGGCCTCCATATTGAAAGCTCGGGAGATCCTCTACCTCTACTCTATTCGGCCGGGCTACCTGGTGTTTAGGCAGAATGAGACGGCACTCTTCATGAGGTATAACCCTCACCGGTTCGCTTAGCAATCGAGCTATCACCAGAGGATCCCGATGGAAGCTTTCTTGGAAAAGCCCATGGCCAGCCGAGAGGGGATAAAGAATGCCATGCACCATTTCATGCGGCTTAACACGGGTTCCTATTTCTTCATCAGCGAGCCGAGCTGCGTCCCCAAGGTGCTCAACGCGTACGTGGCTTGGTACGCGCATGCAATGGGTCCAGTTATCCTTATGGAGAAGCGCATGCTGGTTGACCGCAAGGGTGTGCCTCCCGGCGGCGATCGCAAGGCTCCTTTGAAGCCAAGGACCCCGGTCATTCCTTCGCTGAAAGATGCCGGAGTTAGGCCACCGCGCGTGCTGAGCCCCCCGTGTGGATTGCCGCTTCCTAATACGGTAGATGCGCCACCAGCGCCCCGTGCTCCAGCGGAAACGGTCAATGTGGTATCGCCGGAGTCCGGCGTGGGCGCGGATATCGGGACCCGCCGCCCTAAGGTGCCTGCAAAGCGCAAGTCAATCTCGGGTGCGCCCAGGGCTGGTGAGCAAAAGAGGAAGAAGAAGTCTCTCCTCTCTCTCGATGCTATCCTCGGTTTGGAGCCTCAGGCCCCTCTTGCCGAAGGTATAAGCGAGTATGGCAGCAATAAGGGCTTCTCGGTAGACCCCGCAGACACTGATCTAGCGGCCGCTATTGCGGCTTCTGAGCGATCAGCGAGGCTCGAAGCGATGTTGAATAAACTCGCTCAGTCAGGTAATCATTAGCTACTTTCTTCGTCATTTTATCGTATTTTTTATCATTATTTTTAACTAATACTTTCCCCCATTTTTCAACAGGTGTCACTACCGAAGAAGCTATCGTTGCCTCTTTGAAAACCTTCCAGGAGGAAGAAAAGAAGCGCGCTTCAATGGGCGTTGGTACGTCTCGCCTTATTAAGTTTTTATCCTCTTTTCTGATGGCCAACCTAACTTCTTTCCTTTGTTTCTTTGCAGGGGCTGCGCCAGCTGATGCGGGGACTTTCCCCGGGCCCGCTACTGAAGCCCCAATCTCTTCGGAGCTGCCGCGAGAGCCTCAACTCGACAAGTCGACGAGGGATGCCTTGAAGGATTTGGAGGCATCCCTGTTCACGGACGAGGACGTCTCAATGAAGGAGGCTTTGAAGAGGTCTGTCTCAACGGCTCGGGAGGAGAGAAAGCGGCTAATGCGCGAGGCGAAGGCGCGCAGGGCTGCTTTGGCCATGGGAGCTGGCCCAAGCACCGTCCCTCGTACTGATACACCCTCAGAAGAGCCCCCGGTCGCATTGTCCACAGCTCGCAGACAGGTGGCGCGTGCAGCTCGCGGGGCCAATGATAAGTCCACCTCAGGTAATGTATCTTTCAAGATTTGTTTGTAAGAATTGTAAACTTGTCGGTTCTTATATATCTTGTCCTGCAGGGCCAAGTCCAACCAAAGGGGAGGAGGAGACCGTCGAACCTAAGGGGACGGAGGAAGGGGCACCGGCCGAACCCGAGCTGACGGTGGGCAACGTCACCGGGTTTGCTGAGCCTGAGCTAGGGGCTGAGGGAGCTGCACCAGAGATGGTCGTTGATGCCGAGCCTGAGGTGGCGGCAAATGAGACGACCGCTATAACTGAGCCTGGGGCAGCGACGGGCGGAGCATCTAAAACTGATGACCCCATGGTAATGGCGGGCGAGACAATGGCGACCGCCGAGCCCGAAGAAGTAGCGGGTGAGATGGGCACGACTCTTGGGGAAGAGCTAGCCGCTCTTTCTCAAGAGTCTGGTAATGCTCCAATTATTGCCCTCCCCGTCTACGGTCCTCCGCCGTCTCCTGGTCGGGCGAGTACGACGACAGCCCCTATCGAGTCTGGTGATGAGGCAACGGGAGGTGGACTCGTATCGATGGAGGAGGGAGATGCCTCAGGTTCGGCTGGCGGCTCATCAGGTAAATTTCGAGTTACTGTCCCTTTTTATATCTTGCAATCCTTTCTGACAAGTTTATCCTTGTTTTTGACGCAGATGCGGCCAATGTCGATGCTCCATTACTCGAGGGAGCGCCGTCAACTACTGCCTTGGCGGTGGTCACCTCTCAGACTTCCCTTGTACCATCGCAGATGTTGGAAGGTATGGATTTGCAACCTGTTAGTTTTATCTTTCAACCGCATACTTTATGTACTAAAGTCGTACTATTGTGTCTTTTCAGGAGTGCTTTTTGATCATCTCTATCAGGTGTTGCACCCGCACTTCTCCTTCCCATCTGAACTCGCTTCTTCTTCCGGTGGCGCTGGTGAGTATAGTTTCCAACTGATGTCTTTCTTTTTCCAGTAATGGAGTCATTTCTAACTTTCTCTCGTCCTGATTGCAGTGCTACAAATTGAAGGAGGGAATGAGAGATCGGTCGCACCACCGGCCCTTCCGGCCTTGCCACCTGCTGCAGCTGTGTAACACTTCCAAAATAATAAAATATTATTTTCGGGAATTTTTATAATTTAATATTATTTTAATGAATATTTTAATATTCGGGTGGAATTAAATACAAATAAATGGGGAAAAATTTTGGAAAATTTTGGAAAATTCTAAAATAAGGTATTTTATGGAATTATGCCATTTTAAAGTTTTTAAGATTAGTTATATGCTAATTTAGTGCTAATCGCGATTAAGAATCGCTAATTGGATTTTTAGCATTTTTGTGCAAAAATGTGCACATATCATTTTCCACACTTGTTACACTTGTGTTACATTTTTGTAGCCATGGTTCATTTGGATTCACTATTGGAGTGAGAAGGAAAAGATAAAGGAAAAGAAAAGAAAAGGAAAAAGGGTAGGTAATGAGTGAGAGAGAGAGAGAGACCAAGTCAAACACCCCACTTTTTGAACCATCCCTCATCATTTTCCCCTTCTCATTCTCTCTCCTCTCTTTCCTTTGCTGCTGCAGCTCCCTTTCCCTCTCTCTCCCTCTTCATGAAACCCTAGATCCACCATGAAAACAAAGCCAAAACCCCATTCCCACTTCACAAAACTTACTCCCAAGCTCACTAGCTACACATTGAACCTAGCAAGATTGGATTTGGAGGACTTTGAGCAACTCAAGAATTTTCTTGAGTTGCCAAAGGAGGTAATTTCTGCACCCTCTTGTAGTATTTCAATTTCCTTGTGCATCAATTCTAGTTTCATATCGATATTGTGTCGTTTTGTGGATTTTGGAGAATTCAAGTGAGGGTTTAGGGTAAAACTGAAATCAAGATGAGATTGAGGCTTATTGTGACCTTAGAACCCCTGGTGTAATGCAAAATTGGACCCAAACCTGGAATTGAAACCAAATTACGGAATTACGGAACCGATATCGGAAAAACTGGAAATCTGTCACTGTTTTGTGTAATCTGCTATCACCCCGAGACCCCAAAAATAAAACTGAGTTGACAGTGAGATGTGCAGGCACCATGGAACCACCACACCAAACCCTAGCCCCCAACTCCAAATCGAGGCCGCCAATTAATTCCTTCTGGCCGCAAATTGCGGCCAGAGCAGGAGGGATCTGTCTCGATTTTTGTGCATGGCCCTTTCTCCTCTAGTATTGACCCTGGGTATGTCTAGTTTTGACAGATTCCATCTAGGGTGAAATCTGGGATGATTTTCCTATGTTGGTGCATGATTTGAGACTTGTTTTAGCATGGATTTTGGTATTTGGTGTTTCGTTCCTGTCGGGTGGCGTTTGGACGTCAACGACAGGTGGATATTGATCGTGTTTGCATGCGAGGTTATAGGTTTTTACCTATAGGCGTAGCGTGTGCCGTTTTGGTTTCCGATGTGATTTTCATGTGCTTTAGCGTTGTGATATACTTGTAGGTACCCTACGAGATGTGAGGCAAAGAAGATGAAGATGGCGACATCGACACCGACACATGAGAAGCAAGGTGAGTAGATTTATATCTACGGGGAGAAGTCGGGTGGATGGCGTATAGCACCCCCGCAGTCCGTGGTGATGTATACGAATACGTATACACACATATATTTATTATGTGTTGTTTAGGATTATTGATGGTGATAATGGTATTATTGGTGATAAGAATGTTTTGGTTTAGTTTAGTGCGAAACCCTAGAGTAGGGGTTGCACACATACACGTACACATACACATATACTTGCATGCATTCTTTCATATATCTGTGAGCATATGATGGTGTGTATATCTACACATGGGTATGGGACTATGTGTTCATATACGAGTTTTGAGGATGATACGTGGGATTGAGATGAGTCGATGAAATGCGATTGAGACCGTGAGATTTGGCGACATGACAGAGTTCGTATTGGAGATGTGATATGATGGTAGTGATGCCTGTCATGTGATGAGATATTGTGATATCGACTCAGATTTAGGTGGTTTCCATACCCCTCTCTATTGGCTTGATTGTCGGGTTCGTAGTTCGCATAGTAGGCGTTAGGCTAGACCCGAGTCATACCTATTTCAAAACTAACGAATCGGGGATATTTTAAAGATGGGCAAAAAGGGTTTATACGGATATTTTCAAGCGACACGTCTTTTCTTAAAACACCGTAGCCCTTATTTTACCAAAAGCCCTGGTTCGTCTTATTTAAAAAGGCAAGGTTGCATGATATAATTATTGAGGCAGGTTCTCTACTGTTGCGTTGATTACTCGATTCCGCACATTCATGCTGTTTGCATTGCGTCGCTTATATTGTTGATACATTTCAGTCATGCTGCTAGGACACCAGCACCATTATCGATGATGCATATGTTCCACGTACACTCGTTGCCGGCTCACACACTTATCATCGATAATTGCCATGTCACTACACTGTAGTACTATTGCATTCAGTATATGATCCTTGCATGACACGATGATATGCATACCTTCCTTCACATGTCGCATACTTCATGCTTTTGATTATACGCATTGAGATATGTTGTTTCTATGATATTTCTGGATTTGGGAACCGAGGGTGTTTCAAAAGAGAAAATGTCATTGCTTTAAAAACCCGGTTACCCTTGATATGATATTTCAGTGCGTCCACCATGTGTTTTCTCGGTGCTGAGAGCGACATGTGAAACCCGAATCGAGGAGTGGACGAGCCGATTGCGGGTACATGGTGGACCCGGTATGGTTCCCCTCGGCAAGATGATCGATGAGCTTTGCCGATTGAGCCTGGAGGCGGGCGAGTACCTACCGGTGATTGGTGGGACCTGGCGGTTATCCGGAGGATACTGACCGGTGTCGATAGATGGATATGGGCATACTGCCGGGGCCGAGGGCCGATACCGCAGACAGCGCCCGCGGGCCGATCCGGACTGACGGAGCCCGATATATGAGGATTTACGTGCCGATGCTGGGCACAGTTTTCATGATATTTTCGAGTGTCGATGCTGGGCACTCCGGTTCCATGATTTTGACGTGTCGCGAGGGACACAGATGGTTTATATCCTCATATTTTTCCATGCACATGATTTATGATATTTACATGCATGGTGGTTATTGTCAGTGGGTGATGAGTGGACGGGATCCACGTGTGTGCAGATTTGATTACTTTGATCATACCTCATATTCATGACATGCTATTATCTGAGGCGCTAGCACGAGCACTTGGCACTACACTCATATTTAGAGATTACATTGCCAGTTTAGCATGCTTCAGCTTTATTCATATGAGGTTTATTTATATCTGATCGTATTGACCTAGGATGGGTCATGCATTCGATCTCTGCTTGTAGATATTTTTTATTCACGAGTTGGCAACTCACCCCCGTTGTGCCACAGTCCTTGCAGGTTTTGCCGTACAGATTCCATAGCGGCATTTCTGGCACACTGCTTCCTTATGGGTGACTTGCGTTGGTAGGTGGGTTCTTTGTATCAGAACCGCCATTGCTCATGTATTATTTATTGTATCTAGAATTTCCATCAACCAAAACTTGTATATTGTTTCAGACTTAGAAAACAGTGTTGTATTATTTCGACCTTAGAGTCGCGCTTGTAGTATTACGGTTTTCTGGCTGTTTTAAGTTTCTTTGTGGGTTTTGATCCTCGCCCTTTGGCGTTGTATATCATTATTGCTTGCGTGGTTGTGACCGTCGATTGAAGAAGAGCTAGCTCCCGCTTGGGGATGCCTTTTATCATCTCATATATATTATTCTTGTTGTACCCCGTTCGGGGCCAGTTTTTACAAAAGAAACTCTGCCGAAATTTTCAGAAAAGGTTACACATTTTAAAAATACACATTCGGCTTAGTTATTTAAAAACTTTGATTTTCGAAACATGATTCCTTTACTTTTCAAAACCAGTTTTCCTTATTTACTCTGTAAATGGTTTTAGATTGCTGGGCTTTGGCTTACTTGGATCAGATGGGGTCCTATAGACTTCATATGGTTCAAGGGCCAGTCACGTGCTCTTTCGGGTCGTGACAAGCTGGTATAGTAAACTATCGCATCGATGACTTTTTTTTTATTTCTTGAACCGTCATCTAATCGTATTTTGTTTTGCAGCTATCGTTCCAGTTTCGGTCCCTTTTGAGTCTCGCATCCTAATGCCGGCAGGCCCCTTCTTGAAACGTCCATCTTCAAAGGGTGCCGTGATGAGTTTGGGCATGTTGAGCGGATACATCGAAGAGCTTAACGCAGACGCTCTCCCATCTGCCGCAGATTTCGCTGTGGAGGTTAACCCAATGTTGGCGGCGCTTATAAATTTTCATAACGAAGGCGTCGTCGAATCTTGGGTTATTCACTGCAGGGAAATCGAGGCTCGCCTGCACCAGCTGGGGTCGATGCGTCCTGTCCCCGAAATCTTAGCCGCGAGTACTCAACGGGCGGCATGGATTGAGGAATGCGCTTCTTACTTTCGCCATATGGAACAAGAAGCAGCTTTAAGGCTGAGGGAATGCCAGGAGTCTTCAAGCGAGACTGCTCGCCTGCGTGTTGAAGTCGATGCGAATGCTGCCCGGGTGCTGGTTATCTTTGAGGGCCTTCTGCGAAGTCTTTCTGATGGGCTAGCATTAAAGCAGAAGCTCGATGCCGCTGAGCGTGATGCCCAAGGTCGCAACGCAGCTCAGCGAGCAGTTGAGGAGCAGCTCTCAACCTTTCTACAGCAGCGGGCTCAAGTGGAAGCAGAACTGGCAGTGGCGGCCGATCAGGAGAAGGCTTTAAAGGAAACGCATGAGCAACTGATGGGGCTATTTAAGACGCTTCCTTCTCCTTGAACATTTTGTATCATTTATACACTTATAATTTTTGAATAGTATGTACACATTCTTTATTCTTTCTACGATTCACCTCGTACTCAATTGAATTCATGAATAAAGATATACACATTTCCTTTTGCAATGTCTTGTGTCATCTCTGTACTTTCTCCCTTCTCTATTTTTTATTATCAGCATGTTACCTTAGTAAACATGGTTGACAGATAATATAGCGAGCATTTTGGTTTCTTCAAGAGATAGCAATGGCTCAGGCCGCAGGTTCAGATCTGCTGCTTAAGACTTTTCAACTCTATGAGCCGTGAGGGTCTCATAGAGATTTTTCTCCTTACGGATCGAGAGGATCTCCTAGGTGGATTTTCTCCTTAGGAATCGTGAGGATTCCTAAGTGTGTTTTCTCTTATAAGTCGTAAGGATCCTATAAGAGAATTTTTCCTCTTATGAGTCGAGAGGACTCGTAAGCGGTTATTTCCCTCCTTGTCGAGATTCGACTTTGGAGAGTGAGACCCGTGTATAGTGTGCAAGAGACCGTTTTAGACCGACTTGCAGGGTCCCAGTGCTTAGGAAACACGTTTTTTAATCCCTGCTGCCTAAGGCTTTACCTTATAAGTTGAGATGATTCAGGAAGTTCTCGCGGAGACACTGGTTTCTCTGCGGGTCGACGCGAATCGGGGTGTTCTCGTCAAGGGCACTGGTTTTCCTGAGTCGAAGTATTTTGCCGAGGACGCTAGTTTCCTCGAATTTGAAACAAATCGGAGTATTCCTGCGGAGACACTGGTTTCTCTGCGGGCCGACGCGAATCAGGAGGCTCTCATCAAGGACGCTAGTTTCCCTGAATTGAGGTATTTGCCAAGGACACTGGTTTCCCTGGGGTTGAAACGAATCGGAGTATTCCTGCGAAGACGCTAGTTTCTCTGCGGGTCGACGCGAATCGGGTGTTCTCGTCAAGGACACTGGTTTCCCTGAGTCGAAGTATTTTGCTAAGGACGCTAGTTTCCTCGAAGTTGAAACGAATCGGAGTATTCCTGCAGAGACACTGGTTTCCCTGCGGGCCGACGCGAATCAGGAGGCTCTCATTAAGGACGCTAATTTCCCTGAATTGAGGTATTTGGCAGGGACACTGGTTTCCCTGGGGTTGAAACAAATCGGAGTATTCCTGCGGAGACGCTAGTTTCTCTGCGGGTCGACGCGAATCGGGGAGGCTCTCATCAAGGATGCTAGTTTCCCTGAATTGAGGTATTTGCTAGGGACACTGGTTTCCCTGGGGTTGAAACGAATCGATGTATTCCTGCAAAGACGCTAGTTTCTCTGCGGGTCGACGCGAATCAGGATGTTCTCGTCAAGGACACCGGTTTCCCTGAGTCGAAGGATTTTGCCGAAGACACTGGTTTCCTCGGGGTTGAAACGAATCGGAGTATTCCTGTGGAGACACTGGTTTCTTTGCGGGCCGACGCGAATTAGGAGTCTCTCATCAAGGACGCTAGTTTCCCTGAATTGAGGTATTTGCCAGGGATACTGGTTTCCTTGGGGTTGAAATGAATCGATGTATTCCTGCAAAGACGCTAGTTTCTCTGCGGGTCGACGCGGATCGGGATATTCTCGTCAAGGACACTGGTTTCCCTGAGTCGAAGGATTTTGCCAAGGACACTGGTTTCCCTGGGGTTGAAACGAGTCGGAGTATTCCTGCGGAGACACTGGTTTCTCTGTGGGCCGACGTGAATCAGGAGTCTCTCATCAAGGACGCGAGTTTCCCTGAATTGAGGTATTTGCCAGGGACACTGGTTTCCCTGGGGTTGAAACGAATCGATGTATTCCTGCAAAGACGCTAGTTTCTCTGTGGGTCGACGCGAATCAGGATGTTCTCGTCAAGGACACTGGTTTCCCTGAGTCGAAGGATTTTGCCGAAGACACTGGTTTCCTCGGGGTTGAAACGAATCGGAGTATTCCTGCGGAGACACTGGTTTCTCTGCGGGCCGACGCGAATCAGGAGTCTCTCATCAAGGACGCCAGTTTCCCTGAATTGAGGTATTTTCCAGGGACACTGGTTTCCTTGGAAGTTGAACTGATATGTGGCGGTTTTTCAGGTTTTATATAAGTTACCGTCAAAACCGTGAAGCTAGGAATTTGATCTTCGCTTCGTTTGCTGGCACTGCGTCTGCTGTATCGAGACGAATATCACGGTAGTCTCTAGGCTGTTGGTGAACCGTCGAGATTTTGGCTTTGCTTTCTGGCGGAGCCTGTTGGGAAGGTGTGGTTCCGTCTTTGTTTGTGCCCTTGGATTGTATACAGGGATCGATGTGATCTCAACTGTAGGGCGAAAGTTTCATCATATTTTTTTATTATTGTTTTATTTCCGCGATGCTCTATCATTTTAGCTTTTATATCGCGAAGGTCGCGAGTGCCCAATCATTTCGGCTATTTTTCGTGGTGCCCAATCATTTCGGCAGTTTATTCTACTTTTTTTACTCGCTTCTTTTTATTGCGAGTTGCCCAATCATTTCGGCTATTTTGTGTGCATACGTTTTTACTTGCTACTTTTTATTACAAGTTGCCCCATCATTTCGGCTATTTCGTATGCATTTTTAGCTCGCTGATTTTTATTGCGAGTGTGGAACTTGGAATCCGGTGCCAATCTCAGCATCAGCATCGCTACAACTGGAATATTGCCAGGAGCGAATCATCATTTTCCATGAAAGGGCTTGGAATTTGATACCGGTTTAGGCATCAGCATCGCTACAACTGGAATATTGCCAGGAGCGAATCATCATTTGCCTCTGTCGATGTCGAACAAAGGTGGCTTAGTAAACAGGGTTAGGATCTTGTTGACTAAGGCTTTTGACTTCACGAGCCGTAAGGGTCTCACAAAGGTATTTCTCCCTGCAAGTTGTGAGGTTCTCGTAGGTGTGTTATCTCCTTAGGGATCGTGAGGATTCTTAAGTGTATGTTCCCCTGTAAGTAATAAGGATCTTACAAAAGGGTTTTCTCCTCATAAGTCGAGAGAACTTACAAGGGTTGTTCACCGTATGGACATATCCCCAGTCACGGGTGGGACTTGGTTAGGAAAATGTTTATTCGCGCCCGTGGATTGTATACAAGGGTCAGTACTGAGCCGCCTATAGGGCAATATCCAAGGTTGTGGGGGGTTTTCTTAAGCACAGGTTTAGGTCTCTGTAACTTAAGACTTTCAAATCTTATGAGCCGTGATGGTCCCATAAGAGAGTTCTCCTTACGAGTCGTGAGGATCCCGTAAGTGTAATTTCTCCTTAGGAATCGTAAGGATCCCTAAGTGTGTTGCTTTCCTGTGAGTCGTAAGGATCTCACGCGGGTGGTTCCTCCTTAGAAGGTCGAGAGGATCCTGTAAGTGTCTTTTAACGAGGTTGCGCCCTTTCGAGTTTTCACAAACACTCGCCGGTAGCCCTGCTGTTTTTACTCACGGAGCCCTTTCAGGTTTTCATCCATGCCCATTTTGCTTATGGACATACCGTTTTTCTAATTCTTTTTTATTCTTTTTTTTTCTAACGAGGTTGCGCCCTTTCAGGTTTTCACAAACACTCGCCGGTAGCCCTGCTGTTTTTACTCACGGAGCCCTTTCGGGTTTTCATCCGTGCCCATTTTGCTTATGGACATACCGTTATTATTATTATTTTTTATTATTATTTTTTTATTATTTTTTGTATCTCGTCAGCCTGAGGATGCCGCGGTAGTAGTTTAAAAACATTTCGTTCATTTGCAAGTTTTAGGACATTTCGGTCCATCATTAGTTTAAGGACGTTTCGGTCCGTCATTAGTTTAAGGACGTTTCGGTCCGTGGCGAAGAAGGCCGGCTACTACTTATAGAGTTTGGGCTTAGGAATATAGTAAGCGGACATAGTCGTCGTCATCTATCATTGACCTAGGCTGTGACTCGTTAGGCGTAGTATTTCTTCATGAAGCGACCATTTATTGGCCTGAAAGGACTTTCACCGTGCATATCTATGAGCAGATAGGGTCCACCCTGGTAGACCTTATCTATGATGTACGGGCCTTCATAGTTCAGCTCGAATTTTCCCCGCTTGGCGCGATTGGGAATCATAGGTCTTTTGACCACTAGCACGAGTTCGCCTTGGAGGAATGTCCTCGGCCGGGTTAATCTTTCATAGAAGCGCGTCATCTTTGCTTTATAAGCCTCCAGATTTTGTTGCGCTATGAGCCGGGTTTCATCAAGGGCATCAAGCTCTTCAAGCCGAAGGTGAGCGTTTTCTTCGTCCGTTAGCTCGTAATGGACTGCCACTCGTAGAGAGGGTAACTCTATCTCGAGGGGGAGTACTGCTTCTGTACCGAACACTAACGCATATGGCGTAGTGTTCGTGGCCGTCTTGAACGTGGTCCGATATGACCAGAGAGCTTCTTGCAGTCTCTCGTGCCAGTCCTTCTTATTTCGGGATACCGTCTTCTTCATGATCTTTGTCAAGGTTTTGTTGAAGGCCTTAGCTAGACCGTTAGCTCGCGGATTATAAACTGAGAAATATCTCCAGTCTATATTATGCTGCTGCGCGAAGCGACTGATCTTGTGGCTTCTGTAGGCTGGCCCGTTATCGGAGATGATCCGTCTCGGCGTTCCAAACCGATATATGACGTGCGTCTTGAAGAAATGGAGGATATTCTCCATCTTCACTTCCCTCAGCGGTACTGCTTCTGCCCATTTGGAGAAGTAGTCAGTCGTCGCCAAGATGAAACGATGCCCCATGGACGATGCTGGCTCGATGGGGCCGACTATGTCAGTTCCCCACATTTCGAACGGCCAGCTAGCCATCGTTAGATGTAGTGGATTTGGATGCTGATGGATGAAGTCCCCATGGATTTGGCACGAGTGGCATTGCTTCGCATATTCGAGGCAGTCCTGAATCATCATGGGCCAGTAGTAACCCATCCGCTTTATTTTCAACTTCATCTTTGGGCCTGCTTGGTGAGAACCACAAAGTCCGTCGTGAACTTTCTGAACGACTCTTTTCTCTTCTTTAGGTCCTAGAAATCTCAACCACAGAGAATCAAATGACCTCTTATACAGAGTATCATTGACGAAGGCGAAAGACAGACCTCGTTTCATAAGCTGATGTCTTGAGGACGCATCTTCGGGCGTTTGACGGTATTTGAAGTAGTCTATGAAGACTTCTCTCCAATCCTCAGCCTCATCTCTATTTTTTATTTGCAGGGTCGTCTGCTCAGTCGCTCCCTTTCCTTCGGGTGATTCCGAAGATATTTCTGCCGGGGCAAGCACCCGACGGCTTTGTACCACAATTTTGACGTCATCGAGATTCTCGTCAGCCAGTTCTTTAGCGAGCTTAGCTAATGCGTCCGCTTTGCTGTTTTCCGTACGCGGTATATTTTCCAAAGTGTAGGAGGGAATTTGGGTCAACAGTTGTTGCACATTTTCTCCGTATTTCACCAGCTCTGGTTTGCACGTTTGGTAGTCGCCATTTACTTGATTGACGACCAGTTGGGAGTCTCCGTATATGAGGAGGTTCTCAATTCCCATGTCGATGGCGATCTCGAGGTCTGCTATCAAAGCTTCGTATTCGGCTTCATTATTCGTCCTCGGCTCTGTCAAGGAGAAGGCAAAGCGCATAATCCCTTCTTGTGGAGTTACGAAGATGAGGCCTACCCCCGATTTGATTATAGAGGTACTTTGTTTGTGCTTCTTCATGGAAGATGCTCCATCAAAATAAAGCTCTCATCGGGTATCGCTCCCATCAATCGCGTCAAACGCATGTTCGTCTGGCAGTTCGCAATTCAGAGGGGAGTCGGCCGGTATCGGATGCTCAGCGAGGAAGTCGGCGATGGCTTGGCCTTTTACCGCCTTAAGAGGTTGGTAAGTTATTGAGAACTCCATCAAGAGCAATGCCCATTTAGCGAGTCGACCTGTCAATATAGCCTTTGACATCAAGTATTTGAGAAGGTCCACTTTCGATACGAGACGGACTTCATGCGCCAACGCATAGTGCCTGAGCTTTGTTATCGCAAAGATCAACGCCAGGCAGTGTTTTTCAATGGGGGATTAATTGCTTTCTACCCCCAGTAGAACTCGACTTAAATAGTAGAGTGCTCTTTCTTTCCCTTTGTCATTCTCTTGTGCCCATAATACGCCTAAGGAACCTTCGAGGGCGGTTGTATAGAGAATAAGGGGCTTTCCTTTGACCGGAGCAGCCAGCACTGGCGGGTTTTGCAAGTATTGCTTGATTTCGTCTAGCGCGCTTTAGCATTTTTGATCCCAGACGAACGGGGTCCCCTTCTTCATTAAGTGGCTATAAGGACGACACTTGCCTGAAAGATTGGCTATAAATCGCCGTATATACGCGAGCTTTCCCTAGAGAGACCGCAGCTATTTGAGAGTTCTCGGCGGAGGCATTTCTATGATCGCCTTAATCTTTGACGGATCTACCTCGATACCTCGGTGTCGGACGACGAATCCCAGGAATTTGCCCGAGGAAACTCCGAATGCGCACTTGAGAGGGTTCATCTTCAAGTTGTATTGTCGAAGGCGTTGAAATACGGTCTTCAGATGCTCGAGATGTTCCTCTTACGATTTGCTTTTCACCACGAGGTCGTCGATATAGCATTCGACGATTTCATGTATCAGGTCATCAAAGATCTTCGTCATGGCCCTCTGATAAGTAGCACCAGCGTTCTTTAGACCGAAGGGCATCACCTTATAACAGAATATTCCCAGAGAGGTCCATAAAGCAGTGTGCTTATGGTCTTCGGGATGCATCTTGATCTGATTATATCCTGATGAGCCGTCCATGAAGGAGAAAACTTCGTGAGTGGACGTGTTATCTATCATCAGCTCAGTGACTAGCACTGGGAAATCGTCTTTCTGGCAAGCCTTATTGAGATCCCGGAAGTCCACGCATATGCGTACTGTCCTATTTTTCTTCATCACTGGGACAATGTTGGCGATCCAGTCGGGATACTCAACCTCCTGGATAAAGCCAGAGTCGATTGGCTTCTTGACCTCAGCATTGATACCCATCTCAAGATCGAGCCGCATTCTTCTTGGCACTTGTTTGACCGGCTTGACGTCCGAAGATATTGCCAATTTATGCACAACAATTTCTGGATCTAGTCCTGGCATTTCGGAATAGTTCCACGCGAAGCAATCTCTGTACTGCATAAGCATGTCTTTTAACGCAGCCACTCTTTCTTCAGATAGCAACTCGCTGACGAATGTCGGTCGCGGGTCGTTCACCGTCCCCAACTCAATTTTCTTGAGGTTATCTGCAGTGGTATGTATCCCATCCTCCAGCTCCTTTGGTGCTGGTGGAAATTCTGAGATCACCTCATCGTTGCTGTTTTCGAAGCACCAGGGAAGGTCATCCGTGTTCTCGGGCTTTTCCTTTGATATCGTTATCATGTGACAAGTACGAATTCGCTTCCAAGACCAATGTGGAGCTGGTTCTGCTTTCATGGCTTTCGGTTCGTGCTTCTGTGGCGGCGTTACCCTCCAGTTGTCAGACAGAGAGAACTTACCGAGCTGATACTGATCTTCGACCCAATTCTTAAAGGTAAAGCAGTCCTCGAGAGGGTGCCCTATTACTCGGTGATAAGAGCAATAGTTTGGGTGAGAGACTTCGCTTGCTTGTTCGGGGTGTTTAGACTCCGGCAGCGTAAGCATCTGATGTTTTAGAGCGAGGTCAAGTGTTCTCTTCGTCTTGTCCCGAGGAAAAGAGTACGCTCGACTCATTTTCTTTACAAAGGACAGATCTGGACTGCTCAATTCCTGCTCGCGTGGCTTCTTAGTCCCGCTTTGTAGCTGTTGGGAGCCTTTTTCGCGTTTCGACTTGTTTCTGCCTCTGCGTCGAGCCTTTTTTATAATAGGTTGACAGGGAGTGGAATTTTCATCTTTCACGGCCTGTTGGAGGAGGCGTTGCGTTTTGGCTTTCTTGTAGGTTGCCATTTCGCGGTTGTGGTCGTCTCAGACTTTTTGACCAGCTTCCCTTATAAGCCTGTTCATTTGTTCTTCGAACGACGGACTGGGCACTTTTGCATCAGGAACTTTTACTGGTTCGGGATTAGCGTCTTCCCATTGAGCATCCGCTTCTTCATTGAAGTCATGTACGACGTAACAGTCGTGGAGCAGCTCTCGTTTCTTGGACCGAATGTATCCGAGTCTGATTGTTTCCATCCTCCCACTAGGCAGCTTGTGCTGAATTCCGGGGACGTTCCAGACCGTGTCATAAAATTTGGCTTTTCGAGCGGTCTGTTTGAAGGGTATCCTTTGGCGCTTTAGCAGCCTCTTCAAGCCTTCTGTATAATGTCTGGGTAGACGGATGGGCTGAAGCCTGTCAAGTGTAGGATCCGTACCGTGCCAGATTTCTTTCTCCACTTTGGTTTCTTCAGAGCGGTAGAATAGAATTGCCTTTTCGCCTTCTCGCCTAGGAGGGACATAGAACGTCTGCAGCTCCTCTACATTGTAGGTATCGAGTGCATCCAGTTCTTTATAATGTTTAAGCGGCACCATGGCGACTTGCAGACTTTGCTCTTCGTCAGCGGATGTTTGTATTGAAGGCCGAGTAGAGAATACAGCATGGACCTCATCTTCTGAGTCACTACCAAAGATCAATGTAGGAGCGGATTGTCCCGGCTTGATGTATTGGGGTGGACCCGAATAAACTATCTCCTCTTCCTTCTCGGTATCACTGCCGAAGACAGGGATGGTGGCGTTAGCTTTGTTTTCCGGCTTATGACATCTCTCTGTGTCCTCAAAATCCGGTAAGAAGTATTTGGCATCTTCATATTTGCGGACTTCGTTCACGGAAAACGGGTTCAGTTCTCCCGTCACGGTATACTCGAGACCATCCCTAAAATATTTCATACACTGATGCTGTGTAGAAGGGATGATGTTGTACTCGTGTAACCATGTTCGGCCGAGCAAAGCATTGTAGCATGTTTTGGCGTCTATGACGTGGAATTTAATGTTCGTGACGAGCAACCCAAAGCGTAGCGTCAGTCTCACAGACCCAAGCGTTCTTGATGATTGAGAGTCGAACCCGGAGATGGTGATCTTGTCCCGAGCAAGGTGCTGGACGCTCATGCAGATCTTTTTTAACACCCGCACGTTGAGGAGATTAACGGAGGATCCATTGCCGACCAGGATTTTGCCTATTTTTATATCATGGCAGTATCCTGAGACATAGAGGGGGCGATTGTGTTCGCACGTCCCAAGGAGAAGGTCTTCATCGCCAAAAGTGACATCGGCCGTGTGCACTTCCTCCAATTCATCCTTCATCTTTTTTTTCGGCCAGGAAAGCTTGGAATTGCTCCGGCTCCTGTAGTGCCTTGATTAACGAATCTCTCGCCTCTTTTTATAGTAAAAGGGCGTCAAGAATGCTGAGGTGCGATGGTAACTTCCTCAGATGCTCTAGAACGTTGTAATCCACCTTATTTTTCTTCGGCGGGTCCCTGGCAGTTAGCTCTTCCATAACTTGGTCATCTAGGGCGATATCCTCAGAGTCCTTTTCTTTCCCTTTATCTTTTTTATTTTAGGGTCTGAGATTCTTTTCGGGTAGCGTCCGATTACGCAGCCGGATATTTTCACAGGCCTTCTGCTCTTCTTCTTTTTCCGAGGTGGACTCTTTAAAGAGGGGGTTAAGAGCCAGCTCCTCGTCAGAATCGCTCCCGAATGTTAGTACTTGTGATCCTCCGGCGTTAACCATGCGACAATTGCCGGTAGTTCTGTTAAGCCCCTCGGTCGTATTTTTCCGCTCCCGACGAGTTTTGCTCTTCTCCCGTTTAAAATGTTGTCGGTGAGCAACATATCCCTACCACCATCCATTGAAAGCTTTGCACTCTTTGGTGGGGTGTGAAATCTTTCGATGATACAAGCAGTAGGAAGGGTGCATTTCCGCTACGCCAGTAATGCTTCCTTCAGAGGATGGTAGCTTCATACCTATGGATATGGCCTTAGCAAAACTTTTCTTGGTCTTGAATTTGCTTTTATCTGGACGTACTTTGCTCCAGCTGGAGTATCCCAACTGCTTCGTCAAGTCGCTGGAGTTTGGCCCTTTCAAATATGACCGCCTCGCGTTCCCGATCTGCTTTGCTTTTCCATAGAGCTTCGTTGAGGAATGCATCAATTGTTTCATCCGATGGCCTCGGAATTTCCGGTTCAGGATCTGCCTCCAGCTTTTCAGCACAAAGAGTTTCCTCATCATCTGTAAACGAATGGGAGATCATATGACAGCTTGCCATGTATTCTTCAGATTCATCCGACGAACTTTCTCCCTCATCTTCCTCTTGAAAGACGTGGTTGAGGAACTCTTGGAGTGTAATGGGAGTCCGTGCTTTCTGGTTGTATTCCTCCAGTGCGTCAATTTGTTTTTCTAAGTCCGTGCGCTTGTCACCAGGCTTCACGGGCTTCTTGGCTTTCTTCTTCTTCCTCTTTGAAGATTTTGACGGCTGGTTGTGAGTGCTTGGACCACCACCATCGGTCTCTGGAGTTGGACGCGGCTTCAACATCCCTTCAATAATCTGAGATTCCAACGGGTTCTTCCACCTGATCGCTGTGCATGTTTGAAGACCGTTTAGCATCTTCTTTGTCTTGGCTGATAGCACAACCTCCCATGGAGCTTCTTCAACGAGAGAGCATGTTTCCCCCAGCGTATTCATCCTTTTAGGGGTGTGAGGCTGCGGCGGATTCACCTTCCATCTATCGGACAATGCGAACTTGCCCTGTTGTTACTGGTCCTCAATCCAATTTTTAAAGACGTATAATTCCTCGATCAGATGACCCAGTACTCGATGATAGGGACAGTAGTTGGGGTCATTGACATCATTCGGCTGCGACGGACGTCTTGGATCCGACAGATTTATGAGTCGGTTGCGCAATGCTAGCTGAAACAGTCTTCTCGTTTTATCTCGGGGAAACGAGTAAGGACGTCCTAGCCTCTCCTCAAGGGGCATGCGCGGACGCATATTATTTTGACGGACAGCCGGTTTCAAGTTGCTTGGGTGTTGTTGAGCATTAGCGACAATGATCTCTTTTCCCTTCCCCTTCTCGTTTCGATAGTCCGGCTTTGGAGGGGGCGGTCTATGGCCCATCTGATCCATTTGAGCCAGCTTGTCGATCAGGGCCTGGAAGGTAGTTGGTTTGAAGAACATCATGAATTGGGATATGATTGCCTGCGGATCGAGGGTTCCAACAAACATACTCACTGCCGGTGCCTCTTCAATGCGCTGTTCGCATTTTGACCATAAGTTCCGCCACCGTATCGCATACTGAACCCATGTTTCGCCTGTCTTCACCCTGGCATTAATCAACGCCGTTATCGGGGTGCGTTCGCTGGCGCTTGCGAAACGCTGAGTAAACAGCAGCTCCATCTCCGTGAAGGTCTTGATAGAGTCGTTTGGGAGCTCGGAGTACCATTCGAATGCTGTATCCGATAAGCTACCAACGAACTGGTGAAGCAACAATTTATCATCACCGCCAGTGTTGCCGCAAAGCGCCCTAAACTGGGCAACATGCTGGTTGGGGTTGCCAGTCCCCTTATAGACATGAAATTTTGGTATTGTATAGCCCGGCGGGTACTTGATCTGATCGTACCAGCTTGGATATGGCCGTCCCGTTTTTACGACCTGACCGGCTGCCTCAGTCGCCAGATGAAACCGGATTTGCTGAGCTATATATTCGTCCAAGTCAGCTTTGGAGATTGTCTCTTCCTTGGCTGTTGATAGAGCCGGTAGAGGATTTGACGTTTCTCCCCTGTCGTCTTCAAGGACGATCGGAGGATCTTCAGCAGGAGGATCTTGTTGAATCATCATTCCTACCATGTCCTGGAACAGGAGGGCCATTCGCTTTATGTTGGCTGCTTGTTCAGCAGCCTCTTTATCCTTTTTCTCCAATATCCGACGAAGGAATTCAGCGTCAGTTTCTTGCTCCTGGCGTTGATCAGATGACGCTTCGGGGCTTTCTTTTGGCCCAGTGAGTGCAGCCATCGCATTCATCATTTTCTGGAGCTTTTGCTGTTGCTCCTGAGCTTTGGTCACTGACCGGGTAAGCGGTCTATGACCTGTAGATGCACGGCTGTCTTCCTTTCCCGACGCCATGTATACAGTATGGACTACAATGCCCCTGGACTTAGGGCATTTAGGCTCGCCGCCTTTGCCATTTATCGTGGGTGTGGGAATTTTCTCCGGCCTCTTTCTCTTGTGGGCTGTTGAAGTTGAAGGGGCTGTTGCAGCGGACACTCTGGTGGTGGTCGTCCTTTGTTTTTTATCCGGACGGTTCTTTTCTTCTTGCACTTTTGCCCTTTTCTGTTGACGAGAGTGACCTTGGTCAATTACGGAGTCTTGAACCCTTCGCCAAACTTTATAAATTTTGGAGGATAGCCGCTGAGGGGGCTGCTCCAGCTTAGTTTCTATGACTCTCTCCGCCGGTGGAGGAGATCTTTTCAGTGTGGCAGTCGGAGAGTTCTTGCGCACTCTCCTTAGTGGTTCAAAGCTGTTCCTAGTTGGAACAGCAGAATTAACTTCCACTACTGGAGCAGGTGGAGTTAGCCCTGAGGGGGAGTTGCCCCCATCCTTCTTCACTCGGCGCTAGGGGCGACGTGGAGCGCGTTGAGCTGTTGGGACTGGCTCGGCGATATGGATAGTTTCGTCTTTCCCCCTGTCCGTATGAGGCGCCGCTGGTGTTAGCCTCTTGAAGACTGAGGTTGTCCTTCGAGTGGTGATATTCAATCTGTCAAAGACAGATCCTCGAGCCGGGGCAGGAGCCGGAATATTCAGCCTTGAAAAGACTGACTCTTTGACAGGAGAAGCCGCCTTGGCGACTTCAGGAGCAACCGTTGCTGCCTTCCTTGGGACAGCCACTTTAGGGTTCATAGGCTTCTTGGCGGACCCACCAAAGTTCTGATCCAGCCTGTCAAAGACCGAGGCTGCTGGTTTGATATTGGATGACCCGTTGAAAGGGGTCGTTGTAGCAGTGAGCCGATCGAAGACCGACTTCTTGTTCGCTTCCGGTGCGGGCACTGGAATAGCGAAGCTTGCAGGCGGGAGCATGGTCCCGAAAAACAGGCCGGTGGTGGCCTGGGTCACCTGTTTTACCGGCATGGCAAGGATGGAGGCCGCGTGAGGCCCATAGGCTACACCTCTAGGTGAGGCGGAGCGTTGATTGCACTTGCACTTTGAGCAGCTCGAGCAGTTGGAGGCCTTTGGTGCTTGATTTCTGTGCCAGGCAAAAGACTAAATCTAAGTAACTTGAAATCCAAAGGAAACCATTAACAAACTGCAATTCGTTCGCGAAGACGACACACGAAGTGTGGAGTGGAAAGAGGAAAAGGTCCCACCGGGCGTGCCAGAATCTGTTCCCCTCCGAAA
This sequence comes from Agapanthus africanus, assembly GCA_030015575.1. Lineage (NCBI taxonomy): Eukaryota > Viridiplantae > Streptophyta > Magnoliopsida > Asparagales > Amaryllidaceae > Agapanthus > Agapanthus africanus. Next base: position 8,803,601 of record CM057351.1, read on the forward strand.
GACGGCGACGACATGAAGACGCCTTGCCTGAGATTTGGGACAGATGCTATTTGGTTTTATCCGTCCACCTCTCCGAAGATGCCAAGTTAATTTATGGTGGTCCATTGCTAGTTTAGGGACATGGTGGTCCATTGCCAGTTTAGGGACATGGTGGTCCATTGTTCCTGTTTTGAGGACAGATATTAGTTTAAGGACGTATAAGTCCAAGGGTTTAAGGACCCCATAGTCCATATGGATGTGTTTAAGGACGCATTAGTCCGTTAGTTTAAGGACGCATAAGTCCATGGGTTTAAGGACCCCACAGTCCGTCTGGGTGTGTTTAAGGACGCATTAGTCCACGGGTTTAAGGACCCCATAGTCCATACCGATGTGTGGTTGTCGGGACCCGTCACCTCTCTGACGTCGTTGAAGGATTACTGTAACGTTTTGAAAATCGTTTCGGTGAAATTTCGAAAAAAACGGTAAAATAAGGGGGTTTTCTGTAAAAAGTCAAAATGCAAATATTTTTATTATAAAATTAAATATACATATTCTAGCTATGTAATTGTTAGTATTTGGTGTTTATTGAGCCACTGGTGAAATTTCAAATTTTCTGAAATTTTTTCCGAAATTAATTATTTTAATATTATTTTAAGCCGTCACCAATACATTTAATTAGGGAAAATTACAAATTGGAATGAGTTGAAACAAATTTTGTGCATCATAAAACATTAAATAAAATTTTATCATGTGGTTTTTGAAATGAAATCGTTTGCCAAAACGGTTTAGAAAATATCGAAGAAAAAGGCTTTTTTTTATAGTGTAAATGGATGTTTGGGGTATTGTATTTATCATTTTCCATCACCCCACACCCACACCCACACTCACACCCCCCCATTTACTTCATTCCTTGGCTGAATTCAGCAGCCCCCACCCTTTTTCCCCACTTGAATTTCAAAGAAGAAAAGAAAAGAAAAGAATAAAGAATGTATTAATTAAAGGAGGTATGGGGGTAATTGTTGACTTGTGACTTTTCCAACACCACACAATCTCTCTCTCTCTCTCTCCCCCCACCAAAAATTAGGCGAAACCCCTTCCCCTTGCTGCAGCAGCAGCTCCCCCACTTGTCCCCCTCATTTCTTGTTCTAAAATCATCAAATCTCACTCAAAAATCCACTAAAAATCCCACAAAATCAAAATCTAATCCCTACCCATTTCTCATTGGCCTATCTAGTATGGATCTTGGGGAAAAGTTGGAATTTTGGAGGCTTAGTTTGCATGTTGATCTCATGGTTGTGAGGTATAAATCCCAACCCATGTTTAAATCGTTGTTTAAATTGTTTCAATCTAGCATATTTAAGTGTTAAATTGGTTCTAGTTGTTAATTTAGAAAATTAAAGAGAATGGGTTGTGATCAAATTAGGGTTTTGGGTATTTGGATTATGGATTGTATGTTGTAATTGAGATCTTAAGACTTGCTAAATCAAATCTAGTCGCTAGTTCGCATTTTGTTAATTTAAATTTGTAATAAGTATATATAAATTGCAAACTAGTTTTTAGCTTTTAGTTGCAAATGGGTGATTTAAAATCTAATTAAGGTTTTGATGACTTTATTAACATTTTAATTGTTGTTTAGCAACTTAGATCATTCAAAACCATGCTTAATTGATAAATTGTGAATTTTACTTTAAAAAGAGTTAAAATCGGTATTTTTGCAAACTAGGAATTTGGAATTTATACAAATTGATGAGATTAATTTATGAATTTGATTTGTATGAATTAGTTATGATATTTAGTGGATATTGAGGCCGCTAGATTTGTTTAAATATCAAGTTTTGTACTAAAACGGTTAATATTGCTTGCTAGATTTTCGGAAAAATGGCTTTTAAAGTGAGTTCGGGGTTTTTGTGAATTTTAACCCATTTTATATTATAATTAGTGTTCGTGAATGTGCAAATGAGTGTGTTTGGGTTTTTCTCGATGGTTTGACGTTTGTACATCGACATCGAGGGTTGGTTTGACTATTCTTGCATGCGTAGGCGATAGGTTTTGACCTATGCGTGATACGAGTGCCGATTTGATTTTCAAAATGCCGTTTCGATTTCGAATTGGGTTTTAATGCGATACGTTGCGTTATGATATGTAGGTAACCCATGTGGACTTCGAGACGACAAGCAAGCACGTGGCGACGTCGGCACCGGCTAGCGAGGACCAGGTGAGTAGATTTATATCTACGGGGAGAAGTTGGGTGGATGGCGTATAGCACCCCCGCAGTCCGTAGTGTAGCTCATATATATATGTTTATATAGGTGTTTTATGATACGAGAATGTTTATTCATGTTATGATTATGTGTTCATGGTTTAGCTTTGGGTTAGTTGCGAAACCCTAGAGTAGTTGTTATACCCACATACGCACACACAGACTTGCATACCTTACTTTCTTGTGCGCGGATTGGGATGTGTATATATGTATATATGCGTGGGTATGGGACTATGCATATGTACATTCATATACGCATGCATGGATAATAAGGATAGTACTTGGGATTTATGATGAGTCGATGAGATTTGATTTGAGGCCGTGAGATCGGTGATATAGCAGGGTTCGTATTTGAGATACGACATGACGTTGTAGCGGGTCCTTGACGTAGTGTTTCACACACGTGCATGCATACTTAAGCGGTATCAGTATTGTACTAGACGTAGATCAGTACCCCGATCATGATATTTGATAAAGAGGATACCAGGTGAATAGTATGATGAATGTGATATTAACCCATACTCAGATTTGGGGATGTCGTACGACGGATTTACGTACGAGCTATATTTTGATGATTGATCCGCACTTTTGACTTGGGATGCCTGCTTATAGATATGGTATCGGATATGATATTATTGAGGCGGGATCACCGACTAATATATATACAGGTATGTATATGTATCGACTCAGATGTTAGGCGGTTTCCTTACCTGTAGTCCAGCTTGTTAGCTTAGCCCTTTAATTTAGTTTAGTTGTTAGATTAGATTCGATTCTTACCTATTTCAAAAACTAACGAATCGTGGGTATTTTAAAAGACAGCCCAAGGGATCCTACGGATATTTCAAAAGACGTATCTTTTCATAAAAACACCGTAGCCCCTATTTTCAAAACCCCATGATTCGTGTTATTTCAAAAGGCACAATTTGTAGGACTTATATTAGATTAATGCAGATTAGTTATAGTTGCGTCTAGTATTCAGCTCCCGCTCATTATTGTGGTTCGCTTCGCATCGCATGCTTATATTATGTTTCATACTCCATTATTGATATCATACTGTTAGGACATCAGCACCATTACCGATGATGCGTATGTACCACGTACACTTACTTGCCGGCTCACACACATCTTCATCGGTAATTGCCATGTCACGTACACCTTAGAAAATTTTATTGCTTGACATAGCCTGTTAGCTAATAGTTTAGACATGATATTAGCGTACTTGCCTTATATGTTAGTTTAGACATTGTAGTTATTACCTGCTACTTCATGCATACTGTTATTCATTGTTATGCCGCATTCATGGATTCTCATGTATATATTCACTATTTTACGTGTTATTGAGGTTTTGGATTCGGATTTCCATGAGATTTTCTGGATTTGGAGGAAAACCGCAAAAACATAAATAAACCTTTTCTCTCTTTTAAAATAAAAAGTGCAGTTTTCCCATGATGTTTGAGTCGTCCACCATGAGTTTGCTGATAGATTTCGAGACCCGATTCGAGGAGTGGAGGAACCGTTTCGGGTACATGGTGGGCCCGGTGCGGTACCCCGGGGCAAGAGGATCGTGTTGTTGACGTTGAGCCTGGCAGGGAAGCACTACCGACCGGTGATATTACCCGACGCGTCGGATATTCGGAGGATACCGTCTGGATTGATGGCGCCCTAGATATTGTGATTGAGATATTGAGATTTTGAGATATTGAGGTACAGAGATTGTGATACAGAGATATCGAGATATTTGGACACTTGTTTTGTGTCGATGCTGGGCATTGTTTTATGCTGATTTCATTTATGGTACCTCACTTTTAAAATACAGAAATCTCACTGATTTATGAAAGCTGTTTTCTTCAGTACATGCATTCTGTTCCATGCATTCATACATCATCCATATGATACATTGCTGCCTGGGGCACTGGCACGGGCATATGGAATTACACTTGGATTAGATATTTACCCTAGTCATTGTTATAGATTGCTGGTTTTATTTGAGGATTATATATATTGATCGTATGACCTAGGATTGCGTTATACATGCGATTTCTATTCGTAGATGTTTTTCTATTCACGAGTTGGCAACTCACCCCCGTTGTGCCCCAGTTTCTTGCAGGTTTCGTCATACAGGTTTCTTTACGGCTTTGCGGGTACAGTTTCGTTCGGGTGACTTGCTAGTAGGTGGGTTTATTTGTATCGTACCCATCATTATACATTGTATATTATTATTCAGTTGTATCTAGAAGTTCCATCAACCAAACATGTATTTACTTTGAGATAGAGACCATTGTTGTTATTCCTTCGACCTTAGAGTCGCGCGTTATTTTTCTGTGGTTTTCTTATGGTTTGAGTTTCCTTTTGAGTTTTGATCCTCGCCGTTGGCGTTGTATATTATGTTGCTTGTGTGGTTGTGACCGTCGATTGACGAAGAGCTAGTTCCCGCTTGGGGATGCCTTTTTTTTATTTCGTATACTATTCATGTTGTGTCCCGTTTGGGGGCCAGTATTTACAAAGGAGACTCTGCCGAAATTTTCAGGAAATTTTTCATGTTTTTAGAAACCCGCATAATTCGGCTTATGCTATTGAAACTACTTGTTTTAAATTGGTTTTCCTTCACTCTACTACTTTTCTTGGTTTGGATTTCTGGGGTTTCGGTTTACTTAGATTACGTACGCCTCGAGACGTTCGTAGTTTAAGTGCCGGTCTTGTTCCGTACTTTCGGGACGTGACAATTACAACGATAGGTGTCAGAGGAGTTCGGAGATGTACCCTTGAACCGGATGTAAATTGATTTAAGAGAGCAGTCTTGCTCAGTCAATTTAGTTTGAGGACTTACGGCCATGATTGGGCTAAGTCCAATTGAGGATGTTCGACGTTTTATTTGCATTTGGCCTATTAGGCCTATGCTAGGGCTTTGTCCCTGTTTAATAATGCACTGCATTTTATTCTGGCCTGTTAGGCCTTTTTGATTTGGGCTCTGTCCCTTTATAGGTGATGCAGAGCATCTATTTGGGCTCTGCCCTTCTTTAAAATAATGCCTTGCATTTAATTTGGCTTGTTAGGCCCTTTTTAATTGGGCTTGGCCCTTCTGTAAATAATGCAGCGCATTAATTATCTGACAGTAGCTTATCAGGCGCTTTGCGCCAATTAATAAGCGCATGCGCTTGTGGAGGTGACACATGTCACGCAAGCGCAGTGCGCTGTGCCAGTGCGCTACGCTGTTGTGCTGTGACACGTGGCGCGCTCTAGTAAGTTGCGCCAACCTTAAAGAGCAATGCTCTATTTTAAAAAAGCGCATAGCGCATGTGGTTATGGTGCTGACACGTGACGCCCTCTGGTGGCTTGCGCTAACTCAGGAGCGCAACAGTGCAGTTTTTGCAAGTGCAAGACACTGTTTCAATAACTTGATCCAATTTTGGATTCAAGAAAAGAATGTTTAAGATTCCAGAACCAATGGTTCATAAGAAAGTGCAAGGCACTGTTATTATTTATTATTATTTTTTTTATTGAAGATCACTGATCTTGTTCTTATATCAATGATCTATTCAGAAGAAATTCTTCTCTTTTTATAAAGGTTTTTACCTTTTTCTTTTTCTTGAGTTCTTCTCTAAATTCTTCAGAGTTCTCTCTGTTTTTTGTTGTTTTTGAAGTTCTTGATGTTCTGTCTTGTCTTTTGAATTGGGGTCTAGGGGCCTTTATATAGTGCCTATTAATTTGTTAAATTTGTTAAAGAGATCATTCTCTGAGTGATTTTGGGAATTTCCCCCACCGTTGGATCTTTGATCCAAGGGCTTCTGTTTTACAGAAGACAATCTTCATATTTTAATAAGAACAGAAAGATCTTACTGGAATTTTAATTCTGTTTGGCGCAAATGCCTCAGCGCTTGACATGTGTCGCGCAGCGCACAGCGCAGTGCAACTGCACTGACACATGTCGCGCAGCGCACAGTGCAGCGCAACTGCGCTGACACGTGTCGCGCAGCGCAGCGCTTGCGCAACTGAAGCGTTGCTTCCTTTAATTTTTGTTTTAAATAGAGCCTTGCTCTGATTGGGCACGTTGCCTTTGGCGCTGCGCTGACGTATCAGCTTCTGACACATGACGCATTGCGCGCAGCGCACGGGATTTGAAGCGTTGCTTCGATTTTTTGAAATTTTGAAATTTAAACAGAACTTTGCTCTGATTGGGGGAAACAGGAAGGATTCAAGGAATAGTGGGAGCTATCTTGTTTAAATAAATTAAAAACCAATCTAAACTTGCAAGAGCATCATGCTAAAGTGTTTCTTCTCTTTCTCCTAATTGCAGCGACCAGTTGACCACACATAGGTTACAACTAGCTAATAAATTGACTGGACCAGACTATATTGACTGGTAAGGGTTTTTCCAGATGTCCATTGCCTATGACAAGCTGGACCACCTAATTACTACTCAAGCCTCTGCTGTCCCAGGTCCAGTTTCTACCGTCACGGATATTGATATCCGAAAGAAAAGGGAAAAGGATAGTGTGAATGCCAAGTGTCTCGTATTGGCCTCAGTAGATGGTGGAAACCTGAGGCAGCACGAGAAGATGGACTTAGCTTCCATCTTCCTCCATAACAAAGTTTTATATGGAGAACAATCTCGTATCGCAAGATATGAGATCTCGAAGGAATTGCTTTAAGCGAGGTTGGTTATCGGGTCATCTGTAGGGGACAACGTCCTTACAATGACTAGCTATATTGATGAGCTCATGGACCTGGAGAGCACGTTGGAGAACCAGTCAGATGCCGACTTGATTCTACAATCCCTACCTTCTACTTACGTACTGAAGGAAACCAGGGAGACACCCGCTCTGCTTAATGGGGAATCTTTCTCTTCTGGATCCAAGGCGGAAGCCAAGGGTAAGAAGAAGAAAACCTCTACAAAACTAATAGGCGGTGTCAGTAAGGTAAAAGGAAAAGGAAGGGCAAAAGTTTTGGGGCTAACAGTAGAGAACGAGGGATGTTCCTATTGTCACGGGAAAAGGGCATTGGCAGAGGGATTGCAGGGCTTTGAAAGCCAGAATCCAAGATCCGAAGCATGTTGTGGCTTCGACTTCGGGGTTGTTTGTAATCGAAAACTGCATGTCAATTAACTCTACTTCCTCGGTACTAGATACCGGATCAGGATCTCATATCTGTAATTCTTTACAGGTTTTGAAAAACCATAGAGTTATCAGGGTAGGTGATATGACTCTCAGGGTTGCTAACGGAATGAGCGTGGATGCTGAATCCGTAGGGGAATATCACTTTGGATTGACAAGTGGGCAGATATTGATTCTACATAACTGATTGTATGTACCTAGTCTAGCTTGTGACATCATATCTGTATCCTTACTTTCTAAGGAAGGATATGATTTTACATTTGTAAGCGATGTGGTCCACATCCACCTAAATTAAGCTTTGTTTGGTTCAGGTACATTAGATAACGGTATATACGTATTAAATCAAGCTCAGGTTTTCAGTGTCCAGAACACACTTAAAAGAAAGTCTCCGGAATTAAATCAGGCTTTTTTATGGAATTGTAGTCTGGGTCACATCAATGAAATACGGTTGACGAACTTACATAGAGCGGGATATTTGGATCCGTTCGAAAATCAGTCTTATGCAACTTGTCAGTCTTGTCTCATAGGAAAGATGACAAAGACTTCATTCAGTGGACACGGAGTAAGAGCGAGCGAGCTCTTGGGACTCATACACAGCGATGTGTGTGGTCCAATGTCTACACATGCGCAAAGTGGTTATTCCTATTTCATTACTTTTATGGATAATTTCTCTAGGTATGGACATGTTTTCTTGATGGAGCATAAATCCGAGGCCTTTGAGAAATTCCGGGAATTTAAGAATGACGTGGAAAAACAAACAAGCAAAAGTATCAAGACACTGAGATCTGATCGAGGTGGTGAATACTTAAGTGCTGAGTTCCTGGATTACCTAAAAGGGAATAGAATTCTCTCTCAGCTTACTCCTCCATACACACCACAACGCAATGGTGTATCGGAAAGGAGGAACAGAACCCTATTGAATATGGTTCGTTCAATGATGAGTAAGACTGAGTTGCCACGGTCCTTCTGGGTTATGCACTAGAATCAGCTGCATATCTTTTGAACCAGGTTCCTACTAAGTCAGTGCTTACCACATCATATCAGATATGGAAAGGGAAGAAACCCTATCTTATACACTTTAAGACATGGGGATGTCCAGCTTTTGTCAAAAAGCAGCATGCGGACAAGCTTGAGGCACGCTCAGTACAGTGTAAGTTTGTAGGATACCCAAAGAACTCTAAGGGGTATCTTTTCTATTACGCAGAGGAGCAAAAGGTCTTTGTTTCTTGTCATGTCCGCTTCTTGGATACTGAATTTTTAGAAAATTAGATAAGTGGGAGCGCAATAGAACTGGAAGAAGTTCCTAAACTACAAGCTATTACTGAAAGCATAGTAGAACCAAAGGTTTCAAAAGAACCGGACGTCCCCGCGCCACTCCACAGAACTAGTAGGCTATCTCATCTGCCCGAGAGATACTACGGTTATCTCATAGACGGGGATCGAGAGGATTGCATCATCGACAATGATGAGCCAACTAGTTTCTAGCAAGACATTCAGAGCAGAGACTCGGTAAAATGGCTGGATGCAATGCGGACCGAGATGGAGTCCATGTACACCAACAAAGTATGGATTTTGGACATTGCTCTAGAAATGATAAAACCCGTAGGCTGCAAATGGATCTTCAGAAAGAAGATTGGTGTAGATGGACAAGTTGAAACCTATAAGGTTAGACTTATTGCAAAAGGTTTTTTTCAAAGACCTGGTTTGGACTATGACGAAACCTTTTCTCTAGTGGCTATGCTCAAATCCATTCGGATCCTTCTTGCCATTGCTGTCTTCCACAATTATGAGATCTGGCAGATGGCCGTAAAGACGGCTTTTCTAAATGGAAATTTGGAAGAGTGCGTCTATATGGATCGGCCAGAAGGTTTCAATCAGAGTGGGAGCAGCGGAAAAGTGTGCAAGTTGCTTAAGTCCATTTATGGACTAAAGCAGGCATCGCGGAGTTGGAACATCTGTTTTGATGAGACGGTCAAAGAGTTCGATTTTATCAAAAATCCAGATGAACCATGCATATATAGTAAGATTGTAGCGGGAGCTGTGGTATTTCTCATCTTGTATGTGGATAACATTCTTTTATTAGGAAATGACATTCCTATGCTACAATCAGTCATAGGATTCTTTTCACAGAGCTTCTCCATGAAAGACCTGTATGATGCCTCCTACATTCTGGGGATCCAGATCTATCGTGATAGATCTTAGAGGATGTTGGGACATTTGCAGTCCAGACATCGACACCATACTAAAAAGATTTAGTATGGAAGATTCAAAGCGCGGTAATCTACCGGTTTGTCACGGAATCACCCTCTCCAAAGATATGTCTCCCAAGACTGATTTGGAAAGGGCTCGCATGACATCTATACCCTACGCATCTGCAGTAGGCTCTATAATTTATGCGATGTTGTATACCAGACCAGATGTATCTTACGCACTGAGCGTGGTAAACCGGTATCGGTCAGACCCAGGGGAGAAGCACTGGATAGTAGTAAAGAATATTTTCAAGTACCTAAGAAGGACTAAGGAGATGTTCTTGGTGTATGGCGGAAAAGACCTCCAGATCAAGGCCTTTGCTGACTCCAGCTTCCAGAGTGACAAGGATGACTCCAAGTCCATGTCAGGTTATGTCTTTACCCTCAAAGGAGGGGTGATCTGTTGGAAGACAAACAGGACACCGTTGCTGACTCGACGATGGAAGCAGAGTACATAGCTGCTTGTGACGCCGTGAAGGAAGAAGTCTGGATGAAGAAGTTCTTGACAGAACTTCAGGTGGTTCCGTCCATTATAGATCCAACACCTCTGTATTGCGACAACAACGACACTATAGCCTTAGAGAAGGAACCTAGGTCCCATCAAAAGTCCCGACACATTTTGAGGCATTACCACCTGATCAGGGAGATCGTTGATCGCCGAGAGATCGAGGTGAGGAGAGTAGATACGGAGAATACCACTGCAAATCCACTTACGAAGGCCATCCCTCAGACACAGTTCGAGAGGCTAATCGAGATGATAGGTCTGCGATATGCCAATACATGGCCTTACTGCAAGTGGGAGATTGTTAGTGTATATGCCCTAGAGGCCATTATTGTATCATACTGGTTTGTATATTATTTAATGGAAGCTTGGGATATTCAAAGTTGTATTGACAGTCTTGCTCAAAATGGTAGTATGCTACTTTATTTTTTTTCTATCTCAATATGTGCATATGTTTCTTTTAGCATATCGCTTATTCATATTGGTAGAGCCCTTAGGATTTTTGCTTGATTACCAGCGTTGTGATGGAAGTCACACTAGTGGGGGCTGGGTAATCTATAAGCACATACTTATACAGGTCCCTAGTCGTAGGACTATCGAGATGGGGCATCGATACTCTAGAGTAGACTAGTGTATACGCTTCTCATCCCAGCATGGGAGATGGTCTGTCCCACAACCATTAGTACGTCGTACTGGAGATAGTATGCAGGTGCTCATTAGGTTATGAGTACACTGGACAGGACTCGTCGGGGACTGCTGGTGGGTATTATACCTATCGTCGGGTAGAGTTCTTAGGTGACATGAGTACAGCTTAGTCCGTCGAATTGACACTGCTACTTTGCCTCGAGTGTGTTCCCACTGTACTTTGATTACTACCCTACCACCACTCAAAGGAGGCGTGCAAACAGGTAGTAGTTGGGTGCAGTCCCGAAACACTTGGAGTCAGTGGCGGGTAGATAGGATTTGTCTCTCCCGGTATTGGGGGTTGATATCACGCTGTGTTTTGAGAGCCATTACACAAAGTCCCTGGCCAGGGAAAGCGTGATTTACTGGTAGATATTCCAGTAGTTTCTCAGGGTGTTTTGGGCTACACTCCTTCACGACTTATTGCACTATTAGGGGTCCGACGTTTACCGCCCCCTAGGATCGATATGCGATACTCTTAGAACAACAGACCGGACTGTACGGAGATTGTCACATACAGGCTCAGTAGGAGTTCGGATGAGTTTGCACATCAGCCTTCTTATCGACATACACCTGGGTAGCCGTTACGTTCAGCTAGTACGGCTTGCGGCTTGTAGTTAAACTCATTGCCAGCGTACTGTCGAGTCCTTAGAGTCCTACACAGAGAGTTTCCCTGCATAGGGCGAAAGATGTAGATGCCGTACGGTTTTACTGCAGGGCTTCGATCACGAACGTGCACTTGTACACGTATGATATTCGGACGGATAATACTAGTGGGCTTTGGTTTAAGCCGGATCCTAGTATTATATTGATGGATCCGTTTCGTCTCTTTGTATTCGTGTTTCTCGGAACACGGATGCGGGTATGTATATACGGATGAGAGGGGCATTCTTGTAATTACTCAAGATTGTTATAGAAGGAGACACCTCATTAGGGTTTTGACCATTGACTTGATTAAAACAATTATGAGGTAGAGGAAAGTATTTATTATTTTTGTAAATGATAATTGTGGCATGGCTACTTGTTTTGACTACTTGACTTGGTTTGACTATTTGACTTAGATATTTCTTGTGAGATATTTTGTGGCAATAGATATTTTGGGTGAGATATTTTCATTCCATACTTGTAGTCATATCAAGTGAGCCATCTCATTTTTTATCATTATCAAAAACCATTTCTCTTTTCTCAAGTTAACTCTCTTCTTCTTCCTCTCAACTTTCAACCCTTAAGGTCTCATGAGTTGAGTAAACTAGGGTTCCAAGAGATAAATAAATCCATCTTCATTCTCTACATCATCTAGGCCATCTAGTTCAGAAATCTAGTTGCCCATGTTACCTCGGATTTAAGGTTGGAGCTCGAACTATAGACTCTCCGGTGGATCGTCTTTGACTCAAGGAAGCCGACGAAGAAGCTACGTTCCAGATCAATCCTCGGAGCCTACGATGATGAGGAGGACAACGGAGAAGACTCGAAGGACTTGTATCATAAGGTATAACATTCTTTCCGAGTAGTTAAACCTCATGTAGTTTGCTAGCTAGGGTTTATGGTCGATCTTTGGTTCTAGTCGGTGTTGCGAAGCCCGTAAAAATCATTTTTTGCAAATTCCCCCTCCCCATGAACACGTGGGGTGCGCGACATTGACTTACAATTGGGGTCTGACATTTACCACTCCCAGACTTTATATGCGACATATCACATGAAGAGACTAGACTGTACGGTAGCGTTACTTAATAGATTCACGGGAGTATGAACAAGCTTGCTTGTTGATCTTCTGATCGCTCAATACCCGGGTAGCCGTTACGTCCAGCTAGTACCATTGACGGCTTGTGGGTAATTGATATGATCATTACCTACTGTCGGCGCATTGATGAGTCTTTAGAGTCTTACACAGAGGTTTCTTAGCTCATGCGAAACGAAGTAGGGCACATATGTGATATGTGCGAGACCGAGATTAATACGTTTATGTGATACCGTATTCTAATTTCGCGATATATGATATTAGTCGGTTGTATGTGACATAGCCGGATTATTAAATCAAGTGTTGATTTAATAATTTAATATATATAATTATATATTTGATATATTAATATATATTAACTAATATTAGCTCACTTAAGAATTTCTTTTCTACTTATACATTTAATATATATGTGATATATGTTAATGTATTTATTTTGTGTCATGCTTGATGATACATTGCACATGGGTGTATGAGACTCATACCATACTTAAGATAATTAGGGTGATTATTTATTTAGGGAATAAACAAAATTAGGTGGAAAATGGCTTGGTTTGGATACTTGTAGAAGCATGTGGAAACCTTGACTTGGTCCACTAATTTTATTTTACTCTAGATATTTATTAAGCTAACCATTATTTTTAGCCATGATTAAGTCTCTACAAGAGTTTATATGAGATATTTTCTCATCCATGGTTGTCATTATTCACTACTTCTTCTTCTTCATCTCATTTTGAGCTCACTAGGTTTTCTTGAGTGAAGAAAAGAAAGAGAGAAAAATAATTCTAAAGTGAGCAAAATTCCTACTTCATCAATCTATACCAAACTAGCCATTTAGTATAGGTTGTTTGATTCACTAATTCTCTATTAGTGAAGACGTTGCTTGAGTTTGAGATTCCTCGACGTAGATCATCTTTGGCTTCGAAGATCTTTAAGCATGCTCGTTCTTTTCGTATAGTGGAGCCTAACGAGAGTCCGGAAGACCACTACTTGAAGTTAAGGGACTACTAAATAGAGCTTTAGAAGTGAATGACCGGTCTGCAAAGATTGTATTCCTTATTCATTTAGAGTAAAGTTGTTTACTTTCTTAGTTAAACCCTAATTCTCTAGTTAGATCCTTGGTTGGGCTTGTTCGGCACCCTAAATTTTTTAAAGTTGCATACTTGATGCATGCCGAAAATTGTAGGGGGTACTAAGCGAACCCAGCAGTGGTATCAGAGCCTTGCTATAGCATTAGGCGTTGTCTAGGCGAAGTTAAAGTGTTTGATCGACTAATCGAAACCCAGAAAACCCACTCTCTGGAAAAAATTTCAAAAGTTGGGATTTTTCTAATTAAAAATTTTCAGAAAATTGTGCAGGGTTTTCTATGGACCCACAAGAAAAACGACAGCCCAACTCGACCAATCGACCACGGAAGCGCGACCAAAGCATGCCCTTGGCGGCGGTTCCGCGACGCCTTTGGTGAGGCAGGGAGCGTGCCTTCTTGTGTTGGCCTGTAGGTGCTTGGGTCACTGTTTGTGTATTTTTAACCGTGACTCAAGTGTTGAGGTCTCTGGGAATTTTGGGTGTTTGATAAATCGATCGAAATGTTTAACATCGTCTAGATATCTGTGATCTGTGATACAATATTTGGAATCCACAATAATTGGTTTTGTGAAAACTAATTAGTATTTTGTAAATCTAGCAATTTAGTCTCTTTTGATCGGTTGCTGCGGGGTTTTGATTCGGATCAAAACTCTGTCGCAATCTCGTATAGTACGCGAACGTTCGCCGGGTAACACTACTAGATAGCCACACCCTATAGCCCCGACCAAATGACTGTAGGAGAACCCCGTAGCCAAAAGCATCCGCTCGGGTGCTCATGGCTACGGTTTTCCGCCTAAGTTCGCTTCGTCGACGGCATCGGGGGTGGGGTCGTCCACTAATGTTTCCGACGAGCATTCGATCAACTGTTGGGAATCTTGTTGAATTGCGCGACTGGATATTGAAAAGTATTTTAAATTTGAGACTAAAATACCGGGTTTATAATGTTAGGTATGAAATTCGGAATACATGATATTCCGGGTTTATGATGTCTAAGGAAATTATATGGTTAGGCATGAAATCCGAAGTATGTGATATTTCGGGTTTATGATGTCTAAGATGGTTGTGGATTCCAATTATTGTAGTTTACACTTTCTTTTCTGCGACCGTAAGTGTAATATGTGGTGTATCGTCGGTTTCATTTCTATACGTCAACGACAATTGGGATACACATTTTTACTTACGTTGATGACATGTGATGTTATGTGTTGTTGTGATATGTTATATTGGATCGTTGTGTTTGAATAGCCGGGGGTTTTTGCGTGAGATGAGAGTTTTTCATTTTCATTCATGTAAAAACTTGTATGTAATATTCTTTTATTGGGACACTTCCAGGTTGAGGATGATATCACCATTGATGTATATTATTTACTTTTCCACATTAGGATAGACCCAAGGCGGGGAGCATAGGTAACCGGGTTCTAGAGTCCAGTGGGAGACCATCTCGAGGAGTCGAGTCCGGATCTCCTAACTCTAGAATTGGTAGGGTTGCTTGCTGCTCTCGTAGGGGTCTAGGGATGTGGGTTTGGCTATTCATCGCGACCGTAGAATCCGTGTTTTTTACTGGCTTAATTTAAAACACAGACCTTCTAATATATCCAATATTTCATATGTTGACTTCTGCTACAATGTTCTGTGATGAGATCATATAACTGCGTGAGACGAATGATTTATATTATATATATATGATATATAATAAATTTTGCTTATGTTTTGCATCCGCGCTAGTCATGCCCCCGCTTTGCTATTAGTTATCTAACCTAACGGTGCCCTGTGGCGAATGCGGGTTGTACCATAGCAAGACTCGACGATAAAGGCTGAATATATCGCTATCAATGATACTACCAAAGAGGCTGTCTGGATGAAGAAGTTCATAACTGAACTTGGTATGGTTCCATCCATCGAGCATCTAATACCTTTGTATCGCGATAACAATAGAGCTGTGGCTTTAGCCAAGGAACCCAGGTCCCATCAGCGATCCAGGCATATTCTGAGGCGGTATCACCTGATCCAGGAGATAGTTGATCGCCGGGAGATCGAGGTCAGGAGAGTTGACATGAAGAATAACACGGCGGATCCACTCACGAAGGCCATTTCCTAGAAACAATTTGAGAGACTCTTCGGGATGTTGGGTATGAGATATTACAACAACTGGCTTTAGTGCAAGTGGGAAATTGTTAGTTGTATGTATGCCATAGAGGCCATTGTTGTACATGATTGTATATTATAATGGATGCTTGAACATATATAGAGAGGACTTTCTTTCTTGACATGATAGTATGCTATTTGGTTGCTCTTTATCTTAACATATAGACTGTTATTGTGATACTGTCTTTCTCACATGTTGATAAAGCCCTTAGGATGTGTACTTGACTACCAGGATTATGATGCAGATCATACTAGTGGGGTCAGGGTAGTCCAGAAGTTCATCCTTTAATTGTTCCTAGTCGTGGGTGTATCGAGACGGGGCATCGATTTTCCAGAGTAGACTAGCGTATACGTTTCTTGACCCATTTGATGGGCAATAGATGATCCCATATCCATTGGTGTTTGACATCAAAGATTGTATACGGGTGCTCAGTGCAGACTGGGTAAACTGAACATGACTCGCCGAGAACTCCTAGATGGTATTATACCTAACGTCAGATAGCAGTTCTCTGGTGACACTGGTATAGGTTAGTCTGTAGACCCGAGATCGTCATAGAGTCTTGTGTGATTCCCACCGTGCTTTAATTTCCACCTTACCATGTTCAAGAGAACGTGCAAAACAGTGGTTTTTGGGTATAGTCCCGAGTCACTTAGAGGAAATGAGCGATAGGAGGGGAT
Organism: Agapanthus africanus; assembly: GCA_030015575.1. Lineage (NCBI taxonomy): Eukaryota > Viridiplantae > Streptophyta > Magnoliopsida > Asparagales > Amaryllidaceae > Agapanthus > Agapanthus africanus. Next base: position 8,820,033 of record CM057351.1, read on the forward strand.
TCGTCTCTCCCGGTATTGGGGGTTGATGTTGCGCTGTGATCGATTGGCCATAACAAGAAGTCCCTGGCCAGGGCGGAACCTGAGATTTACTGGTAAGTGTTATCAGTAGTTTCTCGACCCGTTATGAGCCTCATATCGGCACGACTTATCAAGCTATTGGGGTCTGACGTTTACCACCTCCAGACTCGATATGTGACATATTAGATGAAGAGACTGGACTATACAGTAGTGTTACTTAATGGATTCACGGGAGTATGAACAAGCTTGCTTGTTGATCTTCTGATCGCTCAATACCCGGGTAGCCGTTACATCTAACTAGTACCGCTGACGGCTTGTGGGTAACTGATATGATCATTACCTACTGCCGGTGTATTGACGAGTCTTTAGAGTCCTATACAGAGGTTTCCTGGCTCAAGCGAAACAAAGTAGGGCACATATGTGATATGTGCGGGACCGAGATTAATACGTATATGTGATACCGTATTCTAATCTCGTGATATATGATATTAGTCGGTTGTATGTGATATAACCGGATTATTAAATCAAGTGTTGATTTAATAATTTAATATATATAATTATATATTTGATATATTAATATATATATATATATATATTAACTAATATTAGCTCACTTAAGAATTTCTTTTCTACTTATACATTTAATATATATGTGATTTATGTTAATGTATTTATTTTTTGTCATGCTTGATGATACATTGCACATGGGTGTATGAGACTCATACCATACTTAAGATAATTAGGGTGATTATTTATTTAGGGAATAAAAAAAATTAGGTGGAAAATGGATTGGTTTGGATGCTTGTAGAAGCATGTGGAAACCTTGACTTAGTCCACTAATTTTGTTTTTCTCTAGATATTTATTAACCTAACCATTATCTTTAGCCATAGTTAAGACTCTACAAGAGTTTATATGAGATATTTTCTCACCTATGGTTTCCATTATTCACTTCTTCTTCTTCTTCTTCTTCATTTCATTTTGAGCTCACTGGGTTTTCTTGAGTGAAAAAAAGAAAGAGAGAAAAATAATTTTAAAGTGAGAAAAATTCCTACTTTATCATTCTATACCAAACTATCCATCTAGTATATATTGTTTGCTTCAATAATTCTCAATTAGTGAAGAGCTAGCTTGAGTTGGAGATGCCTCGACGTAGATCATCTTCGGCCTCGAAAATCTTTAAGCAAGCTCGTTCCTTTCACCTAGTGGAGCCTAACGAGAGTCCGAAAGACCACTACTTGGAGCTAAGGGACTACCACATGGAGGTTTAGAAGTGAAGGACCGGTCTACAAAGGTTGTATTTTTTATTTACTTAGAGTAAAGTTGTTTACTTGCTTAGTTAAACCCTAATTCTCTAGTTAGATCCTTGGTCGGGCTCGCTCGACACACTAAATTTTTTAAAGTTGCATACTTGATGCTTGCCGAAAACTGTCGGGGGTGCTAAGCGAACCCAGCAAAACCTACAAATATGAGTACCAAGCTTTGATATCAATTGAAATAACGCGGAAGTTTACACAAATAGTCTTAGAGGGGGGGTGAATAGGACTATACAACTAATATGCCCAAATTAAAAATCTAAACTACTTGCTAATCAATATATCAATTGCAAAGCTTAGACAATAGATATAACAATTAAGATATCAGGCTAAGAAAAATTACAATTGAATACAAGGTTTATTGCAAAGGACTATCACAAGCACAAGAAACGAGCAAATAGAGCAAGAAATCTCCAAGCATGCAATTTCAAAGTTATCAATACTTGCAAGAAAATAACCGCAAATCTAAATAGCAAGTAAAGGAAAGAGAGTTAGAGAAATTGTAATCGCAAACAAGAGTCGTTTATAGTGGATCGGGAGATCTCATAGTTCACTTTCTTTAGGCGCACGAGCTTGTTCCATTAAACATGTCTTTCTCGGAGACAAACACGTTGCCCGCAAGCAACCCACAACCCCGCTTCTGATGGAGGCCAAACCAACACGTTTCCTCAAAAAACTACACGTTGTTCGTCACTACGAACAATATTCCTCTATACAATACTCGTCACCCTTCTCTCTACAAAAGATACTCTCCTATCTTACAATGGCAATTTTGCACACAAGATCCTAAATACAAAGAAAGAAGAGATTACAATCGAAGCACAATACTCTTGATAGAGTTTCTCTCAAGCTCACTTCTAATACTCTACAAAGTATGAATAATTAATTTGAAGCTCTTAATTTTGTGTGTGAGAGTGAATGAATAAACAAAATAAAAAACGCTTTTGAACTCTCACAAGAAATGAGATTTTTAGCTCTCGGTCACTTAGGAATAAAAGAAACTGAAATATTGAGTGATCAGGGCTCAAAAAACAACCCAAAATCTCTTTTATAACCCCAAGAAAAAACTAGCCGTTATACCTCAAAACTGTCATTTTTGACCGTTGCCATAAGTTTGTTGGGTTCTTGTTTAGACGTTTGACGAGAACCAAAGTTTCCAAATATATCTTTACTTAAACATTGTGTGGTCATATGATATACTTCTTCAGACATCTGAAGTACAAAACCAACAGACGTCTGAAGCACAAAAAACAACTCGAAAACTTGCAGTCAGATGTTTGTCGAAAAAACAAAAAGCAGACAGACATCTGAAGTACATTTTGACACACGTCTGAAGTTCAAAAAAGATGCGGAAATATATTTACTTAAAGAAAATTTGGTTGATTGTAAAACCAGTAAGCGAACAGACGCATGAAGAGCAAATGGGCAAAAATCTGAAGTTCAAAAACTCAGTTTTTTCAGATATTTCAGATATTTGAAAATCTACAGGGCCCAGGCGTTTGTAGTTGTTTTGGGCAGATGTCTTGCATACACAAAACCAGATATTTGGGATTTTATGAAAACGAAAAATTTAAACTCGAAAACCCTGATGTTTATGCAATGTAAAACTTTTGTGTATGCATGTATAAGTGTTTAAGAGCTCTAATTGATATTAACCATAATTCGAAGAGTACTTACATGATTCCTATTTCGGTTATTGCAAATTTTCGATTCTTGAATCTTGAAATCTCGAGTTCTTGAACTTTTGGCATTTCGCTTCACTTGAACTTCGAATATGCCACTTCACTCACTAACGGCTTGAAGTCGATATTTAATCTTCAAATATTGGACTTGACTGTGACGCATCAATTTGGACTTGGATTCTAACTTCTTAGCTATTCATAGCTTGAACTCTTGAATTCTTATTTCTCGTCTATTTAGCTTCACGAAGCTTGAATTGTCAGTTTGAGAAGCACTCGTCCATATCCTCCAACCTCCATTAGATATGCCGTTTAAGCTCATTTTCCTCCATCCTCTTTTATAGATCTTCGTCTCGAGATATCTGATTACCTGAAATGCAATCTCAAAGACTAAGCTCATCATATACAGTGTTATGAAATATTAGCAAGTTAATAAGCATAAGTATATGAATATTCATTGTTTTTATATCACAATCATGAATAGTACATCAATATCAAGATATACCCCAAACTCAAAGCATGAGATATTGATATACAAAATATATATACATGGTATAAGAGAAGCAAGATAGAGATCACATGTATATACAAATTGATATTGTGAATTACCAAAATAATGAATGAGAGTAATATATCTATATCAAGAATATAACACAAGTATAGTATGAGATATTGATATATTACTAGGTATACACAAGATATAGGATATGCAAGCTACATATGAAGTGTATACAAATTTAGTGTCGATATGATATGCAAAATAAGCAAGTGAGACTAAATGAACTATTCATGTTTAAGCTATTATTAAAACTAAATAAATGGATCATTGAAATCCATAAGCCATCAGGTTGAAGGGAAAAAGATTAAGCGACTTCCTACAGATGCTTGGTACGTGTTCCACTATCAAATTGTTAGAGGCAATGATCTATAACCCACGATCTGAATGCTAGGAGACTAAACAAATATCTGTAGCAGGAAAACTATACTCCTAATGCTTTGACCTCCTACTCATGTGTGAAAAGCCTAAAGAATGAAATATGCTTTAATTTCTGTATCTGTGATACTCGAAGGAATCACAAACCACACCAAGACTTGCAGCGGAAAATCTATCAGGATCGCATGCAAACAAACCATCTGAAGACTAACTGAACAATTTACCAAAACAACGCAAAATATCAGAAGCACACACACCAAACAACATAAACACAAGATTTTACCTAGTTTCGGCGCAACTTGTACCTAATCCTGCAATCGACGATGAGAACTTCCACTATCAAGAAAGAATTACATGAGAACGCCCTTGCCGATCACTGTCCAATACAAAGAATCTCTAACCCTCACAAAAATCTCTACTTTATCTTCCTCTCTCTTGGTTTTATGGTTGTCTCTTTTAATTATGGAGAATATTGGTAACCCTCTTATTTTTTTAATCCCTAGGTTATTTGGATTTATATTTATAACCTACATTAATTTAGAGATAAGACTTAGATTCAAATTAGGATTAAAAAGAGATAACCATAAGATTTAAATTAAGAATTAATTTAAATCTTAATTATCGACTCCTACTCGATCTAAGCTTTAAATCTTGGGCCTATCATTTTGAATCAATTATCAATAATCTCCACCTTGATTCAAAATTCATCACAATCTCGTTACTTTCTTGAAAACCTTGGAACTCCTACTCTCGTTATCGCTGTGTCTTCATCAATCAACCAAGCAGATCAAGTCCAAGCACTTCTTGAGCTCGATATCCAAAACCATCTCCATAAATGCAACTGTCAGACTCCCATAGATACCATCCTTTGTAAGAGCCACAACCATCTTTTCATCCTCCAAGAAGAGCATTCTCACCTACTGTGGAACACCCAAAATCAACAATATCCGTAAATACATGGTTTCCCTAACCGCCTCCAATGTTGATGCTGCGATAACAATCCGAAGCGTCGATCTACATGGCATTACATCCGTGCCTTACATGTAACCCGTCCTTGCCCTTCATCTGTCCCTATCAACGACTATCCTTGATGATGGCACCAATCTAAAGTTCTAAGAAGAAACGGGCTGAGTCTTCTCTCTCTCATATCGAGAAAGAACCTGCTCGATACACTGCTACAACTGTCGCAACTCCATATCCATGACAATATACATGCCACGAATCTCCTATGCAGACTTTCTGTTGAACTCCTGATCCCATCCCTAGCATCCCCCGTGCCCCTAAATCCTATATGCCTTTGCACAACTGGCTATACCGGACTTTTCGCCTTAATCGAAGTATCGACCATCTCATCAGTACCTGTAACCTGGACTGAAGCCTCAAACACTTCCTGGCTCGGTGGTCCTGTTCTCTGCTCACTGTTTTTCCCTTTTAGGATTTCTAACGACTGAACGTTGAAACAAAAGGTAGAGTTTAAACAAAACAAGATTTGTAGTTTTAAGATTTGACCAGAGGTCCTGGGTTCGAAACTTCCCATAGACGCAAGCACCTATGATTAATTACACCACAATGTCTAAAAAATTACCTAGACATGATACCGTGTTAGGTCACTCAAATCACATCACAGAGATCAAATATGAAAAATACTTGCAGACAGAAAAATATTAGACATAAAAGAATTTCATTGTATTTCATTTATATTTCTGTACAATTTGAATGCAAATTACATTGATATTGCAAAATGTACTAAGTTATAAAAAATGTTGGGTTTCCTAGCGCCCTGGCCGTCTACCGCGGCCCTTGCGGAACGAAAAACTTTGACTTTTAAAAATCTGGCGCTAGAAAACACATCCTAGAATCTATCCATAAACCGAAACTAGCTAGCTAAAAAGATCTAGCTACTGTGATAGAGGCTTATACCTAAACATCCGTGTCCATCGGGTCTTCACTCCTCTTTAGAGCTCCTCAGGATCCTTGATCAACCTTTCCAGATTGCTTTCTTGATCTTAGATGATCCACCCGAGAGTTCTTGATTCAAGCTTGGCTTCACAAATGAAGCAACTTAGTGACCTAGTTTGCTAGTTTAGATTACTAAGGAGATATAGTGATTTTTCTAGTATAGTTCTATCTCTCTTCCTTCCTTGATTCTCAACTCATGAGATGGTAGGGAGGAAGATGAAGGAGGAGGAACACAAGAGAGGCAAGTGAGGAGAGAGAACCTTGTATTGAGAATGAAAACTCTTGTGTGAAGAAAATCATGAAGCATGGTTTTGTAAAAACCATTTTTCAATAAAAAATAACACAACCATGCTTGAATAGTTTGCACAAATGAATTTACAATTCATTTGTCAATACTATTCAAGCATGGTTCATACCATTCTCTCCTTTACACCTCATTTCCTATTTTACACCTCATTTTCCATTTTGCAAATAATGGAAAATACATGATGGGGTGTCCTCCTTCTAGAATGTCTTTCCGTATAAATACAGAATATATTCTACCGTATATACATACCCGTATTCGTATCAAAATACGAACACCTAAGAGATAGAATAATACCACTAAAATAATACTAGTATTAAATCAATATCCAATTTAATGAACCGTCTTAATTCTAAGCCCGCCAGTATTATCAACTGTCCGATCAAAAATCTGGATAACACTTGAATATACATATCAAAATATGTACACATAAATTATTAAATCAATACTTGATTTAATAATCCGGCTTAATCCTAAGCTGGGTAGTATTATCGTTCGATCGAAACCCTGCACGTATAACCATACTACACCACATCGTTTTGCCTGAATCAGAGAAACCCTCTGTGTGGGACTCTAAAGACTCGACAGTACGCTGGCAGTGGGTGTAACCACAAGCACGTCTAGCTGTACGTATCGGCTACCCAGGTACCTGTCGAAAAGAAGGCCGACGAGCAAGCTCATCCGAACCTCTACTGAGCCTATCTGTGACAATCTTCGTACAGTCTGGTCTCTTCATCTAAGAGTATCGCATATCAGGTTTTTGGGGTGGTAAATATCAGACCCCTATTGACCCAATAAGTCATGTCGATTTGGCTCAGGACCAATCCGAGAAACTACTGAACTATCAGTAGTTCTCAACCTCCTTAGCCAAGGTCTTATGTATCTAGCCAACCGGATACAGTGCGATATCGACTCCCAATACCGGGAGAGACGAACCCCTGACAATCACCCACTGCCTCTATGTGGCTCGGGACTGCACCAAACCAAGACCTGTTTGCACGACTCAGTAGAGCCATGGTAGGGTAGTGATCAAAGCACAATAGGAACTCGCACAAGACAAATGATGACCTTAGGTCCTAAGAGTAACCTGTACTCGTATCACCTGAGAACCGCTATCTGACGATACATGTAATACTATCTAGAGCTTCTCGGCGGGTCCTTTCAGTGTACTCACCCCCAGTGAGCACCTGCATACAATATTAGGTGATCACACCAATGATTGTGGGACTAACCACCGCCCCTCGTCGGGATCTAGAAACGTATACACAAATCTACTCTGAAGTATCGATGCCCTATCTCGATACTCCTATGACTTGGGACCTTTAAGGATGTGCTTATGGACTACCTAGCTCCCACAAGTATGATCGCCATCATAACGTTGGCAGTCAAGAAAAATCCTACGGGCTTTATCAACATATAACTGCCATATGTTATATCATGTATAACATATGCACATGTTAAGATAAAGACAAACCATAATAGTATACTACTGTATCGACTCTTTATCAATATGTGCAAGCAATATAAAACATCAATAGAAAGAAATACACATATCATGATAAAGAAAACTCAAATAATACATTATATACCACCGAGCAAAATTGTCCTGTATATACATATCCTTAGCATCCTATACAATACAGACCTCTAAGGCATATATATCCAAAAATCTCCCACTTGCACTAAGGCCTGTAATTGGCGTACCGAGTACCCAACGTTTGCTCTGAGGCCAGTTGTTGGCGTACTATTCAGTCGAAAATATTGCACATTTGATGGAATATTTTCCTTACTTTTGTTAAATACTTAAAGATGTTTATCGTTAATATGGAACACATGTGGGTTTATCTGCAAAATACTCTTTATCATATGTTTCTACATTATAATTAACATTATGAAGGAAAATATATGCATATAATATTTATATGATATTTTGATAATTTAAATATGCATATCATATCAAATATCCCTAATCAATATTCTTAAAATATTGTATCATATAAAATGGTTAGGATAATATCTCAAATTAATAACAAATATTATTAATACTATGAATTGAGATATTGTGTAAAGTTAGCTCAGGTCTGGAGATCGAGATATTCAAGATGTCGAGAATAAAATCTGCCGATAAAGTTGAATCAAATTGTATATCATAAAACGGCAGAGACTCATAGAAAGATTTGAAAAATCCAGACATCACAAAGATCTCTACGTGTCAACACCAAGCAGAAGAAGAATTTCATGACCTGATTCCACCAAGGCGTCGCCCAACCATGGCCAAACTACCATTTGTGCGGCGGATCCGCGACAGTATTGGGGCATTAGGATTTGAGATTTTTTGGGTGTAATCTTAACAACAAATCCTCACTTATGGAATCCAGGGTTTGTATCTTCTGTGACTATTTAAAGGACCGAGAGCTACACTTGAAAAATGATCATCAACCAAAGAGTTCAAGAGGTCCAAGATGATCCATGCATCCAAGCGATCATCAGCTGTTCATCTACTTCCAACATGATAGAGATCGAGAGCAAAACTAGAGTTCTTGTAATCTACTTTAAAAGGATTTGTACATGATATAGTTGATTAATAAATGTAGAGTTTTTATTAGTCTTTTCGCAATTAATTTCTGCACTTACATTATGATCTCATTCTTCATCCTTTCTTCTCCAACCATGCGTGAGTAATTCCTAGCTTGTTAGGGTTGGTAGGCTAGAGTAGATCAATAGATGATAAAATATTTTAATTTCTTTTATAAATTTTAAAGTTTATAAACTTTAGCAAAATAAATGTTAACATCCATATCGGGCGCGCTACCAATTTATTGATAGTCTCGACCACGATTTAAGATTAGATTAACACTTGTTTTGTTAGGGGCTAGACATGAATAGAGATCAATACAAGGACAAGGGTTAGGAGTGGAGAAACTCTAGTTTCTTCCAAAAGAACCCTAATCTACATTCATCACCATCGATCTAGTTTTAAACTATTAAAAGATAAAAGGAGTCAATTTTAATTAGTCATCCATTACTACTAAGTCTCATGAACCCTACAAGCCTCTTCTTTATAAAATCTATATCTGTAGTATGTCCGTAACTATAACCAATCAACCCATCTTTCAATCAACTCGTCTAAAGCAAGAAAAAGGTTCACATTTCCCTACGGACGACACGTACTCATCGCGACTAGCTATTATCGACACCGTCTTGATTGCGGTTATTTTATTTACAGGACACACACTGTTTAAAAAGATCAATAAAATGGCGTCGTTGCCGGGGAAACGTGCGTAATTTTTTTTCTTGCTATTCGGGTTGAATTATTATCCAATCCATAAAAATTTTTCAAAACCGCAACTTGTATATTTAACGATTATTGTGCGAATTTTTGCAAGAGAATCTGGAGTCACAGAAGCGAGAAAATAGAGTTTCAGAGACATCCATCAAAGACCAGAGGAGAGTTGGAGGCTGCTGAAGAAAAAATCAACAAACAAGCCCACCAAAGCGCCGCGGAAACACGACAATATTGTGCATTTGGCCGTGGTTGGCCGGCGGCTTGGGAGAATTGTGCCTCCAAAATTTTCTGGTATATTCCTCATATCTTTATCTCTCCTCTCAAATCCAATAATCTGATTTCCCTACAGGATTCTTTGCAAAAAGCGCCGCTCAAAAATCTTTTGCGTGTTTTGATAATTGGTTTGTTTGTGCATATTTTAACCGGACTTTAAGGGACAAGGCCAAAATTCAGATTAGGCGGGGGATTTCATCACCCTTCCTAGGCCCCACAAATCAAAAAATGAGTGTTTGCATAACTCTTCATTAATTAAAAAATATCTAGACCAGGACTCTAAGGACCGTCGCGCTCAATTAATACATGTCACGACCTGAAAATATTAGCTCGTGACCGGCACTTAAATCACGCCACATCTACAGGCGTAACGTAATTCAAGTAAGCCGAAGCCCAGAAATCTAAACCTTTTAAAATAAAATATGGAGGTGATGTTTTGAAATAAAGGTACGATGAAATCAAAAGTTTTCTTAAATGCATAAATAGTGGAAAGTGAAAAATGCAAGTGGATTTTACTAGTTGAAAAACATGTTTCGTCTTTTAAAAATTTGGGCAGCATCTCCTTTGTATATTTTGATCCAAAACCACATATACATGATAATAATAAAGGCATCCCCAAATGGGAGCTAGCTTTTCGCCAATCAGTGGAATCACAACCATGCAAGAAAGAATATATGTATACGACGTCCAATGGCGAAGATCAACATAAAGAATAAAGAATAATGCAAGACATCAACCTATCAAGCGAACATATAACCCATCGCTCTAAGTCTCGCAACTACAAGTCTTGCTAAGCCTCACTACTTATACAATTACTAGTTTCTGATTGATGGAGTTAACTAGATACAACAGGAATAATAAATATAAGAGTGGTACGATCTAACATGTACCACCTACCATAGCAAAACACCCGAATGCAGCTGTGTGCCAGTGATGCCGCTACTGATCCATGGAGTCAACCTGCAAGAACTGTGGCACAACGGGGGTGAGTTGCCAACTCGTGAGTAGAAAACATCATCAAGTAGAAATCGAATAAAACAACGATTCCTAGGTCAACTATATCATAAAGGTAATACTATGATATCTAGGGTGACCGTATCTGCATACGTGCCAACAATATAATCAATGTCTGTAAACATGTGGATAACATCTACGTGTCCATCAATGACACAACAACATCATGCATGTAAATATCATGAAAGCATACGCATGTAAGTATGAGGATATCAATCAACGTGTGTCCATCAACGACACATCAAAATCATGGAACCTGAGTGTCCAACATCGACACTCGAAACATCATGAAACCCATATCCAACATTGACACGTAAATCCTCATATCTCAGGCGTCGCATCCTCAGATCGGCCCTCAGGCGCCGCATACTCATATCCATCTCATGACTCCGGTCGGCTCTCATATCCATCTCATGACTCCGGTCGGTATCCTCCGGATAACCTCCGAGTCCAAATACTATCACCGGTAGGTAGTGCTCCCCTGCCAGGCTCACCGCCTAACTATACGAGTCTTCTTTCCCTGGGGTACCTCATCGGGTCCACCATGTACCCGCAGACGGTGCCTACCACTTCTTGAATCGGGTTTCACATGGCAATCTCAGAACCGAGAAAACACATGGTGGGTGTCTCGAAATATCATATCAAGAGAAACCCGGTTTTTAAAACAATACATAATTTCCTTTGAAATTTAACCACGGTTCTCAGATTCAGGAATCTCATGAAAAACAACAAATCTCAATGCGTATAATCATAAAGCATGATGCATGAAAACATATAACAGAAATGTGGGCATATCAAGTATATCATGCGACATGGTATGGTGATGTGAATATAGCAAGTATATCATGGCATGAAGTAGCAATTCTGCTGTGTAAGTGACATAACAATTATCGATGAAGAAATTGTATGAGCCGGCCAATCTGTGTAAGTGTAACATACGCATCATCGATAATGGTGTAGGTGTACTAGTACAAATATATATAATGCAATGAGAATATCATGAATGTAACACAGAGTACATCATAAGCGAAATGCTACAGGGTATACGTATATATAACATATCCGAGTTGGTGAATCTATCAATCGGCATCCAGCCTCACAACATCACGTACGGTATAATCCATCGTACGACATCCTCTAGTCAAGGGTATGGATCAATCATCATGTAAAACTCATAATGTACGGTATCCATCGTACGACGGCATTAAACAATTGGGGATCCTATCAACCTATATGACAATGAGGGTACGGACCTAACTTCTCATACGACATATCACTCATGATTCATAACATTACATATATCTATATACCTATATCCCAGGTCACATCCGTATAAATCTCATATCATGGGACCGACAGAGGTATCAATTATCATATATCAACTCGCATCCGTATAATGACATATCACACTACGTCATCATATCACATCGTATATCCTTTTCATCACATTAAGTCATCTTACATATACATTCTAGCTTATTAATCTCATATCATGCTTTCATACTTATTCTCTTATAACTACATATCTATAAGTCGTGATTCATATTCACTTTTCATATCCTTATTTATCAATCATATCATTTCATACTAAACCTTTAATCACATCCATAGATTCCTAGTATAGGTTTTTCTAACCATATCCATAGTTTCTAATATAGGTTTCTATGACTGTATTCTATAAATCGGTTTCTATTCATAATTTGCGAGGGTGCTATACGCCATCCACCTGACTTCCCCCGTAGATATAAACCTACTCACCTGGGGAACTCCTTGTTCAGCCGTAGTCGATGTGCTTCGTCGTCTCGGAATCCATGCGGAGGTAACTACAATAAATACATATCGCAATACCATTAAAATCAATGTTCGAAAAACCAATACGGCACACGAATTGCCTATAGGTTAAAACCCATAGTTTACATATGCAAAACAATCAACAACCCTTGTTGTTGACGTACATACGCCCAACAACCAAATACAATTCCAAACATCAAAACCAAGCATTCAAATCTCGAAAAACTTTGCCCAAAATACTCACAACTGCTCCTAGATTTTGGCTCAGGTCAATTGGAATAAAACTAGTAAGTACAGGGAGTTGTATATAGAGTATGTGAGCTACTAAACCAACCTAGACACCAAATACCAAAATTTGGCCGACCAGACTACCCAGAAATCCTGGGAGCTCGTCCAGAATAGGAGGGAATGGTCTCGTATTTTCAGGATGGTCTCCTATTGGTCTAACAACTAGGTCTCTGGAGTTGCTAGATTTTCTCGAAAAGGTCTCATGTCATTCCAGATTCCCTGTAGGCACACAACTTCACAAAACCGACGTGGGGAATTTTCTAAGTCCGTATTTTGGTTTCTAATCCGGGTCTTGGCCAGTAAAACACCACTAGGGTCATGTAGACACCCACTACAGAATATGATTCCACACAAACACCCAAACCCTCTCTAGAAATTTCTAAGCATCACTAATCTAAACAAGTTTAACTCTAAACTAAGCTAGGATGCTATTAAACTCAAAAAATAAATGTTCATTACAGAAAACTGCATTTTAATATCACTCATTCATTATCTATTTTTTGTATATATCGGCACTATTAACTAGTGTCTGCTCAGTAATTACAGATTACATGTATTCGTGATAAAGGACTGGAAACGCACTCAATATCACGGATATCACGTTTGGAAGCTGACACTGCAAACCGAATAGAAAACCGATCAATGTCCAAGGAGATCTTTGTTTCCCCAATTAGAGCAAAGCTTGTTCAGAATTCAAAATTTGAATTAAAGCTGCACTTTTATAAAAGCGCCTCGCTACAACTAGCGCTCCCCGTGCAAAGCACATAGGCGCTAGCTCTAGGTGCGCTGCGCCCCAAGTAGCGCACCACGTGCAAAGCACGTGTGTGCTAGCGCTAAGAGCGCTGCGCTCCAAATAGCGCACCATGAGCAAAGCGCACCATGGGCAGAGCGCATAAGCGCTAGCGCTGGAACTAAAGGTTCCTCACCGTTGGATTAGATATCCAACGGATATGATTAAATCATCAGTTAACAAGAATAAAATTCTGTTGAATCTTTCCAAACAGAAAAGATTGTGCCCTGAATTTGGAACACCGTTGGATCAATGATCCAATGGTGATTAAAAATCCCTAAAATACAGAACAAATTCTGTAAAGAAGGAAAGATTTCCCAATCTTGTTAAAACAAGAAGATTATTTTCTGTAAATCAGAAGCCTTTGGATCAAGGATCCAACGGTGGGGAAATTCCCAAATCAATTAGAGAATAAATCTCTTTAACTGATTCAACAAATCAGCTTCCCCTATATAAAGGACCCAAGACTTCAAGTCTGATATAGAGGAACCCCTCCATAAACTTTGAGAAAATCTGAAGAAGAAGAAGAAACTCTCGGCGAAGGATGATAATTCTTTTTCAAGGTAAAAAGAATATACAGACGAAATCGTCTTAATATAATCAGAAGTACTTACTTCTTTCACTGATCATAGATCTATAAGGCAAAGTTGTCATTCACAAAAGAAATTATGAACATCTCATTATAAAGGGGGGGGGGAGAATTATTCAATTCTCTTAGGATCACAGATCCATAAAGGCAAAGCCTTTCATCAAAGAGAGATTGAAATATATCCTATAAATTAAGAACTTTGTTCTTAGAATCTTGAGACAAAGTCTCTTATCAGAAAGAAGATAATCTTCAGAGCGCAAAGTTAACCTAATAGGAGCCTTAGCGCTCCTGATTTAAAAGTGCCTTAGTGCTCTTCATCTAGCGCAAAGCGCTGCAGTGTAATAGCATTTCAAACACCGCGCACTGCGCTCATTGGCTAGCGCTCAGCGCTAAGCGCTCTACATGCTCCTCACGTGTGCGCTGCATTACTAAAAGTGCTTTGCACTTATGATATGGCATCAGTGCCGAGAGCTTCAACGCTTCAATTATAGCGCACCAGCGCTTTATATCTAGCGCTAAGCGCATCTGCGCTCTTCATTTAGCGCAAAGCGCTAAACGCATTAGCGCTTCACATCTGGCGCAAAGCGCTAAACGCATTAGCGCTTTAACCATAGCGCACTGCGCTCATCGACTGGCGCTAGTGCCAAGTGCGCCACATGCTTTTATGTACGCTTGGACAGAACATGAACTGTTCTTTGAATAAGCCTGGAGCTATGACAAATGCACAGCATTCAGCTAAAGACAAAACATTGTCATAGACCAAACCAATGCTTAGCATTTTTAAGAGATTGGGCTCAAACAAACATTTAGCAACTCAAAAACAAATTTTGAACATTGTAATTGAATGGACTTAGCCCAAATTGTTCATAAGTCCTCAATTCAGATTAACTGAGCCCATATGCTCATTATGTAAGACTACGGTAGCGCCCCGGCGTCTTTCCGAGGCCAAAATGCAGAAACGAAATTTTTTCTAAACTAGAAACCGGCGCTATTGTATGCTTAAAACCCGGATCGAACCATTAACCTACAACTAGCTATCAAGAGAAGGGATAGAATGCTATACCGATCGATCCGTGTCCTTCGGTCTTTGGCCACCATCCCAAGCTCCTCGCGGCATCTCCGGTCTCGATCTCCTCATCGGAAAAAGGGCACCACATCTACGAGTCTTTTTACGGGCTCCCGCTTCATCCGAAGCAACTCGGGCACGAAGTGTGCTAGCCGACGTGTCCAAGGTGTTGTAAAAAATGTTTGTGATCACTTTGTCTCTTGCATCCATTGCTTGGATGGAGTTGAAGGTGTTGCCATTGATGGATATTTTGAGCTAGAGGAGGAAGAAGAAGAAGAAGCTTTTCTTTCTCATATGTGTTATGATAGAATGAGAGTTAGAAGAAAATAATCCAAGAGCTAACCATATGCATGGCTGCCCCTTCTCTCTCTTTCTTTAATTTCACCATATAAATCAATCACAAATGTGACATATGCATATAAAAAGAGACCATGAGTCACTGGGTTGCATGTGCCGCATTTAATGCATCAAATGATGAATTCTAGCTCATAATTTCCACCATCCAAACATTAATCCAAATGTTTGGTCCAACAAAAAAGATCCGGCAACATCTAAAGTAAACTCGTGATGGATCACAAGGATACCCCTCACCTGTATATACATACCTGCATCCGCACTCCGATTGAATACGAATGCGATGAGACTAAAGTAAGCCAACAAATCTAATACTAGGATCCGGCTTAGCCCACTAGTACGATCCGTCCGATCATGATCCGTGAAATACCGCACGTATATGATCGAACCCTGCCATATATCATATGGCCTCTACAACGTTTTGCCCGAAACTTGAGAAACTGTCTGTGGGGGACTCTAAAGACTCGTCAATACTTTGGCTGTGGATTTAACCACTGGCACGTCAGAGGTATTAGCCGTACGTAACGAGCAACCAGGTATTGACCAAAAGGGAGGTCGATGAGCGAACTCATTCTGACACCCTACTGAGCCTGTCAGTGAAAATATCCATATAGTCCGGTCCGTTTATCTATGAGTATCGCATGGCGGGCCTAGGGGGTTGGTAAAAGTCAGACCCCCAAAAACGGTACAAGTCGTGTCGGAGTGTAGCCCAGAACACCTTGAGATACTACTGGAATACTTACCAGTAGATCTCCTGCTTCGGCCGAGGGCTTTGTGTAATGGCTCTCCTAGACACAGCGCGATCTCACCCCCAATACCGGGAGAGACGAAACCCCTGCCGATCCGCTCACTGCCTCCATGTGGCTCGGGACTGTACCCAACTAAAACCTGTTTGCATGAATCCTTTGAGCCGTGGTAGGGTAGTAATCAAAGCACAGTGGGAACTCACACGAGACAAATGACGATCTCAGGTCGATGAACTAACTTGTACACATGTCACCAGGAAACTGCTATCTAACGTCAGGTATAATACCAACTAGTATGTTCCCGGCGAGTCCTGTCCGGTGTACTCATAACCCAATGAGCACCTGTATACATCTTAGGTGAACCAACTGACACCAATGGCTTGTGAGACCGGCCACCGCCCCTCGTCGGGGTCTCGACTGTATACACTAGTCTACTAATGGAGTATCGATGCCCAGTCTCGAAACTCCCACGACTAGGGACCTTTTAAGGATGTGCTTATAGACCCCAGCTCCTACGTATATGATCGCCATCATACTGCTGGTCGTCAAGCAAGAATCCTAAGGGCTCTATCAGCGTGCAATAGCGACCTGTAAGGTCACCTAAAGCAGTACACGATGATAAAGACAAACCATGGTAGCATACTATTCTCCATCAATGTGTAATAGTGAACCACAATGTCACCTAAAGCATGTACACGATGATAGAGACAAACCAGATAGTATACAATCATCTCGAGTAAGACTGTCCTACCGGTATAGGTCCTCCATCAATCATTGCAATCACGTGCCTGCGATCCAATAATTGAATCTGAGGGCACTATATCCAACAATCTCCTACTTGCACTCAAGGCTAATTATTACGATGTCGCATACTCACAGCCCGTGTGATACCGAACACCCAACTCCTCTACTAATCAGTCTCACAAAGCCCGTTTGCGAAACTATTGCGTTCGAGGAATAGCCTCAGCTAGTGGATACGCTCTGATATTTTTTTCTATGTCTCTCTTTTTCTCAAATTCGCGGAGAAAGCCATCTCCCGAAATGAGCAATACCGGTCTTAGAATATGTCTGGATATCTGATGGGACCTAGTTCATAAATGAACTCCAAATCCAAACTTCTTAGACTGTATCGACAACTGAACTTAATCAGTATCCTGCGCCATGCCTCCCTCGGTATCCGCTTGGACCTCCTGTCCAAACTACTGCCCCTCGTCATAGGGAAAACAATAACTCTCACAGTCACTCTGTCATCCAGGTCACTTTGGAAGCCTGGAATGATAACTGTCTCCCGAAGGAGGATGTCGTTATCATTTCCCCAGAACATCGACTTATGTTCTAAAACTTCTTCCGAATGTTTTTCCAGAATTGGATTAGTATCATCTTATTGCATCTACTGCAAAAACAATATCTGGTGTGGTACTTGACATCACATGACCGACTCAATTTCCTAAGCAAGTGATCTGCCAATCATGCACATCCTTCTCCCCTTTAGTCTGTAAGACACCTTTAGAGAGGGTGACCCCATCACCTGCAGGTACACTACCATGCCCGGAGTCATCCATTCTAAATACCTTTAGAATGCTGTCTAAGTACCCTGATTGGGAAACTACCCAAATCTAGATCTAGAACCATAAATCTAGTTACCAGAATTTCTGATATAATATCCATGTCCTTTGTGGAGAAACTACTGTGTGCTAACCAAAGTATAGCCGATCGTAGTTTAGGAATTTCTCTTTCTACTCTGTGTATGTCATCCAAATACCAGGACATCACACCCTACTACCTTCTTAACAGACCCATCCCCTATTCTGATGAAGTCAAACCTATGACTGTCACATCAAAAATAGATGATCTATCTCCGCTATATCTGCTTTAGTCTATAAATAGACATAAGCGACTTGTCCACTATGCTTCCGCTGCTCCCACTGACTAAGACAACTCTCTGGCAGAATAATATGCACGTGCACTTCTAAAGCCAGTTCAGAACGACCCGATACTCATCCTCCTGCCGGGTATCATAGCCTGGAACAATAGTAGTGTCAAGTCTGGGTAAACAAGAACCTCCCTGTCACCATCCTTGAGCATACCGAAGTACCTCTCGAGTGCCTGAGGTTACCCACCATATCTGCGGAGTGGCCAATGGAATGTCAAACCAGATTGAATCTTTAGGTTCTTATCAAATTTTCGGTAATCGTTTGCGGTTCTGGAATCACTTCCAGTTCTACCATACTCCCACTACTGTTTTCTGAAAAAATCCATTTTTATTAAACCTGTGGCGAGTCAAGAACAATATCACTATTGATCTTCCAGATGGTAGAAAGTCAACCATGGTCATAGCCCGGGTCAACCCACAAACAGCCATTACAGAAACGTGCCTTGAGTTCCTCTTTTCACTCCACACTTCGTGTGTCGTGTTCGCGAACGAATCACGGTTTGCTATGGTTACCTGTGGATTCAAGGTATTAAGATTTGGTGTCTTGCTCCGTGCAGAAGACAGAAGATCAATGGCTTCAAACTGCACTAACTGCAACTGCAACTCTCGCTTCGTCCCGTCCGGAGGAGTGACTTACGGGCCCCAACCGGCCTCTATCTTCGCTATGCCGGTGGAACAGGTGAATCATGCCACCACTGGATTGTTCTTCGGGACCATGATCCCGCCAACAAGCTTCAACGCTCTTGTACCATCACAAGAAGCTCCCAAGAAATCAGTATTTGATCGGCTTGCTACTACTGCGGCCCCTCTCAACGGTTTCCCAACTCCACTGCCTCAGTTCTTAACAGACTAGACCAGAGCTCCAACGGGCCCATAAAGAAGCCTGCAATACCAGAAGGCGTTATCTCGAAGCGGATAGCCATCCCTGCTCCCAAAATCATCAAGGCGGCTTCTCCTGCCAAAGGGTCGGTCTTCACAAGACTGATTATTTCTACTCCCGTTCCAGGCGAAATCATCAAGGTTGCTTCCCCTACTCGGAAGTCTGCTTTTGATAGGTTGGCCGTCCCCACTCAACGGACGTCGGTCTTTAAGAGGCTGATACTAGCGACTTCTGACCAACACAAGGGGCATGAGGAGGCCACCCCCATCACCAAACCAACACCATCGGCTCGACATGCTCGACGTCGCCATTGGCGCCGAGTGAGGAAAGCTGGGGGCAACTCCCCCTCTGGACTAACTCCACCAGCCCCAATGGTGGAAATCAATGCTGTTGTTCCAACCGGGAACAGGTTTGAGCTGTTGAACAAAGTGCGCGGGAACTCTCCTACCGCCGTACTGAAAAGATCTCCTCCTCCGGTAGAGAATGTTACAGAAATGAAGCTGGACCAGTCTCCTCAACGGCTGTCCTCCAAAGTGTACAAAATCTGGCGACGGGTCCAAG
Source organism: Agapanthus africanus (assembly GCA_030015575.1). Classification (NCBI taxonomy): domain Eukaryota; kingdom Viridiplantae; phylum Streptophyta; class Magnoliopsida; order Asparagales; family Amaryllidaceae; genus Agapanthus; species Agapanthus africanus. Next base: position 8,839,812 of record CM057351.1, read on the forward strand.
AGTCGGTGATCGATCAGGACTATCTCCGCCGACAGAAGAAGCTGAAGGCTCAGAAGGAAGAGAACCGTCTTGTCAAAACACAAAGGACGACAACCACCTGGGTGCCCGCCGCAACGGTCCCCTCAATGTCAACTGCTCAAAAGAAAAGGAGGCCAGATAAAGCCCCTATGAATACGGAAGAACGCAAAGATGCTGATACAAAACGCCCCAAGTCTGGGGGCATAACGGTCAATACTGTTTATATGGCCTTCGGAAAAGAGGATATCCGCGCTTCTACGGGTCACCGACCGCTCACCCGATCCGTGACAAAAGCCCAGGAGCAGCAGCAGATGCTCCAGGAGATGCTGACGCAGATGGCCGTACTCACAGGGCCAAAAGAAAGTCCGGAGACGTCATCAGAGCAGCGTCACGAAAAAGAAACCGATGCTAACTTCCTTCGCTGAGTCCTCAAAAAGAAGGACAGAGAAGCAGCAGAACAAGCTGCCAATATAAAACGAATGGCGCTTCTCTTCCAAGACATGGTCGGGATGATGTTACAGGCGGATCCTCCAGCTGAAGACCCCCCGATTATTATTGAAGACGACAGAGGGGAGACATCGAATCCTTTGCCGTCTCTGTCATCAGCCAAGGAGGAAACGATCTCAAAAGCCATGCTCGATGATTATATAGCTCAACAAATACGAGCCCACCAGGCGAATGAAGCAGCCGGCCAAGTTTTTAAGACTGGACGACCCTATCCAGGCTGGTATGACCAAATAAGGTACCCGCCGGGATATACGATCCCTAAATTCATGTATACAAAGGGACGGGGAATCCGCATCAACATGTTGCCCAGTTCAGGGCTTTATGTGGTAATACTGGAGGTGACAACAAACTGTTGCTTCGCCAATTTGTTGGCAGCTTGTCGGAAACAGCGTTTGAATGGTACTCGGAACTTCCCGACGACTCCGTCAAAACGTTTACAGAAATAGAGTTGCTATTCACTCAGCGATTTGCGAGTGCTAGTGAACACACCCCAATAACGGCATTGATCAATGCCAGGGTGAAACCTGGAGAAACCTGGGTTCAGTACGCCATTCGATGGCGGAATCTATGGTCAAAATGAGAGCAGCGCATCGAAGAAGCGCCGGCGGTAGGCATGTTCGTGGGTACTCTTGACCCTCAGACGACTATTTCCCAATTCATGATGTTCTTCAAGCCGACCACGTTTCAGGCCTTGATTGACAAACTGGCCCAAATGGATCAAATGGGTCACAGACTATCTCCTTCAAAGACGGACACTCGAAATGAAAAAGGGAAAGGGAAAGCGATCTTCGTCGCCAATACTTAACAACAGGCGAGCAACTTAAAGCCGGTTTTTTGCCAAAATAATATGCGTCCACGCCCATCACTCGAGGAAAGACTGAGACATCCTTACTCGTTTCCTCAGGATAAAATGAGGAGACTGTTCGAGCTGGCAATGCACAACAGGATCATCAATTTGCCGGATCCAAAACGTCCGTTGCAGCCAGGCGATGTCAACAATCCTAATTACTGCCCTTCCCACCAAGCAGTAAGCCATCCAATCGAAGATTGCTTCGTCTTCAAAAATTGGGTTGAAAACCAATATCAACAGGGCAAGTTCGAGCTGTCCGAAAATTGGAAAGTGAAACCGCCACAACCTCACGCCCCTAAAAAGGTGGACATGCCAGGGGCATCGTATTCATTCATAGAGAAAGCCCCATGGACCGAAAAGTCCGTAAACTAGAAATTCGCATCAAATATGGCAGTGAAGGACCGCTATGTCCTAAAACTGGTTATGGACCGAAATGTCCTTAAACTAACCATGGACCAGTATGTCCTGAAACTGGCTGTTGACCGAAACGTCGATTAACTACTATGGACCGCAGCATCTTAAGGCTGACAAAAAAAAACGGTATGTCCATAAGCAAAATGGGCACGGATAAAAACCCGAAAGGGCCCCTTGAGTAAAAACAGCAGGGCTACCGGTGAGTTTTGTGAAAACCCGAAAGGGTGCAACCTCGTCAGAATAAAAAAAAAGAGAAGAAAAATGTATATCCACAAGCAAAAAGGGCACGGATGAAAACCCGAAAGGGCTCCATGAGTAAAAATAGCAGGTCTACCGGCGAGTGCTTGTGAAAACCCGAAAGGGCGCAACCTCGTTAAAAGACACTTGCAAGGTCTTCTCGACTTTGCAAGGAGAAACCACCTGCGTGAGATCCTTACGACTCACAAGGGAGAAACACACTTGGAAATCCTCACGATTCCTAAGGAGAAATTACACTTGCGAGATCCTCACGACTCGTAAGGAAAAATACCTTTATGAGACCCTTACGGCTCATGAAGTCAAAAGCCTTAGTCGACAGGATCCTAACCCTGTTCGCTAAGCCACCATTGTCTGACATCGACAGAGGCAAATGATGATTCGCTCCTAGCAATATCCCAGTTGTAGCGGTGCTGATGCCGAAAACGGTGTCTAATCCCAAACTTGCGGCAAAAAGCTTGCAAGTCACACATGCATATGAAACAGCCGAAATGATGGGGCAACTTGCAAATAAAAAGTCAGCAAGTAAAAATGTATGCATGCAAAATAGCCGAAATGATTGGGCAACTCGCAATAAAAAACAGCGAGTAAAAATAAAATAAATAGCCGAAATGATTGGGCACCGCGAAAAATAGCCGAAATGATTGGGCAATCGCGACTCTCGCGATACAAAAAGCTGAAATGATAGAGCATTGCAGAAAGAAAAAAATATAATACATATAAAATAAAAGTTTTGCCCTACAGGTGAGATCACATCGATCCCTGTATACAATCCAGGGGCACAAACAAAGAGGGAACCATATAATCCCTCTAAGCTCCATCAGAAAGAGAGACAAGTCTTGACGGTTACATCTGCATCCCAGAAGGCCAACAACAACGTTCCTCTTTATGCCAGCAAGGCACGGAAGCGACAAAACAAAGCAAAGCGGAGTAATGGAAAAATCCCAGCTCCACCTCAGCATTCGTCTCGTTACAGTAGACGCAATGTCAACAACGGCGTTCCTTCGCAGTCCAGCAGGATTCAAATGCAACGTCAACGAAAAACCCCATAGTCGAAAAAAACGGAGTGATGGAAAAATCCCAGCTCCACCTCAGCATTCGTCTCGTTATACCAGACACAATGTTAACAACGATGTTCCTTCCCAGTCCAGCAGGATGCAGATGCAACGTCAACAAAAGACCCATGATCGAAACAAAGCGGAGTGACGGCAAAATCCCAACTCCACCTCAGCATTCGTCTCGATACAGTAGATGCAACGCCAAAGAAAATGAAGCAAAGGCCAAATTCCTAGCTTCAGGGTCTTGACGGTAACTCATATAAAACCTGAAAGACTACCGAGATCATCCCACATGGAGTGGTCACCACCTCGACGTTTGTCTCGATACAGTAGACGCGATGTCACCCCAGCGTTCTTCCTCCAACAAGTTGCAGATGCGACAAAAACAACGGAGCCATGGCAAAGTCCCTAGTTCCAAGCCGCGACATTCGTTTCGATACAGCAGACGCAGCGCCAAAGCAAACGAAGCAAAGGCCAAATTCCTAGCTTCAGGGTCTTGACGGTAACTCATATAAAACCTGAAAGACAATCGGGGATCATCCCACACCAGCGTGGAGTGGTCACCATCTCGACGTTTGTCTCGATACAACAGATGAGATGTCACCACAGTGTCCTTCCTCCAACAGGATCCGGTCACGCCAAAGCAAACGAAGCAAATGCCAAATTCCTAGATTCAAGGTCTTGACGGTAACTCATATAAAACCTGAAAGGCTACTTGAGATCATCCCACATGGAGTGGTCACCACCTCGACGTTTTTCTCGATACAGCAGACAAATTGTCACTACAGTGTCCTTCCTCCAATAGAATTCGGGCACACCAAAGCAAACGAAGCGAAGGCCAAATTCCTAGCTTCAGGGTCTTGACGGTAACTCATATAAAACCTGAAAGACTACCGGCGATCATCCCACATAGAATGGTCACCACCTCGACATTCGTTTTGATACAGTAGACGAGATGTCACTACAGCGTTCTTCCTCCAGCAGGATCCAGACGCAACAATCAAACAACGGAGCCACGGCAAAATCCCTAGTTCCAAGCCTCGATGGTTGGCACGCAACCTAGAGACAACCGCGACATTCGTCTCGTTACGGCAGACGCAATGCCAGCAAACGAAGCAAAGGCCAAATTCCTAGCTTAAGGTCTTGACGGCAATTCATATAAAACCTGAAAGACTATCAGAGATCATCCCATACCAGCGTGGAGTGGTTATGACTCATCGGGGCTCTCCAAAATGAGCCTAACCTCAAGTAAAAAACGGCATGGCAAAATTCCTAACGCTTGCCCTTCTGACGGTCAAACTGCACAAGAAGATTGCTTGAAGACGTCTTGTCCAGCCCCCGAAGGGATCAGAGACACGACAGTCGCAAGGCTACTCAAACAACAAGATTTCCTATCGAGGAATACATCAGCCAACGCGACGGTATGACGGGAAAAACCCTAGTACCACAGACCCTAACGGACCTCTGTCGTAAAGAGCAGAGGTGAACTGTGACGTTAGGACACTCTTGCGAGAACTTCTCGATTCATCTCAACTCGTAAGGCAAAGCCTTAGGCAGGCCCTGCAAGTCGGTCTAAAACGGACTCTTGCATACTATTCACGGACCACACTCTCCAAAGTCGAATCTCGACAAGGAGGGAAACAACCACTTACGAGTCCTCTCGACTTGTAAGAGGGAAAATTCTCTAGTGAGATCTTTACGACTCGCAAGAGAAAAACACACTTAGGAATCCTCACGATTCTTAAGGAGAAAATATACCTACGGGATCCTCTCGACCGGTAGGGAGAAAATTCTTTATGAGACCCTCACGGCTCTTAAAGTTGAAAAGTCTTAGGAGGCAGATCTTAACCCTGAATCCTAAGCCATCGTTGTACTGCAAGGAGATCAAGATAGACTATCCACAGAATACATTCAATAAAAAGGGACACACCATTGAGAAGGAAAATATGTCTTTTATTCATGAACCAAAATGGATACAAAGTACAATTCGTGAAAGAACAAAAATATACTCTCATTCAGGAGTATGTACAAAAGAAGAATAAAGGAAAAAATAGATACAAGGCTTCAAGTCGGCGGGCGATTTAGCAGATTGGCCAATTCGTCCCTCTTTCGCTGGGACTCGCCTTCATGGTTTAGTATTGTCAGAAGACGGGCCTCCGCCTGAATTTGCTGAGCCAGGTATAAGGCAAGCCGGCCTTCGAGCTCTTTCTCAGTAGCCTTATGAGCCTCAACCCTTTCACGAGTGATCACGGCAGCTTTGTCAATGGCCACCACCTCCTTGATGGCCTCTTGAAGCACTTGCCAAAGTTCATACGCTTTGTTGGCCTTCGCTGTAAGGCTGGCCTGAAGCTCTATCAGCGCTTTCGAAGCCAGCTCCCTCTCCGAAAACTTGCGGCTGAGCCTCTTCTCATAAGATGTCATATTCGCCGCACACCGTTCAATCAGGCCCCGTAAGCCCGCCTTCGCAGCCACAGCCTCCGAAGAAAGGCGGGTACACTCGAGCACTTGCAAGCAAGCCTCCATCTGCAGGCAAAACTCAACCCAGACTTGCACCACTGCTTCGCTATGATAGGTGGCAAGAAAGGGGAGAGAGCCGTTAGCTTCGGCAGCAAACGCTTCGGCCGTAATTGCGTTGCCAGCGCGAAGTTCCTTGATCAAAGATGACAGAGAAGCGAGGCTTAGCTTGGCCATCCGTTCCGAAGCACGTAGGGCATAGGGGCCGGGTGGCATAGTTGTTGGGGTAAAAATTTACACCCCGGTTGACCAAGTCAAAATCAAAGTCAACCCCAAGCCAAGTGGGCCCGAGCCCAGATCCAGTGGGCCCATGCCCGGGTCGAGCCCGAACATGAAGCGCCCGGCCTTCCCCCATGCCAAGATAAAAATTTTGTAATAAATAATTTTGTTGTATTTCTTTTATTTTATTTTATGGATAAATGTAAGAAAAATAGGCATAAAGCCAAATTTTTGTAAAGCCTTGGCTTATGTGCAAAAAGAAATGGCACATGAGCCATGAGATAGGCAAAATGCCATTTTGTGAAGCCCAAGGGGCTATGTGTAAAGTGTGTAGCCTATAAAGGCAAGGATAATGAAATATCCCAACAACTTTTTTCTCTCTCCAAAAAAAAAGTTTCAGATCTGAGATCTTTCTTCCTTCTTCAAGGTTCCAAAACCTTCTTCTTTCATTTGAATTAAATCAAGAGTTCTACTCTCCTTTTTATAAAACAAATTAGTTTTTCACCACAAAACCCATCAAGGGTAACTCAGATCATCCATTAGATCTCAAAAAGGAGTGATTTTTAAAATCCTATATCTCTTGATCTTCAAGATCCAGCTAACAGAGGAGGAAGAAGAAGAACCCCTTTCACTAAACCCAACAAAAAAAAACACTCAGGAGTCCAACTCCTCTTTGATTTCTCATCAGAGAAATCTTTTTAGGCTAAAAGCCTCCTTTCCTCGCCAGCGCGCTAGCGCTCGAGCGCAAAGCGCCCACGTGCCGACACGTGGCGCGCGCGCTTGCGTTCCTGCACGCTTGCGCTCCAGCGCGCAGCGCTCGTGCGCAAAGCGCCCACGTGCCGACACGTGGCGCACGCGCTTGCGCACCAGCGCGATGCGCAAAGCGCCCACGTGCCGACACGTGGCGCGTGCGCTTGCGCACCAGCGCTTGCGCTCCAGCGCGCAGTGCTCGTGCGCAAAGCGCCCACGTGCCGACACGTGGCGCGCGCGCTTGCGCACCAGCGCGATGCGCAAAGCGCCCACGTGCCGACACGTGGCGCGCGCGCTTGCGCACCTACGCGCTTGCGCTCCAGCGCGCAGCGCTCATGCGCAAAGCGCCCACGTGCCGACACGTGGTGCGCTTGCGCCTGAGCGCACAGCACCTAAGCGCACAGCGCCCAAGGTGCTGCCCCACGCATCCTTTGGATGCCTTTTCCCCTTTATTTATATATATATATATATATATACATATGTATATAAATGTACACATACACATACTCCACGACACTATCCCTGTTAGAAAAAAATTTCTAACGGGACGCTGCCCCGCACCCCGCAAGGGGGCTGCTAGCCCCCTTGACCCCCAGCCCGCTATCCGGGTAGCGGGACCCCCGTAAAAACTCTGCGTGGCTCCCGATATATCCAAACCCCCCCTTTTTCAAAACAAAACACATGTACACTGCACATTGAGTTCGCATGACCAGTTTAACCCGTTAATCGGAGGTTTCCTCGCCCCAAAGGCGAGGGGTAATTAACGGCAGCTTAGTCCGCGGCTGCTGGAGATTCGGATCCCCACAATCATTAAACCCCAGCCTATCCTAGGCAGGGGGAATCTGTAGTACGCCTGAGACGCGTGCGCGTATTCCCATCTCAATGGGGTGACGAAAAACACCCTACAATAGTGATGCGCGACTCCAGCGCAGTAAGAACTGGCAAGACTGCTCAGATTTATAAACAGTCAGTGAAGTTTGTAAGCAATGAATGAATGGAACAATGTGGGAGTTTTACTTACCCACAGTCATGTAAGAAGTTGCTGAAGGCTCCCCTGGCCCTTCAAGAACCTCAACCTCGTCGTCGGCCTCCAGAACTGTAAAGGACATCAATATCATTTTGCGAAACAACAACAATGCTATGAAAAGATGCTGAACAACATTAACCTTGCCCAAAAGAAAGGACGATGCGCTGAGGTGATACTGCTTGTGGAGCAGCCATCTCCAACATGCGCTGAAAAGACTGCCGGGGAGACAGATCAGCAATAGAGGCCGCCAATCCGCTCAATTCTGAAAAGACGAAAAAGTTCAGATAATGGAAAGATTACTAATTTAAAATATAAAAGGTTACCTTCAACGCTCCTCCCATTCTGAGCTGGAGGGATAGCAGCCTCAATAGCCTCCGCCGTGGCCTCGGGCAAATCATCAGGGATGCGGGGTGGCACAGCGGCCTTTGAAGAAGGAGCAGCGGCTGCCGCTGCCGGATCCAACGAAAGCAGGGTAGCCTCGATTATCTCCATCCTAGCCGCTGGGCCGCCCTTAGGGAGATCCATTGGAACGGCAACCACCAAAGGTGCCTCCCCCGAGAGAGCAAGTGCTTCGGGAGCAGGAACCACCGCAAGAGGCTCTATCGCAAGAGAGACAGTTTCATCAACCCCCTCCACACTGAGCGGTGTTTCACTAGGGGTATCAGCAGGCTTTACGGTCAGTGAACCCGTGGGAACCTCCCCCATCGCCGAAGTCTCTGCAAAGTTCACACAAGGATAAGAATACATATATACAAGTGCAGACAATATGAAGTATTACAAAGAAATACGGAAACATACCGATGCGCAAGGAAGCTTTAAGTATGGCTTGCTCAAGCCGACGCTCCTTCTCAAGGAGGTGTGCTCGCCGAGGTCTGAGGGTGGACTCATGACCACCGGTCCACAGTGAAAGCGCGTCCGCGGCGTCCTCCGAAGCAGCCTGTTTAAGGGCCCTTTCGCCCCATTCTTCTAAGGGGCCTATGAATCGCCGCCGTATCCACGGAGGGTCTTCGTAAAAGATGACGGCGGGGTAGGGCCTCTTCGGAATCCTTACGTTCTTAACGTCGTATGGCCTCAGCCTGTTGTGCAGCTTCCTCGGTAGATGAACCAGGAAAAAGAAGATTGTCATCTGGTGGACTAGCAGTGGTCTTCTTCCCCCATTTTGGTCCAGAGCTAATGGCTCTAGAAGATTGCTTCTTTCCCCTTGCCGTCTGTTTTTTGGGATGCTTCTCGGTTTTGGCACAGAGAGGAGACTTCTTCAAGACGTTCGCTAAGGGGATATTATCATCAGAGCTGGGTTTTACATCCGGAACCGGTACGGTATCCGTCATCGGTCGTTCAAGCGAAGCATTTGTTGGCAATGAGAAGCGAAGCCTTTCCTCCTCTCCAAAGGTTTTAAAAGAAGCAACAATAGCTTCTTCTGTAGAGGCACCTGTTAAAATAGCAAGCGTCAGTCAAAGCATGATAAAAGAATGAACAACGGAGGGATAAGGGTAAAGTATACCTGACTGCGCAAGGGCAGCTAGTTCTTTTTCAAGGATGGCTGACTGTTTGGAAGCTTCGATGGCAGCCTCCAAATCGGTATCATCAAGCGTCCCGAATAAGCCCTCATTGGTCCCATATTCGCTCAAGCCCTCGCTAGACGGATCAGGAGGCGTTGAGCCTAATATGGTGTCCAAAGAAAGTATTTGTTTCTTTTTCTTCTGAGGATGGGAGCCGGTGGCCGATAGCACAAGTTTGCGTTTGGTAGACGCCTTTGGACGACGAGTCCCAATTTCATTTCCTACGTCCGACTTGGGGGACGCGGCAACCACCTCTTTTTCAGGCACGCTGGGTGGGGGCAACCCACGCGTAGGGCTTAGCATGTATGGAGGCTCAACTACATTGACCTCTCTCAGGAGAGGATGAACAATGTTCCGTCGCTTCAGGGGAACATTTCGATCACCAGCTGGCACTGCACCCTTGCGATCGAGCAACAATCGCTTCTCTTCCCTGATGACGGCGCCCATTGAATGCTGATACCACGCCACGTACGCATTAAGGGCCTTTGGGACGCAACTTGGTTCGCTGATAAAGAAGTTGGACCCTATGTTCAAGCGCATGAAATGATGCAGTGCGCTCCGCATTCCCTCTTCGGTAGTGGAAGGTTCGACCAAGAAGGCTTCAAGTGGGACGTCCTGATTGTAACTTAGCTGCTGGGCGAAACAGTGCGGATTGTATCTCATGAATAACGCCGCATCATTTTGCCTGAACACTAAGAAACCCTGTCTGATGGAGTATAAATGAAGGATCTCCCGAGCTTTCAACACAGAGGCCCTATCTTTAAATATATCCTGCAGTGGCAGCACCATCTTCCCCGACTCTTGGCCGACGGTCAGAACTTTATCAGTAAAGGACATGCCAGCCCCAACCATGCACGGGTGAAGAAGCAAGCCTCTAGCTTCCCGTTGCGTCGGAGTCACGATAGAAGCGCCAACCAGTCGCATGATCCGAGGGAACCTGCACCTGTCATAAAACCCCGGCCTCTTGTGGATGCCAAAGACACCTAGCACGTGTAACTTGAGCCATGACGTGAAATAATGCATCGGGAAGTTTACCGACTGCACCCCTGGCTCAGTGGTATCAACCGCCAAGCTAAGGCCGTGATACATATAGGCTAACCCAGCAATCCCTACAGCCACTTGTATCCCAGCAACCATCCGATGTGCAGGATAGAAGACGGACGGCCTCATACGGCGAGGGTGCATGGGAAGCGTGAACCAACTCAGCCACAGCCCGAGGAACCCTAAAAAGAACGTTTCTTTGTCGATCCCAGGAGCCGCCAGTTCTGCAAAAGGGATGACCAGGTTATCAGGGAGAAAGAAGCTATTCTGATCCGCCTCCACCGCTGGCAGATTGCCTAAGCCCAAGCCAAATGGGTCGTCAAGACTGGCGAATTTCTTAACTTCTTCCTTCAATATTTCCGGGCGAAGAAAATCAGCGATAAAAGCCATAAAATTAACTCCACGACCTTCGGATGCAAGAGAGAGGTTCTCGTACATATTCAACACCTTTATTAAGCTCGGAAATTTGTGTTGAATAGCATTCTCGGGAGTAAGACCCATTACCATTGATTTAGTAGCGAAAACATACTCATCCGGGGGAAGCAATTCCTCATAATGTTCCCCCTTAACGGGTAAACTCGAGACCTCTGCAAACTCCTCCAAAGAAATGGAGACTTCTCGATCTGATAGAAGGAAGGTATGGGTTGGGATGTTCCACCGTTCCAGAAATGCCCTGACCCATCATGTAGGGGGTGTGGAATATTGAAACAAAGAAGCATAAACGGTGGGATACAATCCGAGCTTCATCAACTGTGGCTTCCTCGCCGATAGAATACACCGGGCCTACTGCAAATACCCGGCTGGGTGATGAGGAGTTAGTCCTACATTGTACGGCTGTCCCCAGGGGCGTGACTCGCCCTGACATATGCGTCGCCCTAGGATGTCTAAAGCCACCGGCGGCTGCACGGGTATTGCGGCAATAGAAGGCCAAAGAAGACCTTCTGAAGTCCAGTTGACCTCCTCCACAGTGTATTTTATCGGAGGCGCACCTGCATAAGCAATCGCTGAAATAGGCTCCGAGGGTGTCGCACAGGAAAAGCTCCGTCGGCCCATGATAATTTAATCATACCATTTATCCCATAGAAGAAGATTCTTATGCTCTGGGTCATGGTCTTTTATCAGCGCGAAAACCTCTCGATCAATGGGTGCTTCAGGAAATCTGCCTTCTGAACGAATGAATGGGAAGGAGGTGTCGGAAGACATAGTGCCTGCGCAGAAAAGAACGAATTTTTCAGCCACCAATGCTATAAATTAAATCCTGTTACAAGGTACTATAAATCCGTACCGCACTGCAATGCAGTTAAAGGGGACCAAAGGGGACCCACAAAATCTAGATGACGGTTCATCAATAATAAAACAGCCTCATCATTGGATGAGGCTGACATTAAATGAGGAAATCCTCAAGAGATTCTCATTAAATGAGAAATCCCTCGGGCAGAGGAGTAGAACTCCCATTGAGAGCGGCGCTCTTCACTAGATAGACATCTGTCAGAGTCTAATGATGAAGGAATATAATTCCTCAAGAAGAGCCTTGCTCTGAAAAAGATGATGGAATAATCTATCGAAAAATGAAATTTCAATTTGATCTTCAAGATCCATGAAAAAACTCTTAAGAGTTCTTCTATATGATCTGAAAGGAGTAAAGCTCCATTAATGGATTAAGAAATCATAAGCAAGATCCTTTTGGATCTATGATTCCAAGAGAGCAAAGCTCTATTAATAAAACCCTAAAAAGGATTTTTTTTTAGATCAGAGATCTATGAAGAGCAAAGCTCTGTTAATGGGTGAAACCCTAAAAGATGTCTCAAAAAAATTTAATCTTTTACCTAATTCGACAAAGTTCTATCCTTAAAAATTCTTAAGAAGAAGAGCTGCGCTCTGAAGAAGAAAATAAATTTTCAAGAAGGATTGAAGATGAATAGAAGTCATCTCAAGGGCCAAAGGTCCTATTTATAGGCACTAATCGCCGTTTCAGTTCCTTGGGTGATCCAAGAGTCGAGATGTTGCCACCGTTGCACTCACGTGTGGGCCCCATGAGCGCAACGGTGGGGCGGGGGGGCATTTGTTTCCCCAATTAGAGGAAAGCTCTGTTCAGAATTCAAAATTTGAATTAAAGCTGCGCTTTTATAAAAGCGCTTCGCTACAACTAGCGCACCCCGGGCAAAGCACATGGGCGCTAGCTCTAAGTGCACTGCGCTCCAAATAATGCACCACATGCAAAGCACGTGTACGCTAGCGCTAAAAACGCTGCGGTCCAATTAGCGCACCATGGGCAAAGCGTACCATGGGCAGAGCGCATAAGCGCTAGCGCTGGAACTAAAGTTTCCTCACCATTGGATCAGATATCCAACGGATATGATTAAATCATCAGTTAACAAGAATAAAATTCTGTTGAATCTTTCCAAACAGAAAAGATTGTGCCCTGAATTTGGAACACCGTTGGATCAATGATCTAATGGTGATTAAAAATCACTAAAATACAGAACAAATTCTGTAAAGAAGGAAAGATTTCTCAATCTTGTTAAAACAAGAAGATTATCTTCTGTAAATCAGAAGCCCTTGGATTAAGGATCCAACGGTGGGGAAATTCCCAAATCAATTGGAGAATAAATCTCTTTAACTGATTCAACAAATCAGCTTCCCCTATATAAAGGACCCAAGACTTCAAGTCTGATATAGAGGAACCCCCCCATAAACTTTGAGAAAATCTGAAGAAGAAGAAGAAACTCTCGGCGAAGGAAGATAATTCTTTTTCAAGGTAAGAAGAATATACAGACGAAATCGTCTTAATATAATCAGAAGTACTTACTTCTTTCTCTGATCATAGATCTATAAGGCAAAGTTGTCTTTCACAAAAGAGATTATGAACATCTCATTATAAAGGGGGGGGGGAGGAGAATTATTCAATTCTCTTAGGATCACAGATCCATAAAGGCAAAGCCTTTCATCAAAGAGAGATTGAAATATATCCTATAAATTAAGAACTTTGTTCTTAGAATCTTGAGACAAAGTCTCTTATCAGAAAGAAGATAATCTTCACAGCGTAAAGTTAACCTAAGAGGAGCCTTAGCGCTCCTGATTTAAAAGTGCCTTAGTGCTCTTCATCTAGCGCAAAGCGCTGCAGTGTAATAGCATTTCAAACGCAGCGCACTGCGCTCATTGGCTAGCACTCAGCGCTAAGCGCGCCACATGCTCCTCACGTGTGCGCTGCATTACTAAAAGCGCTTTGCTCTTATTATATGGCATCAGCGCCGAGCGCTTCAACGCTTCAATTATAGCGCACCAGCGCTCTACATCTAGCGCAAAAAGCTAAGCGCATTTGCACTCTTCATTTAGCGCAAAGCGCATTAGCGCTTCATATCTGGCGCAAAGCGCTAAACGCATTAGCGCTTTAACCATAGCGCACTGCGCTCATCGACTGGCGCTAGTACCAAGTGCGCCACATGCTTTTATGTGCGCTTGGACAGAACATGAACTGTTCTTTGAATAAGCCTGGAGCTATGACAAATGCACAGCATTCAGCTAAAGACAAAACATTGTCAGAGACCAAACCAATGCTTAGCATTTTTAAGAGATTAGGCTTAAACAAACATCTAGCAACTCAAAAACAAATTTTGAACATTGTAATTGAATGGACTTAGCCCAAATTGGCCATAAGTCCTCAATTCAGATTAACTGAGCCCGTATGCTCATTAATCCTTTGATCTTAGTCCCAAATTGGACTACAGATCTCTCAATCAATATTGGTTCAAGGGTAGATCTTTTCACTCCTCTGATACATGCCGTTGTAATCCTTCAATGTCTTCAAAGAGGTGATGGGTCCCGACAACCAGACATTTCATGGACTGTGGGGTCCTTAAACTCCACGGACTATGATGTCCTTAACCTCGACCGTGATGTCTGAAAACTAAAATCGGACTGTGAGGTCCTTAAACTCCATGGACTATGATGTTCTTAACCTCTACCGTGATGTCTTAAAACTAATATCGGACTGTGAGGTCCTTAAACTCATGGACTATGATGTCCTTAACCTCGACCGTGATGTCTTAAAACTAATATCGGACTGTGGGGTCCTTAAACTCACGGACTATGATGTCCTTAACCTTGACCGTGATGTCTTAAAACTAGCATTGGACTGTGGGGTCCTTAAACTCATTGACTATGATGTCCTTAACCTCGACCGCGATGTCTTAAAAATAACAATGGACCGTAATGTCCTTAAACTAATTATCGACCGCAATGTCACTAAACTAAACAATAGAGCCCAATTGCTCTCTTGTCGGATCTAAACGATCCCGTTAAGTTGATCTTAGTCTAAAATTAGACTAACGTATCCTTAACAAATGTTTAAGTTGATCTTAGTCTCAAATGAGGCTAACATATCTTTAAACCCAAACCACCAAACCCAAATCTAAGAAAGATACGGATTTGGACTAGTCCACGCCCTGCGGGCGACAACATAAATTAGTCTCCGTATACAATCCACGGGCAACCAAACACAAAACAAACACCCACGACACGAAGTGACCATATGGAGAAGGAGAAAGTTGTTACCGCGATGCTGTAACGTAATTAACTGCAAGGGCTTGCGCCTGCAGGGAAGAGCGTCCCCACAATCAAAAACCCCTCAAACGAGGGGGAATCTGACAAAATCTGCTACATCGGCCGCATCCGTTTAAACCTTCGATACATGGTACCATAAATCAACTGGGCATCTTCGGAGAGGTAGACGGATAGCACCAATTAGCATCTGCCCCGAATTTCAGGCAAGACGGACCTACGCGGTCGCGTCTCTGTGTTCGGAGGGGAACAATATTGTGTACACACATTTTGGTTCTAACACATAGCAAGTGTGCACATGGATCATGGTAGGCTGCCTAGGCTACATAACATGATGGGTTGGTGCAAGTAGGGAACATGTGCATTTAATGCTAAAAGTATTGATGTGATTTATTGCAACAAGTTTTCCCTCTAAATCTCTTGGTGCAAACCAAGTTTATTTATGCAAATCAAGCTGCACCAATGACTTGTAGTGAGAGCACATGACTACTGCACCAAGATGAGCTTCTTTGCTCGGACCAAGACCAGCCACATCCTCTTAAAATCTGGCTAACTCGGCCCCTAGTGCTCCTTTTGTCCCCATTTTTCTGTGGTCCCTCCCTTTCTGCCACATCATCCTATTTTTATTATTTTTTTAATTTTGTTTTGAGCCTATAAATATCAGGCCATTGGGCAAGTATGAGGGCACTACTTCTTTTGTGAGAGAAAAGATTGTGAGATTGTGATTAGTGATCTTAGTGTGAATTCCTTGCCATCTTCTGGTCTTGCAACCTCTTTTTGAGCTTGCAAGATTAGATTTTGGTATTTGAATTCACTTATTTTTTACTTGGAACCATTTGTAATCAAGCTTCATTTTATATAAAGTATTTCTTGTATATCTTCTCTTTTTTCTTTTTTCTTTTTATTGTCATTTAATTTTATGATGTGTGAGTAGTTGTTCTTGGGCTATGGTGAGGTAGATTGTGGAATTACTTTACTTCCAACCCTTCCTTTTTGATTCTTGCATTTTACATTTCTTTTCTTAATTATGCAATTTTATTATGTTTTGCTTGATAGGATATATCGTTTTCAATGGTTGCAAATCAACCTATAACATATATCCTATTTCTTCTTTACATTTTATTGTTTCTCTATTATGAATTGAAATTGAAATGAAAATGGAATTATTTTAAGTGTCGCAATTAGCTAGATAGGATACATCGCACACATGCATATATTCTATGCTTTCTAACTTCACTTAACTAATTCCATATTCATTTCATTCTCAAACTCTTTTTTTTATTTTCTATTTAACTTAACCTTGATGTCGTATTCTAACCCGGCGCATGTTCGGGTAGATGCGGCATGCTTTCACAATTCAAAATTGAAACTAAAAGATATGAGCCTTGAATCAAAAAGGAGAGTTGGGGGTAAAAGTCGTATTTCACTAATACTGAACCTCAGCCTAAGTTTTCCCTAAAATCTTTCTTTAATTTCTTGCAATTTGTGACAAACTCATCTTCCAACCTTTTGCTTATAACTCAAATTGATGTCGTGATATCCAGTCCTTATGGTTCGACCCGGACTTGCCGGCTTGCTTCAACGCACCGTGCACTTGCCGTATTTTAAAACTCGAGACTCACCCCGTGCACCTTTTCCACCAACGAAACCGACATATCTTAATAACAACAAAACTCGATATAGGCACGACACCGTGAGTGTCGAACACTAAACTAAGGTCTAGAATCATACCACATTTGGCTGTAGGGTTCCTAGGCACTCTAATGGAGTCTCACAAGTGATCAAACATGCAAATTTCTAAAAATTACGGTGCCGAGAAAACCTAGAACGGATCGTTAACTAGATATTTAGGCAAAGCAAGCAAGTAATCGAATTAAATGCTAGGGGAAAGTGACTACAACCTTTGTAGATCCGGTCCACCACTTCGTGAGCTCCACGATGATCTCCCTCCGCTGTCCAAATCGAACTCACGACTCTAGCATTGGCATCATCGAAGAATGGGCGGGCTTGATCGTCGGTTCGATGCCGAAGATGATCTACGTCGAGGCATCACAAGAACAAGCTCCAACTTCACCAAGCTTTGAAAAATTGTGAAGTAAACACCCTATACAACTTGGCAAGAGGTAGAGGATGAAGAAATAGGAAGTGGGTAGACTTTAGAATTGGATTTCTCACTCAATTTCACTAGTTGCCATTAATGGCCACTAGCTTTCTTCATGTTGAAGAAGATTAAGAAGAAGAAGAAGATATGATAAGTTAATTTAAAATAGATAAAAATATGAATACTTATCATAATCTTACCTTTGGTTAAGTGTAGAGAATCAACTAGGGTTAGTGAATGGTTAGATTTTGTAGATGAAGACAAAATGGTCAAAGCTTCTTGAAGCTTCAAAGAAAGCAACAAAACAATCAACCATTTTATTTTCATTCTAAATGAAGAATGAATAAATAAAGAAATAGTTAATAAATACAAAACCCTAACCATTACACAACCATGGTTTAATCATACACTTAACTAAGTATGCATGTATCATCAAACATGATACAATCATGTGCACAAAAATATATCACATATATAACTTGCACAATTCAAGTGAGAAAATCCATCTAAAGTGAACCAATACTAGTTAATGCAAAGTAATATATTAAATATATAATTATACATTAAATCATTAAATCAACACTTGATTCAATGATCCGGTCATATCGCATATAACCGGCTAGTATCCAATGTGTCGGCTTACCGAATCAATCCTTGATTCGATAACTGGGTTATATCACATACAACTATTCGACACATTCATCGCGAGAATGAAATACGGTATCACATACACGCATTATTCTCGGTCCCGCACATATCTCATATGCGCTCCTATTTCGTTTCGCTTGAGCCAGGAAACCTCTGTGTAGGACTCTAAAGACTCGTCAATACGCCGGCAGCAGGTGATGATCATATCAAACAACCACAAGCCGCAAGCGGTCTGCTAAACGTAACGGCCACCCGGGTATTGAGCGATCAGAAGATCGACGAGCAAGCCCGCTCACACTCCTGTGAATCCAACCAGTAACACTTACCGTACAGTCCGGTCTGATCGTCTGATATGTCGCATATCTCGCCTAGGGGTGGTAAACGTCAGACCCCAATAGCTCGATAAGTCATGCCGACTTGAGGTCCATAACATTCGTGAAACTACTGATAACTCTTACCAGTATATCACAGCAACCCTGGCCAGGGATTTCCTGTTATGGCCAGTCGAGCATAGCACAACATCAACCCCCAATACCGGGAGAGACGAATCCCCTCCTATCGCTCATTGTCTCCATGTGAATCGGGACTGTACCCAAAAACCACCTGTTTGCACAACTCAGTAGAGCCGTGGTAGGGTGGAAATCAAAGCACAGTGGGAGACACACAAGACTCTATGACGATCTCGGGTCAACAGACTAACATGTACCAGTGTCACCAGAGAACAGCCATCTGACGTGAGGTATAATACCATCTGGGAGTTCTGGGCGAGTCCGTTCAGTATACCCAGTCTCCACTGAGCACCCGCATACCATCTTCGATGTCAAACACCAATGGATATGGGATCATCCATCGCCCATCGCATGGGTCGAGAAGATATGCGCTAGTCTACTCTGGAATATCGATGCCCCGTCTCGATATTCCCACGACTAGGAACAATGAAGGATGTACTCATTGACTACCCAGGCCCCACTAGTATGATCTGCATCATAGTCCTGGAAGTCGAGTAAACATCCTAAGGGCTTTATCAACATGTAATCAGAGAGACAGAAAGTATACATGTTAAGATAAAGAGCAACCAGATAGCATACTATCATGTCGAGCAAGAAAGTCCTACCTATATATATCCCAGCATCCACAACAATATACATCCAATGTACAGTAATGGCCTCTAGGGCATACATATAACTAACATTGGCAACTCAAGAATTTTCTTGAGTTGCACAACATCTTCAAAATCCAAATTTGCTTGGTCCAATGTGTTGAGGATGAAGTGGGGATCATTTTTAGTGAAGGGAGTATAGGGTTTTGATGAGGATTTTGAGATGGGTCACGAGGGTAGAAGGGGTGGAGCTTGAAGATGAGGGAGGAGGTGAAGAAAATAATGAGGGAGGAGGTGAAGAAAATAATGGGGGAGGAAATGCCAGCCCTCTCTCCCTCTCCCTCTCTTATCCTCACTCTCTTACCCTCACTCACAGTCTCTCTCTCTCTCATATGCTCACCTCCCAAATATCTTCTTTTGTCTTTTAGCACCCTTTTCTTTTCTCTTTTTCTTTTAAGCCAAATATCAACAAACACAAATGAACAACATGCAACCAAATGCAACATGCCATGGTGTACTAACCATGGAAAAGGTGTTAGAAGTTTTCAAACGCCGTGAAGTCAACATTCCTTTGTTGGACATGGTCTAACAAGTTCCGGCATATGCGAAATTTCTGAAGGACCTGTGCACGCAAAAACGATGCAAAAATGTGCCCAAAACAGTCTTCTTGGCCGCCACACTCTGCGATGTCTTGTCCAATTTCATTCCGGTGAAATATAAGGACCCTGGCTGTCCGACTATTTCTTGCACTATCGGGGACAATCAAATCAATCGTGCCTTGTTAGACTTAGGGGCAAGCGTAAACCTCCTCCCTTACTCAGTTTACAAACAACTGGGATTGGGAGAACTCAAGCCGACCAGAGTGACTCTGTAACTGGTAGATCGATCAACAAAAGTACCGAGGGGAGAAATCGACGATGTTCTAATTAAGGTCGGGGAATTCATAATCCCCGTAGATTTCATTGTGTTGGAGATTGAACCAGTCACCAATCCCAGCAGTCAAATTCCAGTCATATTGGGATGGCCTTTCTTAGCCACATCCAACGTGTTGATCAACTATCACAATGGATCCATGAAACTTTCATTTGGGAACATGACAGTTGACCTCAACATCTTCACGCTAGGAAACCAAGCGAGCGAGAAACATGACGACACCTTTGAAGTCAACGTTGTATGCGATATGTCTGAGGAGGGGACATTTGACTTCAAAAATGAGTGTCTTGACGAAACGTTTGAAGAACTATGTTCTGAGGAGCTTCACTTCCTTGAGAAGCTAAGTCTTGAACAGGCATCCTACGCACATTGGGGGCCCCAATTTGAACCACTTCGTAACGAACCGGCCCCTGAAGTGCGACCATCTGTGGAGGAGCCACCACAACTCGACCTCAAAGTTCTTCTTGACCACCTAAAGTATGCGTACTTGGGAAATAATGAAACGCTTCCAGTAATAATCGCAACCGACCTTGCACCTGAGCTAGAGTTGGCCCTCATGGACGTTCTGAGAAAGAACATGGAAGCAATTGAGTGGTCAATGGTGATATCAAAGGAATCAGCCCTGCTATCTGCTAGCACAGAATCTATATGACTGATGATTCCAAACCCTTCAAGGATCCTCAACGCCGGCTTAACCCGGTGATGAAAGAAGCTGTCATGACCCACCCCCAAACACAGATAGTATTGTCCGCTCTGGCCGAAGCAGCACAGTTTTGTCCTTTTGAATGAACCCGGGGCTACGTCCTAGTAGGTCACCCATCCCAGAATTTCTCTGGCTGAAGCACGCTTAACTACAGAGTTTTTCAAACTCCGAAGTTCCGATTCATCCAAAAGGTGCCTCTGTGTTATAAGTGTGGTATCATTCCATTTATAGTTCAGATCGTGCCTTCTTTCGGAATGGAATTCGATACTCCCATTGTTCTGGTGGGTCCCCGTGTGCATCCGATCGGTTACATCCCTACCTCAATACCAGAAAACACCTCACTTCTCACGGGATAGGTGGTATTCAGCCCTAACTCCACCTGGGGTATTACATCCCCCCACTTAGAACAATAGTTCATCCTTGAACCATAGACCTACTTTTGAGGGACCGGCTCTGATACCATATTTGTCACGACCCACCCCCAAACATAGATGGTATTGTCCTCTCTGGCCGAGCCGCACGGTTTTGTCCCTTTGAATGAACCCTGGGCTACTTCCCAGTAGGTCACCCATCCCAGGATTTCTATGGCTCAAGCACGCTTAACTACGGAGTTTTTCAAACTCCGGAGTTCCGATTCATCCAAAAGGCACCTCTGTGTTATAAGAGTGGTATCATTCCATTTATAATTCAGATCGTGCCCTCTTTCGGAATGGAATTCGATACTCCCCATTGTTCTGGTGGGTCCCCGTGTGCATCCGTATCGGTTACATCCCTACCTCGTTACCGGATAACATCTCACTTCTCACGGGATAGGTGGTATTCAGCCCCAACTCCACCTGGGGTATTACAGAAGCAGTACGGAATGAAATTTTGAAGTGTCTGGACAATGGGATCATCTATCCCATATCTGATAGCAAATGGGTAAGCCCATTCACTTGGTACCAAAGAAATCGGGACTCACTGTAATCATGAATGAAGCAAATGAGCTAATCCCAACCCGTACACAAACGAGATGGAGAGTCTGTATTGATTCCAGAAAGCTCAACGCAGCCACTCGCAAGGATCATTTCCCGCCGCCCTCCATTGATCAAATGCTCGAACGCCTAGTCGGATAAGCCTACTATTGCTTCTTAGATGGGTATTCCGGCTACAATCAAATCCTGATTGATCCGGAGGATCAGGACAAAACAACCTTCACTTTTCCTTTTGGTACCTTCGCCTACCGTCGCATGCCCTTTGGGCTATACAATGCACCTGCAACATTTCAGCAGTGCATGATGAGCATCTTTTCTGATATGGTAGAGCGATTCTTAGAGGTTTTCATCGATGATTTCTCCATCTTTGGATATTCATTTTTTGAGTGTTTGAGGCATCTGGAGTTGGTCATGCTACGATGCAAAGAAAAACACCTCATACTCAACTAGGAGAAGTGTCATTTGATGGTCAAACTCGGCATCGTGTTAGGCCATATCATTTCTGAAAAAGGTATTGAAGTCTATAAGAAAAAAATCGAAGTCATTTCAAGTCTCCCACCTCCTCGGACTGTCCGTGACATAAGGGCGTTCTTAGGCCATGCCGGTTTTTACAGGCGTTTCATCAAGGATTTTAGCAAACTGGCTAGACCCTTGACTTCTTTACTGGCTAAAGAAACTCCCCTTGATTTCAACTCTGAGTGCCTTCATGCGTTCACGCTTCTGAAGTCGGAACTCACTTCTGCTCCGATTTTAAGTGCACCAGACTGGAGTGAACCTTTTGAGCTAATGTGTGACGCTTCTGACTTTGTGATAGGTGTTGTCTTAGGACAGCGATTTGAAAAGAAGCCGCATGTTATCCGTTATGCGAGCAGGACGTTGACGCACAGCTGAATTACACCACCATAGAGAAATAATTCTTAGCTGTTGTGTACGCTCTTGAGAAATTCCGTTCTTACTTGATCGGAACCCACGTCACAATTTACACTGATCACTCTGCGCTTAAGCACCTCTTTAAAAAAAAGGATGCCAAGGCCAGATTGATACGTTGGATTCTCCTTTTTCAAGAATTTAATTTAACCATCAAAGATATGAATGTAACCGACAATGTTGTGGCCGATCATTTGTCTCGCTTTCCAAATGCACCAACTAAGGAAATTCCAGTCAATGAGCAGTTCCCTGACGAACAACTTCTCTCCGTATCAGTCGAATCCTGGTTCGCTGATATCGTGAACTTTCTAGTCACCGGAGAAACACTTTCTTTTTGGTTGAATCAGGAAAAGTCTAAATTTCTCTCCCAGGTCAAATTCTTTTACTGGGATGAACCATACTTATTCAAATACTGTCCTGATCAGATTATTAGACGGTGCATCTCTAACTTTGAGACAAGAAGTGTTCTGTCCTTCTGCCATGACCAAGCTTGTACGGGCCATTTTGGACCCAGAAAGACAGCTGAAAAGGTTTTGCAAGGCGGCTTCTACTGGCCGACGCTTTTTACGGATGCTTTCGAATACTGCAAAACCTGCAACCGGTGCCAACACAAAGGAAAGGTTGGAAAACAGAATCAGATGCCTCTACAGTCCATTCTGATTGTAGAAATTTTCGTTATCTGGGGCATTGATTTCATGGGGTCTTTTCCAAACTCTTTTAGGAATTTGTACATTTTGCTGGCTGTGGACTATGTGTCCAAATGGGTGGAGGCTATCCCATGTCGAACCAACGACAACAAGGTTGTCATAAAATTCTTGAAAGAAAACATCTTTTCTCGGTTTGGTACACCTCGCACCATCATCAGTGATAATGGAACGCATTTTTGCAACCGATCTTTTGAATCATCGAGGAAGAAGTACTCCATCAGCCACAAATTATCGACGCCCTACCATCCTCAAACTTGCGGCCAGGTTGAAGTCTTCAATAGACAGATTAAACAGATTCTGGAAAAGACTATCAGCCATAACCGCAAGGATTGGTCGTTGAAATTGAATGACACGCTTCGGGCATTTTGCACAGCCTTCAAAAAAAATCTAGGTATGTCCCCATACCGACTCATCTTTGGAAAGGCGTGTCATTTGCCTTTTGAATTGGAACACCGTGCATTCTGGGTAATCAAATAGCTCAATATCAACCTAGAAAAGGCCGGTGAGGCAAGAAGACTTCAACTGAACGAACTTGAAGAGATACGCAATGATGCGTATGACAACGCCAAACTTTACAAGGATAGAACAAAAGTTTTTCATGACAGGGCGATTCTCCGAAAGACATTCACCGTGGGGCAAAAGGTTCTGCTCTACGACTCCCGACTTCATTCGTTTCCAGGAAAGTTGAAATCACGCTGGACAGGTCCATTTTGTATGCGCACGGTCTTTCCACACGGTGCAGTCGACATTAAAGATCAGCAATCGGGCAATACTTTCAAAGTCAATGGCCAACGTCTCAAGCCATTCTTAAAGTTGCCTGCGGAAACTGGGGAACTCATGTTTTTACATGAGCCGTGTTATTTTGATTAAATCACTTCCCCTACAAAATCTTATACATACATTTTGTTTTCTTTTTCCCCTCAAACATTTTGTTGACTCTTGTGTATAGCATAACAATGAGGACATTGTCAAGTTCAAGTTTGGGGGTGTGCTCGGTAAGCCTTCTTTCCTTCGCATTCATTTGTACAATTTTTCATGTGCATACTTATTAAAAAAAAACCCATAAAAATCGAAATTTTTTTTACAAAAATATAAAAATTTTGTCATCAAGTTAGCTAATAGGGTAACTTAGATTTTATTCCAAAAGTTTAGTTGATACGTTAGAAATAATTAAATCTTAGGCTTAAGAATTGAAAACCCTAAAAATAACCTTCTTTCTGTTTAACCTTGGAAATTATACGTCCGTACAGTTTTTTGAGAAATAGGTAATCTTGAGTTCAGTTCGTGAGTTAAGTTGAGATGAAGAGAAAGTATTGAAGCTTTACTGAAAGATAAGTCTGAAAAATAGTTTCTATTCTTAAATCCAAATTTAGAAAGTATATACCCTACAAATTGCACGTACACGCACCTTAAAACTTGGGATAGTAGAAGATACCTAGAAATACTCTTTCCTGAAAGACCTAGTATGAAAGAAAAAAGGTAATTAAAGCTAACCACCAAAAGAGCATCATTGAAAAAAAATATCCAGTCTTGAAAAAAAATATTAATAAAAGAAAAATAAATAAAGTCAAGACCTGGAGACTGATATTTACGCTTTAAAATCACACATTCAGTAATCGGCTGTTAGTGCCTCAAGAAGCATTAATAATCGCATGAAAGATGTGTGAGCAAAACCGTCTATCCATTAATGAAAAGAAGTAGTATTAGGTATTAAGGTAACGGTACTAAAGCTTGAATTGAATTCTTAAGTGTAGGGGTGAAAATTTACACACACGTAGGGGTATAGAATCGATATTTGGAGGAAAGATAGGGATGAAGAATAAGACTTATGTTTTCTGTAAAGTTGATAAAAATCCCTGATTGGAGACCGCACTTTAGAAGGAAAACTCAAGAGATACTGAAATCTTTCTGAACTGTAAATATATAGGATCTGGGGTTAAATAGTCAGGAGGAGTGAAACATAAGGGTTGAATATTTCTAACTTAGGATGATAGAATTTCTAGCTTAGATACTAAACTATAGGAGTAGAATTGACGTTAACTTATGAAACTAGCTTGACGGGATTTTGTGGGTAGTATCCGTTGAAAACCCTTAGGAGACAACACTCCTCCTCTAGGGACACCTAGAGATTTAACAGCTTGTTGCACATGCTCAGTGCAATCGTGTTCCCTGTGAAAGTGAGGCTAGGATTTTTTGTTGTTTTGCTCGGGACGAGGAAAAGATAAGTTTAGGGGTATTTGTTCATCACAGAAAACTTCATTTTAATACCACTCATTCATTATTTATTTTTTTATATATATCGGTACTATTAACCAGTGTCTGCTTAGTAATTACAGATTAGAGGTGTTCGTGATAAAAGATTGGAAACACATTATATCACGGATATCACATTTGGAAGCTGACACTGCAAACGGAATAGAAAACCGATCAATTTCGAAGGAGATCTTGTGTAAACAATATTGTGTACACACATTTTGGTCCAACACATAGCAAGTGTGCACATGGACCATGGTGGGCTGCCTATGCTACATAACATGATGGGTTGGTGCAAGTAGGGAACATGCGCATTTAATGCTAAAAGTATTGATGTGATTTGATGCAAAAAGTTTTCCCTCCAAATCTCTGGGTGCAAACCAGGTTTATTTATGCAAATCAAGCTTCACCAATGACTTGTAGTGAGAGCACAAGACTACTGCACCAAAACGAGCTTCTTTGCTCGAACCAAGACCGGCCACATCCCCTTAAAATCCGGCGAACTCGGCCCCTAGTGCTCCTTTTGTCCCCATTTTTCTGTGGTCCCTCCCTTTCTGCCACATCATCCCATTTTTATTATTTGTTTAATTTTGTTTTGAGCCTATAAATACCAGGCCATTGGGCAAGTATGAGGGCACTACTTCTTTTGTGAGAGAAAAGATTGTGAGATTTTAATTAGTGATCTTAGTGTGAATTCCTTGCCTTCCTCTAGTCTTACAACCTCTTTTTGAACTTGCAAGGTTAGATTTTGGTATTTTAATTCACTTGTTTTTTACTTGGAACCATTTGTAATCAAGCTTCATTTTATATAAAGTATTTCTTGCATATCTTCTCTTTTTGCTCTTTTCTTTTTATTTTCATTTAATTTTATGACGTGCGAGTAATTGTTCTTAGGTTATGGTGAGGTAGGTCTTGGAATTACTTTACTTCCAACCCCTCCCTTTTGATTCTTGTATTTTACATTTCTTTTCTTAATTATGCAATTTTATTATATTTTGCTTGATAGGATATATTGTTTTCAATGGTTGCAAATCAACCTATAACATATATCCTATTTTTCTTTACATTTTATTGTTGCTCTATTATGAATTGAAATTGAAATGAAAATGGAATTATGTTAAGTATCGCAATTAGGTAGATAGGATATATAGCACACATGCATATATTCTATACTTGCTAACTTCACTTAACTAATTCCATATTCATTTCATTTTCAAACTCTATTTTTTAGTTTCTATTTAACTTAACTTTGATATCGTATTCTAGCCCGACGCATATTCGGGTAGATGTGGCATTCTTTCGCAATTCAAAATGGAAACTAAAAGATATGAGCCTTGAATCAAAAAGGAGAGTTGGGGGTAAAAGTTGTATTTCACTAATACTAAATCTTAGCCTAAGTTTTCCCTAAAATCTTTCTTTAATTTCTTGAAATTTGTGACAAACTCATCTTCCAACCTTTTGCTTATAACTCAAATTGATGTCGTGATATCCACTCCTTGTGGTTCGACCCGGACTTGCCGGCTTGGTTCAACGCACCGTGCACTTGCGGTATTTTAAAACTCGAGACTCACCTCGTGCACCTTTTCCACCAATGAAACCGGCATATCTTAATAACAACAAAACTCGACAAAGGCACGACACCGTGAGTGTCGAACACTAAACTAGGGTCTAGAATTATTCCTCATTTGGCAGCTCAAGAATTTTCTTGAGTTGCACAACATCTTCGAAATCCAACTTTGCTTGGTCCAATGTGTTGAGGATGAAGTGGGGATGGGTCATGAGGGTAGAAGAGGCGGAGCTTGAAGATGAAGGAGGAGGTGAAGAAAATAATGGGGGAGGAAATGACAGCCCTCTCTCTCCCCCTCTTACCCTCACTCTCTCTCTCTCTCTCTTATGCTCACCTCCCAAATATCTTCTTTTGTATTTTAGCTTCCCTTTTATTTTCTCTTTTTCTTTTAAGCCAAATATCAACAGACACAAATGAACAAAATGCAACCAAATGCAACATGCCATGGTGCATTAACCATGGAAAAATGTAGAAACACGGATTTGGCTTAATCGTGATTAGTAGTGCACTAATCACCTTTTTAAATTTAAACTACATATAATTAATTATAAAAATACCAAATCTAATAAATATATTTTTAAATGAATAAATCATTTTAATCTTCAATTATTTCACAAATATTTGTATATATTTATAACATTTTACGAAAACCCCAATTTCGCAAATCGGGTAGTTTTCACGAAATATATTATTTTAATATTAAATTCCAAAAATAATATTTTATATTTTCTAAAATGTTACAAGACAGAGGAGGGTCGTGGGTAATCTATCGCTTGTTCGCATCTCTCTTATGGTGTCTAGGCAAGTGTGACTAAGGCAAGTGGTTACTTAATTAGGCCCGATATTTTCGGTGATTCGTATAGCGGATACCTCCCACTTACATGGCACTTACCTGTCCACATGAGTGATAAAGAGGTGGTAGAGAATTGATCCTGTGGCTTGTCCTTTGAAAGTCTAGGAACGGTCTAGTACTTGACCTAGGTGACCTTAGTTGTAGGGTTGATTGTGCATTTTGTGATTTGTTGAGTCAAACCTCACGTCCGACACTTATTTGAAAACAAACCATTTAAAAATCGTTCTCACACACGCTGCCACGTGCGCTAAACCCGCTTAGTGAATGATCGGCTGGAGATGGGATTCTAGTACTCGTCTTGTCCGCGTTTTTGCTATCGACTCCGACATCGGTACTTCTTCATCTTCTTTTTCCCCTCCACCCTCCAGATCGACCGAAATGGACGGTTCTCCATCAGATTTTATCAACACACCCCTGCCACCATCCGTAGGTGTGCAGAATCTACCGCGTATCTTTCTTCAAGAAAGATGCTACCCGATAGTTGGTCCCCTTCCTACCTGTCTATCTATTCCACCAGCCATTAGGGATAATTTCGAAATTAAACCCCACTTCATCAACTTGTTGCCTAAATTTCATGGGCTTGAATCTGAAGACGCATACGTTTTTATAACCAAATTCGAAAACGTATGCGCATTGATTGGCACTACACAATTTTCTGTGGATGCTATACGATTGCGACTTCTCCCTTTTACCTTATGCGACCTAGCAGAAAAATGGCTTTATAGCACTGCCGCACACTCTATCGCCAAATGGGACGAATTCGTATAGCATTACTTAAGAAATTTTATCCTAATCATAAAACCGCCTGTGTTCGTATTGGGTTTTTCCGGCGCCCCGGCCATCAAACCATGGCCAAATGCGGAACAAAAATTTTCAAAACTTTGGCGCAACCAAAACCCGCACAAGATCGAACCAAAATACTTATACTAGCAAACATGTAAACTAGGAGTTAGATGGTTATACCAAACGGATCGTGTCCTTCGGTTTTCTCCCATTTCTAAGCTCCTTGAGGTGTTGCGGATTGAATTTGATTGCCGGTCTTCCTCCATCTTTGATGATCTACCTGAGGGAAACGACGCAAGCTTCAGCCTCGCCAAAAGAGGCAACCGACGTTCCTAACTTGCTAACAATGGAGAGTGGAGGTGTAGAATTATCTCACTATTGTTTTTCTTTCATCACAAATGCTCAAAGAGAAACTCAAGAAGATGAAGAGGAGGTGAGGAAACATGTGGCATGAGCAACTAAAGAAAGTGGCTAAACTTTCTCCAAGTGAGAATGAATGAGAAATAACAAGCAACTTAAGAAAAATAAAAAGTCTATCCCCTAAAAAATAATGGTGGCTGCCACTTTCAATCATGCACCAAAATATGTCTTTTCATTTATCAAATAAACTAATGTGGTGCTATACCTCTCTACATTCCATCAAGTCATTCTTATGCCAACTCACCCCTCCGCCTCGTTTGTAAAACAAATGAATTTTCTAAAACGAAAATCATACAAATGAGGTGTCCATCTTCTAGTAACTATTCCATATAAATACGGAATACAACTTGGTATATGTATCGAAATACACATACGCGTATTCGTACAAAAATACAAATAGTCAAGAGAGAAAATGAATAGTGAACAATAATACTAGAATACATATATATAAATACATATATAAATTATTAAATCAAAACCTGATTTAATAATTCGGCTTAATCCTAAGCCACCAGTATTATCAACCGTCCGATTAAAGTCTGTGTAGCTTGTACACATATTTAATCGGACACCTATATGTACCAACATACGTCATCTACACCATATCGACTGAACCATGAAAACCCTCTGTGTGGGTATCTAAAGGCTCGTCAATACGCTGGCAGTGGGTTTAACCACAAGCACGTCAGCGGCACTAGCTGTACGTAACGGCTATCCAGGTATTGAGCGAAAGGAAGGCCGACGAGCAAACTCATCCAAACCCTTATTGAGCCTGACAGTGACAATATCCATACAGTTCGGTCTGTTCTTCTAAGAGTTTCGCATATCGAGTCTAGGGGGGTGGATAAAGTCAGACCCCTAATAACGCGATAATTAGTGTCGGTATGTAAGCCATCACCACCTGAGAAACTATCGATCCTGGATCGGTAATTCTCGTCTACCCTGACCGAGGATTTCTGGTGATGGACACCCGTGCACAACACGACATCAACCCCCAATACCGGGAGAGGCGAATTCCCGACGATCCTCTCACTGCCTCCATGTGGCTCGGGACTCTACCCAACTAAAACCTGTTTGCACGACTCCTTTGAGCCATGGTAGGGTAGTAATCAAAGCACAGTGGAAACTCACACGAGATAAATGACGATCTCACGTCAACAGACTAACCTGTAAACATGTCATCCGGGAACTGCTATTTGACAATAGGTATAATATCAACTAGCAGGTTCCCGGCAAGTCCGTCCAGTGTACTCATAACCCAATGAGCACCTGTATACTATCCTAGGTGAACAAACTAACACCAATGGCTTGTGAGACCGGGTCACCGCCCCTCGTTGGGGTCTCGATCAGTATACACTAGTCTACTCTGGAGTAGCGATGCCCAGTCTAGAAACTCCCACGACTAAGGACATTTAAGGATTTGTTTATAGACCACCCAGCTCCCACGTATATGATCGCCATCATAATGCTGGTAGTCAAGCATAAATCCTATAGGCTCTATCAACATGTAATAGTGATTTGTAATACCATATAAAGTATGTACATGATGATAAAGACAAGCCAGATAACATACTATCATCTCGAGTAAGACTGTTCTACCGATATAGGTCCTCCCTCAATCATCATAATCACCTGCCTGCGTCTATGATAATTGCCTTGAGGGCACTATAGCCAACAATTCCCATATGCACTTAAGGTCATTTATTGCGGTGTTGCATACTCACAGCCCGTGCGATACCGAACACCCAATTTCTCTACTAATCAGTTTCATAAAACTCGTTTGTGAAACTATTGTGTTTGAGAAATAGCCTCAGTGAGTATATCCGCTCCAATATTTCTTTCTGTATCTCTCTATATCTCAAATTCACGGAGAATAACTATCTCCCGAAATGAGCAATACCTGTCTTAGAATTTGTCTGGATATCTGATAGGACCCAGTTCACAAATGAACTCTAAATCCAGCAAACTTCTTCGACTGTATCATCCACTGAATTTAATCAGTATCCTGCGTCATGCCTTCCACAGTATCTTCTTGGACTACATGTCCAACATACTGCCCTTCCGAAGAGGGAAAAACTAAAACTCAGAAAGCCACTCTATCATCCAGGTCACCTTGGAAGTATGAAATGATAACCGTCTCCTGAAGGATGCTACCATTACCATATCCCAAGAACATCCAACTTATGTTCATAAACCGCTTCTCAATGTTTCTCCAGGATTGGATTAATATACATACTTATTGCAGCTAGTGCAAAAGCAATATCTGGTGTTGTACTTGACATCACATGATTGACTCAACTGCCTAAGCAAGGGATATGCCAATCAGGCAAATCCCTCTCTTCTTTAGTCTGAAAGACATCCTTTAGAGAGGGTGACTCCATCACCTGCAGGTACACCACCATGCCAAGAGTCAACCATTCTAAATCACCTTTAGAATAATGTCAAAGTACCCAGATTGGGACACTTCCCAAATCTAGATCTAAAACCATAGATCTAGTAACCAGAAACCTTGATATTATATCCATATCCTATGTGGAGAAACAATTTTGTGAAAACCACAGTATAACCGATCGTAGTATAGGAATATCTCTTCCTATCAAGTGCATGTCATCCCAAATACCTGGACATCACTCTCTGCTACCTTCTTACCAGATCCATGTCCTATTCTGATGAGGTCAAAACCTATGACTGTCACATCAAAAATAGATAATCTATTTCCGTTATACTTGCTTTAGTCTATAAATAGACATAAGCTACTTGCCCACTATGCATCCGCTGCTCCTACTGACTACAACAACTCTCTGGCAGAGTCATATACACGTGCACTTCTAAAGCTAGTTTAGAATGACGCTATACTCATCCTCCTGCTGGGTATTATAGTCTAGAACAACAACAATGGCAAGTCTGGGTAAACAAGAACCTCCCTGTCACCGTCTCTGAGAAGTCTAAAGTACTTTTCGGGTGCCTGAGATTACCCACCAAATCTGCGGAGTGGCCAATGTACTGTCGAATCCAATTGAATCTTTAGGTTTTATTAAATTTTCAGTAATCGTTTGTGGTTCTGGAATCACTTCCAGTTCTACTATACCCCCACTAATGTTTTCTGAAAAAGTCCATTTTATTAAAACTATGGCGAGTTAAGAACAATATTACTATTGATCTTCCTGATGGTAGAAAGTTAACCCTCGTCGAACCCCGGGATAACCCACAAACTGCCATTACTGAAACGCGCCTCGAGTTTATCCGAATTCTGGTTTTAAGTATCAGCCGGACAACTCCCTATACCTTAACATCGTTAAGATATAAATTGATTCTATATATATCCAATATAGAAACAAAAGCACTAATTTAATTGGAATCAAAATCATGCAGCTGTCTCCAGTGCATATCAACCAAATGGAAAGAGGCCAATCAACATTACTTATCTAGGAGTGCATCCATATATGAGTAAACTAAAAGAGAAGCAAGTTCTCAAAACCATTACTATCAATGGAATACAAAACACAAGTATCTACATTTTCGACTAACTCGAAGAATCCTGATACATCCAACAAATGGTTCTCTTCTTTATTCTTATACTTATAACTTCTCAAAATCTGGACCTTGTATTTCAACGAAATACTTGTCTAGAACTGGAGAAGTCATGAGTAAATAAAATATAGTACGAGTACCAACTCCATTGTCCTAATGGAAACTGGATAACATACAATACTTTGTATAAGTCCCCTGAGTTCAATAACTCAAACCTTTTGCGTCGTAGGTTGAAAATTGTACTATGGTTAAGAAGAATTACACCGCTATTTGAATGCACCTTACCTAACCATCAACTGATAGAGGTAAATATCACAGACATAATTTCAAAAAGTTATATCTCGCTTTATAAAATAAACGTACAGATATATCAGTTTGAAACTGGTGCATAACTACGGATATTCAAAACCAAAAAATTTCCGTCAGGCAAAAACCAGATGATTTCCTCAAATATCACTAATTACAACGAATTCCGATATAATGAGGATCTAATCACTCAATTCCTAATATCTTACTCTCACTCACCTTCTGTAATAATATACAGATGTGAGAAACTGATCTGGTAAATATATACCCTGGAGTCAGATTCCAATTGGGAAAACGGTTTTCAATTAACATCGCACGGTGAAACTAAAATATTAAAATGTTTCAAAAGGGTTAATTGGTATTCCTAGTAATGCCTCTTCCACTATCCTGATTCATGACAGTAACCATATACTTACATGCTCTCACTCCAATCCCTTTATTTATTACCTTCTGTACACCTTCTTTAGGCTAATTGGTTTTCTTTCTTCCGTACCCTTCGGCACTAGCCTAAGGTATAGAAGAAGACTATCCAATAAGCGTAATAGGTGTACTCTCCTTATACCAAGAGCCCTCGCAATCTGAGAGAAGGTAAAGGGAAAAGACAACTGAATAATCCATTCCTATTTCTCCCGAACCGGAAACCATCCTCGAATCTGGAATAAGTTCCTTTGAGTTCGTATGTAACTATACGATGACATTTCTAATAAATGTGGATCTTCTTAGAGATACGAAGTGTTCCGGAGAAAACCAAAAATGGATGTGCGAGTGGCAGGGGTATACGCGTTTTTGTCGTGAATGATAGCAGTCGCAATTTCCTTTGCCCTTATTCTAATCCCTTTATTATGTCTTTACTTATTACCTTCTGTACACCATACTTAGGCTTATTGGTTTTCTTCCTTCCCTACCCTTCGGCACCAACCTAAGGTTTGGAAGAAGAATATCTAATAAGCGTAATAGGTGTACCTTCTCCTAATCTTAGGAGCCCTCACAACCTGAGAGAAGGTAAAGAGAAAAGATAATTGAATAATCCTATTCAATCTTTCCAGAACCAGAATCCATCCAAGAATCTGGAACAAGTTCCATCGAGTTCGTATGTAAATATACGATGGATTTATCCAATAGGAGTGGATGTTCGTAGTGATACGGGGTGTTCTGGAGAAATGCAAAGGTGATATAGAAGTGGCAATGATATATGCGACATCGTGACATTCCAAAAGCCAGAGTGTTTTAAGAAGGTTCGGTTAACTTGGTTCATGAGTTTTAGTTTAGGGTTGGGCCATGGTCGCTGCCAATGAGAGAGAGAAAAGAAACACTCAGCGTGCATTCTAACTTAGATCAGAATGGTTAATCACTTTATCTAATCAGGATGGCTCCCACTGTTTCCCCGAATTCTCCTTCAAACCCAAAGGAGAATTAGTCGGGATCATCTAAAATCACCCGAGGAGTAAACCTACTCATCAGTGGGAATCGGGATCCAACTATCATCGCATGATAACTTGATGGAAGCCACTCAAGTTATCATACTCCAGAAGGTATGCGCATCTGCAAGTTTCTTGTATGTTTGAAACTCCCGATGTGATTTTTTCCCCAAGAGGCTTATTACCTTACGGATTCCAACAAATCATAAGTTGCAAGTCAAGTTCTACCCGTCATTGTGCTGAATAATTTAGACCCACCCGTACTCGCCCTTGACGGATGCCAACAAGGCTGTATGATTATCCTAGATTAATGCATATCCATTCTACAGAAAAGTAACACATAGCTACCGCACACTATGCATTGACGGAAGCCAACAAACGTAGCACAAATACTAGGCGCTACTTTTCTGAAATGATGGAGGTTTACAGCTGGTTTTTGGCGAAAAACCTTTAACGTAATGAACTTTATATCGTTGAAGGGATCCAAGTGGTTTTACAAATATATAGTGGCACAAAATTTTGCTAAAGAGGTCATACCAGGTGAAGGGATCTTGGCTCTTTCCTTGTCGAATGAGGTGCAGGATATTCCAAACTGAATACCACGATGCAAAGCAAAAGAATAGACTATAGTAAAGTTATTACATTGACACAAACTTCTGCCTAAGGGGTCAATCTCGATGAAGGGATCTCGGCCCTTACCTCGTCGAATGAGGTGCAGGATATTCCCAATCGAATACCACCATGCAAAGCAAAATAAAACGTCTGTAATGTCATTTTTAAAAACTTGGTTCCAATCAACAACATATATAGGTTTGTTTTATCCTTGCATTGATCAGAATCAACGCAGTCCCATCAATTAATCACACCAGAAAAGAATGAAAATATTTGATGTACGTATATGCCATCCGCATTCGCCAGTGGGTCCCGTCATCACCCGTTAGGTTACTTAACTAACGACAGAGCGGGGGCTGGACTAGCGCAGGTGCAAAACATATACAACATCTACTAGAATATATATATATATATATATATATATATATATATATATATATAACATTCATCCCAGGCATGATATAAGCAACATCACAGAAACATCACAGAATAACGATAAGCATCACAGAACAGACGGATAATCTGGGAGCCCCTGGTTTCCTTTGAGCCGCAAGTGAAACCCGACGTTCCCCTGGTCGTGTAGATAGCCTGTGCAATGAAAACCTAGACCCCTATGAGTGCGACAAGTTACTCGCCAAAACCAGAAGTGAGACAACCCCCTTCATCAAAGTGAATGGGCCACCCGACACTTCAAGGAATCTGGTAACTTGAGCACCCCTCTGTGGGTCAACCTGTACCCTCTACGAGTGCGGAGAATAGCCCGCCAATTCTAGAGTGAGTCCCCCTCCGTCTCAATGCTATGAGATGCAGACCCGTTGCCCTATAGAACCCGGCTATTCGTGCGCTCCACCGTGGGGTAATCCTAGTACAGAAAAGAAAATAATATGTACAAGGGTGACATCGACCTCAACCCGGTCGTGCCCCAAACAAATAATATACAAATGGACAGTGACGACAGTCTATATGCCGGACACTCGCCCCGCAATTTCAAATGTACAAATGAAACTAAACTGCACTACCATTGCACCCAAGGATATCCATCACGACAATCCGCATAAACCATAACAAGATATATATCCACAGAAACAAGTAACCGAATAAAGTGTGTAACCAAGTCTAATTGAGCATATAGCAATTAGACAACGTTACCAACACATCAACGCATGCAAACGAAGTCACGACATTAGAATTCTAAAACACAATTAGCGCACATCCCAAATATACTAAGGATCAAAAACCAAGTGCACTAAACATCCAAAAAAGTCGAGTTTTGAGCCAATTCGGATGTCCGAATCAAAACAAAATGCGCCCGAACCTTTACGGGGAATTAGAGCACGAAATTAACTTCGAGTCGGGGGGCCTAGAGGGGGTACCCCACCCCTAAGGCCACCACAAGGTGGCCAGAGGGTGAGGCAGACCCGAAATTGCCTATGCAGGGGCAGTTTCGGATCCCCACCGCCCAGACCACCTTGTGGTGCTCTTGGGGAGTGGTCCTAGCCATTCGGTCCCCCCCGGTGTCTCTCCGGGGTGCTCACGCAGCACCCCGTGGATTCTCGGTTTAAACCGAGACCTCGCGGGGTGTGCAAACATCTCAAAACTAAAAAATTCGAGACTGGTTTTTTGACAGTTTTAGATGCTCGAAATAACGTGAATTCTAATGTCGTAACTAGCTATTTTAAGGTGTTTGGTTGGCTCTAATACCATGTTGAGTTTTTCCGGCACCCCGGCCATTAAACCGTGGCCATATGCGGAACAAAAATTTTCAAAACTTTGACGTAAACAAAACCCGCACAAGATCGAACCAAAAACCTTATACTAGCAAACATGTAAACTAGAAGTTAGATGGTTATACCAAAAGGATCGTGTACTTCGGTCTTCTACCATTTCCAAGATCCTTGAGGTGTTATGGATCGAATTTGGTTGCCGGTCTTCCTCCATCTATGATAATCCACCCGAGGGAAACGGTGCAAGCTTCAGCCTCGCCAAGCGAGGCAGCCGGTGCTCCAAGGTTGCTAGCAATGGAGAGTGGAGGTGTAGGATTATCTCACTATTGTTTTTCTATCATCACAAATGCTCAAAGAGCAACTCAAGAAGATGAAGAAGAGGTGAGTAAACATGTGGCATGAGCAACTAAAGAAAATGGCTAAAGTTTCTCCAAGTGAGAATGAATGAGAAAGAACAAGCAACCTAAGAAAAATCACAAGTATATCCCCTCATAAAAAATGGTGGCTACTACTTTCAATCATGCACCAAAATATCTCTTTTCATTTATCAAATAAACTAATGTGGTGCCATACCTCTCTACATGCCATCAAGCCATGCTTATGCCAACTCACCCCTCCACCTCATTTGTAAAACAAATGAATTTCCTAAAAAGAAAATCATACAAATGAGGTGTCCATCTTCTAGAAACTATTCCGTATAAATACGGAGTACAACCTGGTATATGCATCGAAATACACAAATGCGTATTCGTATAAAAATACGAATAGCCAAGAGAGAAAATGAATAGTGAACAATAATACTAGAATACATATATATAAATACATATATAAATTATTAAATCATAACCTGATTTAAAAATCCGGCTTAATCCTAAGCTGCCCGTATTATCAACCTTCCGATTAAAATCTGTGTATCTTGTACACATATTTAATCGGACACCTGTATGTACCAACATACGTAATCTACACCATATCGCTTGAACCATGAAAACCCTCTGTGTGGGACTCTAAAGACTCGTCAATACGCTGGCAGTGGGTTTAACCACAAGCACATCAGCGGCACTAACTGTACGTAACGGCTACCCAGGTATTGAGCGAAAGGAAAGCCGACGAGCAAACTCATCCAAACCCTTACTAAGCCTGACAGTGACAATATACGTACAGTCCGGTCTGTTCGTCTAAGAGTATCGCATATCGAGTCTAGGGGGGATAGATAAAGTCAGACCCCCTAATAACGCGATAATTAGTGTCGGTATGTAACCCATCACCACCTGAGAAATTATCGATTCTGGATCGGTAATTCTCGTCCACCCCGGCCGAGGATTTCTGGTGATGGCCACCCGTGAGAACTAGTAGGCAGCCTCATCCGTTTGAGAGATATTATGGAAAATCTCATAGACAGGGATAGAGAAGATTCCATCATCAACAAAGATGAGCCAACTAGCTTCCAGCAAGCCATTTAGAGCGAAGACTCGGTAAAATGGCTCGATGCAATGCGGACCGAGATGGAGTCTATGTACACCAAAAACATATAGACTTTCGACTTTGCTCCAGAAGGGGTAAAACCCGAAGGCTGCAAATGGATCTTCAGAAAGAAGATTGGTGTAGATGGGCAGGTTAAAACCTATAAGGCTTCACTTGTTGAAAAAGGTTTTTCGTCAAAAACCTGGTTTGGACTATAATGAAACATTTTCTTCAGTGGCTATACTTAATTCCATTCGGATCCTTCTTGCCATTGCTGTCTTCCACGGATGTGGGATCGGCAGATGGACATATAGATGGCTCTTCTAAATAGTGATTTGGAAGAATGCGTTTATATGGATCTACCAAAGGGTTTCAATCAGAGTAGGAGTAGCCGAAAGGTGTGCAAGTGGCTTAAGTCCATTATGGACTAAAGCAGGTATCGCGGAGTTGGAACATCTATTTAAGATGAGACGGTCAAAGAATATGACCTTATCAAAAAATTCAGATGAACCATGTATATATATTAAAATCAGTCAAAGGATTCTTGTCACAGAGGTTCTCCATGAGTAACCTAGGTGATGCCCACAACATTCTGGGGATCCAGATCTATCTTGATAAATTAAAGAGGATAGTAGGACTTTACAGTCAAGATACATCAAC
Organism: Agapanthus africanus; assembly: GCA_030015575.1. NCBI lineage: Eukaryota > Viridiplantae > Streptophyta > Magnoliopsida > Asparagales > Amaryllidaceae > Agapanthus > Agapanthus africanus. Next base: position 8,878,267 of record CM057351.1, read on the forward strand.
ACCATACTAAGAAAAATTAGTATGGAAGATTCAAAGCGCGGTAATCTACCGGCTTATCACGGAATCACCCTCTCCAAAGAGATATCCCTAAATGACTGATTTGGAAAGGGATCGCATGTCGATTATATCCTACGCTTCTGCGATAGGCTCTATAATCTATGCGATGTTGTGTACCAGACCAGATGTTACTTACGCACTTAGAGTGGTAAGCCGGTATCAGTTAAATCCAGAGGAGAAGCAAATGGATAGAAGAAAAGAACATTCTCAAGTACCTGAGAAGGACTGAGGAGATTTTCTTGGTATATGGCACAAAAAGGCCTCCAGATCGAGGCCTTTGCTGACTCTAGCTTCCAGAGTGACAAGGATGACTCCAAGTCCATATCGGGTTAAGTATTCACCTTCAGTGGAGGGGCGGTCTGTTGGAAGGGCTCAAAGCCGAACACCGTTATAGACTCGACAATGGAAAAAGAGTATATCGTTGCATGTGACACTGCAAAAGAAGTAGTCTGGATAAGGAAGTTCTTAATTGAACTTCAGGTGGTTCCTTTCATTGTTGATCGAATACTTTAATATTGCGACAACAACAGCGCTATTGCATTAGGGAAGGAACCCATGTCCCATTATAGATTCAGACATATGCTGAGGCGGTACCACCTGATCAGGAAGATCGAGGTGAGGAGAGTAGATCCAGAAAATGATACTGCAGACTCACCAGGTCTATCCCTCAGACACTGTTCAAGCGGCTATTCGAGATTACTGATCTGTGATACGCCAATTATGGCCTTAGTGCAAGTGGGATATTGTTAGTAGTATATGCCCTAGAGGCCATTATTGTATCATACTGGCTTGTATATTACTTAATGGGAGCTTGGGATATACACGGATATAGTAACAGTCTTGATCAAAATGGTAGTATGCTACCTGGTTTGTTTCTACCTCAATATGTGTATATGTTTCTTAGCATATCGCTTATACATATTGGTAGAGCCCTTAGGATCTTTACTTGATTACCAACATGCGTTGTGATGGCAGTCACACTAGTGAGGGCTGGGTAGTCTACAACCACATCCTATATGCAGGGTTGCCTAGCATGACAGCAATGTTTCGGAGGGCATCGTCCATGCCAAATTAAAATTTTAGCCGTACTAGCTAACCCTAACATAGAATCGTATACTAGAAATCCGACGAAATGAAATGCAAACTACTTTGCAAGTAAAGTGAACAAGGAATACAACCTTTGTAGACCGGTCCTTCACTTCATTAGCTCCGTGTAGTAGTCCCTTCACTGTGATCATGAAGTCCTAGACTCTAGAGAGGCTCCCTTGAAGAAACGAACATGCTTGCTTCGAAGTCAACGAGGCCGAAGATGATCTACGACGAGGAGACACTAACCCAAGCTATCTCTTCACTAATTGTGAAATTAGTGAAGTAAACACCCTATACTATATGGTAAGTAGTAGAGGATGATGAAGTAGGAAGTTTGCTCACATTAGAAATGATCTTCTCACAATATTTTCTCACTTACAAAAAGCTAGCAAGCTTTTTTCATGAAGAAGATGAAGAAAAATCATCAAGAAAGAATGAACTCATCAGGTGAGAAAATAAACCATGGTGAGTATATGACACACACTAACCCTTGTAGAGAGTTAACCATGGCTAGTTATGATGGTTGGGTTTATAAATATTTTAAGCTAAACAAAAATAGAAGACTAAGTCAATGCAACCACAAGCATCTCAAAGCTTCTTGCCATGACAAAGTCTAACTCATTTTTGAATAACTTTAGATAAATAAAACCCTAGATAATCCCTATCATGGTGTAATTCATACACGCACCCATGTCCATGTATCATCAAGCATGACACAAAATAATGTACACTTGCATATATCACATATGTACAATGTGCACAAACCAAGTGAGAAAAGAAATCTTAAGTGAATTAATATTAGTAAATATAATTTAATATATCAAATATATAATTATATAATAAATCATTAAATCAACAATTGATTTAATAATCCGGCTATATTACATGTAACCGACTAATATCAAATGCAACAACTTATCGAATCAACACTTGATCCGGTAACCCGGCTATATCGCATATAACCGACCAATGTCACAAATCGCGAGAATAGAATACAGTATCTTATATCGTATCAATCTCGGTCCCGCACATATCACATATGTGCTTCTACTCCGTTTCGCTTGAGCCAGGAAACCTCTGTGTAGGACTCTAAAGACTTGTCAATACGCCGGCAGTAGGTGATGATCATATCAAACACCCACAAGCCGCAAGCAGTCTGCTAAACGTAACGGCCACCCGGGTATTAAGCGATCAGAAGATTAACAAGCAAGCCTGCTCCTACTCCTGCGAATCCAATCAGTAACACTACTGTAGAGTCCGGTCTCTTCGTCCGATATGTCGCATATCTCGTCTAGGGGTGGTAAACGTCAGACTCCAGTAACTCGATAAGTCGTGTCGATATGAGGTTCATAACGGGTCGAGAAACTACTGATAACACTTACCAGTATATCTCTAAAGTAGCCCTGGCCAGGGACTTCCTGTTATAGCCAATCGAGCACAGCGCAACATCAACCCCCAATACAGGGAGAGACGAAACGCCTCCTATCGCTCAATGCCTCCATGTGATTCGGGACGGTACCCAAAAGCCACCATTTTGCACGTTCTCTTGAACGTGGTAAGGTGGAAATCAAAGCACAGTGGGAATCACAGAAGACTCTATGATGATCTCGGGTCTACAGACTAACATGTACCAGTGCCACCAGAGAACTGCTATCTGACGATAAGTATAATACCATCTAGGAGTTCTCGGCGAGTCCGTTCAGTGTACCCAGTCTCCACTGAGCACCCGCATACTGTCTCTGATGTCAAACACCAATGGATATGGGATCATCCATCGCCCATCTACATGGATCGAGAAGCTATACGCTAGTCTACTCTGATATATCGATACCCTGTCTCGATACACCCACGACTAGGAACATTTGAAGGATGTAATTATCGACTACACTGTCCCCACTAGTATGATATGCATCATAATCCTGGCAGTCTAGTACTCATCCTAAAGGCTTTATCAATATGTAACGTAGAGACAATCAGTGTACATGTTAAGATAAAGAGGAACCAGATAGCATATTATCATGTCGAGCAAGAAATTCCTCCCTATATATGTCCAAGCATCCACTACAATATACATCGCATGTACAGTAATGGCCTCTAAGACATACATATAACTAACAATCTCCCACTTGCATTAGGGCCATCTGTTATAGTATCCCATACCCAACACTCAGCAGTGGTTGTAGTATCCCATACTCAACCATCCCATAAAAGTCTCTCCTGGGAATAGGCCTTTGTGATTGGATACGCTGTGTTATCCTCTGTAGTCTACTCTCCTAACATTGATCTCCCTAGAGATCAACCATCTCCATGATCAGGTGATACTGCCTAAGAATATGTCTAGATCTCTGATGGGATGGGGGTTCCTAGGCATAAGCTACAACTCCATTGTCACACAATGGTAGGAATGAAGTTCATCTCATGAACTTATATACATCCAGAATTTCTCTTTGGTAGCATCCTTGGTAGCGATGTATCCAGCCTTTATCATCTAGTATGTCACGGTATCTAGCTTGGAACTCTTCCAACATATCGTCCCTCCACTGAGGGTAAAGACAATGCCTGTGACTGACATTCGGTCGACCTTATCACCCTGGAAGCTATCCAGTGATTCTCCCAGGATCGATTGATACCATCTCACTACACCTAGTGAGAATCCTAACATCCACTTAGATCTATCCCATAAATCCAAAACCCAGGATTTAGAAGGTATCACCTTTATCCCATATGGAGAATCCTTGTGATAAGAGAAGATTGACCGAGTGTAGCATAGAAAACTCCTTTCCTATCAAGAGTATGTCATCCACGTACAATACGAGGATCACCACCATACTCCCTACTACCTTTTTGTATATACAAGGTTCATCTACCATTTTGATGAAGACAAACTCTTTGACTACCACATCAAAACAGACGTTCCAACTCCGCGATCCCTTCTTTATCCCATAAAGCAACTTGCACACGTTTCCGTTGCTCCCACTGTCTACGAAGCCCTTTGGCTGTGTACTTATAGACGCTCTCTTCTAAATCACTATTTAGAAAAGCAGTCATGACACCCAACCACCAGATATCGTAGTCATGGTATGTAACAATAGCAAGTAGGATCCGGATGGACTTAAGCAAAGGCACTAGAAAAGGTTTCATCATTATCCACACCTGGTCGATGACGAGAACCTTTTGCAACAAGTTTTAGCTTTGAAAGTCTCAACTTTTCCATGTACACCAAGTAATCTTCTCAATATATACCTTGTTGGTGTATATGAATTCCATCTCAGATCGCTTAGCATCCAGCCATTCTCACAGAGTCACCACTCTTGATGGCCTGGTCAAAACTAGTTGGGTCATCATCTCATGATGCAATCCTCGCTCCCACTGTCATAGAGAAAACCGAAGTATCTCTCAGGTGGATGAGGAACCCTACCAGATCAGCGGAGAGGCTGAGGTTCGTCGGGAACTATTGAATCCTTCGGTTCTACCAGATCATCAGCTGCAGTTTGTATAGCTGGAACTCCTTCCAGTTCTACCTCATGACTACTAATTTCTTCGCAAGAAATTCCCTTTCTAAAAGGTGGCATGCTGAGAAGTAAAACACTTTTTGTTCTTCAGTGGGGTAGAAGATATTCTCTTGCGAATGCTTGGGAAATGCAACAAATTTCCACAGGATAGACCTTACCTTGAGCTTGTCTGGATCTTGCTTTTAGAATTAGGCCGGACAACCCCAAATCTTAACTTACTTAAGAGATGGGCTCTTCCCATACCATATCACATATGGAGTGGTAGGCACCTGATTTGGTTGGAAACCTATTCAATTGGTATGCAAATTCTCAAGTGCGTAACCCCCAAAAGGAAATAGGCAACTCAGTAGTACTCATCATAGAGCACACCATATCACATATGGTGTGATTGCTCCGCCCCGATATACAAACGCACTATGGTGTATACGGAGGAGTAATGCTGAGAGAGAATCTAATTCTCCTTTAGAATAGTCCAGGATCTCCGTGCTCAAGTATTCTCCTCCCTGATCACATCAAAGGACATAATACTTATATCCATTTTGGTTTTCTACTTCTGACTTATATTCTTTGAATTTCTCAAAAGCTTCAGACTTGTGTTTCAACAGGAACATATGTCTGAATCTTGAGAGATCATCAGTGAATGTAATGAAGTACAAAGAACCAGTCCTGGCATATGTAGACAGGGGACCTACATACGTCATCATGTATCAATCCTAAGAGTTCACTAACTTTTTCTCTGTTTCCTATAAACGTAGCTATGGTCATCTTATCTTTGTGACATGACTGGCAAGTTTCACAAAATGTAAATTCAAACTGATTTAAATATGCATCTTTATCTAACTTAGCTAGTCGGGTCGCATTGATATGACCTAGTCTACAATGCCTCAAGAAGGATTCGTCCATTTCTGAACTCTTCCTCTTGTGTGCGTTCTATACGTTAAGAACGGTGGTTTGATTTAGAATATAAATGCTTTTAGATAACGTGCCTAAACCGATCAACTCTTGATATAGGAAATGTTCAAAACATTATCCAACAATACGAAATTATATCCTTCTTTACTAAATAAAGAGACTGATATGATGTTGTATATCAGGTTCGGTATCTAATAACATTCGTTCAGAATCAACGTATTTGGTAATACAGGGTGATAACTGCCAACTGCTTTTGCTGCAACACTTGCACCATTTCCAACTCTTGAAACTTATCACCCATTCTCAGTTCTCTACCTATCTGTAGCCCATGTAACAGTTTACATATGTGGGATCCTGATCCGGTATCTCATACTCAGGACGTAAAGGAAATTGAGTTCTCGGTATTGAATACACCCGAAGAAGATGCATCATCATACACTTTCTTCGTTTGGGTGGCAAGGGAATCCTGGTATTCCCCTATTTCCTACTCGGTCTTATAACAATTATAAGTTGAAGCGGGACCAATATTCCCCAGCTCAGTATAACAAGCGGGTTCGGTCAATACATCCATATTATTATCTTGATTAAGGCGTGACATGGTCGCTACCTGGAGAGAGAGAGAGAGAAAGAGAAGAAAACACTCAGTGTATGCTCTTGCAAGATTAGATTGGTTATTATTTTATCTAATCAGGATGGCTCCCACTGTTTTAGTCAAATCTATCTTCAAACCCTAAAAGGTAAGACTAGCCGGGATTAATTACACCCTACAACTTCGCCAATCTTTCAGCCAGGCTAGTGTTGGTATTTTGAGGGAGGTTCCCCGTGCCTTCGCACGGACCTAATTAAAATAAACCTCGTTTTTCCAGGGGCGTAACCCCGTCAACAACTTTCTAGACATCTACTTGATCGGCTGATTGTAATGTGTAACACTCTCCCAGAAGTAACTCTTACTCGCAGTGGGTATCGGGATCCAACTATCTCATAGAAGGTATGCAATCTCATTGCAAGTTTCAACACTTGAAATTCCCGATAATGTTCTGTCCCTAGCAATTTATGACCTTGGCTAAGGTCAACAAATCATAAGCGCTAGTCAAGTTCAACCCGTCATTTCCTGATTGAATTAAACCCACCCGCACGACCCTTGGCTAAGGTCAACAAAGTCGCACGACTACCTTAACTCAATCGCATCATATGCTGCAGATAAGTATTAATTAGCTACCGCACACTACGCCTTGGCTAAGGTCAACAAACGCTGCACGAATACTAACTTATACTTATCTGAAATGATGGAAGGCTACGACAGGTTTTTAAGAAAACCCTTTGCGTAATGAACTTGATCTCGTTGTAGAATCAAGTGATTTTGTAAAGGAGTGTTTTTTAGGCTTTTACTAGTTTTGCTAAAGAGGTCACTCCCGGTGAAGGGATCTCGGCTCTTTCTTTATCGAATAAGGTGCAGGATATTTCACAAATACCACTATGCAAAGCAAAAACTATAGAAACAATCAAAAGACAAACCGAGTGTGTAGCATCTTCTAGTTTCGCTAAAGAGGTCACTCCCGGTAAAGGGATCTCAGCTCTTTCCTTATCGAATAAGGTGTTGGATATTCTACAAGAAATACCGCTATGCAAAGCAAGAACTAGAGCTACCAGTTTTTAAAACAAGTTTTTACAGCATCTTTTAGGTTTCTTTTATTTCATTAATCTCATTAATGAAGTCCTATCATAATATGCTTCCCAAGCATCACATATGAAACGAAAGCAACAATATAATATATATATATATATATATATATATATATATATATATAATATAAGCATTCGTCTCAGAATATAATCAATGATCACATCACAGAATATCACAGCAGATTAAAACATATGAAATATTGGATATAGTAGGATTTCCGTGTTTTAGATTAAGCCTGTATAAAATACGGATTCCACGGTCGTGATGAATAACCAAACCCACATCCCTAGACCCTTACGAGAGCGGCAAGCAACCCTACCAATTCTAGAGTTAGGAGACCCGGGCTCGACTCCTCGAGACGGACTCTTTTCATATCAGATTTTTGCATTATTATATTCCCCATTCTTAATCATATTGCCAATAAATAGGTGCTTTTGATCCATGTTTGCTAAATAGTTGCAGGTTACAGGTTCTCAGAACAATACAGTGAAAATGGTGAAAAGACGCTATAAATGTGAGACTACGACCAACAAATAGAGGAATCTGCAAGATGCCGCCTACAGTTTAAGGAACGACTAAAGATCAGTGAACAGTTCAATTGTACAACGTATAAAGGCAGCACAAGATTCAAGACTTCAACACGAAGCTAACGGCAAAAGTCTACAACATTCTTAACTGTGGAAAACTTGAAGAACATAGAAGATATTCTGAGAAACCAAGTGAAGAAAACAGATGTAAAAAGCAACTTGAAGCATCACAAGAAAACAGAGCCCAAGAACCTTCAAGATGGCCGCGGATCAGCGACCAAACAAGGCTTATGACCGCGGATCCGCGGCCGTGCATCGCACGTGTCAGTGCGTGTCGGTGCGTGTCGGTGGAGTCGGTGCATTGACCCTGTTTTCTTAGGGTAGTTTTGTAATTTTAGATATGGATCAGATGTAAACCCTAGGGTTTCCTTTATCTATAAATAGAAAACCTTAAAGCCTAATTAGGCATGCCTCTTTTTAATTCCTAGTTTAAAATTTTCATTCCTTGTAATTGTTCAAAGAGTGCATCAATAAAATGTAAGTTTTTTTATCTTGAATTTCTTATCTGCAATTTTATTTCTTTGAAATTTTTATCTGCCGTAGTTATTTTCCGCACGTTAATTAGATTATTAAAAGAAAATCAAAAAAATGAATTCCACTGTTAATTCCCTAATGAGTGAGTAGTTCCTCACTTGTTAGGGTTAGGATTGGGTCGGATTGAGAGATGGAAATCTCTCACTCCTTTCTTGCCCATTCAATATTTTAAATTAGGGCTCTATGCAAATCAAACACACACCGCTCACTAAGGCACCCTATCCCACGAGGTAGCGGTGATTCCCTAGTTAAGACCGGTTGTGTTTGATTTCCATAGAGGTTAGGGCTAAGAGTTAAGAAAGGACGGACAAGGACCAAAGGGAAGAAACCTAGTTTCTTCCTGGTTGTGCTAATCCCCTTTGTTAACTATTACCTTAACACCTAAGTTCTTAATTAGGGCAAAGAAAGCGGTGAGAAGAATTGACTTTCCAAACTAACCCAATCCTAACCCTAGCAAGGTTTTAATCCAAATCAAATTCAAGCTTAGTTTTTATAGAAAATCAAAACCTACCACAAATAGGAATTGACTCGTTAGAACAACTAGAAAATACACATTTTCCCTGTGGATCGACCCGTACTCAACCGACTAGCTACCAAGCGACACCGTCTTGATTGCGGTCAATTCTTTGATTTCAAAATGCGCACGCACGCAAAATCTCTACAATCAATCTCCCACTAGACTCTAGAACCCAGTTACTTGTCCTCCCCGCCTTGGGTCTATCCTAATGCGGAAAAGTAAATAATATACAATGGTGACATCATCCTCAAGCCGGAAGTGCCCCAATAAAAGAATATTACATACAATGAATTTTACATGAATCAAAATAAAAACTCTCATCTCACATAAAACCCCCGGCTATTCAAAACACGACGATCCAATATAACATATCACAGCAACACATAACATCACATGACATCAACGTAAGTAAATATGCGTATCCCAATTTTTGTTGACATATAGCACCGAAACCGGCGATACACCACATATTACACTTACGGTCACAGAAAAGAAAGTGAAAAACTACAACAGTTGGAATCCGCAACCACCTTAGACATCATAAACCCAACATATCACATAGTTTGGATTTCATGCCTAACCAAATGAATTCCTTAGACATCGCATGCCTAACAATTATAAACCCCGCATTTTAGTCTCGATCTTGAAAACACTTTTCAATACCAGGTCGGGCAATTCAACAAGATTCCTGGTATCCTGATCGAATGCTCGTCGGAAACTTTAATAGATGGCCGCACCCCCCCGATGCCGTCGACGAAGTGGACTAAGACGGAACACCACGGACGCGAGCACCCGAATGGATGCTTTTAGCGACGGGGTTCTCCTACAATCACTTGGTCGGGGCTATGGGGCGCGGCTATCTAATAAGGTTACCCGGCGAGTATCGCGTACGCTACGTGTTTGCTACGAACTTTTGATCACATCAAAATCCCGTGGCAACCGATCAAATGAGACTAAATTGCTAGATTTATAACATTCAAATTAGTTATCTCATAACTACTTTTGTGGATTCCAAATATTGTATCCTATCACATGATACCCGGACGACGTTAAACTTTTCGATCGATTCATCAAAATCCCATAATTTCCCGACGACTCAACACTTGAGCACTGCTTTAATAATACCCAGAATATGCCACAGTATCTATGCACCAGCCGTAGAAGGGCAAACCCAAGGCTCACTCATGTCGCCACGGAACTACGACATTCCCTAGGGTATGATCACGGTTCCGCGATCCAAAAAATCGAGGTAGGGTTTCATTCTTCTAGAGGGTTCATAGAATTACTCGCATGTTTTTCCGAATATGTTAAATTTGGAAAAATAGGTTTTTGACATTCAATCGAACTTTTTAACTTCATCTAGACAACATGCGAATAACCCGAAACAATATTAAAACTACGAATACGAAACACTCCGAATTGCTTATAGTGTAAGATCACATCACATGCAAAATTAGCAAGAACAAATAACACCTGAAACACCAAAACCCAGACACTGGAACACAGACAAAATTTGAAGGGTTTTGCTCGGATTTTGGCCGGTATGGGGGGTTGTGGCTGGCCAAAAAGTTTCAAAATTGCCTCGAATTTCTTCTGTTTTCATGTCATATCACATATAACATTCTGCAGTTGTTTAAAAAAATTTTTGAATACTTTTTAAAATGGACAGAAACCAAGTTTTTGGTGTTGCAAGTTTCGGAGTATTTCGGTTTCGTAATCTTAACAAAATCCGTTTAATTTTCTACCATGGCTCTGATACCACTGCAGGGTTGCCTAGCACGACAGTAAGGTTTCGGGGGGTCTCATCCATGCCAAATAAAAATTTTAGCCGTACTAGCTAACCCTAACATAGAATCGTATACTAGAAATCCGACGGAATGAAATGTAAAGTACTTTGCAAGTAAAGTGAATAAGGAACACAACCTTTGTAGACCGTTCTTTCACTTCATTAGCTCCGTGTATTAGTCCCTTCGCTGCGATCATGAAGTCCCGGACTCTAGAGAGGCTCCCTTGAAGAAAGGAACATGCTTGTTTCGAAGTCTTCGAGGCCGAAGATGATCTACGTCGAGGAGACACTAACCCAAGCTATCTCTTCACTAATTGTGAAATTAGTGAAGCAAACACCCTATACTAAATGGCAAGTAATAGAGGTTGATGAAGTAGGAAGTTTCACATTAGAAATGATCTTCTCACAATATTTTCTCACTCACAAAAAGCTAGCAAGCTTTTTTCATGAAGAAGATGAAGAAAAATCATAAAGAGAGAATGAACTCATGAGGTGAGAAAATAAACCATGGTGAGTATATGACACACACTAACCCTTGTAGAGAGTTAACCATGGCTAGCTATGATGGTTGGGTTTATAAATATCTTAAGCAAAACAAAAATAGAAGACTAAGTCAATGCAACCACAAGCTTCTCAAAGCTTCTTGCCATGACAAAGTCTAACTCATTTTTGAATAAATTTAGATAAATAAAACCCTAGATAATCCCTAGCATAGTGTAAGTCATACACACACCCATGTCCATGTATCATCAAACATGACACAAAATAATGTACACTTGCATATATCACATATATACAATGTGCACAAACCAAGTGAGAAAAGAAATTTTAAGTGAATTAATATTAGTTAATGTAATTTAATATATCAAATATATAATTATACAATAAATCATTAAATCAACAATTGATTAAATAATCCGGTTATATTATATATAACCGACTAATATCAAATGCAACAACTTATCGAATCAACACTTGATCCGATAACCCGGCTATATCGCATATAACCGACCAATGTCACAAATCGCAAGAATAGAATACGGTATCTCATATCGTATCAATCTCGGTCCCGCACATATCACATATGTTCTCCTACTCTATTTCGCTTGAGCCAGGAAATCTCTGTGTAGGACTCTAAAGACTCATCAATACGCCGGCAGTAGGTGATGATCATATCAAACACCCACAAGCCGCAAGCGGTCTGCTAAACGTAACGGCCATCAGGGTATTGAGCGATCAGAAGATTAACAAGCAAGCCTGCTCGTACTCCTGTGAATCCAATCAGTAACGCTACCGTAGAGTCCGATCTCTTCGTATGATATGTCGCATATCTCGTCTAGGGGTGGTAAACGTCAGACCCCAGTAAATCGATAAGTCATGTCGATATGAGGCTCATAATGGGTCGAGAAACTACTAATAACACTTACCAGTATATCTCTGAAGCAGCCTTGGCTAGGGACTTCCTGTTATAACCAATCGAGCACAGCGCAACATCAACCCCTAATACCGGGAGAGACGAAACCCCTCCTATCGCTCAATGCCTCCATGTGATTCGGGACTGTACCCAAAAGCCATTGTTTTGCACGTTCTCTTGAATGTGGTAAGGTGAAAATTAAATCACAGTAGGAATCACACAAGACTCTATGACGATCTCAGGTCTACAAACTAATCTCTATCAGTGTCACCAGAGAACTGCTATCTGACGATAGGTATAATACCATCTAGGAGTTCTCAGTGAGTCCGTTCAGTGTACCCAGTCTCCACTGAGCACCCGTATACCGTCTCTGATGTCAATCACCAATGGATATGGGATCAACCATCGCCCATCTACATGGGTCGAGAAGCTATACGCTAGTCTACTCTGGTATATCGATACCCTGTCTCGATACACCCACGACTTGGAACATTTGAAGGATATACTTATCGACTACACTGTCCCCACTAGTATGATCTTCATCATAATCCTGATAGTCAAGTACTCATCCTAAGGGTTTTATCAACATGTAATATAGAAACAATCGGTGTACATGTTAAGATTAAGAGTAACCAGATAGCATACTATCATGTCGAGCAAGAAAGTCCCCCTATATATGTCCAAGCATCCACTACAATATACATCGCATGTACAGTAATGTAACATTTCAGAAAATATAAAATATTATTTTTGGAATTTAATATTAAAATATTATATTTCCTGAAAACTGCCGATTTGCGAAATTGGCGTTTTTGAAAAAGGGTATAAATATATACCAATAATTGTGAAATAATTGAAAATTAAAATGATTAATTCATTTAAAAATATATTTAAATGATTGGTAAATCCTGACCGGGCCGATGAGCCGATAGATTGCGAGATTGGTAAATCCACAGAGAAGATGAGGACCCAGAGATATAAGATGCTAGACCGTGAGCAGGAGGCAAGCGGATGTTCTTGTTCTGCAGGTTTTGGGTGCACCGACATTTTTCGACATTGTAGGAGGTGTACCTCGATGTCATTATTGCGATTTTTGTTTGTGATCCGAGTATCAAGCTTGTATCGCTTGGAATTGAGTTTTGATGATTGAGTTTCATGATATCGTTTTCGTGCACCATGGCTCCACTTACTAGGTATTTAAATTTTGTGCATATCTATTGCACTTGATATTGATTTTGTGCCTTGGCTGTACATGTTAATGATTTCATGGATTTCATACAGTTGATTTGATTTCGTGCGTGTAGTACGCACTCGAGTTGATTTTGCACTCGGTATAGTTTATATGTGCTTGCAGTGCATTGATATGTGTTTTATGCACGTAGTTGCACAAGTTTATGATTTTATACACCTGGGTACACTCGGTGTTGCTTTTATACGCATTTGAGTTATGGATTTGTATTTCGTACACTGGATGCACTGTATTCGTATTTCGTGCACTGGATGCACTGTATTTGTATTTTGTGCATTTGCTGCACCAGATTCGTATTTCGTACATTAGTTGCACTAGATTTGCATTTCTTGCATTTGTTGCACCGGACAGGTATTTGTGCATTTGTCGCACTGGATTTATACTCCGTACCTTGGTTGCACCCGATTTATATCCTTGAGCATTCATTTTACCAGATTCATATTTTGTCCGCGTTGCACTTGACGTTCGTTTTTCGTGCGCTTTACCGCACTGGGAATTTATATGGACTGACGCGCTTGGGTTGGATTTTTGCACATATTAGACGCTTGATATTGGATTTTGTGGGCATCGGGTGCACTTAAGTGAGATTGTACTCGTGCATGTTGGATGCCCTTGTTTTAGATTTCATTTGTGCATGTTGGATGCACTTGATTTAGATTTCTTTTGTCCATATCAAATGCACTTGATTGGATTTTCGCGCATGTTGGGCGCATGATATGAGATGAGATTTTTTGCACACCGGATGCACTCGATATGGATTTTCATTCGTGCATGTTAGTTGCACTGGTTTGAGATTTCGTGCACTCTAGTTGCACTTGATATTGTTGTCGTGCACACCGGTTGCACTGGACAGATGCTTTCGTGCACACCCGTTGCACTTAGTTTTGCTTTCGTGCACGTTCGTAGCACTTGTATTTGGATTTGATTTCCGTCCGCACCAGACGCACGTAATTATTGGATACGCCTTTTGAGGCTGATTTTGCTCTTGAGCACTTTGTTTTCATGATGGGCACTATGTTACGTAGTAGCCGAACGGGACTGATCTGAGGACAGTACCTGAGTAGTTTGCATGCATTAAAAGTTAAAAAGAGGGTTTTAAAAAGGAGCTATAGTCTCGCTATTTCCTATGTGCCCGTGAGTGACACGAACGTTTACAAAGGAAAACCTTTTGAGACATTTCAAAAAACGACGGAACGTATATTTGAGCAAAACATATATGAACGTATATTACTATTTTACAAATGAGCGTCCATCACTAGAGCCGTCAGTTACACATCACACGGCAATTCAGAAAAGATTTTGCATGTATTTTCTTTAGTTTTTGGAGATTTTTCAAGTATGCGTACTATATACATGTTATAGTATTTGACTAGTGTATATTGGATTTCAACATTGGATTTCGATATCTGTATCTCCATTGTAATTCCAATGATATGCTTACAAACCCAATGATTTGCGTGATACTTGACGGAGTTCGATTTTGAGCTTTGTACTCGTTTTCATGCGCACTTGACGCGCCGTGTTATTCGTTATCTTCTGTGATTTCGGAGCTCCGTTGATTTGAGCTGATTGTTAAAATATTTTAGTATTTGGGAGTATAAATTTAAATTCGGGGACCGAATTTATTTAAGGGGGGAAGATTGTAACATTTCAGAAAATATAAAATATTATTTTTCGTATTTAATATTAAAATAATATATTTCCCGAAAACTGCCGATTTGCTAAATTGAGATTTTCGAAAAAGGGTATAAATATATACCAATAATTGTGAAATAATTAGGAATTAAAATTATTTATTCATTTAAAAATATATTTAAAGGGTTTGGCATTTTTAAGATTTATTATATGCGGTCTGAATGAAAACCCGATTAGTGCACTGCTAATCACGATTAGGCCAAATCCGTATTTTTACAGTCTTTTATGGCTAGTGCACCATGGCATGTCGCATTCTGGTTACATGTTGTTTCTTGTGTTTTTTTGGGGTATTATATGGTTTGGTCTTAAATAAATAAGAAAAGGTTAAAAAGAGAAAGGGTAAAAGGGTAAATAGTGAGTGAGGGTGAGAATAAGAGAGGAAAGAGAGAGAGAGAGGGCAGCCATCTTCATCTTCCCCCATTTGTTTTCATCTCCTCCTTCAATTCACTTCCCTCTATCTCTACCCCAAGATCCATCTCCAAACATTCACCTAAACCCTATATTCCCTTCATAAAAGTTGATTCCCTCCTTCTCCTTTACACATTGGACCAAGAAAAGTGGGATTTTGACAACATTGGCAAACTAGGATTTTTATTGGGTTGCCCAAATGAGGTAATTTCTCCACCATTAGTATTGTAATTAAATTACCTTAGCACCTGTACATGTTTAGAATCGATATAGTGTTGTTTAGTGAGCTTTGAAAATTTCATGTTAGGGTTTGAGGGAATCTTGAGTGGTGATGTGTAATTGAGCTTAGTTGAGACCTTATAACTCCTGTAGGGATCGTATACTGACCAAAACCTGAGACTTAAACTCCAGAATAATAACCTAGAAACCCCGACATCGGATAATTGTGTGAATTGTGAGGGTGTTTTGGAATCTGCTAACACCCAGGGACCCTAAAAATTATTTAGCGATTACTGTGAGTCATGCAAACAACCTAGAAGCTACCCTGAAGACCAGAGCCCCAAACCCCCTACCCAGGTCGTAGATTTAATCATTTGGGCCGCAAATTGCGGCCTTAGTATTTCCAAATTGACTCGTGCTTGTTCTGTAGCTCCTATATCAGTAAATTAGACCCTCCATATGTACAGAATTGACCAATTTGGCCTAGGGTAAAATCTGGGACCATTTTCTTGAGTTGCTGCTTTGTTTTGCGATTTCATTTTAACTAGATTTTTGATTTGATATTGTGTTCCTTCGTCTGATGTTTGTACGTCAGCGATGGGGGTTGTTTGGTGGTTTTGCAGGAGTAGGCTATAGGTTCTAACCTATAAGCGATTCGCATGCCGTTTTGGTTTTCCGACTTGATTTTAATATGCATTGCGATGGTGTATTAGTTGTAGGTACCCCCACATGGACTTCAAGACGACAAGGATGAGTGTGGCGACATCGACATCGAAAAGCAAGAATCGAGGTGAGTGGATCTATATCCACGGGGGATGTCGGGTGGATGGCGTATAGCACCCCCACAAGTCTTTGATGGAAACCGATTCATAGTAATGGTTAATGAAACCTTTAATAGAAAACTGGATAGAGTTAAAAGGTAGTTAGAGAACCATTATTGAAACTAAAGGATAGTTAGAAGCGATATGATACGGCTAGTATGTGATGAAGGGACTTGAGGATGATATTTGATGATATTGCCGTTTAGGGTACTATAGGACTAGATAGTCGACGTAGATGTGTCATCCGAACCATACCAATTTCCAAACTGAAGAATCGTATACATCTTTAAAACATATACCTTGAGGGACGTTACGGAATTTCAAATGATATCTTGTCCTTAAAAACATCGTAGCCCCTACTTTCAAAACTACGATTCGCATCTTTCAAAAAACTGTTTGTATGGTCCGGGTGTGCATGTTAAATTAGATACTTGTGCTAATAGTAAAGGTATAATGTATTTGTAAAATTGACCTTTGTGAGATATAAATGCGATGAAAAGAGAATACGATTTGACATGTGATATGATGATATGTCGGTATACGGATACGAGTCAATTGAGATGATTGATACCTTGCCAGTCTCCTGATATGAGATTGTTATGGATGCGACCTGGGACATAGGTATATAGATAAATTTATAAATGTTATGAATCATGAGTGATAGCCGTACGAGATGTTAGGTCCGTACCCTCCTCGTCTTATAGGTTGATAGGATCTCTGATAGCTTAATGCCGGCGTACGATGAATTTCCGTACGTAATGAGTTTTACTTGAGGTTTGATCCATACTGTTGACTAGAGGATGTCGTACGATGTAGTATACCGTACGTGATGTTGTGAGGCTGGATGCTGATTGATAGATTCACCGACTCGATCATGTTAGATATATATACCTTATAGTTTTGAGCTGACGATTTACCTTATGCTGCATTCATGTTATTCACATTGCATTACTTATACCTGTGCTAGTACACCTGCACCATTATTGATGATGCGTATATTACACTTACACTGATTTGCCGGCTCACACACTTCATCATCGATAATTGCCATGTCACTACACAGTAGAGTTGCTGTATCATGATATGACTCCTTGTTATTTTCACATCATTACGATATGACGCATGATATATTGATATTGTCACATCACTGTTCCATGTTGCATGATACACGGATATGCTTACATTTCTATCATATGTCGCATGCATCATGCTTTATGATTTTATGCATTGAGATATGCTGTTTTTATGAGATTTCTGGATTTGAGAACCATGGTCATTTTAAAAGAATGTATGTATTGTTTTAAAATCCCGGTTTCTCTTGATATGATTTTTCAGTGTGTCCACCATGCGTTTTCTCGGTTCTGAGACGTGTGACATGTGAAACTCGATTCGAGGAGCTGGATGAGGTCGATTGCGGGTACATGGTGGACCCGGTATGGTACCCCGGGGCAAGAAAGGGATGATGTGCAGTAGATGGTGAGCCTGGCAGAGGGACTACTACCTACCGGTGCTAGTATTTGGGCTCGGCGGATATCTGGAGGATACCGACCAGAGTCGAGAGATGATATGGGTCGATCCGGACTGACGGAGCCCGAGGGCCGATCCGAATTGACGGAGCCCGAGAGATATGAGGATTTACGTGCCGATGCTGGGCACAGTTTTCATGATGTTTTTGAGTGTCGATGCTAGGCACTCAGGTTCCATGATTTTGATGTGTCGCGAGGGACATACACTGATTTATATCCTCTTATTTTCATGCATATGCTTTTACGATACATACATTGATGATATGGTTGGACGAGATCCGCATGCATTCAGATATTGATCATATGATTGGATGATATCCGCATACATTTAGGTGTTGATTACACTATTGGCACACATACAGATATGGTCACCCTAGATATCATAGTATTACCTTTATGATATAGTTGACCTAGGAGTCGTTTATTCGATTTCTACTTGTAGATGTTTTTCTACTCACGAGTTGGCAACTCACCCCCGCTGTGCCACAGTTCTTACAGGTTGACCGCTTGGATCAGTAGCGTTATCGCTGGCACACAGTTATTTTCGGGTGATTGCTTTGGTAGGTGGGACATTTGTATCGTACCCACTATTGTATTTATATTTCATATTGTATCTAGTCAACCCATCAGTGAAAATTAGTAATTTGTATAAGTAATGAGGCTCAGTGAGATTGTGGTTGCGAGACTTAGAGCGAGGGGTTTTCCGCTACTTGTGGTTTTGATGCCTTGCTTATTTCTTTATCTTTTGTGGTGAACTTCGCCATTGGGCGTCGTATACTTACATATACTGCCTTGCATGGTTGTGATCCGCCGGTTGGTGAAGAGCTAGCTCCCACTTGGTGATGCTATTATTCTTGTTATGTATTTATGGTTTTGGATCAAAATTTACATAGGAGGTGCTGCCCAAAAAAAATGACGAAACACGTTTTCAAACTAGTAAATTTCACTTGCATTTTTATGTTCCTTTTCTGTGCATTAAGAAAACTTGATTTCATTATACATTTATTTCAAATCTTCACCTCCTTTATTTTCTTAAAAAGGTTTAGATTTCTGGGTTTCAGTTTACTTAAATTACATCACGCGTTTAGACGTTGCGTGATTTAAATGCTGGTCATGAGCTAATATTTCGGGTCGTGATAAAGTTGGTATCAGAACGCTAGGTTTAACCTTGGTTCGAGTCTATGTTTGACTATGCGGAGTCTAGGGCGGGTATGTATTTCGGAACCTAGGCTTGACTTTACGGAACTTAGACTTGAACGGGGGGGTGGGGTATTAGACCCGAACTTTCGTTATATAGGCTGACCCTGTTTGATGGAGTAGGTAGCTTGGGTAGAGTGACGTACCGTACGTATGTTCCACGACATATTTACGATACGATACTCCACTTATGAAACCTTAGGATGTACATATTTTGAGATCTGTGATTCCCTTTGTACCCATGATTATACATCCATTTGAGATACTTGATTCTATTCGTTTCTGTTATCATACTCTCATTGATGCTCTTTCTTCTTATGATCATGTATCCATTCTGGATCTGTCGTTTCCTTTCTTGCCATTGATCTTCTCTCTTCGACACTCGATTGAGGTTCCTGTCACCATGAGCGCAGTTTGTGCTGCTGCTAGTGATGCGGTCAGGGCGGGCTCGTCTGGTACGAGGGCTGACCATTGTGTTTTCTGGTGACATGGGAGCGTCCCGATGTAGTGTTGTGTTGTGACCTCTTGTTGAGGCGAGTGTTTGGTTTTGCACCGGATGATCGGGCCATTGATAAAGGCTGCCAGTTGTGAGAGGACTGTTGATGTACAGCATACCTCAGAGATTGCGATGTCGTCTACCGTGCAGACAGATGACCCAGCTGTTGCTGAGATTGACGGGATGTCGTTTCCAGAGCTTACGAGCTGATATCGCTGGAGCTTCCATGCAGAGATGTGACATGTGGTAGCTAGTCTATTCCGAGTTGAGAGACGAAGGTGATTCATCAGATTGATGCGCCGACGCAGGCCCAATTAAGTTGAAGATTTCCTGTGTGGAGAGTCTTACTCAGGTCTAGAGATGACCGATCCAGAGATGACCATGATGCACCGTCTTTCCTGGAAGATTGGGGCATTCTTTAGCATGCGGATGAAGGGTATTCACATGTCGGCTAGGCGAAGCTAAAAAGTTTGAGCGAGTGTCAAAACCCATTTTTCCCAATTTTAAAGTGTTCGGAGGAACATGCAAGTGATTCTGTGGACCCTCTAGAAGAATGAAACCCTAACTCGACATGATGACCATGGAACCGCTTTTGAACCTTAGAGTTTGCGGCAGTTTAGCGGTGCCTTCAGTGAGGCTTGGGTTTGCCCTTCTACGGTTGGTCCAAAGGTACTGCGGTATGTACCAGATATTTTTAGACTGTGCTCAGGTGTTGAGCTTTCGGGAAATTTTGGGATCTCGATGACTCGATCGAAAAGGTTGGACGTCGTCCAGATATCATGTGATAAGAGATCAACAAGCTAACCAGCTTCGGATAGAGTACCTCATCCAGATGCATAGTGAGTTGATCGAGGACGGACGAGTATTCAGTATTCCTCCGAGGTTTGGGACGAGTTTCCGAGGATGTGTTTGGCTAGATGTCTTCTACAGAGTGACGAAGATACCGAGTTCGTGATTTCGAGTCCGTGTGAGAGATTCCGGATTGATAGTAGCCGAGAACATTTGCAATACGTAGATAGCGTGACGTGAAGTTGAAGTGGACGATGATACAGACGAGTGGGACTAGAGGTTCGTGTGAGATGCCGACGAGCTGTTGTTACTCCACGTTGAGATTAGAGATTTGATGTGTATACAGAGATGTTGGGATACGGCCAGTTCCCGAGGAGATGCAGTGCTGAGAATGTAGATGTCCAAAAAAATGAGAAAAGATTATGCAAGAGTACCAGCCTCCGTACAGTTTGGAATAGGCGAGATCGGAAGAGACCCTGAGCAGGTACCTTC
Source organism: Agapanthus africanus (assembly GCA_030015575.1). NCBI lineage: Eukaryota > Viridiplantae > Streptophyta > Magnoliopsida > Asparagales > Amaryllidaceae > Agapanthus > Agapanthus africanus. The sequence continues at coordinate 8,899,251 of CM057351.1, forward strand.
CAGGACACCGCTGCGATGAGATTTGCACTAAGGATCAGTTGTGTCACTTGTATCCAGAGGACCAGAGGCCGACGCCAGTAACGTCCTGCTTTACGAGTGGTCGTGATAATTGGCTGAGAGATGGCCAGAGAAGTGCCAGAGTGGAATCGTTCCCGTTAGCACATTGACCGGGCCGATGAGCCGATAGATTGCGAGATTGGTAAATCCATAAAGAAGATGAGGACCCAGAGACAGAGGAAGCCAGACCGTGAGCAGGAGGCAAGCAGTTGTTCTTGTTCTGCAGGTTTTGGGTGCACCGACATTTTTCGACATTGTAGGAGGTGTACCTCGATGTCATTATTGAGATTTTTGTTTGTGATCCGAGTATCACGCTTGTATCGCTTGGACTGGAGTTTTGATAATTGAGTTTCATGATATTGTTTTCGTGCACCATGGCTCCATTTACTGGGTATTTACATTTTGTGCATATTTATTGCACTTGATATTTATTTTGTGCCTTGGCTGCACATGTTTATAATTTCGTGGATTTCATACAGTTGATTTGATTTTGTGCGTGTAGTACGCACTCGAGTTGATTTTGCACTCGGTATAGCTTGTATGTGCTTGCAGTGCATTGATATGTATTTTGTGCACGCAGTTGCACACGTTTATGATTTTATACACCTGGGTACACTCTGTGTTGCTTTTATACGCATTTGAGTTATTGATTTGTATTTCGTGCACTGGATGCTTTGTATTTGTATTTCGTGCACTGGATGCACTGTATTCGTATTTCGTGCACTGGATGCACTGTATTTGTATTTTGTGCATTTGCTGCACCAGATTTATATTTCGTACATCAGTTGCACTAGATTTGCATTTCTTGAATTTGTTGCACCGGACGGGTATTTGTGCAATCGTCGCACTGGATTTATACTCCGTACCTTGGTTGCACCCGATTTATATCTTTGAGCATTCGTTTTACCAGATTCGTATTTTGAGCGCGTTGCACTTGACGTTCGTTTTTCGTGCGCTTTACCACACTGGGAATTTATATGGACTGACGGGCTTGGGTTGGATTTTTGCGCATATTAGGCGCTTGATATTGGATTTTGTGCGCATCGGATTCACTTGAGTGAGATTGTACTCGTGCATGTTGGATGCCCTTGTTTTAGATTTCATTTGTGCATGTTGGATGCACTTGATTTAGATTTCTTTTGTGCATGTTAGATGCACTTGATTGGATTTTCGCGCATGTTGGGCGCATGATTTAAGATGAGATTTTGTGCACACCGGATGCACCCGATAGGGATTTTCATTCGTGCATATTAGTTGCACTGGTTTGAGATTTCGTGCACTCTATATGCACTTGATATTGTTGTCGTGCACACCGATTGCACTGGATAGATACTTTCGTGCACACCCGTTGCACTTAGTTTTGCTTTCGTGCACGTTCGTAGCACTTGTATTTGGATTTGATTTCCGTCCGCACCAGACGCACGTGATTATTGGATACGTTTTTTGAGGCTGATTTTGCTCTTGAGCACTTTGTTTTCATGATGGGTACTATGTTACGTAGTAGCTGAACGGGACTGATCTGAGTACAGTACCTGAGTACTTTGCATGCATTAAAAGTTAAAAAGAGGTTTTTAAAAATGAGCTATAGTCTCGTTATTTCCTATGTGCCCGTGAGTGACACGAACGTTTACAAAGGAAAACCTTTTGGGACATTTCAAAAAACGACGGAATGTATATTTGAGCAAAACATATATGAACGTATATTACTATTTTACAAATGAGTGTCCGTCACTAGAGCCGTGAGTTACGCATCACACGGCGATTCAGAAAATATTTTGCAGGTATTTTATTTAGTTTTTTGAGATTTTTCAAGTATGCGCACTATATACATGTTACAGTATTTGACTAGTGTATATTGGATTTCAGCACTGGATTTCGAGATCTGTATCTCCATTGTAACTCCGATGATATCCGTGCAAACCCGATGATTTGCGAGATGCTTGACGGAGTTCGATTTTGAGCTTTGTACTCGTTTTCATGCGCACTTGACGCGCCATGTTATTCGGTATCTTCTATGATTTCGGAGCCCTGTTGATTTGAGCTGATTGTTGAAATGTTTTAGTATTTGGGAGTTTAAATTTAAATTCGGGGACCGAATTTATTTAAGGGGGGAAGATTGTAACATTTCATAAAATATAAACTATTATTTTTGGAATTTAATATTAAAATAATATATTTCCTGAAAACTTCCAATTTGCGAAATTGGGGTTTTCGAAAAAGGGTATAAATATATACCAATAATTGTGAAATAATTGGGAATTGAAATGATTTATTCATTTAAAATTATATTTAAAGAATTTGGAATTTTTAAGATTTATTATATGCGGTTTGAATTAAAACCCGATTAGTGCACTGCTAATCACGATTAGGCCAAATCTGTGTTTTTACAGTTTTTCATGGCTAGTGCACTATGGCATGTCGCATTCTGGTTACATGTTGTTTCTTTTGTGGTTTTGGGTATTATATGGTTTGGTTTTATGTAAGTAAGAAAATGTTAAAAAGAGAAAGGATAAAAGGGTAAATAGTGAGTGAGGGTGAGAATAAGAGAGAAAAGAGAAAGAGAGAGGGGGCATCCATCTTCATGCTCCCCCATTTGTTTTCATCACCTCTTTCAACTCACATTCTTCCACCTCTATCCCAAGATCCATCACCAAACATTCACCTAAACCCTATACTCTCTTCACAAAAGTTGATTCCCTCCTTCTCCTTTACACATTGGACTAAGAAAAGTGGGATTTTGACAGCATTAGCAAACTAGGGTTTTTCTTGGGTTGCCCAAATGAGATAATTTCTCCACCATTAGTATTGTAATTCAATTATCTTAGCACCTATACATGTTTAGAATCGATATAGTGTTGTTTAGTGAGCTTTGAAAATTTCAAGTTAGGGTTTGAGAGAATCTTGAGTGGTGATGTGTAATTGAGCTTAGTAGAGACCTTATAACCCCTGTAGGGATCGTATACTGACCAAAACCTGAGACATAACCCCCAGAATACGAACTTAGAAACCCCGAACTCGGATAATTGTGTGAATTGTGAGGGTATTTTGGAATCTGCTAACACCCGGGGACCCTAAAAATTATTTAGCGATTACTGTGAGTCATGCAGGCAACCTGGAAGCTACCCTGAAGACCAGAGCCCCAAACCCCCTACCCAGGCCATAGATTTAATTATTTGGGCCGCAAATTGCGGCCTTGGTACTTCCAAATTGACTCGTTCTTGTTCTGTAGCTTCTATATCAGTAAATTAGACCCTCCATATGTGCAGAATTGACCAATTTGGCCTAGGGTAAAATCCGGGACCATTTTCTTGAGTTGCTGCTTTGTTTTGCGATTTCGTTTTAACTTGATTTTTGGTATTTGATATTGTTTTCCGTCGTCTGATTTTTGTACGTCAGCGACGGGGGTTGTTTGGTGGTTTTGCAGGCGTAGGCTATAAGTTCTAACCTATAATCGATTCGCATGCCGTTTTGGTTTTCCGACTTGATTTTATTATGCATTGCGATGGTGTATTGGTTGTAGGTACCCCCACATGGACTTCGAGACGAAGAGGATGAGTGTGGCAACATCGACATCGGCAAGAAAGAATCGAGGTGAGTGGATCTATATCGACGGGGGAAGTCGGGTGGATGGCGTATAGCACCCCCGCAAGTCTTGGATAGGAACCGATTCATAGTAATGGTTAATGAAACCTTTAATAGAAAACTGGATAGAGTTAAAAGGTAGTTAGAGAACCATAATTGAAACTAAAGGATAGTTAGAAGCGATATGATACGGCTAGTATGTGATGACGGGACTTGAGGATGATATTTGATGATATTGCCGTTTAGGGTACTATAGGACTAGATAGTCGACGTAAATGTGTCATCCGTACCATACCTATTTCCAAACTGATGAATCGTATGCATCTTTAAAACAGATACCTTGAGGGACGTTACGGATTTTCAAACGACATCTTGTCCTTAAAAACACCGTAGCCCCTACTTTCAAAACTACGATTCGCGTCTTTCAAAAAACTGTTTGTATGGTCCGGGTGTGCATGTTAGATTAGATACTTGTGCTTATAGTAAAAGTATAATGTATTTGTAAAATTGACCTTTGTGAGATATAAATGCGATGAAAAGAGAATACGATTTGACATGTGAAATGATGATATGCCGGTATACGGATGCGAGTCGATTGAGATGATTGATACCTTGCCGGTCCCCTGATATGAGATTGTTATGGATGTGACCTGGGACATAGGTGTATAGATAAATTTATATATGTTGTGAGTTGTGAGTGATAGCCGTACGAGACGTTAGGTCCGTACCCTCCTCGTCTTATAGGTTGATAGGATCCCTGATAGTTTAATGCCGCCGTACGATGATTTTTCGTACATGATGAGTTTGACTTGAGGTTTGATCCATACCCTTGACTAGAGGATGCCGTACGATGGAGTATACTGTATGTGATGTTGTGAGGCTGGATGTCGATTGATAGATTCACCGACTCGATCATGTTAGATATGTATACCTTATAGCTTTGAGCTGACGATTTACCTTATGCTGCATTCTTGTTATTCACATTGCATTACTTATACCTGTGCTAGTATACCTGCACCATTTGCGATGATGCGTATGTTACATTTACACTAATTTTCCGGCTCACACACTTCATCATCGATAGTTGCCATGTCACTACACAGTAGAGTTGCTGCATCATGATATGACTCCTTACTATGTTCACATCATTACGATATGACGCATGATATACTGATATTGTCACATCACTGTTCCATATTGCATGATACACGGATATGCTTACATTTCTATCATATGTCGCATACATCATGCTTTATGATTTTACGCATTGAGATATGCTGTTTTCATGAGATTTCTGGATTTGAGAACCGTGGTCATTTTAAAAGAAAGTATGTATTGTTTTAAAAACCCGGTTTCTCTTGATATGATATTTCAGTGCGTCCACCATGCGTTTTCTCAGTTCTGAGACGTGTGACATGTGAAACCCGATTTGAGGAGCTGGATGAGGCCGATTGCGGGTATATGGTGGACCCAGTATGGTACCCCAGGACAAGAAAGGGATGCTGTGCAGTAGGCGGTGAGCCTGGCAGAGGGACTACTACCTACCGGTGATAGTATTTGGGCTCGGCGGATATCCGGAGGATACCGACCAGAGTCGAGAGATGATATGTGCCGATCCGGACTGACGGAGCCCGAGTGCCGATCCGAACTGACGGAGCCCGAGAGATATGAGGATTTACGTGCCGATGCTGGGCACGGTTTTCATGATGTTTTCGAGTGTCGATGTTAGGCACTCAGGTTCCATGATTTTGATGTGTCGCGAGGGACACACGTTGATTTATATCCTCTTATTTTCATGCATATGCTTTTATGATACATACATTGATGATATGGTTTGACGAGATCCGCATACATACAGACATTGATCATATGATTGGATGATATCTGCATACATTTAGGTGTTGATTACACTGTTGGCACACATACAGATATGGTCACCCTACATGTAATAGTATTACCTTTATGATATAGTTGACCTAGGAGTCTTGTTTATTCGATTTATATTTGTAGATGTTTTTCTACTCACGAGTTGGCAACTCACCGCCGTTGTGCCACAGTTCTTGTAGGTTGACCACTTGGATCAGTAGCGGCATCGCTAGCACACAGTTGTTTTCGGGTGATTGCTTTGGTAGGTGGGACATTTGTATCATATCCACTCTTGTATTTATATTTCATATTGTATCTAGTTAACTCCATCAGTCAAAATTAGTAATTTGTATATGTAATGAGACTCAGTGAGATCGTGGTTGCGAGATTTAGAGCGAGGGCTTTTCCGCTACTTGTGGTTTTGATGTCTTTCTTATTTCTTTATCTTTTATGGTGAACTTCGCCATTGGGCGTCGTATACTTAAATATACTGTCTTGCATGGTTGTGATCCGCCGGTTGGCGAAGAGCTAGCTCCCACTTGGGGATGCTATTATTCTTGTTATGTATTTGTGGTTTTGGATCAAAATTTACAAAAGAGGTGCTGCCCAAAAAAAAAAGACGAAACACGTTTTCAAACTAGTAAATTTCACTTGCATTTTTATGTTTCTTTTCTATGGATTAAGAAAACTTGACTTTATTATACCTTTATTTCAAAACTTCACCTCCTTTATTTTCTTAAAAAGCTTTAGATTTCTGGGTTTCAGCTTACTTGAATTATGTTACGCCTTTAGACATTGCGTGATTTAAGTGCTGGTCATGAGCTAATATTTCGGGTCGTGACAAGTAATAGACTCTAGGCATACATATAACTAACACTATACAGGTCCCTAGTCATAGGATTATCGAGACGGGGCATCGATACTTTAGAGTAGACTAGTGTATACGCTTCTTATCCCAGCAGGGGAGATGATCTGTCCCACAACCATTAGTACGTCGTAATGGAGATAGTATGTAGGTGCTCATTAGGTTATGAGTACACCGGACATGACTCGTCGGGAACTGTTGGTGGGTATTATACCTATCGTCGGGTAACAGTTCCCAGGTGACATGTGTACAGCTTAGTCCGTCGACTTGACACTGCTGCTTCGCCTCGAGTGTATTCCCACTGAACTTAGATTAATACCCTACCATGACTCAAAGGGGTCGTGCAAACAATAGTAGTTGGGTGCAATCCCGAAGCACTTGGAGGCAGTGGCGGTTAGATAGGATTCGTTTCTCCCTGTATTGGGGGATGATATCGCGCTGTGTTCGGAAGGCCATTACACAAAGTCCTTGGCCAAGGCAAGTGAGATTTACTGGTACGTACTCCAGTAGTTTCGTAGGATGTTTTAGGCTACTCTCCGACACGACTTATTGTGCTATTAGGGGTCTGACGATTACCACCCCCTAGACCCGATATGCGATACTCTTAGATGAACAGACCGGACTGTACGGAGATTGTCAAAGATAGGCTCAGTAGGAGTTCGGATGAGTTTTCTCATCGGCCTTCTCATGGACACATACCTGGGGTCCGTTACGTACAGCTAGTGCCTCTTGCGGCCTGTAGTTAAATCCACTGCCAGCGTAGTGTCGAGTCTTTAGAGTCCCACACAGAGGGTTTCCCTGCATAGAACGAAAAATGTAGAGGTCGTATGGTTGTACGACTGGGTTCGATCGCGTACGTGTACTTTTGTACGGATGATTCAGACGAACAATACTAGCGGGCTTTGGTTTAAGTTGGATCCTAGTATTGTATTGATTGATTGTTTTTATCTTTTTTATTCGTATTTTTCGGAATACAGATACATGTATGTATATACGGACGAGGGGCATTTTTGTAAATTATTAAAGATGATTCTAGAAGTTGACATGTCGTATTAGTATTTTTCATTTTAGTTTAAATGGAAATATATTATGACATGAAGATATTGTGTAAATTGCATAAAAATGAGCATGCCTTTGGATGACACTTGTGGGGGTTTTAGCTCATGACTCACCAAGTTGGAACTTGAACTCTAATTCATTTTCTAATATGAATTAATCATATTAGAAAGGCTAGAGTTCAGTTGAGACTAAGAAGGAACTCTCATTGATAATGCAATGTTCTTTCACACTAGTTTTTTTTCTCCATTACCGTCTTCTTCCTCAAAACCCTAGTAACTCATGTGTTAAGTAATCTAGGGTAAGAAAAGACATTCCAATCTATCTACACACTCTACATTGTCTACGATATCATGAGTAGCGATCTTGATGCCCTAGTTGCCTCCGTATAGGTGGGAGCTCGATGCACATAATCTCGGGTGGATCATTTTCGGTAAGAGAGGTCCGACGAGGAAGCCTGATCCGGACGATCCGAGGAGGCTATGACGAGGTGGAGGACAACGAGTAATGATGACCCGAAGGACATGAACATGAGTTTTTAACTTCTGTACTTATGGTTTACCTCACATCTAGTTAACTAGTTAGGGTTTAGCACCGATCCTGGAGTTCAAGTCCGTGTCGCGATCTTTGCAAAATACGTGTTTTTTAAATTCTGCCTCCCCTCGAACCCTCGGGGCGCACGACATGGACTTACAGTTGTATCAGAGCCTACTAAACCCTTACTATCTTGTTAGAAAGTTATTAGAATTTCGATCGTCGGAAAAACCGAAAACTATACACTTGGCACCCTCACAGTTTCTGTCAATTTTTTAACCGTTCTAAAAATTATTTCAGGGGCTTGAAAATTCTGTGCAGGAAATTCTAAGAACACAGAAGAAAAATGAGTCACCAACTCGTCACAACCGCCGTGGAACCGCGGCGAATCGGTGCTATTTGCCGCCGTTCCGCGGCCAAGTCGTGGCCGAGTTGGCACGTTCTTTTTCTGTTTATCTTATTTTGGTTGTATAGTTATCTGGAATATTTGTTTTCTACCCAGAATTTTTTGGAGTGCTGGTTTGCATTTGGGGTAGATACTGAAAATATATTTCGATCGAAATTCTAATGTACTTGGCTAATCGGGTTTTATCTGTATTGTTTATATGTGTTTTTAAACTTCATCTAATTGCTATATGTCGGTTAGTTTGAAGTTGAACATATCTGTTGGTTTGTGTATATGGACTTTATTGGATCGTCGTGGATGAATAGCCGAGGATGTGAGATAAGTGCTTTTTTTATCTTTCATTTAATGTAAATTGTAATTTGATGTAATATTATTTTACGGGGAACATCCGGGTTGAGGTTGTAGCCGCCATTGTATTATTTCTTTTCACTGTTTTTTGCTCCTAAGATAGACCCAAGGTGGGGTGCACAAACTGCCAGGTTCTTTGAAGTGCCGAGTGGCCTACTCACTTTGTTGAGAGAGGTTGCTTCAATTCTGGAATTTGACGGGTAGTTTTGCTGCACCTGTAGGGGTCTGGGGTGGGGTTTGGCTATTCATCACGACCGTGGAATCTGTCTATCGTTACAGGCTTAAATGAAATATGGAATTCTTAATATATCCAATATGTTCATCTGTGATCTAGAATGCCTATTATTGAGTCAGACGAATACCTATTATTATATATGTTATATAATATACGTCGCTTATGTTTTGTATCTGCGCTAGTCCAGCCCCCGCTCTGGAGTTAGTTAAGTAACCTAACGGTGTTAGACGGGGCCCAGTGGAGAATGCGGATGACATAAGTGGATGTTGTATTTTCGTCTTTTTCTGTGATGATAGGTGTAATTGATGAGACTGCATTAAATTAATACAATGCAAACAAACCAAAGTTGAATCGTTGGAACACTTTTTAAAACCACTCGGTTTTTTCAAAACATCAGACTTTTTGCGGAGCTTAAACCACTCCTTTTAAAAAGTTGTCAAGTTCCTTCGATTAAATCAAGTTCACCACGTTCAAGATTTCGCCAAAACCATTTGATTGATACGAAAAAGTGTGTGTTTGTAGTTTAACCGCAATCAATAACGGTGTCGCGTGTAGCTAGACCGAGATGAGTACGGGTCGTCCTCTGGAAAACGTGGAACCTTTTACTTTTACTTTAGATGTGTTGAGAAAGAGAGGAGGGATAAAGATTTTTATAGAATGTTTTCTAGATCTACGTTAAACAAGAATGTAAAATATAGATCTAGATTATTTTAAAGATATAGTTAATATAATAAGGGGGCTTGTAGGGTTCATTAGGATTTAGTAGTTATGGACGATTAATTAAAAGTTACCCTTTTTATCCATTAATAGATTTAAAACTAGAACGACGGTGATGCGTGTAGATTAGGGTTTCTGGAGGGAAAAGGAATCCCACTCTTAACCCTTATCTCGACACGGAACTCCGTTCATATCTAGCCTTTACCAAAACAATCATTAATCTAATCTCTAATCGCGGTCGGAACTAGCAAAGAATTGCTAGCGCGCCCGATTAGGATGTTAATGATTCTTTTGATAAAGTTCCTAAACTTTATAGGACTTAAAAAGGGTTTAGTTATTTTCATCATCTATTAGCCTACCCTAATCCTATGAACCCTGACAAGCGGAGAATTACTCGCGCATGTTGGGAGAAGATGAAAAGAAAGAGAGGGAAAACATAATGCAAAAAAACAATTAAATAAAATAACTACCTTTATTAATCAACTTGAACAAACTACACTTTAATCCGTAGAAAATGATTACAAACTAGTTGCTTCTCGATCTTTCCTAAGGAGGTAGTCGAACAGTTGATGATCAGCCTGGATGCGTGAGCGTCAGGGGCTTCGTGATCTCTTCGGCTTGATGGCTTTTCCAAGAGGCTCTCGGTGCCTTTTTATAGTGCAAAGCCAGAATCTTTTGCTTCAAAAGTAGGTAAAATGTAGTAGAGAATCATACCCCAAAATCTTGTCTCCTAATTCCCTAGAAGTGCGGCGGATCCGCGGCCAAATGGAGGGTATGGCCGTGGATCCGCGGCCAATGGGTGAGATCTCTTGATCAATTTTCTTGTGCTTGCATCTTGTGACATGTGGCAATCCTAGGCACCTTCAGAATTCAGAAATCTTCTCTCGGTTGCTTCCAGACTTGGTCTCCAAGTTTTGCTTCTTAATTTGGCAAGTTTTCTTCAACAAATTGATTTGTTTAATAAATTCTGCATAACAACTTGGAAAATTCTGCACCATAATCTCAAATAATATTTAGCAGACTTAGTTCTACTAGGATTTGGTCAATAGATTTATTTGCATATATTTTCCTACCAAATGCTAATTAAAATATATTAACACATGGAAAATGGTGTTTTAACACATAAACCCTCATATGTATAATATATTATATTAAAGTCCTTTTTTTAATATGAAAATGGTAGGAAAAATGTAATACAAATGTGCAGTTTTATCAACTGAACAAATACCCCCAAAATTATCTTTGATCGTCCCGAGCAAACTAGTTTATTTAAGAGGAGAAAAAGAAAGGAGAAAACTAAGCACACTTTTGTAGGCAGACACGATTGCACTGAGCACGTGCAACAAGCCGTTAAACCTCTAGGTGTCCCTAGTAGGAGGAGTGTTGTCTCCTGAGGGTTTTCAGCGGATTTCACCCACAAATTCCAATAACAAAAGAAAGATGGTGAAATTTACATATAAAGATAAGAACCATAAAGAAAGGCCTTGAAAAGAAGAGTTTCCAACTATACTAGTTTTCAGTTGTCATGAGCCCTATCTTAATAGTCATGAAAAAATGTTAGAAATCACATCATCCCTCAATAAAACATCGTCTTTATTCTTCATTCCTACCTTTCATCCAAACATTGATCATATAACCCCACGTGTGTGTAAAGAACATCCCTACACTCGGAGAATTCAATTCAAGCTATCATACTCTTGTCCATCTACCTTAGTACTTTTTAATTTGATGAATATTAAGATTTGCTCACACATTTTCATGCGACCGTTAATACTTCTTGAGGTACTAACAGACCGATTACTCGTGTGCTTACTGATTAGGTGATAGTATTTTCCTCGTCTTGCACCACCTAAGGCTTAGCAGTGACACCCAGACCAGTTGGCCTTAGGGCACTAGGTGAAGAGGCACCCTCGCTATATTTTTTTTTATTGCCGCCTTGGCGATAACAAAACCAGTGTTCATTTTTTTCTTTTCACCATTTTTATATTTTCTTCATTTTTTTTTCATTTCCTTCATACTTTGGCTTTTAGACAAGAGCATTTCAAGGTATCCTCTACTATCCCGAGTTTCAAGACGCGTGTAAGTGCATATAGTATGGTATCAACATTCAAATGTTTGGCTTCCAGAATAGAAACTATTTTTCATACTTATTTTTATCCTCAGATTAGTGACTTCCTTCATTTTACTAACCCTTGGGACAACAGCTCATAACTACTTATTACTAGTCCGTTTAAGAAAACTTCTAATTTTCTTGGTTTTCTTAAACTATTCCTATCTTTTGGATGTAATTTTTCACTTTCTACACTTTTGTTATAGAAGATTTTTTTTTTTGAAAATATTGTGCTTATGCAAAATATGATCTAAATTGATGTGTAAATAAGCACAAATCTCCCCCAAACCTGTTTACAGCAGTGTCTTGACTGATGTCATCCGTTAAGCTCAAAAACCTGTAAACTTGGGAGGAAATTATTAATGGGGGCAAGAATATATGAAAGTGAAAATCCTCCCCCAAACTTATTTTTGGCTCACAATTTTGTAAAAATCATTTTCTTTCAAGAGCCCAAAATATACCCCCCCCAAACTTAAGCAATTTTAATCTTTTAAAATCACACGAGGGGGTTAAGGTTATTGGTCAATGCCAAGCTTTGCAAAGACCGAAGATCAACACCAACCATTCAAAAATTTTATCGATGAAGCACCAAGGTTGGTGGACGAACATGTCACCTTTCGACAAAAAGAAGTGGGGAGGTGATAAGAGGTGTAATGGAAAAGAATTGCGTCTCAATTTGGAGAGACGACACAGTGATAGTAATGATGGATTACTCGCATTATCATGATTGTCCAAAAGAAGGGGTGGAGGTCTAATTTCTTCATCTTGGAGTTGATTCATCTCAACACCCGTATCTTTTAAAAATGCGAGTTCATCAGCGAAAATTTCCTCAAAGCTTTCGTCGATACCCCGAAGAATAATGTCATCAGAAAAAATGGGGTGATCGTCTGACTCTATAAAAAGTTCCTCATCAGTGTTAGATGTTGACCCGGACAACTCGGTGGAAGAGTACATGGTTGGGTCAAACAACAACATATGAAAAGAGTCAGTATCATGAGGTTGATCAAATTCGCTGCTGTCGACATCCATTAATTCGACAGAACACACATGAGCATAGGGTTCGGAGGGTTCACTTCCCAACTTGTAAAGGTTAAGCTCAATTGACTTCTTTCCAAAGGATAAGGTCATAGAGCCGTTTCTACAATTGATTACTGCGTTGGAAGTGGCCAAAAATGGTCGACCGAGTATCACCGGGATTTGATTGCGTGGGTTTGCCACAGGTTGTGTATCTATAACAATAAAGTCTACAGGGAATATGAATTCCCCGACTTTGATTAACACATCCTCTAGCTCACCCCTTGGTTGGGTGATAGATCGATCGGCCATCTGAAGAGTGCAATGCGCAGTTTTTAACTCTCCGATCCCTAATTGCTCATAAACAGAATATGGAAGCAAGTTAACACTAGCACCTAAATCGAGTAGAGCACGAGTGATATTTTTACCCCCAATGGAAATAGAAATTGTAGGACTTTCGAGGTCCTTTCGTTTCTTGGGTGGTTGTTGTGTAAAAGCTGTGCTCACATTACTCGAAAGGAAAACTTTTTTAGGTACTTGAACTTTTCTCTTCCTAGTGCACAAGTCCTTTAGGATTTTCGCATATGACGGAACTTGTTGAATAGCATCTAGGAGAGGAATGTTTTTGTTAACTTGCTTAAAAATTTCCACAATCTTCTCCATTTGTGGACTTGGTCTGTTGCCCCTTAACCTGTTTGGATAAGGTGCTTTATCAATAAGGGTTTGGTCCAACATTGGAGAGGATTGTGGGGACGGATTCGATCCCAAAACTGGAGTGGGAATCGACTTAGATAGATTTGGCGAAATGGGCGAAGGGTTCGAGCCTTGGGGAAAACGGAGAATAGGCTCGGTTGAAGGTGGAAGACTAGACGAATTAGGGGAAGAAGAAGAAGCTGGGGTATCATTGGTGTCACTATCATCACACTGCTTACCCACTCGTTTATTCAGCACTTTTCCCGATCTTAACGTGGTAACAACACTCACATTATAACTTTGTGAGTGGCCAGGATTAGGTATGGGTTGAGATGGGAGTTTCCCTTTCTCTCTCGCACTCATTGCGGCGTTTAACTGTGCGATTTGGTTTTCTATTGATTTGATACTCTCAACATGGAAGGAGGAGTTTTTCGTTAGGGTATCAATAGAAGACCTCATCTCAGCCGAAATTTGCATGGATTGTTTCATGAACATATCCAAAGTTTGTGCAAGTGAAGAGTTGTCAGTACCGGCCACTTGTGGTGTAGAAGTGTTGGCTGGATTTTGGAAATTTTGTGACTGAAAGGGGGGCTGATTCTGTGGTTGTGGTTGCCGTGGAGGAGGTCTTTGATAATTGCTTTGTTGGTTTTGATTCTAAGCAAAGTTAGGATGATTCCTCCATCCTTGATTGTACGTGGAAGAATAAGGGTTGTTTCTAGGTCGCTGCTGAAAAGCAGCATTAGCTTGAAATGAAGCATTCATAGGACATTCTTCCGTTAAGTGTGAAGGATCCGAACAGCAACCACAGACGGTCTTAGGAAGCGTGACCTGATTTAGGGAGAATGATGAGAACTTGTTTTCAATAGCATCGAGTTTCTTCTGAATCGCTGCCATTTCGGCTTTTACTGCGATAGAAACATCGAGCTGGTGAATACCTCCCTTAGTTGAAGGTGGTCTTACGCTTTCCCACTGCAAAGTGCTTTCTGCGAGATCTTCCAGATATTTCCATGCTTCACCGTCATCTTTAGACATGAAATTGCATTGACACATTGTTTCAAGCATCTGCTTTGTCGCTGGATTAATGCCCTCATATATAATCCGGCATAAATCCCATCTTTGTATTCCGTGATGGGGGCATTGGACAAGCAGATCTTTGAAACGTTCAAAGCACTTCCAAAATGGTTCATTGGGAAGCTGGGTGAACTGGTTGATCTCGCTCCTAATATGGGCAGTCTTATGGTTTGGGTAAAACTTCTTAAGAAATGCTATGACGAATTCATCCCAATTAGTGATAGAGTGTGCGGCAGTATTATAAAGCCATTTTTCTGCCAAGTCGCACAGTGTGAATGGGAGAAGACGTAAGCGCATAGCATCTAAAGTCAATTGTGAAGTACCCATCATTGCGCATACATTTTCGAATTTGGTGATGAAAACGTACCCGTCTTCCGACTCAAGCCCGTGAAATTTGGGCAGCAGATTGATGTAGTGGGGTTTAATTTCGAAATTATCCCCGTTAGGTGGTGGAAGAGATAGACAAGTAGGAAGGGGACCACGAATAGGATAGCATCTCTCTTGGAGAGAGATGCGCGGTGGATTCTGCTCACCTATGGGCGGTGGCAGCGTGGTGTTATAATTAGATGGAGTGCCTTCCATCATGATCGATGTGGTGTGTGGTGGGGGAAAAGAAGATGAAGAAGTACCGACTTCGGCGTCGATAGCAGGAACGCGGACAAGACGGGCACTAGGATCCCGTGTCCAGCCGAGCATGCATTAAGCGGGTTTAGTGCAAGTGGCAGCGTGTGTGTGGTTTTAAAATTGGCTTGTTTTTGAAAAAGTGGGACTCAAGAAAAATCACCCTAAGATGCACAAGCAACCGTAGAACTAAGGTCACCTAGGTCCAGTCTCTAGACCGCTCCTAGACTTCTAAAGGACAAGCCGCAGGATAAATCCTCTACCGCCTCCGTACTACCCTTATAGCCAGGTAAGTACCAGGTAAGTGGGAAGGAACCACGTCGTGGGCCTAATTAAAAACCACTAGCCTTTGTCACACTTGCCTAGGCACTACAAAAGTAATGCGGATAAACGATAGATTACCCACGACCTTCCTCTGTCCTTATTGAGCGCGACAGTCCTTAGTGTCTGGTCTAGATATTTTTTAAATTAATGAAGGGTTGATCTATATGCTCAGTTTGTGATTTGTGGGGCTTAGGAAGGGTGATGAAATCCCCACCTAATCTTGATTTGGTCTTTGCTCCTTAAAGTCCGTATTAAAATATGTAAAACAAAACCAATCACAAAACTTTTGCAAAAAGATTTTTGAGCGGCGCTATTTTGCAAAGAATCCTGCAGAAAATAGATTTTATTGGATTTGAGAGGAGAGAGAAGGAGTTGAGAATCTTACCAGAGAAGTATGAACCCTAGATCTCCTGTTTCCTTAAGTCCGTGACTCCAGATTCCCTCGCAAAATTCACACACAAATCGTTAAATATGCAATTTACAGTTTTGTTTTAATTATGATATGGATCGTATAAGAATTCAACACAAATAGTAAGAATAAAAAATTACGCACGTATCCCCGGCAACGGCGCCATTTGATTGATACGAAAAAGTGTTTGTTTGTAGTTTAACCGCAATCAATAACGGTGTCGCGTGTAGCTAGACCGAGATGAGTACGGGTCGTCCTCTGGAAAACGTGGAACCTTTTACTTTTACTTTAGATGTGTTGAGAAAGAGAGGAGGGATAAAGATTTTTATAGAATGTTTTCTAGATCTACGTTAAACAAGAATGTAAAATATAGATCTAGAATATTTTAAAGATATAGTTAATATAATAAGGGGGCTTGTAGGGTTCGTTAGGATTTAGTAGTTATGGACGATTAATTAAAAGTTACCCTTTTTATCCATTAATAGATTTAAAACTAGAACGATGGTGATGCGTGTAGATTAGGGTTTCTGGAGGGAAAAGGAATCCCACTCTTAACCCTTATCTCGACACGGAACTCCGTTCATATCCAGCCTTTACCAAAACAATCATTAATCTAATCTCTAATCGCGGTCGGAACTAGCAAAGAATTGCTAGCGCGCCCGATTAGGATGTTAATGATTCTTTTGATAAAGTTCCTAAACTTTATAGGACTTAAAAGGGGTTTAGTTATTTTCATCATCCATTAGCCTACCCTAATCCTACGAACCCTGACAAGCGGAGAATTACTCGCGCATGTTGGGAGAAGAAGATGAAAAGAAAGGGAGGGAAAACATAATGCAAAAAAACAATTAAATAAAATAACTACCTTTATTAATCAACTTGAACAAACTACACTTTAATCAGTAGAAAATGATTACAAACTAGTTGCTTCTCGATCTTTCCTAAGGAGGTAGTCGAACAGTTGATGATCAGCCTGGATGCGTGAGCGTCAGGGGCTTCGTGATCTCTTCGGCTTGATGGCTTTTCCAAGAGGCTCTCGGTGCCTTTTTATAGTGCAAAGCCAGAATCTTTTGCTTCAAAAGTTGGTAAAATGTAGCAGAGAATCATGCCCCAAAATCTTGCCTCCTAATTTCCTAGAAGTGCGGCGGATCCGCGGCCAAATGGGGGGTATGGCCGCGGATCCGCGGCCAATGGGTGAGATCTCTTGATCAATTTTCTTGTGCTTGCATCTTGTGACATGTGGCAATTCTAGGCACCTTCAGAATTCAGAAATCTTCTCTCGGTTGCTTCCAGACTTGGTCTCCAAGTTTTGCTTCTTAATTTGGCAAGTTTTCTTCAACAAATTGATTTGTTTAATAAATTCTGCATAACAACTTGGAAAATTCTGCACCATAATCTCAAATAATATTTAGTAGACTTAGTTCTACTAGGATTTGGTCAATAGATTTATTTGCATACATTTTCCTACCAAATGCTAATTAAAATATATTAATACATGGAAAATGGTGTTTTAACACATAAACCCTCATATGTATAATATATTATATTAAAGTCCTTTTTTTAATATGAAAATGGTAGGAAAAATGTAATACAAATGTGCAGTTTTATCAACTGAACACCATTCGTAGCCCTG
This sequence comes from Agapanthus africanus, assembly GCA_030015575.1. Lineage (NCBI taxonomy): Eukaryota > Viridiplantae > Streptophyta > Magnoliopsida > Asparagales > Amaryllidaceae > Agapanthus > Agapanthus africanus. The sequence continues at coordinate 8,916,792 of CM057351.1, forward strand.
TTTACCCCAATCAGAGCAAAGCTCTGTTCAAATTCCAGGGCGGGAAACGAAGCAACGCTTCTGTTTCCCCAATCAGAGCAAAACTCTGCTTTGAAAATTATAGTGAAAATTAAAGTTAAAATAAATGAAGCAACGTTTCAGATCTTCTACGCATTACGCAGAGCGCCACGTGTCAAAATCAGACACTCCAGCATAGGGAGCGCAGCGCTCAAGGTAGCGCGCCCAATCAGAGCAAGGCTCTATTTAAAACAAAAACTAAAGGAAGCAACGCTTTAGTTGCGCAAGCGCTGTGCTGCGCGACACGTGTCAGCGCAATCGCGCAAGCGCAGTCGCGCTGCGCGTCATGTGTCAGCGCAGTCACGCTGCGCTGTGCACTGCGTGACACGTGTCAAACGCTGGGGCGTTTGCGCCAAACAGAATTAAATTTCAGTAAGATCTTTCTGTTCTTATTAAAACAAGAAAATTGTCTTCTGTAAAACAGAAGCCCTTGGATCAAAGATCCAACAGTGGGGAAAATTCCCCAAATCACTCAGAGAATGATCTCTTTAACAAATTTAACAAATTAATGGGCACTATATAAAGGCCCCTAGAACCCAATTCAAAACACACAGAACAGAGGAAAAAGAGAGAAATTAAGAACTTAAAACAAAAACAGAGAGAGCTCTGAAGAATTTTGAGAAGAACTCAAGAAAAGAAAATAAAAAGGTAAAAAACCTTTATAAAAGAGAAGAATTTCTTCTAAAAAGATCATTGATCTAATAACAAGATCGAAGATCTTCAATAAAAATATAATAATAATAAAGGCATTGCCTTTTGATGAACCACTGGTTCTTTGAAAACAAGAAAATTTGTCTTCTTTGATCTAAAACTGATCAAAATAATAAAACAGTGCCCTGCACTTGTAAATCTGTATTGTTGCGCTCCTGGGTTGGCGCAAGCCACCAGGGAGCGCCACGTGTCAGCTCCAGAATAATCTGCGCTATACGCTGTTAAAATAGAGCACTGCTCTCATGAATTGGCGCAATCCACCAGAGCGCGCCACGTGTCAGAAGTGCAACAGCGCAGCGCACTGGCGCAACACACTGCGCTTGCGCTCACCAGAGCGTGACACGTGTCATTTCCCCATGGACTTGCGCTTGCGCTCATTAATTGGCACAAAGCGCCTGACAAGCTATGTGGCACTCTGTCAGACTAATTAATGCGATGCATTATCAAGGGCAGAGCCCAATAAAGAAAGGTCTATCAGACCAAACAAAGTGCTATGCACTATTAAAAGGGATAAAGCCCAAACTAAGGTCTGTCAGGCTCAAGACAGATGCTCTACATCTCTTAAAAGGGACAAAGCCCAAATCAAAATGCAGTGCATTATTAAACATGGGCAAATCCCTAGCACAGGTCTAACAGGCCAACCACAAATAAAAACGTTGAACATTCTCAACTGGACTTAGCCCAATCATGGCCGTAAGTCCTCAAATTAAATTGACCGAGCACGGCTGCTCTCTTAAATCAATTTACACTTGGTTCAAGGGTACATCTCTGAACTCCTCTAACACCTATCGTTGTAATTCTTCAACGACGTCAGAGAGGTGACGGGTCCCGACGGTCAGATGTTAAATGGTCCCCCATGTCCCTAAACTGGAACATGGACCACTATGTCCCTAAACTGGAACAATAGAGCCAATTGCTCTCTTGCCGGATCCAAACGATCCCGTTAAGTTGATCTTAGTCTGGAGATCAGGCTAACGTATCCTTAACAAACGTTTGAGTTGATCTTAGCCTCAAATACGGCTAACGTATCCTTAAACCAAAATCACAAACCCAAATCTATCAAAATACGGATTTGGACTAATCCACGTCCTACGGGCGATGACATAAATTAGTCTCCGTATACAATCCACGGGCAACCACAAAAAAAACAAACACCCACGACACGAAGTGAAATTATGGAGAAGGAGAAAGTTGTTACCGCGATGCGGTAGCGTAATTAACTGCAGGGGCTTCCGCCTACAGGGAAGAGCGTCTCCACAATCAAAAACCCCTCAAGCGAGGGGGAATTTGACGAAGTCTGCTACATCGGCCGCATCAGTCTAAACCTCCGATACACGGTGCCATAAATCAACTTGGCATCTTCGGAAAGGTGGATGGATAAAACCGAATAGCATCTGCCCCGAATCACAGGCAAGACGTCTCTCACGTCGTCGCGCCGTCCTTCGGAGGGGAACAGATTCTGGCACGCCCGATGGGACGTTTTCCTCTTTCCACTCCACACTTCGTGTGTCATGTTCGCGGACACATCGCGGTTTGCTGTAGTTGCCTGTGGATTCAAGGTACTTAGATTTGGTGTCTTGCTCCGTGCAGAAAACAGAAGATCAATGGCTTCAAACTGCACTGCCTGCAACTGCAACTCTCACTCCGTCCTTACTGGAGGAGTGACTAATGGGCCCCAAGCGGCCTCCCTTTTCAAAATGCCAGTGGAGCAGGTGACTCAAGCCACCGCTAGACTATTCTTCGGGACCCTGCTCCCACCGATGAGCTTCAATGCCCCAATGACATCGCAAGAAGCTCCAAAGAAGTTGGTCTTTGATCGGCTTGCTACTGCCGCGGCCCCTCTCAACGGGTCGCCCAACTTCAATACCTCAGTTTCCAACAGACTGGGCCAGAACGTCTACGAGCCCGCGATACCCGAAGCTGCCATCCCAAAGCGGATAACCATCCCGGCTCAAGCGGACGAAATCATTGGGAAGGCTCCTCCTTCCAAGAAGTCAGTTTTTATAAGGTTGGCTATTACGGTTGCTGCCCCAGGCGAGGACCTCAAAGTTGCTTCTCCTGCTCAGAGGTCTGTCTTTGACAGATTAGACATTGCTTCTCAACGGGTGTCAGTCTTCGACAGGCTAGCGCCAATAACAGTCTATCCTCAAAGCAGGGGGCACGACGAAGTCACCCTTATAGCTGAAACAACTCCATCCGCAAGACACGCTCGACGTCGCAACTGGCGCCGAGTGAGGAAGGCTGGGGGCAATTCCCCTTCTGGGATAACTCAGCTAGCTCCAACGGTGTGGATCGATGCTGCTGTTCCAACCGGGAACAGCTTTGAATTGCTGAACACGGTGCGCAGAAACTCTCCTACCGCGGTGCTGAAGCGAACTCCTTCACCTGTGGAGAATACTCCAGAGAAGAAGCTAGAGCAGCCCCCTCAACGGCTGTCCTCTAAAATTTACAAGGTCTGGCGTCAAGTCCAAGACTCCGTAATGGATCAAGACTATCTCTGCCGACAGGAAAAGATGAAGATTCGGCAGGGGAAGGATTACTCCGTCAAGCCACAAAAAGCAACAGCTACTTGGGTGCCCATTATGACGGCCCCCTCAACTTCGACTGCTCATAAAAAGAGGAGGCCGGAGAAGATCCCCGTGCCTGTAACGAAAGTTAATGGCACTGAGCCCAAACGCCCCAAGTCTGGGGGCATGGTGGTGCATACTGTTTATATGGCATCCGGGAAGGAGGATAGCCGTGCTTCGACTGGTCACCGACCGCTCACCCGATCCGTGACGAAAGCCCAAGAGCAGCAACAGAAGCTTCAGGAAATGATGACTGCAATGGCCGCACTTACTGGGCCAAAAGAAAGCTCGGAAGCATCATCAGAGCAGTGTCATGAACAAGAAACTGACGCTGACTTCCTACATAGAGTCCTCGAAAAGAAGGACAAAGAAGCCGCAGAGCAAGCGGCTAACATAAAACAAATGGCGCTCCTTTTTCAGGACATGGTGGGTATGATGATCCAACAAGATCCTCCTGCTGAAGATCCTCCGATCGTCCTTGAAGATGACAGAGGAGAAACGTCGAATCCTCCACCGGCTCTGTCATCAGCCAAGGAGGAGGCAATTTCCAAAACTAACCTGGATGACTATATAGCTCAGCAAATACGAGCTTATCAGGCGAGTGAAGCGGTTGGGCAAATTGTTAGAACCGGACGACCCTATCCGGGCTGGTACGACCAAATCAGTTACCCGCCGGGATATACGATCCCTAGATTCCACGTGTACAAGGGGACAGGGAATCCACACCAGCATGTCGCTCAATTCAGGGCCTTATGTGGCAACACTGGAGGCGACGACAAACTCCTGCTTCGCCAATTCGTCGGCAGCTTAGCGGAAATAGCCTTTGAATGGTATTCAGAGCTACCTAACGACTCTGTTAAAACATTTGCGGAAATGGAGTTGCTGTTTACACAAAGATTCGCGAGTGCTAGTGGACGCACCCCGATAACAGCACTGATTAACGCCAGGATAAGGCCTGGCGAAACCTGGGTCCAATACGCAATACGATGGCGGAACCTATGGTCGAAATGCGAACAACGCATAGAAGAGGCACCTGCGGTAGGTATATTCGTGGGCACTCTTGATCCGCAAGCGACCATCTCGCAATTCATGATGTTCTTCAGGCCGACCACCTTCCAGGCCTTGATTGACAAGCTGACCCAAATGGATCTGATGGGCCATAGACCGTCTCCTCTAAAACCAGACTCTCGAAATGAGAAAGGAAAAGGGAAAGCGATCGTCGTCGCCAATGCTCAACAACAGCCGAACAACTCAAAGCCGGTCGTTCGCCAAAATAACGTGCGTCCACGCCCATCCCTCGAGGAGAGACTGGGACGTCCTTACTCGTTTCCTCAGAATAAAACGAGAAGACTGTTCGAGCTGGCAGTGCGCAACAGACTCATCAATCTGCCAAGTCCAAAACGTCTATCGCAGCCAGGCGATCTCAATAATCCCAATTATTGCCCTTACCACCAAACGGTAAGTCACCCGATCGAGGATTGTTTCATCTTTAAGGGATGGATCGAGGATCAGTACCTACAAGGCAAGTTCATGCTGTCTGAAAACTGGAAGGTAAACCCACCACAGCCGCACACTCCAAAGAAGACGGACACAATGGGGGCAGTTTGTTCTTTTGTCAAGGACGAAAACGATGGAGAAGACCCATCAGATGAATCCGATGACTACGTAGCGACTTGTCATGTGATCTCTCACTCATTGGCGATGATGAAGAGGCTCCTTACACCGAGAAATCAAGGGCGAACCCTGAACCAGAAATTCTGCGGCCGTCAGACGAGTTGACCGTTGCTTTCCTGAATGAGATTCTTCTGAAAGTTAAAACCAATCAAGAGCGTGAGATGGCCGTACTGGAAGGAGCTAAGCACCGAATACTAGACCAAAGAATCGAGGCACTTCCGTCGAATCAAAAGTCATCCGCTGCGGGTAAAAACAAATTCAAGTCGAGGAAAAGGTTCGCCAAAGCCCTATCAGTGGGAATGAAGCTACCGCCCTCTAAAGAAAATACTCTCGGTGGAGTAGAGATGCATCCTAACTTCTGCTTATATCATCAGAAGATCATACATCCTACCGAAGACTGTGACTCCTTTAAGTGTTGGTGGCAAGGATATGTCGCTCAAAAGCAACACTTCAACAGGACAAAGTGTGAAGCTCGTAGACATCAGAAAAATGTGATAGATGAGCGCAAAAGAGCCGCCGGCGACTGTCACATAGCCGACTCCAAGGGATCGCAAATTATCACCTTTGGAAGCGACTCCGACGAAGAAGTTGCCCTCAACCCTCTTTTCGAGAAATCCATTTCAAAAATGAAAGAATTAAGGAGTTGCGAAAACATTCAGCCGTGCAAATCGCCCGCTACTTGAAAAAAATCTCGACCCCGCAAACAAAGGATCGAGCAAAAAGGATAAAGGAAAGGGGAAAATGACCTTCGTCACCAACACTCGACAACAGTCGAGTGGCCCTAGACCGGTTGTTCGTCAAAACAATATGCGTCCACGCATATCCCTCGAGGAGAGGTTAAGACGCCCTTACTCATTTCCTCAGGATGAAACAAGGAGGCTGTTCGAAGTGGCGGTGCATAACAAGGTTATCACTCTACCGGAGCCGAAACACCAACTACAACTGGATGATGTCAACAGTTTTAATTATTGCCCTTACCACCAAACGGTAAGTCACCTGATCGAGGACTGTTACGTCTTCAAAAACTGGGTTGAAGACCAATACCAACAGGGCAATTTCACGCTATCCGAAGACTGGAAAGTGAGCCCGCCACGACCACATGCTCCTAAAAAGGTGAACACGCCGGGGGCATCATGCTCAGTCATAGAGAAAGCCCCATAGACCAAAAATTCAGTAAACTAGAGATTCGCCTCAAATACGGTGATGATGGACCGTAATGTCCTAAAACTTGCAAATGACTGAAACGTCGTTAAACTACTACCAACCCGCGGCATCCCCAAGCTGACGTGGTGTTAAAAAAGAAAAAAGAAAAAAAATGGTATGTCCATAAGCAAAATGGGCACGGATGAAAACCCGAAAGGGCTCCGTGAGTAAAAACAGTAGGGCTACCGGCGAGTGTTTGTGAAAACCCGAAAGGGCGCAACCTCGTTAAAAGACACTTACAAGGTCCTCTCGACCTTGTAAGGAAAAACCACCCGCGTGAGATCCTTACGACTCACAGGGAAGCAACACACTTAGGGATCCTCACGATTCCTAAGGAGAAATTACACTTGCGAGATCCTCACGACTCGTAAGGAGAATTCTCTTATGGGACCCTCACGGCTCATAAGATTTGAAAGTCTTAAGTTACAGAGACCTTAATCTGTTCTTAAGCAACCCCCACAACCTTCGATATTGCCCTACAAGCGGCTCATACTGACCCTTGTATATAATCCACGGGCGCGAATAAACATTTCCCCAGCAAAGTCCCACACGTGACTAGGGATATGTCCATACGGTGAACAGCCCTTGAAAGTCCTCTCGACTTATAAGGAGAAAGCACTCTTGTAGGATCCTTATGACTTATAAGAGAATATACACTTAGGAATCCTCACTATTCCTAAGGAGAAAACACACGTACAAGATTCTCACGACTTGTAGGGAGAAATACCTTCGTGAGACCCTTACGGCTCATGAAGTCAAAAGCCTTAGTCGACAGGATCCTAACCCTGTTTGCTAAGCCACCTTTGTTCGAAATCGACAGAGGCAAATGATGATTCGCACCTGGTACTATCCCAGTGGTAGCGATGTTGATGCCTAAAATGGTATCAAATTCCAAGTCCTTTTACGGCAAATGATGATTCGCTCCTGGCAATATTCCAGTCGCAGCGATGCTGATGCTAAGATTGGTATCAGATCTCAAATCCCTTACTCGCAAGAAAAAAAAATCAGCGAGCCAAAAAAAAGAGAAATGCATATGAAATAGCCGAAATGATTGGGCAACTCGCAATAAAAAGCAGCGGGTGAAAATAAACTAAATAGCCGAAATGATTGGGCAACTCGCAATAAAAAGCAGCGAGTAAAAATAAAATAAATAGCCGAAATGATTGGGCACCACGAAAAATAGCCGAAATGATTGGGCAATCGCGACCTTCGCGATATAAAAGCTGAAATGATAGAGCATCACGGAAATAAAACAATAAAAAAAATATATGAAAATTTTGCCCTACAGGTGAGATCACATCGATCCCTGTATATAATACAGGGGCACAAACCGAGAGGGGACCATACCTTCCCAACAGACTCCATCAGAAAGCGAAGCCAAATCTCAACGGTTCATAGACAACCTAGAGACGATCTCGACATTTGTCGCAATATTGCAGACGCAATGTCAACAAAGGAAGTAAAGGAAGATCCCTAGCTTCAGGGTCTCGACGTCCACATCGACAACTTAGAGATCACCAACGGCGTTTCTCCGCACTCCAATCAGATGCATACGTAATGTCAACAATCGACCTCAGAGTCGCTACGAAACGGAACTATGGCAAAGTCCCTAGTTCCAAATCTCAATGGCCAAATCTAAAGCTGGAGACCAACAACGGTGGGCCTCCTCATTCCAGCATGACACAGAGGTTACACCATCAAGCGGAGTGAAGGCAAAATCCCAACTCCACCTCAGCATTCGTCTCGTTACAGCAAACGCAATGTCAACAAAGGCGTTCCTTTGCAGTCCAGCAGGATGCAGATGCAATGTCAACAAAAAACCCCATGGTCAGCAAAACGAAGCGATGGCAAAATCCCAGCTTCATCTCAACGATCGTCTCGATACAGCAGACGAGATGTTAACAACGGCGTTCCTTCGTAGTCCATCAAGATGCAGATACAACGCCAACGAAAGACCCCATGGTCAAACAAACGGAGCCATGGCAAAATCCCTAGATCCAAATCTCGATGGTTCACCAGCAACCTAGAGACAACCGCGACGTTCACCTCGATACAGCAGATGAGTTGTCACCCCAGCGTTCTTCCTCCAGCAGGGTTCAGACGCGACAATCAAACAAATGGAGCCACGGTAAAATCCCTAGTTCCAAACCTCGACGGTTCACCAGCAACCTAGAGACAACCGCGACGTTCGCCTTGATACAGCAGACGAGTTGTCACCCCAGCGTTCTTCCTCTAGCAGGGTTCAGACGCGACAATCAAATAAACGGAGCCACGACAAAATCCCTAGTTCCAAACCTCGACGGTTCACCAGCAACCTAAAGACAACCGCGACATTCGTCTCGATACAGCAGACGCGATGCCAGCAAACGAAGCAAAGGCCAAATTTCTAGCTTCAGGGTCTTGACGGCAACTCATATAAAACTTGAAAGACTATCGGAGATCATCCCAGACCAGCGCGGAGTGGTTATGACTCATCGGGGCTCTCCAAAATGAGCCTAACCTCAAGTAAAAAGCGGCATGGCAAAATACCTAACGCTTGCTCTTCCGACGGTCAAACTGCCAAGGAGGATTGCTTGAAGACGTCTTGTCCAGCCCCTAAAGGGATCAGAGACACGGCAGTCGCAGGGCTACTCGAACAACACGATTGCCTATCGAGGAATATATCAGCTTATGCGACGGTACGACGGCCAAAACCCTAAGTACCACAGACCCTAACGGACTTCTGTCGTAAAGAGCAGAGGTTAACTGTGACGTTAGGATATTCTTGCGAGAAATGCTCGATTCGTCTCGACTTGTGAGGAAATTAATGTCTTTGGGAGAACCGCTCGATTCGTCTCGACTCGTGAGGAAAAGCCTTAGGCAGCTGGGATTAAAAACCTGTTTCCTAAGCACTGGGACCCTGCAAGTCGGCCCAAAACGGTCTCGTGCATACTATCCACGGGTCTCACTCTCCAAAGTCGAATCTCGACAAGGAGGGAAACAACGGCTTACGGGTCCTCTCGACTCATAAGAGGGAAAATTCTCTTATAAGATCCTTACGACTTATAAGAGAAAATGCACTTAGGAATCCTCACGATTCCTAAGGAGAAAATACACCTACGAGATCATCTCGACTCGTAGGGAGAAAAGTCTTTATGAGACCCTCATGGCTCATGAAGTTGAAAAGCCTTAGGTAGCAGACCTGAACCAGCTTCCTAATGTAAGTCCACGGTAGCGCTCCGGCATTCTAACAGACGCCAAATGCGGAACAAAAACTTTTTAAAACTGGCGCTATCGCGTACCGTAACCCGGATCTTCCACTAAAGTTAAACTAACAAATTACAAATGTGTAGAAACGTTATACCGAATGATCCGAGTCCTTCGGTCTTTAACCATCTTCCCACACTTTGTTGCGGCTGCTCCGATCTCCTCGATCTCCAGTCTTGTCGTCCAGGTGGCACCACGTCGACGGATCTTTAAACGGGCTCCCGCCTCTGAACCGAGACAACTCGATCATCAAGTTTGCTAAAAGAGACGACCAAGATGAAGTAGAGAATGAGTAGAACACTTTGTCTCGTTACGTCCAAGGCTATGGACGAACGGTTAATGAAGTTGCCATTTGAATCGGGTGATGGAAAAATGGAGCTATGAAATTTCCATACACATAAACTATAATCTTTTCTCAAATGAAATCAATCAACAACCATGAGCTATCATCAAGGGGTGGCCGGCCATTTTAAGGAGAGGGGGGAAGTGAGTGTAGGAGAGGGAGAGGTGACCATAAGCACAAACTTATCATAACACCTAGTATGAACACAATAATGTAAAGCATGACTCATTAACCTTAGTCATCAAAACATTAATGGAACAATTAATGCTAACAATGAATCATCAAGCCTTGTCACCACCTTCTAGAAGATTCTAGAAACTTCTACACTCATCCAAAGAAAAGATAAATCCGTATTTAACCGACTGTCAAATACGGCTGATAGAAAACTGGAAACTGGCAACTTCCAAAAATGATCCTGAAACGAATTTCAGGATAACCCCGTATTAGTATAAACATACCCGCATTTGTATTACGACCGAATATAAATGCAACTGAGACAAAGATATTATATCTACACAGTATAATACTGGGTTCCGGCTTAAACCAAAGCCTACCAGTATTATCTGCCTGAAAAACGACACGTGCGAAAATGCACGTGTTTTTTCCGAACCTTGCCATATCACCATACGGCCTCTACAACGTTTCGCCCGAACTTAGGAAAGTGTCTGTGGGGGACTCTAATGACTCATCAATACACTGGCACTGGGTATAACCAATAGCACGTCAGAGGTACAAGCTGCACGTAACGTTTTGCCTATGTATTGATTGGAAGGGAAGCTGACGAGCGAACTCATCTATAAACCCTACTACGCCTGACAGTGACAATGTATATACAGTCCGGTCTGTTCGTCTAAAGAGTATCGCATATCGAGTCTAGGGGGGTGGATAAAGTCAGACCCCTAATAACGCGATAAATCGTGTCGGTATGAAGCCCATCACCACCTGAGAAACTACTGATCCAAATCAGTAATTCTCCACTATCTCGGCCGAGGATTCCTAGTAATGGACACCCGTGCACTGCGCGACATCAACCCCCAATACCGGGAGAGACAAATTCCCGACGATCCGCTCACTTGCCTCCAATGTGGCTCGGGACTGTACCCAACTAAAACCTGTTTGCACAACTCCTTTGAGCGTGGTAGGGTAGTAATCTAAGCACAGTGGGAACTCATACGAGACAAATGACGATCTCAGGTCGATGAACTAACCTGTACACATGTCACTAGAGAATTACTATCTGACGATATGTATAATACCAACTAGCAGATTCCCGGCGAGTCCTGTCCGGTGTACTCATAACTCAATGAGCACCTGTATACATCTTAGGTGAACCAACTAACACCAATGGCTTGTGAGACCGGCCATCACCCTTCGTCGGGGTCTCGACTGTATACACTAGTCTACTCTGGAGTATCGATGCCCTGTCTTGAAACTCCTACGACTAGGTACTCTTTAAGGATGTGCTTACAGACCACAGCTCCCACGTATATGATCGCCATCATACTGCTGGTAGTCAAGCAAGAATCCTATGGGCTCTATCATCATGCAATAGTGAACTAAAGCATGTATACGATGATAAAGACAAACCAGATAGCATACTATCATCTCGAGCAAGACTGTCATATCGGTATTGGTCCTGCCTCAATCATTGCAATCACGTACCTGCGATCCAATAATTGACTTTGAGGGCACTATCTCCAACAATCTCCCACTTGCCCTTAAGTCTAATTATTGTGATGTCGCATACTCACAGCCCGTGTGATACCGAACATCCAACTCCTCTACTAATCAGTTTCACAAAGCTAGTTTGTAAAACTCTTGTGTTCGAGAAATAGCCTCAGTGAGTGGACCCGCCCTGATGTTTCTTTCTATGTCTCTCTTAATCTCAAGTTCGCGGAGAAAGCCATCTCCCGAATCGAGTAATACCTGCCTTAGAATATGTCTGGATATCTGATGGGACCTAGTTCATAAATAAACTCCAAATCCAAACTTCTTAGACTGTATCTGTCACGACCCGAAGTACGGAACATGACCGGCACTTAAACTACGAACGTCTCAAGGCGTACGTAATCTAAGTAAACCGAAAACCCAGAAATCCAAACCAAGAAAAGATGTAGAGTGCAGGAAAAACCAACTTAAAGCAAGTAGTTTCAATAGCATAAGCCGAATTATGCGGTTTTTAAAAACATCAAAAATTTCCTAAAAATTTCGGCAGAGTCTCCTTTGTAAATACTGGCTCCCAAACGGGATACAACATGAATAGTATACGAAATCAATAAAAGGCATCCCCAAGCGGGAGCTAGCTCTTCGTCAAACGACGGTCACAACCACACAAGCAAAATAATATACAACGCCAACGGCGAGGATCAAAAACTCAAAAGGGAACTCAAATCCACAAGAAATCCGCAGAAATACAACGCACGACTCTAAGGTCGAAAGAATAACATCACTGGTCTCTATATCAAAAATAATACATGTTTGGTTGATGGAACTTCTAGATACAACAGAATAATAATATACAAGATATAAAATGGGGGTACGATACAAGTAAACCCACCTACTAGCAAATCACCCGTAGGAAACTATGCCCGCAAGCCGTAATGAAACCTGTACGACAAACCTGCAAGAAACTGGGGCACAACGGGGGTGAGTTGCCAACTCGTGAATAGAAAAATATCTACGCACAGAAATCGCATAAATAACGCAACCTAGGTCAATGATCATAATATATCCTCAAATATATGAATAACACGTAGCCTATAACAAGGCTAGGGTAAATATCTAACCCGAGTGTAATCTCATGTGCCCGTGTCAGTGCCTCAAGTAGCAATATATCATATGAATGAGGTATGAATGCATGAAAACAGAATACATGTAAATGAAGAACCGTTTTCATAATTTAGTGAGATTTCCTTTGTATTTTTAAAATGAGGTATCGTAATGAAATCAGCATAAAACAGTGCCTAGCATCGGCACAAAACGTAATCCCAATATCTCGATATCTCTGTATCACAGTTTTTGTACCGCAATATCTCGAAATCTCAATGTCTCAATCACAATATCTAGGGCGCCGTCAGTCCAGACCGGCCCCTACCATCCATCTCAAGACCACGACGGTATCCTCCGGATATCCGACGCGTCGGGTAAAATCACCGGTAGGTAGTGCTCCCCTGCCAGGCTCACAACGTCATCATCACGCGCTTCTTGCCCCGGGGTACCTTACCGGGTCCACCATGTACCCGAAACGGTTCATCCGTCTCCTCGAATCGGGTCTCGAAATCCATCAGCAAACTCATGGTGGACGACTCATACATCATGGGAAAAACCGCACTTTTTATTTAAAAAGAGAGAAATCAGTTTATATAAGTTTTGCGGTTTTCCCCCCAAATCCAGAAAATTTCATGGAAATCCGAATCCAAATCATCAATAGCATGTAAAAACCATGAATATAGGCATAACAATGAATAACAGTATGCATGAAGTGACAAGTAATAACTACAATGTTAAGCTGGCATATAAGGCAGGCATTCTAATATCATGTCAAATTACTAACTAACAACCTAAGTCAAGCAATAATATTTTCTAAGGTGTACGTGACATGGCAATTACCGATGAAGATGTGTGTGAGCCGGCAAGTAAGTGTACGTGGTACATACGCATCATCGGTAATGGTGCTGGTGTCCTAACAATATGATATCAACATTGCAATAAGAAATTATAACATAAGTATGCGATGCGAAGCGAACCATAATAATAAGCGGGAGCTGAATACTAGACGCAACTGTAACTAACCTGCATTAATCTAATATAAGTCCTACAAATGGTGCCTTTTGAAATAACACGAATCAGAGGGTTTTGAAAATAGGAGCTACGGTGTTTTTATGAAAAGATACGTCTTTTGAAATATCCGTAGGATCCCTTGGGCTGTCTTTTAAAATACCCACGATTCGTTAGTTTTTGAAATAGGTAAGAATCGAATCTAATCTAACAACTAAACTAAACTAAAGGGCTAAGCTAACAAGCTGGACTACAGATAAGGAAACCGCCTAACATCTGAGTCGATCCATATACATACCTGTATATATATTAGTTGGTGATCCCGCCTCAATAATATCATATCCGATACCATATCTACAATCAGACATCCCAAGTCAAGAGTGCGGATCGATCATCAAGATATAGCTCGTACGTAAATCCGTCGTACGGCATCCCCAAATCTGGGTACGGGTCAATATCATATTTCTCACACTACTCCTCTGGTATCCTCTTTATCCAAGATCATAGTCTAGGGTACTGACCTATGTCTAGTACAATACTAATATCCTCAATATACTCATGATCTGACTACTGATCGACAATCTCATACAAACCGATATCGTCAGCACATATCATCATCAAGGGGTATATATCGCCCGATACGGCCTAATATCAAAATCCTAGCATATCATGCCTCATATCACGATCACATGTCGACCATTTTGATTATAGCACTATTCACCCGTATCGTCGTTCAAAGACCCGCTATAATAACAGGACGTATCTCAAATACGAATCCTGCTATATCACCGATATCACAACCACAAAACAAATCTCATCGACTTAGCTCAAACCCAAGTATCATCCTCAAATCCGTATGTGAACACATAGTCCCATACCCATGTGAACACATAACTATAAAGAATCCCATGAGAACATATAAATAGGAATGTATGCAAGTATGTATGTGTGTATGTGTAGTGCAACACTACCCTAGGGTTCGCAACACTAAAATAATCCAACACCAATATCCATCCTAACATCGTTATTAATCTCAAATAATATATAATAATTGTTGGTGTGTATACGCATCCGTATACACCACCACGGACTGCGGGGGTGCTATACGCCATCCACCCGACTTCTCCCCGTAGATATAAATCTACTCACATGGTCCTCGCTCGCCGGTGCCGATGTCGCCACGCGCTTGCTTGTCGTCTCGAAGTCCACATGGGGTACCTACATATCATAACGCACCGTATCGCATTAAAATCCGACTCAAAAACCCTCGACGTCGGCGTACAAACGCCAAACCATCGAGAAAGCTCTCAACACACTCATTTGTACAATTACAAGCACTAATTATAATATAAAATAGCTTAAAATTCACAAAAACCCCAATTTCACTTAAAAAGTCATTTTCCCGAAAATCTGGCAAGCACAAATCACCGTTTTAGTACAAAACTCGATGTATAAACGAATCTAGCGGCCACAATATTCACTAAATATCTTAAATAAGTCATAAAAACAATTCTCATAATTTAATCTCATTAAATTCCAAAAACCCTAAAATTCTAGTTTACAAAATATCTAAATTTTAACAATTTCATTGCAAAAATGCACAAACTACAATCTAGCTTAGATTTACATGATCTAAAGCATTAAACTACACTTAATAATGTTAATGAAGTCATGAAAAACCTAATTAGATTTTTAGTCTAACATTTGCAATAAATTTCCAAAACCTAGTTTGCATAAAATTCCAATTTTAACAATTACAAGTATCAATTAGTAAACTAGCAACTAGGTTAGTTTTAGCATCACATTAACATGTTAATCCCCACATCAAGATCAATACCCAATGAAGAAAACCTTAATTTGATTTACAAACCCCTTTTCTTGAATTTTCCAACCAAGCAATTAAACCTAATTAAACACCTAATTAGCTTCAAATGAGGCATGATAGCAACAATTAAGTAACTAAGCAACAAACAAACCATGGAACAAGGATTTATACCTCACAAAACTTGAATCAACATCCAATCTAGCCTCACAAACTTGCTTCTTGCTCTAAGATCCATACTAGAATAGGTCAAGGAAAAATGGGTAAGAGTTGGATTTGGCTTTTAGCTTGATTTGTGATGGAATTTTGGAGGTTTTTGATAGGTTTTTGATGAGGAAATGAGAGGAGAAAATTGGGGGCTGCACTTGGGGAGGGCTCGGCCAGAAATGGGGGAGGGATGGGAGTGAAGTGTGTGGGTGTGGGGAGAAAAGTCAAGTCAAAGGAAGTCCAAGTCAACCCAACCAATACTTATATATATTACCCTTTTTTCTCATTTCTTTTCATTTCATATCTTTTAGCCATTCAAGTGGGAAAATGAGGGGGCACTTGGGGCTGGTGATTTGGAGAGGGGAGAGAGGGTGTGGGTGAGTGTGGGTGAGGGAAAAAGATAAATGTATTACCCCCAATTCCCATTAACACTAATTTCACCGAAAAAAGCCTTTTTCTTCGATATTTTCTAAACCGTTTTGGCAAACGAATTCATTTCAAAAACCACATGATAAAATTTTATTTAATGTTTTATGATGCACAAAATTTGTTTCAACTTATTCCAATTTGTAATTTTCCCTAATTAAATATATTAGTGACGGCTTAAAATAATATTAAAATAATTAATTTCGGAAAATTTTTCAGAAAAATTGAAATTTCACCAGTAGCTCAATAAACACCAAATACTAGCAATTACATAGCTAGAATATGTATATTTAATTTTATAATAAAAATATTTGCATTTTGACTTTTTACTGAAACCCCCTTATTTTACCGTTTTTTTTTCGAAATTTCACCGAAACGATTTTCAAAACGTTACAGTATCGATAACTGAACCTAATCAGTATCCAGCACCATGCCTCCCACAGTATCCTCTTGGACCACCTGTCCATAATACTGTCCCTCGTCAGAGGGAAAACTATAACTCTGACAATCACTCTGTCATCCACGTCACCTTGGAAGCCTGGAATGATAACCGTCTCTCGAAGGAGGCTGACGTCATCAAATCCGTAGAACATGCACTTATGTTCTAAAACTGCTTCCTTATGTTTCTTCAGGATTGGATTAATATAAACTTATCGCATCTAGTGCAAAAACAACATCTGGTGTGGTACTTGACATCTCACGATTGACTCAATTGCCTAAGCAAGTGATCTGCCAATCATGCACATCCCTCTCCACTTTAGTCTCTAAGACACTTTTAGAGAGGGTGACTGCATCACCTACAGGTACACCACCATGCCAGGAGTCATCTATTCTAAAATACTATTAGAACTGTCAAAATACCCACATTGGGAAACTACCCAAATCATGATCTAAAACCATAGATCTAGAAACCAGAATGTCTGATATTATATCTATATCCTTTGTTGAGAAACAACTGTGTGACGACCACAGTACAACCGATCGTAGTATAGGAATTTTACTTCCTACTCTGTGTATGTCATCCAAATGCCATGACATCACACCCTACTACCCTCTTAACAGATCCATCGCCTATTCTGATGAAGTCAAACCCATGTCTGTCTCATCAAAAATAGATGATCTATCTCCGCTTTATCTGCTCAAGTCTATAAATAGACATAAGCTACTTGCCCACTATGCTTCCACTGCTCCCACTGACTACGACAACCCTCTGGCAGAATAATATACATGTACACTTCTAAAGCTAGTTTAGAACGACGTTATACTTATCCTCTT
Source organism: Agapanthus africanus (assembly GCA_030015575.1). NCBI lineage: Eukaryota > Viridiplantae > Streptophyta > Magnoliopsida > Asparagales > Amaryllidaceae > Agapanthus > Agapanthus africanus. The sequence goes on from CM057351.1 coordinate 8,934,100, forward strand.
GCCGGGTCTCATAGTCTGGAACAACAGTAGTGTCAAGTCTGGGTAAACAAGAACCTCCCTGTCACCGTCCTTGAGGCTACCGGAGTACCTCTCAGGTGACTAAGGTTACCCACCATATCTGCGGAGTGGCTATTGGAATGTCAAACCTGATTGAATATATAGGTCCTATTAAATTTTCCGTAATCGTTTGCGGTTCTGGAATGACTTCCAGTTCTACCATACTCCCACTACTGTTTTCTGAAAAAATCCATTTTACTAAAAATTCTGGCGAGTCAAGAACAATATCTCTATTGATCTATCAGATGGTAGAATATCAACCCTCGTCGAAGCCAGGGTCAACCCACAAACTGCCATTACAGAAACGTGCCTCGAGTTATCCAGTGTCTGGTTTTAAGCATACGCTGGACAACTCCCCGTATCTTAACATCGTTAAGATATGAACCATTCTATATCCAATATAGAAATAGAGGCACTAATTCAATTGGAACCAGATTCTAATCATGCATCTGTCTCCAGTGCATATTATCTTAATGAAGAGAGGCTAATCAGCATTATTCAACTTAGGAATCCATCCAATTATGAGTAACCTGAAAGAGAAACAAGTTTCTCAAAACCATTACTTTCATCTGAATACCAATCACAAGTATCTACATCTTCGATCTCTTTGAAGAATCCTGATACTTGCGACATCTGGTTCTCTACTTTATTCTTATACCCATAACTTCTCAAAACTTAGACATTTTATTTCTACGAAACACTTGTCTAAAAACTAGAGAAGTCACAAGTAAACAGAACATAATACGAGGACCTACCTCTTTGTCCTGACGGACATCGGACAACATACAATACTCTGTATAAGTCCGCTGAGTTTAATAACTCAAAACCTGTGCGTCGTAGGTTGAAAACTGTACCCAGGCGATTTCCTCAAATATCACCAATTACAACGAATTCCGATATAATGAGGATGATCACCTAATTCCCAACAACTTACTCCCACTCATCATCTGTAAAACTATACAGATATGAGAATATAAAACCTGGTAAATACATACCCTGGAGTAAGTATCTAATCGGGAAATCAGTTTTCCTTTTAACAATGCGCAGTGAAATTGAAACATTAAAATGTTTCGTAGGGGTATCCTGGTATTCTTAGTAATGCCTCTTCCATAATCCTTTTCATGACTTTAACCGTATATCTCTTTGCCACCTCTCCAAATCCCTTTATTTTTCTTTATTCATTTCCTTCTGTACACCCTTTTAGGCTAAGTGGTTTTCTTCATTCCCTACCGTTTAGCACCAGCTTATGGTTTGGAAGAAGACTATCCAGTAAGCATAATAGGTGTACCCTCCTCAACCTAGGAGTACTCGTATCTTGAGAGAAGGTGATGATAAAAGACAATCTGAATAATACCTTATTCTATTTCTCCCGAACTGGAGAAAAAGCAAAGGTGAAATAGGAGTGGCGATGAAGTACGCGGTTTGGTCGTGAATGATAACAGTCGCAATTTACTTTGCCCTCTTTCTAATCCCTTTATTTTGTCTTTAGTTATTATCTTCTGTACACCCTACTTAGGCTAATTGGTTTTCTTCATTCCCTACCTTTCGGCACCAGCCTATGGTTTGGAATTTAGACTATCCAATAAGCGTAATAGGTGTACCCTCCTAAACCAAGGAGCCCTCACAACCTGAGAGAAGGTGATAATAAAAGACAACTGAATAATCAATTCTATTTCTCCTGAACCTGGATCCATCCTCGAAGTAGTACCTTCGAGTTCGTATATAACCATACGATGGATCTATCCAATGGAAGTGGATATCCGTAGTAATACGGGGTGTTCTGAGAAATGCAAAGGGTAAAAGAAGGAGCGGCAATGACTTAAGCAACTAAGACAATCCAAGAGCCAGTATTTTTAAGAAGGTTCGGTCAACTTGGTCACTGAGTCATAGTCTAGGGTCGGTCAAAGGTCGCTGCCAAAAAGAGAGAGAGAAAAGAAACACTCTGCGTGCACTCTATCCTAGATCAGAATGGTTATCACTTTATCAAATCAGGAAACCTCCCACTGTTATCTCAAATTCTCCTCCAAACCTGAAAGAAGAATTAGTCGGGATCACCCGAAGAGTAAACCAACTCATTAGTGAGAATCGGGATCCAACTATCATCGCATGATAACTTGATGGAAGCCACTCAAATTATCACACTCCAGAAGGTATGCACATATCTGGCAAGTTTCAATTTCTTTAGAAACTCCCGATGTAATTTTTTCCTCATGCTCTTATGACCTTGACTTTGGCCAACAAATCATAAGTCACATGTCCAGGTTAATTTGAACCCACCCGCACATGCCCTTGACTTTGGCCAACAAGGCAGAACGACTGTCCCAAACCAACGCATCTATCTATGCAACAGATGAATACCCAGCAGCTACCAAACACTATGCCTTGACTTTGGCCAACAAACATAGCTTGAATACTACTGACCATCCATAAGAAATGACGGAGGGCTACGGCTGGTTTTTGGCGAAAAAACCTTTAACGTAATGAACTTGATCTCGTTGAAGGAAACTGATAGCTTTTTATAAAAATATAGTGGCGAAAACGTTTTGCTAAAGAGGTCACTCCCGGTGAAGGGATCTCGGCTCTTTCCTCATGGAATGAGGTGCAGGATATTCCAACTGAATACCGCGATGCAAAGCAACTTGTAATCGACTATATTGAAGTTATTACCCTGACGCAAACTTCTGCCCAAGGGGTCACTCCCGGTGAAGGGATCTCGGCCCTTGCCTCGTCGAATGAGGTGCGGGATATTCTAACTGAATATCACTATGTAAAACAAAAGGAAACGTCATTGTAATAACACTTTTAAAATTTGTTCCAACAACATCAAATATAGGTTTGTTTTATCCTTGCATTGATAAGAATCAATGCAGTCCCATCAATCAATCACACCAGAAAAGAACGAAAAATAAAATGTACGTATATGCCATCCGCATTCATCACTGGGTCCCGTCATCACCCGATAGGTTAATTAACTATCGACAGAGCGGGGGCTGGACTAGCGCGGGTGTAAAACATATACAACATCTAATAGTATATATACCAATATACAATAATCGCTCCAGGCGTGATAATATGCAACATTACAGAAAAGTAGTAAGCATCACAGAACAATACAGATAATCTGGGATCCCCGAGTTTCACAGAGCCGATGCTGAAACCCGACGTTCCCCTGGTCGTGTGGATAGCCTGTGCAATGAAAGCTAGACCCCTACGGGTGCGGCAAGTTACCCGCCAAAATCTGAAACGAGGTAGTCCCCCACAGCATAGTGAATGGAACACCCGGCACTTCACGGAATCCGGTAAATTGAGCACCCCACCTTGGGTCAACCTGTACCCCCTACGAGTGCGGCGAATAGTCTGCCAATTCTAGAGTGAGGTCCCTCTGCCTCTCAAAACCATGAGATACGGACCCGTTGCCCTCCAGAACCCGGCTATCCGTGCACTCCTTCACGGGATAAACCTAGTACAGAAAATAAAATATGTACAACGGGTACATCGACCTCGACCCGGTCGTGCCCCAAAAGAATATTATACAAACAGGCAGTAACGGCAGTCCACATGTTGGACGCTCGCCCCGCAATATCAAATGTATAAATAAATCCAAACTGCACTATCATTGCACCCTGCTATTCACCACGATATATCTGCAACAATACAGCACAACACAGAACATCAACGCGAATGTCACGTTCGCAAACCCGTCTAAAAGAACTATAGCAATCAGACGCGGTTTACCGATCAAATGACATTCCCGGTCGGAGATATAATGTAAATACTGCATACTAACAAATTTAAAATTTCGATCGACTAAATTTCCCGAAGTGGGCCCCACGTACATCTGGGGTACAGTAACAAAATTTGGGCCAAAAAAAACATATACCAAAAACCACAATTTCCCATGTTAAACTCACTGGAAAAATTTGGGGTACTGTTCCCACAAAAGAGCGGCGGATCAGCGGCCAAACCCTGGTTTAGGCCGCGGATCCGCGGCCGTTCTGTGGGATCACGTGACCAAATTTCACCAGTTTGCTTATAATTTCCTGCTTAGTTTTTTGTGATATGTCAAATAATTTTTAGACACTTTTAAAAATTGACAGAAACCCAGGTGCTTGAAAAATGTGATTTCGGAAATTCCGTTCGATCGATCTTTTAAACGTGTTAGCACAAGTTAGTATAGCTTAATGGTGAGGCTCTGATACCACTGTAAGTCCATGGTAGCGCTCCGGCCGTCTAACAGACGCCAAATGCGGAACAAAAACTTTTTACAACTGGCGCTATCGCGCCCCGTAACCCGGATCTGCCATTAAAGCTAAACTAACAAATTACAAATGGGTAGAAACGTTATACCGAATGATCCGAGTCCTTCGGTCTTCAACCATCTTCCCACACTTTATTGCGGCTGCTCCGATCTCCTCGATCTCCAGTCTTGTCGTCCAGGTGGCACCACGTCGACGGATCTTTAAACGGGCTCCCGCCTCTGAACCGAGGCAACTCAATCGTCAAGTTTGCTAAAAGAGACGACCAAGATGAAGTAGAGAATGAGTAGAACACTTTGTCTCGTTACGTCCAAGGCTATGGACGAACGATTAATGAAGTTGCCATTTGAATCGGGTGATGGAAAAATGGAGCTATGAAATTTCCATACACATAAACTATAATCTTTTCTCAAATGAAATCAATCAACAACCTTGAGCTATCATCAAGGGGTGGCCGGCCATTTTAAGGAGAGGGGGGAGGTGAGTGTAGGAGAGGGAGAGGTGACCATAAGCACAAACTTATCATAACACCTAGTATGAACACAATAATGTAAAGCATGACTCATTAACCTTAGTCGTCAAAACATTAATGGAACAATTAATGCTAACAATGAATCATCAAGCCTTGTCACCACCTTCTAGAAGCTTCTAGAAACTTCTACACTCATCCAAAGAAAAGATAAATCCGTATTTAACCGACTGTCAAATACGGCTGATAGAAAACTCGAAACTGGAAACTTCCAAAAGTGATCCTGAAACGAATTTCAGGATAACCCCGTATTAGTATAAACATACCCGCATTTGTATTACGACCGAATATAAATGCAACTGAGACAAAGATATTATATCTACACAGTATAATACTGGGTTCCGGCTTAAACCAAAGCCCACCAGTATTATCTGCCCGAAAAAAGACACGTGCGAAAACGCACGTGTTTTTTCCGAACCTTGCCATATCACCATACGGCCTCTACAACGTTTCGCCCGAACTTGGGAAAGTGTCTGTGGGGGACTCTAATGACTCATCAACACATTGGCACTGTGTATAACCACTAGCACGTCAGAGGTACAAGCTGCACGTAACGTTTTGCCTATGTATTGATTGGAAGGGAAGCTGACGAGCGAACTCATCTATAAACCCTACTGAGCCTGACAGTGACAATGTATATACAGTCCGGTCCATTCGTCTAAAGAGTATCGCATATCGAGTCTAGGGGGGTGGATAAAGTCAGACCCCTAATAACGTGATAAATCGTGTCGGTATGAAGCCCATCACCACCTGAGAAACTACTGATCCAAATCAGTAATTCTCCACTACCTCGGCCGAGGATTCCTAGTGATGGCCACCCGTGCACTGCGCGACATCAACCCCCAATACCGGGAGAGACGAATCCCCGACGATCCGCTCACTTGCCTCCAATGTGGCTCGGGACTGTACCCAACTAAAACCTGTTTGCACAACTCCTTTGAGCGTGGTAGGGTAGTAATCTAAGCACAGTGGTAACTCACACGAGACAAATGACGATCTCAGGTCGATTAACTAACCTGTACACATATCACCAGGGAATTGCTATCTGACGATATGTATAATACCAACTAGCAGATTCCCGGCTAGTCCTGTCCGGTGTACTCATAACTCAATGAGCACCTGTATACATCTTAGGTGAACCAACTAACACCAATGGCTTATGAGACCGGCCATCGCCCTTCGTCGGGGTCTCGACTGTATACACTAGTCTACTCTGGAGTATCGATGCCCTGTCTTGAAACTTCTACGACTAGGGACACTTTAAGGATGTGCTTACAGACCCCAGCTCCCACGTATATGATCGCCATCATACTACTGGTAGTCAAGCAAGAATCCTATGGGCTCTATCATCATGCAATAGTGAACTAAAGCATGTATACAATGATAAAGACAAACCAGATAGCATACTATCATCTTGAGCAAGACTGTCATATCGGTATAGGTCCTGCCTCAATCATTGCAATCACGTACCTGCGATCCAATAATTGACTTTGAGGGCACTATCTCCAACACCTAAGCCATCACTACTCCCCAAGATGTTCATGACAGAATGTTACAGGCTATGCTTATTTAAAGATTGTGGCAGTAACGAAGCAGAAAATAAAAGGAAGGAGGCAAAAGATTTGTTATTCATACTTGGAAAGTTTTAACATCAATAAAGACAATAAACAAAGACATTGTTCAAATGATTATAACGGTATAACCCAAAAGCCAGGGCATGGATTGAGGAACTCGAAAGTAACCTTATCTAAGATTTTCCAAGCCTGGCGAACCATCCTAGTGTGCTTTCTTTCGCGAGCACAAGTATCGGGGTCCCCACGGAGGTCCTCCTCCCTCCAACAAGCAGCGAGTATGGCAGACTGTTGGAAAGCCTGGTGCAGAAGATCAACAAGATTGTCTCGCCGTCTCTTCGAGATTAAGTTCATCAGGTACACCGAGTGCACTTTATCCTCAGCGGCATCCAACGCTCTAAGCGGCACACCGGAACAGAATAAGGGAAGTGCTTCCCAGATTGATCCCACGATAAGCTTCAGGAGAGAGGAACGTCGGGGAAGCAGTTGACCGTTATATGCGTCGAAGCGGCTCATGATTTCGGCACACTCCGCGGTTGTGAACTCTCGGTTCTGAGAACGGCCGAGTCGGCGGATGTCCCCGTAAGAGATGATCTCGTTGAGATCGTACATGTGAGCGTCCATCACTCCTATAAAAAGAAAATCGACAAAATTAGCAACCCTTAAGAGTTCTGCTATATGATTTAAAAGGAGCAAAGCTCCATTGACGAATCAAGAAATTATAGATAAGACCCTTTCAGAAGATCAGAACTCTATTAATGGAACTCTAATAGAGTTCTCTTTAGTCCTCTTTAGAGCAAAGCTCTGCTAAGAGAAACCCTAAGTGGGTCTTCTTTAGATCAGGGATCTATTGAGAGTAAAGCTCTTAAAATTGATTTAATTTAATCCAAATTAATTTTTACCTAAAATTCTCTAAAATTTGAACTTTTAAATATGCTTAAACGAAAGATCAGGGCTCTGAATAAAAATGCTTATGAAGAGATGAAATCATATAAAGGACCAAAGGTCTTATTTATAGGCATCGATAGCCCTTTCAATTTCCAAAAGTTGCCGCAGCGGTTGGAATTCTGCCACCGCTACGCTCACGTTGGGGCCACGTAAGCGCAACGGTGGGGGGGCATTTGTTTACCCAAATCAGAGCAAAGCTCTGTTCAAATTCCAAGGCGGGAAACGAAGCAACGCTTCTATTTCCCTAATCAGAGCAAAGCTCTGCTTTGAAAATTAAAGTGAAAATTAAAATTAAAATAAATGAAGCAACGCTTCAGATCCTCTACGCTGCGCGCAAAGCGCTATGTGTCAAAATCAGATACTCCAGCGTAGGGAGCGCAGTGCCCAAGGAAGCACGCCCAATCAGAGCAAGGCTCTATTTAAAACAAAAATTAAAGGAAGCAACACTTCAGTTGCGCAAGCGCTGTGCTGCGCGACACGTGTCAGCGCAGGTGCGCAAGCGCAGTCGCGCTGCGCTGTGCGCTGCGCAACACGTGTCAGCGCTGTTGCGCAAGCGCAGTCGCTCTGCGTGACACGTGTCAAACGCTGGGGCATTTGCGCCAAACAGAATTAAATTTCAGTAAGATCTTTCTGTTCTTGTTAAAACAAGAAGATTGTCTTCTGTAAAATAGAAGCCCTTGGATCAAAGATCCAACGGTGGGGAAAATTCCCCAAATCACTCAGAGAATGATCTCTTTAACAAATTTAGCAAATTAATGGGCACTATTTAAAGGCCCCTAGACCCTAATTCAAAACACACAGAATAGAGGAAAAAGAGAGAAATCAAGAACTTAAAACAAAAACAGAGAGAGCTCTGAAGAATTTTGAGAAGAACTCAAGAAAAGAAAAGAAAAAGGTAAAAAACCTTTATGAAAGAGAAGAATTTCTTCTAAAAAGATCATTGATCGAAGATCTTCAATAAAAATATAATAATAATGAAGACATTGACTTTTGATGAACCACTGGTTCTTTGAAAACAAGAAAATTTGTCTTCTTTGATCTAAAACTGATCAAAACAATAAAACAGTGCCCTGCACTTGTAAATCTGCACTGTTGCACTCCTGGGTTGGCGCAAACCACCAGGGAGCGCCACGTGTCAGCTCCAGAATGATCTGCGCTATACGCTGTTAAAATAGAGCACTGCTCTCATGAATTGGCGCAATCCACCAGAGCGCGCCACGTGTCAGAAGTGCAACAGCGCAGCGCACTGGCGCAGCACACCGCGCTTGCGCTCACCAGAGCGTGACACGTGTCACTTCCTTATGGACTTGCGCTTGCGCTCATTAATTGGCGCAAAGCGCCTGACAAGCCATGTGGCACTCTGTCAGACTAATTAATGCGATGCATTATCAAGGGCAGAGCCCAATAAAGAAAGGTCTATCAGACCAAACAAAGTGCTATGCACTATTAAAAGGGATAAAGCCCAAACCAAGGTCTGTCAGGCTCAAGACAGATGCTCTACATCACTTAAAAGGGACAAAGCCCAAATCAAAATGCAGTGCATTATTAAACATGGGCAAAGCCCTAGCACAGGTCTAACAGGCCAACCACAAATAAAAACGTTGAACATTCTCAACTGGACTTAGCCCAATCATGGTCGTAAGTCCTCAAATTAAATTGACCGAGCACGGCTGCTCTCTTAAATCAATTTACACTTGGTTCAAGGGTACATCTCTGAACTCCTCTGACACCTATCGTTGTAATCCTTCAACGACGTCAGAGAGGTGACGAGTCCCGATGGCCATATGTTAAATGGACCCCCATGTCCCTAAACTGGAACATGGACCACTATGTCCCTAAACTGGAACAATAGAGCCAATTGTTCTCTTGCCGGATCCAAATGATCTCGTTAAGTTGATCTTAGTCTGGAGATCAGGCTAACGTATCCTTAACAAACGTTTGAGTTGATCTAAGCCTCAAATACGGCTAACGTATCCTTAAACCAAAATCACAAACCCAAATCTAAAAAAATACGGATTTGGACTAATCCACGTCCTACGGGCGACGACATAAATTAGTCTCCGTATACAATCCACGGGCAACCACAAACAAAACAAACACCCACGACACGAAGTGAAATTATGGAGAAGGAGAAAATTGTTACCGCGATGCGGTAGCTTAATTAATTGCAGGGGCTTGCGCCTGCAGGGAAGAGCGTCCCCACAATCAAAAACCCCTCAAGCCAGGGGGAATCTGATGAAGTCTGCTACATCGGCCGCATCCGTCTAAACCTCCGATACCCGGTGCTATAAATCAACTTGGCATCTTCGGAGAGGTGGACGGATAAAACCAAATAGCATCTGCCCCGAATCACAGGCAGGACGTCTCTCACGTCGTCGCGCCGTCCTTCGGAGGGGAACAAGCCCTCCGTCATTTCATATGAATATTCAATAGTATTCAAACTATGTATGTTGGCCTTCGTCAAGGCAAAGTGATTGGTAGCTGCTGGGTATCATATGTAGCATAGAAAGATGCGTTGGTTTGGGACAGTCGTACTACTATTTTGGCCTTCGTCAAGAGTATGTACGAGTGGGTTCAAATTAACCTGGACAAAGACGGACAGAACTTGACATGTGACTTATGATATATTGGCTTTCGTCAAGGTTATAAGAGCGTGGGGCAAAAATCCACATCGGGAGTTTCTAAAGAAACTGAAACTTTCTGGTGCTGCTACCATTTGGAGTGTGATAAAATTGGTAGGATTCCTTCAGCTTTATCACACAATGATATTTGGATCCCGATCCTATTGTGAGTATATGCTACTCCTTGGGAGATTTCTTCACTAACACAATCAATGCTATAAACCAAGTAGGTGTCTAGAACGGTGTTAGCGGGGCTACGCCTTCAGGGAAAAGAGGTTTTGTAATTAAGGAACTTTGCGAAAGCATTGGAAAACCTCCCTCGAAGTACCAACACCAGCCTGGCTGAAAGGTTAAGCAAGTATTATAGAGTGAGATTAATCCTGGCTAATTCTTCTTTTATGGTTTGAAGAGGGATTTGAGATACAGTGGGAGCCATCCTGTTTAGATAAACTAAAAACCAATCTAAACTTGCAAGAGCGTCATGCTGAGTGTTTCTTCTCTCTCTCCTAATTGCAGCGACCATGTGACTAGAATAGGTTACAGCTAGATAATATTTTGACTGAACTAGACTATATTGGCAAAGGTTTGTCCAGATGTCCATTACCTATGACAAACTGGGCCACCTCCCTACTATTTAGCCCCACCGTCCCAGGTCCTGTTTCCACCGTCGCGGAGGATATCCGTAAGACAAATGGAAAAGGAAAGGTGCGAATGCCAAGTCCCTCGTGCTGGCCTCAGTAGATGGTGTAAACCAAAGACAGCACGAGAAAATTGACTTAGCTTCTATCTTCCTCCATAATAAAGTTTTATATGGAGAGCAATCTCGTATCGCAAGATATGAGACCTCGAAGGAATTGCTTCAAGTGAGGTTGGCTGTCGGATCATCTGTAAAGGACCACGTCCCTACAATGATTAGCTGCATTAAATGGTTCACGGACCTGGAGACCACATTGGATAACGAGTCGAGTACTGACTTGATTTTATAGTCCCTATCTTCTACTTACGCCCAGAGGAAGAAAGTTATAATTCCAGTTGAGGGCACCCTGAAGGAAACCGGGGAGACACCTGTTCATATCAGATCTTTGCATTTTTATACCGCCCAATTTTTATCATATTACTTATCGGTAGGTACTCTTGAGCCGTGTTTGCTAGTCAATTGCACGATACGGGTTCTCGGCTCTAAACGGTGAAATTCATGGAAAAACACGACAAAATTTCAGATTACTGCCAACCACAGATAAAACACGGGTCTCCGCTCTCTATCCGTATGTTGCCACACACCAGTTTATGAAGACAAAAGGGCAAATCGATTGTCATCTTCATGCACAAAGCACAATGGCAACACAAAGTCCAAGAAATCTACGCGGAGCTCAACAAAATCATGACAAAAGATCCACATCCAATCACCTTTTGATCTACTAAAATTCTGGAAGAAATGTGAAAAGTTTCTGAGAAAAGACATATACCACTCAGCAGAAAACATCAAACCAGGGAACCCCACAAAATCCTATGGCCTAACTCCACTAAAGGGTCGCGGTTCCACGGCATAAGCAGGCTTAGGCCGCGGAACCGCGGCCGTACGGTGTCGGCAGTTGACCTATTTTCAGGGGCAGATTGGTAATTTCATTTTTGTTCTGATTGTTGCCCTAGATTTCCAGTTCCCTGCCTATAAATAGTCCAGAACTTGCCAAAGCCAAGGGGTGCTTATTCTTGTATTTAGATTTTAGAATACATGTGTTGTTCTTCTTCCTCCTCTCATCTCTTCTCCATTAAAAACTTGTAGTGAGCTTTTGTGAGTGAAGAATGAATAAAGGAGTTCTTGTTCTTCCCATGCTTATCTTGTTGTAATTGTTAATTATATTTGCTTGTATTTTTCATTTGCTAATCTAGTTGTTGTTATTTGTTGTTTGTTTCTTTCTTGTTCTCTTTTTCTTTATCCTTAAACAATAATTATGCTTACGTTTGATCCTTGCCGAGGTGAGGTCGCAAATAGCTAGTTGTAATCTTCTAACCTCTTTCTTTCTATCTTTCTCCTTTGTTTTATTTTCCTTTTTCTTATAATGGGTGAGTAGTTTTCTAACTTGTTAGGGTAGGATAAGGGAATTTTGAGAGAAGGAAATCTCTCTCACTCTTTCCTTGCCCAACATCTTAATTCGGACTCCCATTAATTGAACCACAATCTGCTCCCTACGGCACCCTATCCTACATGATAGCGGTGATTCCTTAGTGAGACCGGTTGTGGTTGAATTAACCGGAGGTTAAGGCTAAGAGCCAAGAACGGACGCACAAGCACCAAAAGGAAGAACTTAAGCGTTGGAAAGCCTAGCTTATACTCGTAAGTTCCTTCCTAGTCGTGCTAATCCCCGTTGTTGCCGATTACCGTAACACCGATATTAAGAGTGGCAACGAAAGAAGTGAGCGACTCCTAACTCAAACTAACCTAATCCTAACCCTAACAAGCTCTCTTTACATATCATTTTAGCACATAGTTAATCTAAAAACAAACCTGGACATTTGGGCTTAACTCGTCAAAGCACATAAAAAAAGATTCCCATCTCGCTGCGGACGACCCGTACTCAACCGGCTAGTTACAAGAGAAACCGTCTTGATTGCGGTAATTAACTAAGCACGCAAAAATTCTACCAATCAAATGGCGCCGTTGCTGGGGAGACGGTAGTTTATTTCTTTGTGTAATTTCGGGTTAATTTGTGAATATAAATCTAACCGAAAAACCAAAACAAAAAATATATATATACATTGTAAAAAACCATCTTGTTATTTTTGATTAGTTTTTGTGCAAGTGTGCAGGATAAAAAGACGGTTGAGTTCAGTGCCAAAGGCGTGGGAAGTTAGACCCATATCTCGCGGCTACACCGCGACGGATCATGATGGAGCCAACGGTCTACTATTAAAATTTGGAGCAGATACATTGAGGAAATCAAGATTCAGGAAATTCAGACAAGTGGAGAACACCTAACCCAGACCACTCCAGAAACCCTAGGGTCCCACTCTTCATTCCTGCCGCGGAACCGCGGCATAAGAGCCCTCTGGCCGCGAAACCGCGGCCCTTTAGTGGCATCAAAACCCTAAAATCCCTGTGAGTTCTTCTTCTCTCTTCCTCACTCCTCTGAACTCCACTGAACTGTGTTTTCTACAGCATTCTTTGCGCAAACTCTCTTCCCTCTTCCAATAAATTGTTTTTGTGCAGGATTCTTTGCGCCGTGCTAAAAAATAAAAATTGATTGCAGTTGATTGTTACTGCTTTGCATATATTAATACGGACTTTAAGGGGCTTGAAACCAATCCAGATTGGGTGGGGATTTCATCACCCTTCCCAGGACCCCAGAAATCATAAAAAGCATATGCATTGACCATTGTTAATTAAAAAATACTAGACTCGGCCCTAAGGACTTTGCGCTCAATAGGACAGAGGACTAGTCACAGGCATCGGCCGTTTATCCTATCCTGACTTTGCGGTGTCTAGGCAAGTGTGTCCAAGGCAAGTAGTTACTTAATTAGGACCACTACTTACATAGTGGGGAGCCTCCCACTTACCTGGCACTTACCTGGCCGCAATTGGCGAAGAAGAGGCGGTTTGAGGTCCTATTTCTAGTCCTTTGGAACAGTTAGGAGCTGTCTAGCTGACCTAGGTGACCCTAGATCTAGGTGTGATTGTGCATATCTTGTTTGTGATTGCTTAAAGCCGTAAGTCCGTACATATTTCTGTAAAGTTCCTTCTAAAAAGAAAAAAAAACACAAAAACCAAAAACTTTTATAAAAACTTGCCCTTTGTCGCCAAAATCCCATTTTTTCACCCACCGCCCATCGTATTTCTCCATTGACGTTTTCTTACCCTCACCTTCTCCGCTTTGACTATAATAAACTCGTTTAGTATATGTCCGCTTGGACTCGGGACACTAGCGCCCTCCTAGTCCGCGTTACGTTAGTCGCTACCGACTACGCGATCGACTCAGACGTCGAAACTCCGTCCACGCCTCTTTCACCCTTACCTTTGCCGGCCAACTCCGACTTTGACCGGAATTCTGTTCATACATCCTTACCTTCACCTTCACCAACCTCTTCTTCCTCGATGTCAGGATTTAATCCAAACATCCTTTTGACTCCCCCGGGATTAATTCCGCCACCTATGGATGCGAATAACCCACCACCACCGCCTGTTGTAGCGCCACAGCGAATCGCGCTCCAGGATCGTTTCTATCCCACCCGTTCTGCACTTCCCACCTGTCTTTCCCTTCCACCGGCAAATGGAGATAATTTTGAAATTAAGCCCCACTTCATTAACATGCTTCCGAAATTTCATGGGCTTGAATCTGAAGATGCCTATATCTTCATCAACAAATTTCAAAACGTTTGTGCCATGATGAAAACCACCCAGCTGTCGGACGATGCTATACGGCTACGGGTCATTCCGTTCACTTTGTGCGATCTTGCTGAAAAATGGCTGTATAGCACCGCTTCCCACTCCATAACCAGTTGGGACGAGTTTGTGAAAGCGTTTCTCAAGAAATTCTATCCGAATCATAAAAACGCGAGGATCCGTAACGAAATCAACCAATTCTCTCAGCTTCACCCTTCTGGAAGTGCTTTGACCGGTATAAAGACCTTTTTGTTCAGTGCCCTCACCATGGTATCGAGAAATGGCAACTTTGCCAAACCTTATACGAGGGCCTGAACCCAGCAACCAAGCAGTTGTTGGAAACCATTTGTCAGGGCCACTTCCTATCGAAATCTGACGAGGAAGCGTGGCAATTCTTCGACGACCTTGCGGAACAAACGCTTCAATGGGAGAGCACCAGACCAACTTCTTCTTCTTCCTCTACTTCTACTGGTCAGTCTAGGGTAGGAATTCACCAACTTGATGTCTCTATTGCAATGAAAGCTGAAATAGCTGCAATAACAAGAGAACTTGAAGCGATAGAGAGCAAATTTTCATCTCCTGCTCCTGCCCCTGTTCTCCCCCTTCGTACCATTTGTGCTTGTTGTTCCGATCCTTCTCACTTAACCGAAGAGTGTCCTTACAATCCACCATCTCAAGGACGGGATCAGGTTAATGCTGCATTTCAGCAAAGACCGAAAAATGATCCA
This sequence comes from Agapanthus africanus, assembly GCA_030015575.1. NCBI lineage: Eukaryota > Viridiplantae > Streptophyta > Magnoliopsida > Asparagales > Amaryllidaceae > Agapanthus > Agapanthus africanus. The sequence continues at coordinate 8,949,188 of CM057351.1, forward strand.
TACTCTTCCACCTACAATCCCAGTTGGAGGAACCACTCCAATTTCGCCTGGAATCAGAATCAGCATCAATTCCAAGGCAACAATTTCCAAAAGCCCCCTCCTCCACAACAACAAGCGCAACAACAAACTCAACATCAGTTTCAGCAGCCCTTCCAACCCCAACCTTTTCAAAATCAGACGAACAACTTTGCACCCAACAATTCTTTTCCTCAAAACAACTTTGTTCCGTCAAACAACGATAAGGTTTCCTCGCTAGAACGAAGTCTGGAGGCGTTCGTTAAACAATCGACACAATCCACTGCAAACATCCAGTCTTCCATTCAGTCGTTGGTGCAACACACTTCTGCACACGGGCAAAGCATCAAGACCATCGAAGCCCAGATAGCACAACTGAATGCGGCCTTAAGCGAGTGAGAGAAGGGGAAGCTTCCATCTCGACCACTCCCAAATCCCGGTCACCCACATAATGTACATGTTGCTCTTGCACAACAAAATCATAATGTGAGTGCCGTGACTACATTGAGATCGGGAAGGATGCTGCACAACAACATCGGCACAGCAATTGAAGATAATGACACCCCGGCCGCTTCGTCTTCTTCTTCTTCTTCTTCTTCTTCGTCTTCTGAGCCTATTCTCCATTCTTCAAAAGGCTCTTCTTCTTCTTCTTCTTCTTCTTCTTCTGCTCTGAACGGACCCACTTCTCACTCCACGAAAACACCAGCTCTGGGATCCGTTCCAACTCCACAGTCTCCTCCACAAGCATTGGACTCAACCAATTTTAAAAATGTTCCATTTCCAAACCGGTTGAGGTCCAATAAACAAAATCCACAAATGGAGAAGATTCTGGAGTTGTTTAAGCAGGTTAAAATTAACATTCCCCTTTTAGATGTTGTCCAACAAGTCCCGTCCTACGCGAAAATCTTAAAGGACTTGTGCACGAAAAAGAGGAAGTCTCAGGTACCCAAGAAAGTTTTCTTGGCTAGTGCTGTGAGTTATTCTCTTACCCAATCTTTACCTCAAAAACGGAAGGACGCTGGCTGTCCTACGATTTCTATTACCATTGGGGATAAGAACATCAACCGCGCACTATTAGATCTTGGTGCCAGTGTTAACCTGCTTCCGTACTCAGTATATGAGCAACTAGGTGTAGGAGAGCTGAAACCCACACACTGCACTCTCCAAATGGCCGACCGATCGATCACCCATCCTAGGGGTGAGCTAGAAGATGTGTTAATCAAGGTTGGGGACTTCATATTCCCCGTTGACTTCATTGTTTTAGACACACAGCCTATAGCTAACTCCCGGAATCAAATTCCGGTGATACTCGGTCGCCCATTCCTTGCAACCTCAAATGCTGTGATCAATTGTCGAAATGGTTCGATGAACCTATCTTTTGGAAACATGACAATTGAACTCTACATTTTTAGGTTGGGGAATCAGCCCTCCGAACCTAATGCTCATATACTAGACGTTTGCTCGATCCAGGAGATCACCCCGGAAGTGTGTGAATTCGAGGAGTTTCTGTTCGATCACGATAACTTTAACGCCACTAGTGCGTTCCTCCTCGAACCTGCTGCTGTTTCTGCGCCCGACGATGACTACGAGTGTTTCACTTTCTCGAACGATCTTAGCCACTCACCACCCGAGTTTGAATCCTTCGAATTTCCGGATGAGTTACCTGAACCATCCAACTCGGTCGCTTACACTCGTTTTGAACCTTTGCTGGAATCCTTTGAGTTCGAGACCTTTTCACCAATCTTGCCTTCAATCGTTTCACCTCCAATGCTCGAACTCAAGCCTTTGCCGTCTTACCTTAAGTACGCTTACTTGGGTGAGAACGAGACCCTCCCTGTTATCATCTCGGCTTCTCTAGCTCAAGAGCAAGAGAAAGCCCTTCTCGCGGTCTTGCACAGCAATAGGCAAGCCTTTGGCTGGTCCATGGCGGACATCAAGGGGATTAGTCCCCTGATCGTTGAACATTACATTCATCTGATGGATGATGTCAAAACAGCCAGGGATCCACAAAGACGACTCAACCCAGTTATGAAGGAGGCTGTGAAAAAGGAAATCGTAAAGTGTCTGGATAGTGGTATCATTTACCCTATCTCTGATAGCCAGTGGGTTAGCCCCATTCACATTGTCCCCAAGAAATCAGGCATAATGGTCATAACCAACGAGGCGAACAAGTTAATCCCTACTCGCACCCAAACTGGGTGGTGAGTATGCATCGATTACAGAAAACTCAACGCCGTAACACGGAAGGACCACTTTCCGCTACCTTTCATTGACCAAATGCTTGAACGATTGGCCGGACACGAGTACTACCGCTTTCTTGATGGCTACTCCAGCTATAATCAGATTCCCATCGCCGAAAAAGACCAGGACAAGACCACATTCACTTGTCCTTTCGGCACGTTTGCATATCGTCGCATGCCCTTTGGGTTATGCAATGCGCCCGCTACCTTCCAGTAGTGTATGATGGGAATCTTCTCAGACATGGTGGAAAAATTCCTGGAGATCTTCATGGACGATTTCTCCATCTTCGGCGATTCCTTCAACGAGTGTTTGCTGCATCTCGACGTTGTCCTTACCCGATGTAAGGATAAGAACCTTACTTTGAATTGGGAGAAGTGCCACTTCATGGTGCGCGAAGGTATTGTCTTAGGACATATCATTTCGCAAAATGGCATAGAGGTTGACAAAGCGAAGATTGAGGTCATTTCCAGTCTCCCTCCTCCCAGATGCGTCAGAGACATCCGAGACTTCCTTGGCCATGCCGGTTTCTATAGACGGTTCATCAAGGACTTTAGCAAGATTGCCAGGCCCTTGACTCTTTTACTGGCCAAGGACACACCATTCGACTTCAACTCGAGCTGTGTGACTGCATTCGAGTCATTAAAAAGCTCACTCACTTCTGCTCCCGTTCTTTCTTCACCTGACTGGACGCACCCATTTGAGATTATGTGCGATGCATCCGACATTGCCATTGGTGCTGTTCTTGGACAACACATCAACAAGATGCCGCACGTAATCTATTATGCTAGCCGAACCCTGAACGACGCCCAACTGAATTATACAACAACTGAGAAGGAATTCTTGGCTGTTGTATTTGCTTTAGAAAAGTTCAGGCCCTACCTCATCGGCTCTCCAGTCATTGTCTATACAGACCATTCTGCTCTACGCCATCTTTTTGCGAAGAAAGATGCAAAATCTCGGCTGATACATTGGATCCTCTTGCTTCAAGAGTTTGACCTTGTCATCAAGGACAAAAGAGGATGTGAAAACGTAGTCGCCGACCATCTCTCACGACTTCCTTCTTCGTCGTCGCTTCAAATTCCGATCAACGACGTTTTTCCGGATGAACAGCTCTTGACAGTATCTTGCGAACCCTGGTTCGCAGATATTGTGAACTATTTGGCCACAGGGTTATTACCGACTGAATGGTCAAGTCAGGACAGATTTCGATTCTTATCCCAAGTAAAACACTTTTACTGGGACGAACCCTATCTGTTCAAGTACTGTCCCGACCAGATTATTCGTCGGTGTGTCCCTGACGATGAATTCAAGAGTGTGCTGTCATTTTGCCACGATCAAGCATGTGGCGGGCATTTTGGCCCTAGAAAGACAGCTGAGAAGATCTTGCAATGTGGTTTCTACTGGCCACAACTCTTCAAAGACGCTCATGACTATTGCAAGACTTGCTCCCGGTGCCAACACTTAGGCCGGATATCCCGGAGGAACGAGATGACGCTCCAACCAATCTTAGTTGTGGACATTTTCGATGTTTGGGGGATAGATTTCATGGGGCCGTTTCCCAGCTCTTTTGGGAACTTGTACATCCTTCTCGCTGTTGATTACGTCTCTAAGTAGGTCGAGACTGAGCCCAGCTGGACTAACGACAACAAGGTTGTCGTTAGGTTTCTTAAAGAAAACATTTTCTCCCGTTTTGGGCACCCCCGAGCGATCATTAGCGACAATGGAACTCATTTCTGCAATAAGAATTTCGAGGCCTTGATGCGGAAATATTCCATTAATCATAAGCTATCTACGCCCTACCACCCCCAAACCTGGGGGTAAGCCGAAGTTTCAAATCGGCAAATCAAGCAGATACTGGAGAAGACGGTTTCCAAGAACCGTAAGGATTGGTCGTTGAAACTCATTGATGCCCTTTGGGCATTTCGAACTGCTTATAAGACCGATCTTGGCATGTCTCCCTATCGGCTTGTGTACGGAAAGGCTTGCCACCTCCCTGTCGAAATAGAGCATCGCGCATTTTGGGCGATAAAGGAGCTGAATCTGTCTCTCGAATATGTGAGCAGCCATCGGAAGCTGCAGTTGAACGAATTGAGCGAGCTTAGGGATGAGGCTTACGATAACGCGGTTGTCGTTAAGAACCGAACGAAGGTGTTTCACGATAAACACCTTTTGTGCAAAACTTTCATACCTGGTCAACAGGTACTGCTTTACGACACCCGGCTACACTTCCATCCAGGAAAGCTCAGATCTCGCTGGAAAGGGCCGTATTTTGTGCGGAATGTGTATCCGCATGGCGCAGTGGATTTGGAGAATCCAAAAGACGGTTCATTTTTCAAAGTCAACGGACACAGACTAAAACCGTATCTTAGTGCCGAACCAACAGAGGAGCTCCTGGTCTTATAGGAGCCGGTTTACCCTGTATAATCTTGCTCTGCCTACCACCAAACTTCGGTTATCCAGCCAAGAACAGTGGACACTGTTTCAAATAAGTTTGGGGGTATGTATATACTATTTTGTATATATTTGTGGATATTCTTTTCCATTTTTGCTATTTTTCTTTTCTTTAAAAACAAAAAAAAATGTGTATATCTAACCGAAAATTTTGACCCTTCAATGATCTCTTCATGCAACGACAGTGAGGAAACTGTCCAGTTTAAGTTTCGGGGTACGCTCGGTGCGCATTTCTAACCTTCGCATTTATATGTATATTTTTCATCTGCATACTAAAATCCATAAAATCCATAAAAATCAGAAAATTTTCTAAAAACATAAAAACTTTTCTGTTAAGTTAGCTAGTGGGAGAACTCTGATTCAACATTTCGACGGTTTTGTTTAATAAGATAAGAATAACTAAATCTTATTTTTAGATTTTGAAAAACTGAAAGATAACTCTCCTTTGAAGTTAACTATAGCTGATATACGTCTTTACATCACACTACACGTGTCGGGTGTTTTGGAAATTAGATGACAAGTCTATTATGTCTGAAAACTTTTAAATGGATAAATGATTTTCTGAGGATCAAATAGGTTTGTTCTGAAATAAGTAGTATCAAGAATAGTTTATGAAGTGAAGTGAATATGAAGGAATGTTATTGATGCCTTAATTGGAACTAAGTCTGAAATATAACCCATCTGGAACTTGATTGGAATGATTATACACCGAACCCACTAAACACGTCTTTTATCCAAAAAAAAAATAATTGAACTGCTGGTTATATCTCCGTTCGCATTAAATCATTATGATTTTCACGCTAAATTGTCTTTTGTTTTTTGGCCTAGGTAACTTGAGTAATTAAGTCCGCTGGGGTGTCTCTACACCTAATGCCCTAAAACCAACTGGTTTGGGTGCATTGGCCCAAACCTCGTTAAGAAGCCTAGAAAGTCTATATTAAAATAAAGTCAAGCAAGTGTTCTCTTCGAGTTAAAATTCCTAACGGTTCTTTGTGTGAGAATAATCTTGACAAAAGACGGGATTTTATAAAAAAATATTTCTAGCGGAGATATGAAGGTTTTATTCTATGATAAAGACTATTGCGTTCATAGAAGTGTGTATGAAATGAAAACAAGAAAAAGGTGGAGTGAAAAATAAGTCTTAGTTTCCTGTTAAGGAAAATAGAAATTCTGAAGTTGAAACTTTACTGGAAAACGAAACTTGAAAAATGCTTAACTCTTTATAAAACTTATGTGATCCTTTTAAAATTTTTATCTGGGCTTTATTGTGTGACATGATGACTTTAATAGATCTTTCTGGAATTTAACGACACTATTTGCACTGCACGTAAAGACATATAAAATCTTTAGTTAAATAAGAAGTGAGGTGTGAAAAATAAAGGTTCGATAGTCTAGACTTAGGATAATAGAATTGTTATTTTCTGAAACAAAACTTTAGGGTTTGAATCATAGTTATTTTGCAAAACTAGCTTGACCGGATTTTGTGGGTAGTATCCGCTGAAAACCCTCAGGAGACAACACTCCTCCTACTAGGGACACCTAGAGGTTTAACGGCTTGTTGCACATGCTCAGTGCAATCGCGTTCCCTGCGAAAGTGAGGTTAGGAATTTTTGTGAATAAATTGGCTTTGCTCGGGACGAGCAAATGATAAGTTTGGGGGTATTTGTTCATATCAGATCTTTGCATTTTTATACCGCCCAATTTTTATCATATTGCTTAACGGTAGGTACTCTTGAACCGTGTTTGCTAGTCAATTGCAGGATACGGGTTCTCGTCTCTAAACGGTGAAATTCATGGAAAAACACGACAAAATTCCGGATTACTGCCAACCACAGATAACACACGGGTCTCCGCTCTCTATCCGTATGTTGCCACACACCAGTTTAAGAAGACAAAAGGGCAAATCGATTGTCATCTTAATGCACAAAGCACAATGGCAACACAAAGTCCAAGAAATCTACACGGAGCTCAAGAAAATCATGACAAAAGATCCACATCCAATCACCTTTTGATCTACTAAAATTCTGGAAGAAATGTGAAAAGTTTCTGAGAAAAGACATATACCACTCAGCAGAAAACATCAAACCAGGGAACCCCACAAAATCCTATGGCCTAACTCCACTAATGGGCCGCGGTTCCGCGGTATAAGCAGACTTAGGCCGCGGAACCGCGGCCGTACGGTGTCGGCAGTTGACCTATTTTCAGGGGCAGATTGGTAATTTCATTTTTGTTCTGATTGTTGCCCTAGATTTCCAGTTCCCTGCCTATAAATAGTCCAGAACGTGCCAAAGCCAAGGGGTGCTTATTCTTGTATTTAGATTTTAGAATACATGTGTTGTTCTTCTTCCTCCTCTCATCTCTTCTCCATTAAAAAATTGTAGTGAGCTTTTGTGAGTGAAGAATGAATAAAGGAGTTCTTGTTCTTACCATGCTTATCTTGTTGTAATTGTTAATTATATTTGCTTGTATTTTTCATTTGCTAATCTAGTTGTTGTTATTTGTTGTTTGTTTCTTTCTTGTTCTCTTTTTCTTTATCCTTAAACAATAATGATGCTTACGCTTGATCCTTGCCGAGGTGAGGTCGCAAATAGCTAGTTGTAATCTTCTAACCTCTTTCTTTCTATCTTTCTCCTTTGTTTTATTTTCCTTTTTCTTGTAATGGGTGAGTAGTTTTCTAACTTGTTAGGGTAGGATAAGGGAAGTTTGAGAGAAGGAAATCTCTCTCACTCTTTCCTTGCCCAACATCTTAATTCGAACTCCCGTTAATTGAACCACAATCCGCTCCCTACGGCACCCTATCCTACATGATAGCGGTGATTCCTTAGTGAGACCGATTGTGGTTGAATTAACCGGAGGTTAAGGCTTAGAGCCAAGAACGGACGGACAAGCACCAAAAGGAAGAACTTAAGCGTTGGAAAGCCCAGCTTATACTCGCAAGTTCCTTCCTAGTCGTGCTAATCCCCGTTGTTGTCGATTACCGTAACACCGATATTAAGAGTGGCAACGAAAGAAGTGAGCGACTCCTAACTCAAACTAACCTAATCCTAACCCTAACGAGCTCTCTTTACATATCATTTTAGCACATAGTTAATCTAAAAACAAATCTGGACATTTGGACTTAACTCGTCAAAGCACATAGAAAAAGATTCCCATCTCCCTGCGGACGACCCGTACTCAACCGGCTAGCTACAAGCGAAACCATCTTAATTGCGGTAATTAACTAAGCACGCAAAAATTCTACCAATCAACACCCGCTTTGCTTATTAGGGAAATCATCCTCTTCTGGATCCAAGGCGAAAGCCAAGGGTAAGGAGAAGAAGACCTCTATAAAGCTGATAGGCGGTGTCAGTAAGGTAGAATGAAAAGGAAAGGCAAAAGTTTTAGGGCTAACAGTATGGAAGAAGGGTTGTTCCTATTGTCACGGGGAAGGGTATTGGCAGAAGGGATGCGGGGCTTGGAAAGCCAGAATCCAGGATCCGAAGCACGTTGTGGCTTCGACTTCGGGTGTGTTAGTAATTGAAAACTGTGTATCAATTAACTCTATTTCCCGGGTACAAAATACCAGATCAGGATCTCATTTCTTTTAGATTTTGAGAAACCGTAGAGTTATCAGGGTAGGTGATATGACTCTCAGGGGTTGCTAACGGAAGGAGCATGGACGCTGTATCCGTAGGGGAATATCACCTAAGATTGACAATTGAGCAGACTTTTCATAACTGTTTGTGTGTACCTAGTCAAGTTTATAATATCATATATCTATCCTAAGTTCTAAGGAAGGATATGATTTTACATATGTAAGAGATGTAGTCGACATCCACCTTAATCATAGTTTTGATTGGGTCGGGTACACTAGAGGACAGTATATACGTGTTAAATCAAGCTCAAGTTTTTCAATGTCCAGAACACACTTATAAGAAAGTCTCCAGAATTATATATGACTTTCTTATGGCATTGTAGACAGGGTCACATCAATGAAACACGGTTGTCGAAGTTACATAAAGAGGGATATTTGAATACGTTTGAATATCATTTTATGCAACTTGTCAATCTTGTCTCACAGGAAAGATGACAGTAACTCCGTTCAATGGACACGGAGTAAGAGCGAGCGAGCTATTGGGACTCATACACAGCGACGTGTGTGGTCCAAAGTCTACAGATGTATGAAGTGGTTATTCCTAGTTCATTACTTTTTCGGATAAATTCTCTAGGAAAGGACGTATCTTCTTGATGAAGCATTAATCCAAGGACTATGAGAAATTCCGAGAATAAAAGAATGATGTGGAAAAACAAACAGTCAAAAGTATCAAAGCACGAAGATCTGATCGATGTGCAGAATACTAAATTGCTAAGTTCTTGAATTACCTAAAATAGAATGGAATTCTCTCTCAGATTACTCCTCCATACACACCTCAACACAACGGTATATCGAAAAGACGGAACAGAACCCTATTGGATATGGTTCATTGTATGATGAGTAAGACTGAGTTTCCGCGATCCTTCTGAGGTTATGCACTAAGAATTAGCTGCATATCTTTTGAATTAGGTTCCTATCAAGACTGTTCCTACCATACCATATTAAATGTGGAGTAGGAAGAAACCCTATCTTTAGTATCTGAAGATAAAAGGATGTCCAGCTTTTATCGAAAAAAAGTATGCGGACAAGTTCGAGGTACGCTCAGTCTGTGTTAAGTTTGTGGGATACCCAAAGAACTCCGGGGGTATCTTTTCTATTACGCAGAAGAACAAAGAGTTTGTTGTTTCTCGTCATGCCTACATTTTGGAAAAATCTTATTTTGAAGGAAAATAGTGGGAGCGCAATAGAAACTGGAAGAAATTCCAGAACCACAATCTATTACTGAAAATTTGGTAGAACCAGAGGTTTTCAAAGAAAAGGACATTCCCACGCCACTCTGCAGAACAAGTAGGCAACCTCATCCGTCCGAGAGATACCGCGGCTATCTCATAGACAGGGATAGAGAGGATTGCATCATCAACAATGATAAGCCAACTAGCTTCCAGCAAGCCATTTAGAGCGGAGACTCGGTAAAATGGCTGGATGCAATGCGGACCGAGATGGAGTCCATGTACACCAACAAAGTATGGGCTTTGGACTTTGCTCTAGAAGGGGTAAAAACCGAAGGCTGTAAATGGATCTTCATAAAGAAGATTGGTGTAGATGGGCAGGTTAAAACCTATCAGGCTAGAGTTGTTGAAAAAGGTTTTTCATCAAAGACCTGGTTTGGACTATGATGAAACCTTTTCTTCAATGGCTATGCTTAAATCCATTCGGATCCTTCTTGCCATTGCTGTCTTCCACGGATATGAGATGGGCAGATGGACATATAGACGGCTCTTCTAAATAGTGATTTGGAAGAATGCGTTTATATGGATCTACCAGAGGGTTTCAATCAGAGTAGGAGTAGCAGAAAGGTATGCAAGTGTCTTAAGTCCATTTATGGACTAAATCAGGTATCGCGGAGTTGGAACATCTATTTAAGATGAGACGGTCAAAGAATATGACCTTATCAAAAAATTCAGATGAACCATGTATATATATTAAAATCAGTCAAAGGATTCTCAGAGGTTCTCCATGAGAAACCTGGGTGATGCCCACAACATTCTGGGGATCCAGATCTATCGTGATAGTTCAAAGAAGATAGTAGGACTTTACAGTCAAGATACATCAACACCATACTAAGAAAAATTAGTATGGAAGATTCAAAGCGCGGTAGTCTACCGGCTTATCACGGAATCACCCTCTCTAGAGAGATGTCCCCAAAAGACTGATTTAGAAAGGGATCGCATGTCGATTATATCCTATGCTTCTGCGATTGGCTCTATAATTTATGCAATATTGTGTACCAGACCATATATTACTTATGCACTTAGAGTGGTAAGCCGGTATCAGTTAAATCCAGAGGAGAAGCAAATGGATAGCAGAAAAGAACATTCTCAAGTACCTGAGAAGGACTAAGGAGATGTTCTTGGTATATGGCACAAAAAGACCTCCAGATCGAGGCCTTTGCTGACTCCAGCTTTCAGAGTGACAAGGATGACTCCAACTCCATATCGGGTTAAGTCTTCACCTTCAGTGGAGGGGCGGTATGTTGGAAGGGCTCCGAGCAGAACACCATTACAGACTCGACAATGGAAAAAGAGTATATCGCTGCATGTGACACCGCAAAAGAAGTAGTCTGGATGAGGAAGTGCTTAATTGAACTTAAGGTGGTTCCTTTCATTTTTGGTCGAATACTTTAGTATTGCGACAACAACGACGCTATAGCCTTAGGGAAAGAACCTATGTCCCATCAGAGATTCAGACATACCTTGAGGTGGTACCACCTGATCAGGAAGATCGAGGTGAGGAGAGTAGATTCGGAGAACGATACTGCAGATCCACTCACCAAGGCCATCCCTCAGACACTGTTCGAGCGGCTATTCGAGATTACTGATCTGTGATACGCCAATATATGGCCTTAGTGCAAGTGGGAGATTGTTAATAGTATATGCCCTAGAGGCCATTATTGTATCATACTAGCTTGTATATTACTTAATGGGAGCTTAGGATATACACGGATATAGTAACAGTCTTGCTCAAAATGGTAGTATGCTACCTGGTTTGTTTCTACCTCAATATGTGTATATGTTTCTTAGCATATTGCTTATACATATTGGTAGAGCCCTTAGGATCTTTACTTGATTACCAGCATGCGTTGTGATGGCAGTCACGCTAGTGGGGGCTGGGTAGTCTACAAGCACATCCTATACAGGTCCCTAGTCGTAGGATTATCGAGACAGGGCATTGATACTCCAGATTAGACTAGTGTATACGCTTCTCATCCCAGCAGGGGAGATGGTCTGTCCCACAGCCATTAGTACGTTGTACTGGAGATAGTATGCAGGTGCTCATTAGGTTATGAGTACACCGGACAGGACTCATCAGGAACTGTTGGTGGGTATTATACCTATCGTCGGGTAGCTGTTCCCAGGTGACATGAGTACAGCTTAGTCCGTCGACTTGACACTGCTGAGTCACCTCGAGTGTGTTCCTACTGTTCTTAGATTACTACCCTATCATGGCTCAAAAGGGTCATGCAAACAGGTAATAGTTGGGTGCAGTCCCGAAGAACTTGGAGGCAGCGGCGGTTAGATAGGATTCGTCTCTCCCGGTATTGGGGTTGATATCGCGCTGTGTTCGGAAGGCCATTATATAAAGTCCTTGGCAAAGATAAGTAAGATTTACGGGTAGGTACTCCAGTAGTTTCTCAGGGTGTTTTGGGCTACTCTCCGACCTGACTTATTGTGCTATTAGGGGTCTGACGATTACCGCCCCTTAGGCCCGATATGCGAAACTCTTAGATGAACAGACCGGACTATATGGAGATTTTCACAGATAGGCTCAGTAGGGGTTCAGATGAGTTTTCTCATCGGCCTTCTCATCGACACATTCCTAGGGGCCGTTACGTACAGCTAGTGCCGCTTGCGGCCTGTAGTTAAACCCACTGCCAGCGTAGTGTCGAGTTTTTAGAGTCCCACACAGAGGGTTTCCCTGCATCGAACGAAAGATGTAGAGGTCGTATGGTTGTACGACTAGGTTCGATCGCGTACGTGTACTAGTGCACGGATGATTCGGACGGACAATACTAGTGGGCTTTGGTTTAAGCCGAATCCTAGTATTGTATTGATGGATTGTTTTCTTCTTTTGTATTCGTATTTTTCGGAATACGAATACAGGTATATATATACGGGCGAGGGGCATTTTTGTAAATTGGTCAAAGATGCTTCTAGAAGGTGACATGTCATATTAGTATTTTTCATTTTAGTTTAAATGGAAATATATTATGACATGGAGATATTGAGGTGTAAATTGCATAAAAATGAGCATGCCTTTGGATGACACTTGTGGGGTTTTTAGCCCATGACTCACCAAGTTGGAACTTGAACTCTAATTCATTTTCTAATATGAATTATTCATATTAGAAAGGCTAGAGTTCAGTTGAGACTAAGAAGGAACTCTCATTGATAATGCAATATTCTTTCTCAGTAGTTTTTTCTCTCTCCATTACCATCTTCTTCCTCAAAACCCTAGTAACTCATGTTTTGAGTAATCTAGGGTAAGAAAAGATATTCCAATCTATCTACGCACTCTACATTGTCTATGACATCATGAGTAGCGATCTTGATGCCCTAGTTGCCTCTGTTGAGGTGGGAGCTCGATGCACATACTATCGGGTGGATCGTCTTTGGTAAGAGAGGTCTGATGAGGAAGCCCGATCCGAACGATCCGAGGAGGATATAGCGAGGTGGAGGACAGCGCGGAATGAAGACCCGAAGGACATGAACGTGAGTTTTTAACTTCTGCACTTATGGTTTACTTCATATATAGTTAGCTAGTTAGGGTTTAGCACCGATCCTGGAGTTCAAGTCCGTGTCGCAATATTTACAAAATACGGTTTTTGAAATTCTTCCTCCCCGCGAACCCGCGGGGTGCGTGACATGGACAGGTAGGGGGTCCCGATGTCGGTAGGTCTCAATCTAAGGCCCCCGAAAGTATTTTTAGAAGCTCCATTTTGGGGCTTCCTGCCGTTGGGAGGTCCATCTTTTAGACTTTATGCTCTTCATAAAGCATAAGTATGATGTCCTTTATTTTCATATGTTTGGATACTCTGACTAAAGTATCTAAACTTTCCATTATTTAAATTTGTATGAATAATGGGAAAACTCATATGATGGAGTTTTCAACACAACAATGAAAACTAATGAGTGACAATCATTTTTCATTAACCTTGTGTATTAATATACACATGGATTGTGTTTAAAAGAGAACATGGTCTTTAGACCATGTTCTATATGAAGAATGCAATGCCTTTTAACCATTGGATTCCTAGATGAATACATATTCTTCATATTTCAAAGATGAGTAGGATTTTCCGAGTCACATCCTTTGTTCATAAAGGAATATGGTGGTGTCAATTCATATTCCTATGTTTCAAAGAAATAGAATGTATTTCTATTTCTAGGTCTATATTGTTGCGATAAAACGATCACGAAGTAAAACAAAAGATAAAAAGAAAGCACAAACCAATCATAAGTAAATAGAAAATAAGAGCACTAATCAAAACACACAAGATATATGTGGAGAACCATTACGGGAAAAATCACGAGCGAAGGAGAAGTTTTATTAATCACTAAAATATGGAGGAGTGCCAACGGTGGACGAGTCTCACAAATCCCTCAAAACCCTAGCTCTCAAATTACAAAAGGGTTCTCTCAAATTCTATCTCAAAAGTTATCAGATCTAGGCTTACAAAATACTACAATATATATAGTATACAAAATATCTCTGATCAAATAACAAATTTTCCAATTATCTCGAAACTGAAAGATTCGTCCTTATCCGTACTTGAGCCGGCTCATAAAAACAGAGAATAATCTTCGATTCCAAACTCCTTTTGAGATGGCTCAAAATTACTTTGATACGTCTCTTGCATACAGAGAGCGATGACGAATCCTAAACGTCTCTTGAGCAGGATCAAGGTGATCTTCATCCGTCTCTTGCAATCATAGAAGATGAGGAAATCCTGGACAACTTGTGAGCCGGCTCAGGATTTTTCTGAGCCGTCTCAAATTCAAAATCCTTCGTGATATGCCGAATCGTGAGAAAGTTCAATAGGGATCAAGAATATGAGACATACTCAACAAATCTCCACCTTGCCTCGCATTCGCCACAAACTCATCCATAATGAGTACGACACACTCCAATTAAGTTCAAGCAATACTAAAACTTAACAACCGAAAAAGAATTTGTCAATATGTCAGCCGGATTATCCACTGTTCCAACCTTTTTCATGATTATCTCTTCCTTTTCAATGATATCCTGAACAAACCAGTACCGAACATCAATGTGCTTCATCCTGTCATGATCCATTTAGTCCTTCGTCAAGTGAATCACACTTTGGCTATTACAGTAGACTATTATGATATCATTTTGAATACCAACTTCCGAAAATAGTCTCTTTAACCAGATTGTTTCCTTAACGGTCCCAACAACGGCCATAAACCCCATCTACGTCGTAGATAACGCAACCGTAGGCTGTAATAAAGCACGCCAACTGATGGCACATCCTCCTAAAGAGAATAAATAACTGGTGATCGACCTTCGCCTGTCAAGATCACCAGCATAATCGAAATCACTGATGTTCCTTCCAAACTCCAACCCCACATCAGACCTACCTCACGGGTATCGTAAAATCCATTTCACAGCTTGCTAATGGCCTTTACCAAGAGATGCCTTATAGCGACTAACAACACTAATTGCATGTGAAATGTTGGGTCGGGTACAAACCATGGCATACATAATGCTACCCACCGCATTCGAATAAGGAACATACGACATATACTCAATCACATCCTCTGTTTGCGGTGATGAACGAGCTAAAAGTTTGAAATAAGCTTGCAACGGAGTTCTTGAAGATTTAGCATTTGCCATGCCAAAATATTCCAAAACTTTCTCAACGTATCGCTATTGAGACTGGTGGGTATGCAATCCGCCAACAACTGACCTTAGAGTAGATGTTGGGTACTCGATACGCCAATAATAGGCCTTAGTGCAAGTGGGAGATTGTTGGATATGTATGCCCGAGAGGCCTTTATTGTATAGGATGCTTGGGGTACGTATGTACCGGACAGTCTTTCTCCATATGATAGTATGCTATTTAATTTGTCTTTATCTTAATATATGTATATGTTTTATTTTTTATTACGTATCACTAATATATGTTGATAAAGCCCACAGGATTGTTGCTTGTCTACCAGCGTTGTGATGACGATCATACTTGTGGGGCCTGGGTAGTCCATAAGCATATCCTTAAATGTCCCAAGTCGTAGGAGTATCAAGACTGGGTATCGATACTCCACAGTAGACTTGTGTATACGTTTTTAGATCCCGACGAGGGTTGGTGATTGGTCCTACAGCCATTGGTGTGATGCACCTACGATTGTATAAATGTGCTCACTGGAGGTGAGTACACTGGACGGACCTGCCGAGAACTTCTAGATGGTAATATTCCTATTGTTAGATAGCAGTTCTCAGATGACATGAATACATTGTAGTTTTTGAAAGTGTGTCATAGCACCTCAACTAGGTTTTCACATGCATCAAGTATGCAATTTTTTAAAAATCTAGAGGTCTAAGATACACTAACCTAGAATCGAACTAAAGAATTAGGGTTTTATAAGCAAGTAAAGACAATCTAAACTAAGTGAAGAGAGTTACAAACTTTGTAGACCGGTCCTTCACTTCTAATGCTCCTAGTAGTAATCCTTACGCTCCAAGTAGTGGTCCCTAGAACTCTTCTTGGCTCCACTTGAAGAAATGATCGAGCTTACTTCCTCATTTTCGACGTCGAAGATGATCCACTTTGAAGTTTCTCTAACTCAAGCGACCTCTTCACTAATCAAGAATTAGTGAAGCAAACAACCTAATCTTATGAGCTAGATGAGAGTATGTTGATGAAGTATGAATTTTACTCACTTTAGAAATCTCTTTCGCCTTTTATTTTCTCACCTCAAGAAAAGCTAGAGAGCAAGAAGATGAACTAGGGTGAAATAAGAACTCCAAGTCAAGTGAGAATCAACCATGAGTCCAAGATATTATTGTGATGAAAAAAATATCTAAGGTAAAGACAAACATGAGAGGATGAGTCATGGCTTCTTAATGCTTCTACAAGCATCCAAGCCATGACTCATTTCCTTCTCATTTTAATTTCCTTTTAAATATAAATCATCACTAATATCATTAACCCTAGGTATGAGTCTTATACGCCCATATTCTATGTATCATCTAGCATGACACAATAGTGTTTTATATATAAATATATAAATAAATATATATATATATATAACAAGAGAAGAAAAATCATTAGTGAGCAAATATTAGTTAATATATAAATATATCAAATATAAATATATGCCAAATTATTAAATCAACACTTGATTCAATAATCTGGTCATATCATATATAACCGACTAATATCATTTATATGTATATCATATCATCAAATCAACATTAGATTCAATAACCAGGTTATATCACATATAACCTAACCGATATCAAATATCGCGAGATTAGAATACGGTATCACATACTCGTATTTAATCAAGCTCCCGCACATATCAGCATATGTTCCCTACTTCGTTTCGCTTGAGCTAGGAAACCTATGTGTGGGACTCTAAAGACTCGTTAATACGCCAACAGTAGGTATTGATCATATCATATGCCCACAAGCCGTCAGCGGTACTAGCTGGACGTAACGGCTACCCGGGTATTGAATGAATAGAAGATCAATAAGAAAGCTTGTCCAAACTCTCATGAAGCCTATAAGCAACACTTACCGTGCAGTCTGGTCTCTTTGTCTGATATGTCTCATATCGAGTCTAGGGGTGGAATCGTCTGACCCCAGTAACTTGATAAGTCATGCCGATGTGTGGCCTATAACCGTTCGAGAAACTACTGATAACACTTAACAGTAAATCTCATTAGCTATGGCCAGGGACCTGCTGTTATAGCTAATCGAGCATAGCGTAACATCAGCTCCCTATACCAGAAGAGACGAAACCCCTCCTATCGCTCACTGCCTCCATGTGACTCGGGACTGTACCCAAAATCCACCTGTTTGCACGACTCCTTTGAGCTGTGGTAGGGAGGAAATCAAAGCACAGTGGGAACTACACAAGATACTATGACGATCTTGGGACTACAGACTAACCTGTACCAGTGTCGCCAGAGAACTGCTATCTGACGATAGGTATGGTACCATCTAAGAGTTCTCAGCGAGTCCTATTCATTGTACCCATTCTCTAATGATCACATGTTCACAATCTTTGATGTCAAACACCAATGGTTATGGGATCAACCATCGCCCCATACAGGGTCAAGAAACGTACACACTAGTCTACTCTGGAATATCGATTCCCTGTCTCGATACTTTCTCGAATAGGAACTGTTTAAAGGATGTTCTTGTGGACTACACAAGCCCCACTAGTATGATCTGCATCATAGTCCTGGTAGTCAAGCTAACATCCTAAGGGCTTTATCAACATGTATCAGAGAGACAGTATTATAATACGAGTGTACATGTTAAGATAAAGAGCAACCAGATAGCATACTATCATGTCGAGCAAGAAAGTCCTCTATATATATGTCCAAGTATCCACTATAATATACAATAAAGCCCTCTAGGGCATACATATTACTAACAGTTTTCAGACCTCAGATCGTTATTACCATGATGAAGTTCCTAGCGTCCTAGCCACTAACTCACGGTCTTTGCGGAATGAAAAACATTAATTTTTAAAAATAGTGTTAGAAACTTGAACCCTAGAATCTTAGCCAAACACTAAACTAGCTAACAAGAAAGGAGTTTTAAGTACTTGGTTCTTGTTTAAAACCTTTGTAGTCGTGTCATTGTTTTCTTTGCCACTTCTTTAGCTTCTCGGAACTCCGGAATCGAGCTTGTAGGTGGGTCTTCCTTGGTCCTAGATGATCCAATCAAAGGAACCTTAATCAAGCTTTAGCCTCACTTTAAAAATCCTAGTGAAGCTGTAACAACCGAGTTCAGTTATACCAATTTCTGTTTTCGTATTTGTTTGTCTGTGGTTTTTATTGATTTATCATGTTTGGATGCGAATGGTAGTTTACTTTTACATTGCATTCGACCCGACCCGCTTGCTTGGGTGGGGTGACTCATATTCATATTTATAGACTACCCTGACTTGTTAAATAGACACGTGCATTTAATGTGGACTGCATATTTTTTTTTCCATCTAGCATCGCACATTTTATCATGTAACATTTTAGATCACGGTAAATAAATTAAAATTGTATTTCATAGCCTGCATGATACCCCTAACCCCGTGGTAGCGTCCGCGCATCGTGTTCTCGTCCCATTCAGCGAAACGGACGTGTTTGGATAGCTACATGAACGTACCAGCGTCCGTTCTTGGGGGTATGCATTTTCGTTACTTGATTATTCATTTTAAAGTTTTGAAGTTGCATTTATTTTTCGTAATTAAAATCTGAATTTTTGGACCCGACCCAGGCGCATTTTGAAATACTTTTGTACCCCGCCGAAATTCTAATTATTTTAAAATTACTAAAGTGTCTAAAATTTATTCTAAGCCGCTGAAAGATTTTTTTTAGTTAACAAATTTAAATCTTTAAGATTTTTTTAAAATCTTTCTGTAACCAATCGCAGCTCTTCTTTTCCCTGAGCCGGTCCCACTCTTTTTCTCTCCCTTCATCCTTTTCTTTCTCTTTTTTTCCTCTGGGCCCCAATCACCGAACCAATTAAATGGTTACTTTTTTTAGGCGTCGGGCCCCACACGCCTCTCTCCCCCCTCATAATATTTCTCTTTCTCCTTTTCTCCCCCCCAAAGCGCAACAGTCTCTCTCTCTTCTTTCTCCCTCCTCTCACGCCTCTCTCTCTCATCTCGCGTTTACTGTGCGTTCCTCGAGTCGCGTTACCGCCTCCCCGCTACGCTCACCTCCCTTCATTCTTTTCTTTCTTCTTCTGTTTTAAAAACCCAGCGCCATCTCCTCCCTCGAAAACCCATCGCCGCCTCCTCAAACCCTAACCCTAACTCCTCTTCCCTCCTCTTCGCTCCTCAACCCTCATCATCTTCTCCTTCATCCTCTCTCCTCTTCTCCACCATCTTCTTCTTTTCCCAAGCCCACTACACCCACAAGAACCCCCAAGAACCCTTCACCACCACATCATCCCGTCGTCGACGACCTCTCGTCGTCACCTCCTCATTCTTCTCCTCTCTCTAAACTCCCCAACACCAACCCAACACCTACACCAGAACCCCCCTGCACAGAAACCCTAGCACCCAAGCCCATTCCCTGCAACTAAGAACCCTTGCTGCCTTGCCGTCGTTCTCGCCGGCGATCCCTTGCCGACGACCTCCCTCCTTTGCAACCACATCCTAGCCTTCTCCCAACCCCAGTGAGCAACCCCTTCTCTCTTATTCTTCTCTTCTTCTTCTTCTTCTTCTTTCTTTTATTTTATCTTTTCTGTTTTTTTTAAATACCTCTGTAGATCGCCGGAGCCGTGACGATGTCGACGATCCCGATAACCCAGCGAGCGTACCTGACCCGTGTGACCCCTTGTACGTTGTTTTGATACGTTCCGTGCATCGTGCGCGCGTCGCGACTTTTCCCGCCGATGTGTGACGTTCCATATAATCGTTTCTGATCTGTCGAGGCAAGTGAAACTTGCTACATGCTATTCATAATATTTTATACTTATTTAATTTCATATTAAACCTATAGATCGAATCTAAAGTCACGTGTTCCAATTTAACATTTCGATGTTCCGTTTATATCTTTTAGATTCAGAACTTGAAACATACCATGTTGCATTTTAGTTTACTATACATAGGACCCACATCCATATTTAAATCGCATAATAATTATTTGCATAGCCCATACTACTCTTTTAATAGTTTCTACCCTATCGGACACCCGTTTGCATCCATTTAACCTATTTTATATATAATTGCATCCCTAGCTCATTTAACCCATAATAACGAGATTTTAACATTCCATATTTGTTTAAGTTTATTTTACTTAATGTTGGAACCATAACCCTAAATCTAATCGATAACCGTGCATCCATATATTTAAATCTGTACCTATTTACATACCACATTACAATGTTTCATTTTATTGTTCCATTAGTACCCTATAACTGTTTCTTATACCCCCTGCTTATTTTAGTTTGATTATGAGCACCCACATGACATTTTGTGCACCCCTGACATGACTTGTTATACCTACTGCTTGACACGACATGGTACCGTGCACCTCTTGACATAACATGATACCTATATACTACCTGACTTGACCTGATGTACCATGGCTTTAACTGGTACCTGATCTTGTTACTAATGCCAACAAACCCGACCTGTTGTCCCTACGGACATTTCATGTTGTCTATCCAGACAAACCTGTACCTGCCTGATCCTGTGTTGGCATTAGCTCCAGATTATCTAATACCTGACTTGAACACGTATAACTTGGGGGTATGGGAAAATCAATGATGAAACCTGACTTGTAACTCGACAGTTCGACACCTTTTCTGATCAGTCTTACGGGCTAGGCCAGCCCCGGGGTGATGCTGTTGACATCACTCGTCATTACTTACTACCCTTTTACTGCCTTGCGACACGTCTCGGATTCAGCCCGAGAGTCATAGACCGTGATCCCGGGCACGCATGGGATACTATTGAGTTACATCGAGGATTCATCAAATTGATTTCAAATACTTGAGAGTAGTTAACACAGTAGACCAGTTTTAGATTACTCACTGCACACTACCCTTCACTGTCCTAATTTATAGTGCTGTTACACCTGTTTTACCATTTATGATTATACCTGCATGCCTTGCTACCCTGTTTATATAGTATTGATTGATGTTATGACACACTGACATCTGGGTTTTGCATGGCCCAGATTCTTTACCTGCGCTACAGGCCGAGCAGGAGTACTTCAGTCAGCAAGCTGAGCAGTGAGGATTTGTTAGTAGTTAGTTCTTTTACTTTCGGTATTTTCATTCCTGATGTGAGCCCGCATTATGGGACGTACATTCCAGTTTATTCTTGTATTAGATCTTTTGCTTCCGCATTATTTTATTCTTGACTCATTTTATTTTGGCTTATGGACATGCATTAGATAGTTTATTATTGTTCTTGATATCTCTACAGCCGTAATGTGACTGTGGAAGGATATTTCCTATCTACAGGTAGCATGGTTGGCTATGTCATGTGCCTATCTTAGCATACTTTGGGAAGCGGGGCATAACATGGTTCTTTTGGTATCAGATCTATAGGTTATAGGTTAATCGGGTTTGATTCTTTTGTAGTTGGGTATTTGGACCCAATACACGAATCAGAATACTCGTGATTAGGAAACATGTCCTGCCACCTCACCGTCTTACCAATTTTTTTGAATCTTAACTTCCTCCTGATCCTACTTTTACGATATGCAAACCTCCTTTGCATATCGACTCGAAACCTGGTTTCCTTTTGATTATCTCTAGAACTTAGGTGACTTGGGTGGAGTTATGTGATTGTAGCTATGATACCGCGGCATGGTTACAATGCGTTACTCTATTTAAGTAACTTGGAGTTCTAGCCTTGATTCATATCCTTGATCTATAATTTGAATCTGTTATCATGCTAATCCTTTTGGTGCTTTGATTTCTGGAATATGGCAAACATGAATCTGAAAACGTACCAAAGGCGTGTTGACGAAGCCACTATGCTTGGAGTAATACGTGGGATGTTGGAGAACCAAAAGCGACAAACCGAGCTGATCCAACAGCAAGCTCAATCTTTTCAGGAAGGTTTGCGGACCGTTCAGCAGTCCGTGAACAATGTGGTGGCCAGACCAGTTGATCGTGTGGGTACCGTGGCGGATTTCAGGAGACTGGGTCCGTTTGTCTTTACTGGCCCGGAAGAGCCGTTGCCAGCGGAGCAGTAGCTGGTTGACACGGAGAATTTACTCATTGCGGCACAGATCCCAGAAGATAAGAGAGTGGATGTGGTACGCATCCAGTTGGTGGATTACGCCCGTGAATGGTGGCTTGTGGAAGAGACCCGCTTGCCCAAGCCGATCAGGTGGGCGGATTTTTCGAAGAGTTTCTTAGAGAAGTTCTTCCCGCGGACTGCACGGGAGGAAAAGGAAGAAAAGTTCGTCAGTTTGAAGCAAAACGGCGCAACTTTAGATATACATGCAGCTTAGTGGACGCGGCTCAGTAGATTCGCTGGACCTTTGGTTGCCAACTATGCTGATAGGGCAAGGAGGTATATGCGCAGTTTGGATGTGGACATCCAGAGGCAGATTGTATCTCTGGGTTTGACCACTTTTTCCCAAGTACTTACAGCGTCTCGAGAGCAGCAGAGCCTATCTATGAAGACTGGGAGTACACAGCAGCCAGCAGTTACAGTACGGAAGCCGGCATTTGCACCGAACCGAGCACATGGACGCAGAGGTATTCCAGTGAACCGGCGTGGCGTAACACCGATGAAGAAGCCTGTTGTTGTCGATCAGAGGAGGACCGTGATTTGTGACTACTGCCATTTACCTGGGCACGTGTAAAGGGAATGTCGAAGGAAACAGGGACTCTGTTTGGTTAGTGGATCGGCGGATCATACTATCAGCACTTGTCCGTCGAAGCTTCATACGAAGGATGATGTTCAGAAGCCACCGCAGAAACCGTTTCAGGGACAGAAGCAGCTGACTCAGGGACCCAATCAAGCTCGAGCATTTACCCTGACAGCTGAGAAAGCCAAGGCTTCAGGAAAAGTTGTTTCAGGTATTCTACTTGTTCATGGTTTTCCCGCATTAGCGTTATTTGATTCTGGTGCATCCCATTGTTTTATGTCGTCCAAGTTTATTGCTACACACTCGATTACTTGCACTACCCTATCTAGTTTCTGGGACATACACACTAGGAATGGGAAGATCATATCTAGTAGAGAATGTAAGAATTGTGCAGTTGTTGTTTGCGGACAGGAGCTTTTTGCAGATTTCTTGGTGATTGATACAGGCAGCTATGAAGTCGCCTTGGGAATGGATTTTCTCGGCACTTTCCACGCTCACATTGATTGTAGGGCAAAGAAAGAAATTTTCCAGAGTCCCGGACATCCAGAGTTTATCATTACTGGAGGAAGCAGTTCTGTCGGGCCAGTCGAGTTTAGGGCTAGGCCGACAGCAAATGTTCTTTCGTCGATGGAGGCTGATAAAGATGAAGCGCCAGCTGTTGTTCGAGATTTCATGGACGTGTTCGATGACATATCAGGTTTACCGCCGAAGCGAGACGTAGAGTTCGCGATTGATCTTGTTCCTGGTGCAGCGCCAGATTCTAAAGCATACTATCCAATGGCACCAGTGGATTTGGAAGAAGTTAAGAAGCAGGTTACTGAATTACTTGAGAAGGACTGGATTCGAAGCAGTAACTCACCTTAGGGAGCTCCAGTTCTTCTAGTCAAGAAGAAGGATGGCACAAGGAGAATGTGCATCGATTATCGAGAATTAAACCGGGTGATTATTAAGAACAAGTACCCGATCCCTCGCATTGGCGAATTATTTGAGCAGCTTAGTAGCGCGAAGGTATTCTCGAAGCTGGATTTGCGATCCGGATATCATCAGGTTCGAGTTAAAATAGAAGATATTTGCAAGACGGCGTTCCGGACTCGGTATGGACATTACGAGTATTTAGTGATGCCCTTCGGAGTAACGAATGCACCGGCGATATTTATGGACTTGATGAACCGAATCTTTTCACCATTCATGGACCAGTTTATTGTGGTGTTCATTGATGATATTCTGGTTTACTCCAAGAGTATTGAAGAGCATGCAGAACATTTGAAGATCGCACTGCAGACGTTGAGACAAGAAAAATTAGATGCAAAGATGAGCAAGTGCGAGTTTTGGCTGGAAGAAGTAAAGTTTTTGGGGCATGTCGTGTCTGGCGATGGAATCGCCGTTGATCCCGAAAAAATTGCAGCAGTTCGAGATTGGCCGATTCCGAAGAATGTTGCGGAGATAAGAAGCTTTCTTGGACTCGCCGGGTATTACAGAAGGTTCATGGAGAACTTTGCTCGTCTGGCGGAGCCGTTGACCAAGCTTACGCACAAGGAGGTACCATTTGTGTGGACGGATAGGTGTGCGTCAGCTTTTGAGGCGTTGAAGCAGAGATGGATAACCGCTCCTATTCTGACCGTGCCAGACAGTTCCGGAGGATTGGTGATTCACAGCGATGCATCTGGGAAAGGATTGGGATGTGTTTTGATGCAGCATGGGAAGGTTATAGCGTACGCATCGAGACAGTTGAAGACCCATGAGAAGAATTACCCAACTCATGACTTGGAGCTTGTAGCTGTGATCTTCGCTTTGAAGATTTGGAGAAACTACCTTTTGGGCGAAAGGGTCGAGGTTTTCACCGATCATAAAAGCTTGAAGTATGTGTTCACGCAGAAGGAGCTTAATATGAGGCAGCGCAGATGGTTGGAGCTGATGGCTGATTACGATCTTGATCTTAAGTACCATCCGGGGAAAGTTAATGTCGTGCCGGATGCGTTTTGTCGGTTACCAGCAATTCAGATGTTGACTGCACAGAAGGAACTTATTGAGAACTTTCGAAGATTTGATTTGGAGATTGTGCTACCGCATTCTTCGGGACAGTTGATGCAGCTGCAAGTACAGTCATCGTTGATCGAGAATATTAAAGCAGCGTAATTGCAGGACCCAAGATTGCGGAAGTTTCGAGAACAGGTTGAAGCTGAACTTCGAACAGACTTATTGATCCATGAAGATGGTTCGTTGAGATATGGTTGCCGTTTGTGTGTGCCAAAGGGAGATATTCGCGAAGAGCTTATGAAGGAGGCACACAGTTCAGCATATTCCGTACATCCAGGAGGCACGAAGATGTACCGAGATATACGACAGCAATTCTGGTGGGAAGGCATGAAACGGGAGATTGCCCCTTTTGTAGCAAAGTGCTTGGTGTGTCAGCAAGTTAAGGCTGAACATCAAAGGGTTGCTGGTTTATTGCAACTACTTTCGATTCCTCAGTGGAAATGGGAACATATAACCATGGATTTCGTGACAGCTCTACCGCGGAGTCCAAAACGCAACAATGCAGTTTGGGTGATTATTGATCGTTTGACCAAGGCAGCTCATTTCTTCCCTTTCCGAGTTGGTCAATCAACAGAAACTTTGGCAGAACGATACATGCAAGAGATTGTAAGATTGCATGGTGTACCAGTGAGCATCGTGTCCGATCGTGACACTCGTTACTTATCCCACATTTGGAGGAGCTTACAGGAAAGTTTGGGGACTCGTTTGACGTTTAGCACCGCTTATCTTCTTCAAATAGATGGCCAGTCAGAGAGATCGATCAAAACTCTTGAAGACATGTAGAGAGCTTGCATGTTAGACTTCAAGGGTTCATGGGAGGATCATCTACATTTGGTGGAGTTTTCTTACAACAACTGTTTCCAGGCGACTATTCAGATAGCTCCATTTGAAGCTTTGTATGTTCGCAAGTGTCGTTCACCTGTTTGTTGGGATGATATTGGTGAACGAAGATTATTGGGACCAGATTTGGTAGTGCAAACAGTTAAGAAGGTTAACACTATCTGGAATCATATGAAAGCAGCACAAGACCGACAGAAGAGTTGGGCAGATACGTCGAGAAGACCTCTAGAGTTCGCCGTGGGTGATTTGGTATTCTTGAAAATATCACCGACTAGAGGGGTGATTCGTTTCGGAAGTCGAGGAAAGCTCAGTTCTCGATTCGTCGGACCTTTTGAGATTTTGGAGCGTGTTGGTGAGGTAGCGTATCGATTGGCGTTGCCGCAATGCTTGGCGAATGTTCATGACGAGTTTCACGTATCTCAACTCCGTAAATATGTTCGAGATGAAACACATATGTTGGATCATTTGGAGCTAATTGTACGAGAAGATTTAACTTTTGAGGAGCGACCGGTGTCGATTGTGGATCGAAGAGAAAAGGTTCTTAAGAAGAACAAGGTTATCCCTCTTGTACTTGTTTCTATTGATAATCGCTCACATGGAGAGTCAACTTGGGAATGAGAAGATGAAATCCGACAGAAGTTTCCCCATCTATTCTTGTAGTTTGATTGATTATTTATCCTTTCTTGTTCTTGGAATTTCGAGGACGAAATTCTTTGTGTAGTTGAGTATAATGTAACGACTGAGTTCAGTTATACCAATTTCTGTTTCCGTATTTGTTTGTCAGTGGTTTTTATTGATTTATCATGTTTGGATGCTAGTTTACTTTTACATTGCATTCGACCCGACCCGCTTGCTTGGGTGGGTTGACTCATATTCATATTTATAGACTACCCTGACTTGTTAAATAGACACGTGCATTTAATGTGGACTGCATATTGTTTTTTCATCTAGCATCGCATATTTTATCATGTAACATTTTAGATCACGGTAAATAAATTAAAATTGCATTTCATAGCCTGCATGATACCCCTAACCCCGTGGTAGCGTCCGCGCATCGTATTCTCGTCCCGTTCAGTGAAACGGACGTGTTTGGATAGCTACGCGCACGTACGTGCGTCCGTTCTTGGGGGTATGCATTTTCGTTACCTGATTATTCATTTTAAAGTTTGGAAGTTGCATTTATTTTTCGTAATTAAAATATGAATTTTTGGACCTGACTCGGGCGCATTTTGAAATACTTTTGTACCCCGCCGAAATTCTAATTATTTTAAAATTATTAAAGTGTCTAAAATTTATTCTAAGTTGCTGAAAGATTTTTTTTAGTTAACAAATTTAAATCTTTTAAGATTTTTTTTAAATCTTTCTGTAACCAATCGCAGCTCATCTTTCCCCTGAGCCGGTCCCACTCTTTTTCTCTCCCTTCATCCTTTCTTTCTCTTTTTTTCCTCTGGGCCCCAATCACCGAACCAATTAAATGGTTTCTTTTTTAGGCGTCGGGCCCCACACGCCTCTCTCTCTCCCCTCATAATCTTTCTCTTTCCCCTTTTCTCTCTCCCCAAGCGCAACAGTCTCTCTCTCTCTCTTCTTTTTCTCTCCTCTCGCGCCTCTCTCTCTCATCTCGCGTTTACTGTGTGTTCCTCGAGTCGCGTCACCGCCTCCCGCTACGCTCACCTCCCTTCATTCTTTTCTTTCTTCTTCTGTGTTAAAAATCCAGCGCCATCTCCTCCCTAGAAAACCCATCGCCGCCTCCTCAAACCCTAACCCTAACTTCTCTGCCCTCGTCTTCACTCCTCAACCCTCATCATCTTCTCCCTCATCCTCTCTCCTCTTCTCCACCATCTTCTTCTTTTCCCGAGCCCACTGCACCCACAAGAACCCCCGAGAACCCTTCACCACCACCTCATCCCGTCGCCGACGACCTCTCGCCGTCGCCTCCTCATTTTTCTCCTCTCTCCGAACTCCCCAACACCAACCCAACACTTACACCAGAACTCCCCCTGCACAGAAACCCTATCACCCGAGCCCATTCCCTGGACCTCTTGCCGTCGTTCTCGCCGGCGATCCCTTGCCGACGTTCTCGCCGGCGATCCCTTGCCGACGACCTTCCACCTTTGCATCCACATCCAAGCCTTCTCCCAACCCTAGTGAGCAACCCCTTCTCTCTCATTCTTCTCTTCTTCTTCTTCCTATTCTTCTTTCTTTTATTTTTTCTTTTCTGTTTTTTTAAATACCTCTGTAGATCGCCGGAGCTGTGACGACGTTGACGATCCCGACGACCCAGCGAGCGTACCTGACCCGTGTGACCCCTTGTACGTTGTTTGGATCCGTTCCGTACACCGTGCGCGCGTCGTGACTTTTCCCGCCGACGTATGACGTGCCGTATAACCGTTTCTGATCTGTCGAGGCAAGTGAAACTTGCTACATGCTATTCATAATATTTTATACTTATTTAAATTCATATTAAACCTATAGATCGAATCTAAAGTCACGTGTTCCAATTTAACATTTCGATGTTCCGTTTATATCTTTTAGATTCAGAACTTGAAACATACCCTATTGCATTTTAGTTTACTATACATAGGACCCACATCCATATTTAAATCGCATAATAATTATTTGCATAGCCCATAGTACCCTTTTAATAGTTTCTACCTTATCGGACACCCGTTTGCATCCATTTAACCTATTTTATATATAATTGCATCCCTATCTCATTTAACCCAAAATAACGAGATTTTAACATTCAATATTTGTTTAAGTGTATTTTACTTAATGATGGAACCATAACCCTAACTCTAATCGATAACCGTGCATCCATATATTTAAATCTGTACCTATTTGCATACCACATTACAATGTTTCATTTTATTGTTCCATTAGTACCCTATACTTGTTTCGTATACCCCCTGCTTATTTTAGTTTGATTATGAGCACCCACATGACATTTTGTGCACCCCTGACATGACTTGTTACACCTACTGCTTGACACGACATGGTACCGTGCACCTCTTGACATGACATGATACCTATATACTACCTGACTTGACCTGATATACCATGGCTTTACCTGGTACCTGATCTTGTTACTAATGCCAACAAACTCGACATGTTGTCCCTACGGACATTTCCTGTTGTCTATCCAGACAAATCTGTACCTGCCTGATCCTGTGTTGGCATTAGCTCCAGATTATCTAATACCTGACTTGAACACGTATAACTTGGGGGTATGGGGAAATCAATGATGAAACCTGACTTGTAACTCGACAGTTCGACATCTTTGCTGATCAGTCTTACGGGCTAGGCCAGCCCCGGGGTGATGCTGCTGACATCACTCGTCATTACTTACTACCCTTTTACTGCCTTGCGGCACGTCTCGGATTCAGGCCGAGAGTCATAGACCGTAATCCTGGGCACGCACGGGATACTATTGAGTTACATCGAGGATTCATTAAATTGATTTCAAATACTTGAGAGTAGTTAACACAGTAGACCAGTTTTAGATTACTCACTGCACACTACCCTTCACTGTCCTGATTTATAGTGTTGTTACACCTGTTTTACCATTTATGATTATACCTGCATGTCTTGCTACTCTGTTTATATAGTATTGATTTATGTTACGACGCACTGACGTCTGGGTTTTGCATGGCCCAGATTCTTTACCTGCGCTACAGGTCGAACAGGAGTACTTCAGTCAGCAGGCTGAGCAGTGAGGACTTGTTAGCAGTTAATTCTTTTACTTTCGGTATTTTCATTCCTGATGTGAGCCCGCATTATGGGACGTACATTCCAGTTTATTCTTGTATTGGATCTTTTGCTTCCGCATTATTTTATTCTTGACTTATTTTATTTTGGCTTATGGACATGTATTAGATAGTTTATTAGTGTTCTTGATATCTCTACAGCCGTAATGTGACTGTGGAAGGATATTTCCTATCCACAGGTAGCATGGTTGGCTATGTCACGTGCCTATCTTAGCGTACTCTGGAAAGCGGGGCGTGACAGAAGCAACTAACACTTGAAACTTGCAATGGATCAAGTGATAGAGATGTAGTGTGTTCTAGTATTTTTCCTATTTCAATATCCTTTGTTTCTCAACTCATGAGAGTGTAAGGAAAATCAACAAGGGTGTGTTCTCGCCAATTTTTTTTTGGTTCAAAGCTTATAAAATTGTGCGCACCCCATATAGATGCGCACTTGGAAAAAATACCATCAAATGCCATAGGTCACGTGCGATGCAGATGCTCATGTACAAAGTAAATCGGTCCAAATAGAACGCGCCACTTAGGTGCACACTTGGAAAAAATTCCACTTTAATGGCGTGCGACATGTGCAATGCACGTGTGCATGTTCCAATTCCTCATAATTCAACAGTGTGCAAGCGCATCCCATGAAACAAATGTTTCTGAAAAGAAATAAATTTTGTTAATAAAGATTTAAATCTTTATTTAGAAGAAAAATCTTCTGTTAGTTAAAATAACTTAACAAACAGATCGATGGATCATAATCCAACGATGCGCATGTCACCTTTAATTGATATGAATCAATTAAATAAATTTAAAATCAAATTGAAATCAAAACAGATTTACTAATTAGGAACAAACCCTAATTTTTCCAATCCTATAAATAGAAGCCTCATATACAGAAATTAAAAAGGACCGACTCTCTCATAAGTTTGAAGAAAAAATTCTCTCAAACTCATCACCTCCTTTTCCTCAAAGAAAAGGAAAGAAAAATACAAAAAACAGAAATACTTCTTTTTCACCATAGAAGCCTTTGCTTCTTTTTTTTAAAAAAAGCTTTTGCTTTTTCCTGTATCTATTGATTCATTATAAAAGAGATCAAAAGATTTTATGTACGATCTTTCTTATATGAAAGTTCATAGTTTTACGAGAGATCGATCTTAAGATTTGAGATCCATATCAAAATATGACCCGGCCATGTACATAAAAATGGTCTTTCGACTATATCATCACCAAAAATCAAAGAACAGAAGACATTGTTTCTCATTTTGAAAGCCATTGCTTTCTGATGAACAGTGCGTACCTAACAGTAGGTCGCACTTTAAAAAGATTGCCCCATACAGAAGTGCGCATATAAGCACTTAGATAAAATAACGCCTCTGAAACTGTGTGCATCACGTGATACTCACGTGTGCGCATGGGGGAAAATAATTTCCCTGAAAATGTGCGCATCACGTGACATGTACGTGTGCGCAAATGAAAATGTTGACTTCTCAATACATGCACATCTGTACAAGCACAGATATGAATTTGGCCTGATAATAAGTGTGCAACTACGTGATATGCAGTGCGCAGCCCTTTGACCACAAGCAAGTGCGCAAACATGTGATTTGCACATGCACACCATCGTTAAAAAGTTACATATACATGTGCACCTCAAATGTACATACGCATTTGGACCGGCAAGGTATTTCTTGAACACTTAGTTAAAATAAACTAAGTATAGAAGCTTTTGCTTCTCATATGTGATCCTATGATCAAATAAAACATATTTTATAAGTAAATCTTCATCTAAAATAAAATTAACGATTCTTAAAGCATAGCTTCTAAAGTTTATTTTAGTCTTATATATGACTAATGACCTTTCATCAATGTCATCTAAGTTGTTCTTAGTCTCATATAAGACTAACGATTCTTAGATAAAATATAGAAGCCTCCTTCCAGCAAGATCCGGCATGTTCTCATCCCTCCTATATGGGATTTGGTTCAGAGGTACATCTTTCTACACCTCTGATATACGGCGTTGTTGAAAGAAGTTCCTCAATATCTTTAGATAGGTGGTGGGTCCCAATAACTAATGAGCTCTCCTTCCTCGTCCTAACTTGATGAAAGACATGAAATTTCATCAAGACCGAGAATGTTTTTAACTCATATTGATATACCTAATATTTAGGCGCACCCCATATGGTTGCGCATCATCCCAATAACCACAACCCCAAGCATACATGTATGTATATGTATACCTTTGAAGGAAATATAAATGCCTTCAAATTAGATCACACCCCAATATTGGGCGCTTTTACATGTTGCAATCATTCACTTCAACACATAATATATACACATGCGCACAAGCTGAAAGATGGACCGCTATGTTTTTATTCCCTGCGGACTGTCTCTATACTGATTATCGTATATTATCCATGGGCTACCCATAGTATAGAAGCCTATACTTCATATGTGATCAAATGATCAGTTGAGCCCATATGCTCACTGTTATCTAAGTTGATCTTAGTCCTATATACAACTAATGATCGATATCATCTAAGTTGATCTTGTCCAATATATAACTAATGATCGATATCATCTAAGTTGATCTTGTCCGATATACGACTAACGATCTTTAGATCAAACCCAAATATCCCATGAACTGATGGATCTCATTTATATGAGATATGCGTTCTAAGTTCAACCCCCAAATCTAATATGTATGGATTTGGACTAATCCAAGCCCTACGGGCGACGACATATTAGTCTCTGTATAGAATCCAAGGGCAACCCGAAAAAAACAAAATATAACACGATACAAAGTGATAAATATGGAGTAGAGAAATTTTTATTGCTTGGCGATAATGTAATTAACTACAGGGGCTTACGTCTGCAGTAAAAAGCATCCCCACAAGCAAAAACCCTTCATCATTGAGGGAGAATCTGATAAGTTCAGCTATAATGATCGCATCCATCCAAACCTCCGATATACGGTGCTATAAATAACTTGGTATTTTCGTAGAGGTGGATGGATATGTTCCATATAGCATTGCCCCCAAATTCAGGTATGGCGTCCAGTTCGTCTCAGTTTTCGGCGATAAACAGATTCTGGCTCGTCTGGTGGGACCTTTTTATCTTTCCACTCCACACTTCGTGTGTCATGTTTTCACGAACATAATCGCGGTATATATGTTTATTTTTTCCTTGGACATTGGGATACTAGAGTTGGTGTTTCGTCTCTATGTAGAGATCAATGGCTTCCAACTTCAACTCAAGCTCTGTCTCATCCGGTGGAGTAAGTATGGGCAACTTGCAGCCTCAATCCTCTGCATTCCTACTCCTCAAGAAATGAATGGGATTTTCTTTGGGTCAATGCTCTCACTTCCTACCCTCGGTGCCTCAACGCCGAAGGTGGATGTCCAGAAGAAGGCTGTCCTCCAATGCTAGCTCTTCAAGCTTCAGTTCTGCTAAAGGTATCGGTCTTCAAACGACTAGCACCTTTCAAAGCCAAGACCAACGCAGGGGGCATAATAGTAATTCTATGAAAGAAAAAAGGGGCCAAGCCTAACAAGCTCCTGAGAATGAAAAAGATCTGGTCGCTATACATGATCGGCATTAATATTGGCGTTAAATAAGACAAACTGGAGACAGTTCTCCGTCCGAGCTGATTCCTCCCGCTCCAACTCCAATGTTGAATGATGTTGTTCCAACCGGGAAATGAAAATATGTCTTAGCACCTCTATTACGTTTCTATGAGCATCAAGTATGCAATTTTAAAATTTTTAGAGGTCTAAGTATACTAAATAAGAATCGAACTAGAGAATTAGGGTTTTAAAGTTAAGCAAATAAGTTTTAATCTAAGTGAAGAGAGTCTACAACCTTTGTAGTCTAGTCTTTCACTTCTAAAGCTCCAAGTTGTAGTCCCTAGAACACTTCTTTGACTCCACTTGAATAAAGGATCGAGCTTGCTTGTAGTCTTCGTCGTCGAAGATGATCCACCTTGAGGCAACTCTTACTCAAGCTCACGCTTCACTAATCAAGGTATTAATGAAGTTAACAACCTGTACTAATCGGCTAGAGAAGTGTAGGTTGATGAAGTAAGAATTTTGCTCACTAGAAATATTTCTTTCTCTTTTCTTTTTCTTAGCCCTAAAAATTAGTGAAGAGATGAAGAAGAAGATGAACAGGGAAGTGTGAGAATGAACCATGAACTCTCAAGAGATGAGATGAGATGAGTATAGAATGATAAAATATCTATGAATAAGCCGAGAATAGAAGATGAGTCATGGCTTCTCAATGCTTCTCCAAGCATCTTAAGTCATGACTCATTCTTCATTCCTTTTAACTCACAAATGTTTATCATTATCCTTCTCAAATATGACTCTCATACATCCATGTATAATATATCATCAACCATGATACTATATATATATATATATCATATATATAAAGAGAAGAAAATCTTAAGTGAGCTTAATATTAGTTAATATATATATATATATATATATCAAATTATTAAATCAACACTTGATTCAATAATCTGGTTATGTCATATATAACCCGGCTAATATCAAATATATATGTATATCAAAATATTAAATTAACACTTGATTCAATAATCCGGTTATATCATATATAACCGGCTAATATTTAATATTAGTTAATATATATATATATATATATATATATATATCAAATTATTAAATCAACACTTGATTCAATAATCCGGTTATATTATATATAACCTGGCTAATATCAAATATATAAACATATATATAAATCAAATTATTGAATCAACACTTGATTCAATAATCTGGTTATATCATATATAACCCGGCTGATATCAAATATCGCTAGATTAGAATACGGTATCATATACTTGTATTTAATCAAGCTCCCGCACATATCTCCATACGTTCCCTACTTCATTTCGATTGAGCTAGGAAAACTCTATGTGGGAATCTAAAGACTTGTCAATATGCTAGCGGTAGGTAATGATCACATTAGATATCTACAAGCCATCAGCGGTACTAGCTGGACATAACGGCTACCCAGGTATTGAACGAATAGAAGATCAATAAGGAAACTTATCCAAACTCCCGTAGAGCCTATAAGCAACACTTACCGTACAGTCCAGTTTCTTCGTCTGATATGTCGCATATCGAGTCTGGGGGTCGAATCGTCAGATCCCACTAACTTGTTTACCCATGCTGATGTGTGGCCTATAGCCTTTAGAGAAACTACTGGTAACATTACCAGTAAATCTTATCAGTCCTGACCAGGGACTTGCTGTTATAGCTAATCGAGAACAGCGCAACATAACTCCCAATACCGGGAGAGACGAAACCCCTTCTATTGCTCACTGTATCCATGTGACTCGGGATTGTACCCAAAATCCACCTGTCTGCATGACTCCTTAGAGCCGTGGTAGGGAGGAAATCAAAGCAAAGTGGGAACCACACAAGATACCATGATGATCTCGGGTCTACTGACTAACCTGTACAAGTGACACCAGAGAACTATTATCTGACGATAGGTATGGTGTCATCTAGGAGTTCTCGGCGAGTCCTGTTTGGTGTACCCATTCTCTAATGATCACCTGTGTACAATCTTTAATGTCAAACAACAATGGTTATGGAATCAACCATCCCCCCATACAGGGTCAAGAAACATACACACTAGTCTACTCTGGAATATCGATGCCCTGTCTCGATACTCGCTCGACTGGGAACTGTTAAAGGATGTGCTTATTGACTCCACAAGCCCCACTAGTATGATCTGCATCATAGTCCTGGTAGTCAAGGCAACATCCTAAGGGCTTTATCAACATGTATCAAAGAGACAGTAAACTAAAACAAGTGTATATGTTAAGATAAAGAGCAACCAGATAGCATACTATCATGTCGAGCAAGAAAGTCCTCTATATATTGTAAGTGCATGTCATGCACCCCACGAACTTGCGGGGAGGCGGAATATATGAAAAACGATTATCAAAGCTTCGTAACACGGACTTGAGCGCATGAATCGTTATCTAAACCATTGCTAACGATTTACTAGAGGTTTAACTACTCGGATTCGAAGTTATACCTTACGTTACATGTCCTTCGGGTCTTCATTGCTGTCCTCCACTTCTCGTGGGCTCCTTGGAACATCGGCACCTCAACGGCCTCCTCGAATCAAAGACGATCCACCCGAAAGCTCCTACGCCAAACTTAATCTCAAACTTGAGATAACTAGGTTGCTTAAAGTGCTAATCTAAGCTACCTAGGGGATATAGAGTGAGGTTATGGATGTATTAGTCTAGCTAACCCTTGATCTCAACTCCTGAGAGCTTAAGGTTAGGGTTTGAAGAATGAGAGAGCTTGAGGAGAGAGAAGGTGAAGATGATAATGAAATGAGATAATGATCTATCATAATATATATGAAGCATTATTTATTTATCCAAAAATGAAATAAAAGAATTAACAACCATGCTTCATAAATATCTATGAGTGATTCATCTCCATGAGTCATTAAGCATTTATGATGCATTAAACATGGATGAATCACACAAATGAGTCACTAATCTCATTTAATGCAATGCCACCTTACCCCCCAAGTCACCACTCTTTTAGAAGCTTCCCGACAAATTACGAGAACGCCCCTCCAATCCGTGAAAACACAGAAAAACTTTAGACTGTATAAATCCAATAACCCGATACTAGAATCTGGCTTAAACCAAAGTCGGCTAGTAAAAACTGTCCGAAAAGTCGTACGTGCGTAAACACACGTATGCGTCCGAACCCTTGTCGTAAAACCATACGACCTCTATATCATTTCGCCTGGAGCAGGGAAACTCTCTGTGTGGGACTCTAAAGACTCGACACTACGCTGGCAGTAGGTTTAACCACAGATCGCAAGCGGCACTAGCTGTACGTAACGGTCCCCAGGTAGATATCGATAAGAAGGACGAGGAGGAAACTCATCCGAACTCCCACTGAGCCTGATGTGACAATCTTCCTACAGTCCGGTCTGTTCTTCTAAGACTATCGCATATCAAGCCTAGGGGGCGGCAAGCGTCAGTCCCCTAATAGCTGTATAAGTCGTGTCGGAGCGAACCTCATTACACCCTGAGAAGCTACTGGGACTTACCAGTATATCTCGCTTGCCCTGGCCAGGGACATTGCGTAATGGCTCTCTGGCACAGCGCGATATCATCTCCCAATACCGGGAGAGACGGATCCTATCTAACCACTACTGCCTCCAAGTGCTCGGGACTGCACCCAACTGCTACCTGTTTGCACGACTCCTTTAAGCCGTGGTAGGGTAGCAATCTAAGAACAGTGGGACACACTCGAGGCGAAGTAGCAGTGTCAAGTATGCAGACTATGCTGTACTCATGTCACCTGGGAACTGTTTAACTGACGATGGGTATAATACCAACCAACAGTTCCCCTGCGAGTCCTGTCTGGTGTACCCGTAACCTAACGAGCACCTGTATACTATCTCCAGTACGAGGTACTGATGGTTATGGGACAGACCATCTCCCCTACTGGGATGAGAAGCGTACATACTAGTCTACTCTGGAGTATCGATGCCCTGTCTCGATAATCCTACGACTAGGGACTGTATAGGATGTTGCTTATAGACTACCCAGCCCCCACTAGTGCGACTGCCATCACAACGCTGGTAATCAAGCAAAGAATCTATGGGCTCTACTAATATGTATAAGTGATACGTTACAAGAAATATATGCACATATTAAAGTAGACACAAACCAAGTAGCATACTACCATTTTTAGCAAGACTGTATATACAACTGTGAATAACCCAAGCCTCCATTATGTAATATACAATCTAGTATGATACAATAATGGCCCCTAGGGCATATACACTAACAATCTCCCACTTGCACTAGGGCCATGAGCCGGCATATCGTAGACCTATCATCTCGAATAGCCTCTCGAACAGTGTATGAGGAATGGCCTTTGTGAATGGATCAGCAATGTTATTCTCCGTCTCTACTCTTTTCACCTCGATCTCCCGGCGATCTACGATCTCCCTGATCAGGTGATACCGTCTTAAGATGTGTCTGGACTTCTGATGGGACCTAGGTTCCTTCGCTAAAACTATAGCGCCGTTGTTGTCAAAATACAGAGGTATTGGACCAACACTGGAAGGAACCACCTGAAGTTCTGTAAGGAACTTCTTCATCCAGACAGCTTCTTTTGCGGCATCACAAGCAGCTATGTACTCCGCTTCCATTGTTGAGTCAGCAACGGTCTCCTGCTTGGAACTCTTCCAACAGACCGCCCCTCCATTGAGGGTAAAGACATAACCCGACATGGACTTGGAGTCATCTTTGTCACTCTGGAAGCCGGAGTCGGCAAAGGCCTCCATTTGGAGGTCTTTTCTGCCATACACCAAGAACATCTCCTTAATCCTTCTCAGGTACTTGAGAATGTTCTTTACTGCTATCCAGTGATTCTCTCCTGGGTTTGCTTGATACCGGCTTACTACGCTCAATGCATATGCTACATCTGGTCTTGTGCATAACATCGCATACATTATAGAGCCTACCACAGAAGCGTAGGGTATAATCGACATGCGATCCCTTTCCAAATCAGTCTTGGGAGACATCTCTTTGGAGAGGGTGATTCCGTGACAAGCTGGTAGGTTACCGCGCTTAGAATCATCCATTTTGAATCTCTTCACTATGGTGTCTATGTACCTGGACTGTGAAAGTCCCAACATCCTTTTTGATCTATCACGATAGATCCGGATCCCCAGATTGTAGGTGGCATCACCCAGGTCTTTCATGGAGAATTTCTGTGGTAAGAATCTTTTGACTGACTGTAACATAGGAATATCATTTCTTATTAGGAGAATTTCATCCACGTACAAGACGAGGAATACTACAGCTCTCCCTACAATTTTACAGTATATGCATGGTTCATCTGGATTTTTGATAAAGTCAAATTCTTTGACAGCATCATCAAAACAGATGTTCCAACTCCGAGATTCCTGCTTTAGTCCATAAGTGGACTTAAGCAGTTTGCATACTTTACCGCTGCTCCCACTCTGAATGAATCCCTCTGGCTGATCCATATAGACGCTCTCTTCCAAATTTCCATTTAGAAAGGCCGTTTTTACGTCCATCTGCCAGATCTCATAATCGTGGAAGGCAGCAATAGCAAGAAGGACCCGAATGGATTTGAGCATAGCCACTGGAGAAAAGGTTTCGGCATAGTCCAAACCAGGTCTTTGACGGAAACCCTTTGCAACAAGTCTAGCCTTATAGGTTTCAACCTGTCTATCTACACCAATCGTCTTTTCGAAGATCCATTTGCATCCTACGGGTTTTACCCCATCTGGAGCAATGTCCAAAGTCCATACTTTGTTAGTGTACATGGACTCCATTTCGGTCCGCATTGCATCCAGCCATTTTACCGAGTCGGCGCTCTGAATGGCTTGCTGGAAGCTAGTAGGGTCATCATCATCAATGACGCAATCCTCTCTATCCCCGTCTATGAGAAAACCGTAGTATCTCTCAGGCAGATGAGATTGCCTACTACTCCTGCGGATAGACGCTGGGATGTCCGGTTCTCCTGAACCTTCTTGTTCTACTAAGGTTTCAGTAATAGTTTGTGGTTCTGGAATTTCTTCCAGTTCTATTGCGCTCCCACTTATCTGATTTTCTAAAAACTCAGTTTCCAAGAAGCGAGCATTATGAGAAACAAAAATCTTTTTTTCCTCTGCGTAATAGAAATAATATCCTTTGGAGTTCTTTGGATATCCCACAAACTTATACTGTACTGATTGTGCCTCGAGCTTGTCCGCAAGCTGCTTCTTTACAAAAGCTGGACATCCCTATATCTTAATGTGCTTAAGATAGGGTTTCTTCCCACACCACATCTGATATGGTGAAGTAGGAACAGTCTTAGTTGGAACTCGGTTCAAAAGGTATGCAGCTGATTCTAGTGCATATCCCCAGAATGATCATGGTAACTCAGCCTTACTTATCATGGAACGAACCATATCTAATAGGGTTCGATTCCTTCTTTCGAATACACCGTTGTGTTGTGGTGTGTATGGAGGTGTAATCTGAGAGAGAATTCCATTCTCTTTGAAGTAACCTAGAAACTCGGCACTTAAGTATTCACCACCTCGATCAGATCTCAGTGTCTTGATACTTTTGCCGGTTTGTTTTTCCACTTCATTCTTGTATTCTTGGAATTTCTCAAAGGCTTCGGATTTATGCTTCATCAAGAAGATATATCCATACCTAGAGAAATCATCTGTAAAAGTAATGAAGTAGGAATAACCACCTCGCGCATGTGTAGACATTGGACCGCACACATCACTGTGTATGAGTCCTAAGAGCTCGCTCGCTCTTACTCCTTGTCCAGAAAACGGAGTCTTTGTCATCTTTCCCATGAGACAAGATTCACAAGTAGCATAAGATTGATATTTGAACAGATTAAATATCCTTCTCTATGTAACTTAGTCAATCTTCTCTCATTGATGTGACCTAGTCTACAATGCCATAAGAAAGCCTGATTTGTTTCCGGAGACTTTCTTTTAAGTGTGTTCTGGACACTGAAAATCTGAGCTTGATTTAATACGTATATTCCGTTTTCTAATGTACCTGACCCAATCATAACTTGATTTAGGTGGATGTGAACCACATCTCTTGTAAAAGTAAAATCATATCCTTTTTTAGATAGTAAGGGTACAGATATGATATTACAAGTCGTACCTGGTACATAAAAACAGTTACGCAGAATCAATAACTGCCCAGTTGTCAGTCCAAGATGATATTCCCCTACGGATTCAGCGTTCATGCTCATTCCGTTAGCAACCGTGAGGGTCATATCACCTATCCTGATAACTCTACGGTTTCTCAGAGCCTATAATGAATTACAGATGTGAGTTCCTGACCCGGTATCCAATACCCAGGAAGTAGGGTTAATTGACATACAGTTCTTAATTACAAATACACTTGAGGTTGAAGCCACAACATGCTTCGTATCTTGGCTACTGGCTTCCAAAGCCCTGCAATCATTCTGTCTATGCCCAATCCCATAACAATAGGAACGTTCTTCTTTCACTACATTCAGTCCTGAAACTTTTGCCCTTCTCTTTCCTTCTGCTTCCCTGGTTTCCTTTAGGGTAGTAGATAGAGATTGTAGAATCAAGTCAGTATCTGACTTGTTTCCCAACGTGGTCTCCAGGTCCTGGAGCTCATTAATATAGCTAGTCATTGTAAGGACATTGTCCCCTACAAATGACCCGACGGCCAACCTTGCTTGAATTAATTCGGTCGAGGTCTCATATCTTGCGATATGAGATTGCTCTCCATATAAATCTTTGTTATGGAGAAAGATGGAAATTGAGTCCATCTTCTCGTGCTGCTTCTGGTATATACCATCAACTGAAGCTAACACGAGGCACTTGGCTTTCGCTTTATCCTTTTCCCTTGTCTGTCGGATATCCATATCCGTGATGGTGGAAACTGGACCTGGGACGGCGGGATCTTGAGTAGTAATAGGGTGGTCCAGCTTGTCATAGGCAATGATCATCCGGACAGACCTTTGCCAGTCATATAAGTCAGATTCAGTTAAATTGTTATCTAGATGTAACCTATGTGTGGTCACAAGGTCGCTGCAATTAAGAGAGAGAGAAGAAAACACTATTAGCATGATGCTCTTGCAAGTTCAGAGTGGTTTTTAATTTATCTAAACAGGATGGCTCCCACTGTTTCTCGAATCCTTCCCCAAACCATAAAAGAAGAATTAGCCAGGATTATTCTCACCGTACAATACTTCCTTAACCGTTCAGCCAGGCCAGTGTCGATACTTCGAGGGAGGTTTTCCAACGCTTTCGCGAAGTACCTTAATTAAATAACCTCTTTTCTCTTGGGGCGTAACCCCGCTGACACCTTTCTAGGCACTTGGTTTATATCATTGATCGTTAAGTGACGAATCTCCTGATAAGTAGTATATACTCACAGTAGGATCGGGATCCAAAATATCATCGTATGATAATGTTGAAGGAATCCTACCAACATTCATCAAACTCCAAAATGGTATGCTGTCTCTGCAAATTTCAGTTTCTTTAGAAATTCCCGATATGGATTTTTGCCCCATGCTTTTATGACCTTGACTTTGGCCAAACAAATCATAAGTCACATGTCAAGTTCTACCCGTCATTATCCAGGTTAATTTGAACCCACCCGTACATACCCTTGACTTTGGCCAAACAAGGCAGTACGACTGTCCCAAACCAACGCATCTATCTATGCTACATATGAATATCCAATAGCTACCAAACACTGTGCCTTGACTTTGGCCAAACAAACACAGCTTGAATACTATTGACTATCCATATGAAATGACGGAGGGCTACGACTGGTTTTGGCAAAACCGTGAACGTAGTGAACTTGATATAATCGAAGGAACCTGATACTTTTTAAAAGGAGTGGTTAAAGCTCCGCAATTAAAAATTATGCTCTTTTAAAATAACCGAGTGGTTTCTTTCAAATTTGTTCCAACGATTTAATTTTGGTTTATTTTCTTTGCATTATAATAATGCGTCCCATCATTTATCCTATCATTGCAGAAAACAACGAAAATACCACGTCCTCTTATGCCATCCGCATTTGCCACTAGGCCCCGTCATCACCCGTTAGGTTACTTAACTAACGACAGAGCGGGGGTTGGGTTAGCGCGGGTGTAAAACATAAGTGACATCTAATAGCTATCATATATAGATATTGTACATTCGTCAGACGCAATAATAAGCATTCCAGATCTCAGATGAACTTTATTGGATTTACTAGCAATCCGCATTTACTTTGAGCCTGCAATAAAAGACGGATTACACAGTTGTGATGAATAGCCATTACCCCACCCTAGACCCCTACGGGTACGGCAAACTACCCGCCAAGTACCCGAAGTGAAGCGGTCTCCCTCAACAACGTGAGTAGGCCACTAAGCACTTCAACGTACCCGGTAGTTTATACACCCCACCTTGGGTCTATCCTAGGAGCAAAAACAGTAAAAAGAAATAATACAACGGTGGCTACAACCGCAACCTGGATGTGCCCCGCAAAAGAATATTACATCAAATTACATTTATATTGAATGAATGAATATTAAACATATCTCAATCCCCGGCTAATCATCACAACAGTCCAACACAGTTCATATACACAAACAGTAAACATTTCAGAAATGTGCAACCCCCTGCCAACCGATATACTAGAAGTTAGGGGAGGTTTACGAACACATTAAACATTACAGATAAAAACCCAATTAGCAAATAACTTAGAATATCGATCGACTTCCCTTTTCCGTGTCTACCCCAAAAGCAAACCTGCACTAAAGTAATCTGGGTAGAAACAGAACATACTGGAAAACAGAACACCATAAAACAAGAATAACAGATCAAATCCGAGTCAACTCGGAGTTGACTCGGCGGCGGATCCACGGCACAAGCACTCTATTGCCGCGGATCCGCGGCCATAACACCGAGTTGGAACCTCGTATTTTCCCAGTATTCTTAAAATTCCCTGCTGTGAATTTTAAGGTATGTCAAATATTTTTTCAGACACTTTTAAAATTAACAGAAACTTGGGATTCGGGGTGTTTCGTTTTCACGTTTTCCGTCGATCGAACTTCTAACTAGTTGCTAACAAGCTAGTAATGGTTTGGTTGGCTCTGATACCACTGTAAGTCCATGTCACGCACCCCACGAACTTGCGGGGAGGTAGAATATATGAAAAACGATTATCAAAGCTTCGTAACACGGACTTGAGCGTATGAATCGTTATCTAAACCATTGCTAACGATCTACCAGAGGTTTAACTACTCGGATTCGAAATTATACCTCACGTTACAATTCCTTCGGGTCTTCATCGCTGTCCTCCACTCCTCATGGGCTCCTTGGAACATCGGCACCTCAACGGCCTCCTCGAATCAAAGACGATCCACCCGAAAGCTCCTACGCCAAGCTTAATCTTGAACTTGAGATAACTAAGTTGCTTAAAGTGCTAATCTAAGCTACCTAGGGGATATAGAGTGAGGTTATGGATGTATTAGTCTAGCTAACCCTTGATCTCAACTCATAAGAGGTTAGGGTTAGGGTTTGAAGAATGAGAGAGCTTGAGGAGAGAGAAGGTGAAGATGATAATGAAATGAGATAATGATCTATCATAATATATATGAAGCATTATTTATTTATCCAAAAATGAAATAAAAGAATTAACAACCATGCTTCATAAATATCTATGAGTGATTCATCTCCATGAGTCATTAAGCATTTATGATGCATTAATGATATTGATGAATCACACAAATGAGTCACTAATCTCATTTAATGCAATGCCACCTTACCCCCCAAGTCACCACTCTTCTAGAAGCTTCCAGACAAATTACGAGAACGCCCCTCCAATCCGTGAAAACACGGAAAAACTTTAGACTGTATAAATCCAATAACCCGATACTAGAATCTGGCTTAAACCAAAGCCGGTTAGTAAAAACTGTCCGAAAAGTCGTACGTACGTAAACACACGTATGCGTCCGAATCCTTGTCGTAAAACCATACGACCTCTATTTCGTTTCGCCTGGAGAAGGGAAACTCTCTGTGTAGGACTCTAAAGACTCGACACTATACTGGCAGTGGGTTTAACCACAGACCGCAAGCGGCACTAGCTGTACGTAACGGTCCCCAAGTAGATGTCG
This sequence comes from Agapanthus africanus, assembly GCA_030015575.1. Taxonomy (NCBI): domain Eukaryota; kingdom Viridiplantae; phylum Streptophyta; class Magnoliopsida; order Asparagales; family Amaryllidaceae; genus Agapanthus; species Agapanthus africanus. The sequence continues at coordinate 8,993,389 of CM057351.1, forward strand.
ATAAGAAGGCCGATGAGGAAACTCATCCGAACTCCCACTGAGCCTGATGTGACAATCTTCGTACAGTTCGGTCTGTTCGTCTAAGACTATCGCATATCAAGCCTAGGGGGCGGCAAGCGTCAGTCCCCTAATAGCTGTATAAGTCGTGTCGGAGCGAAGCCCATTACACCCTGAGAAGCTACTGGAACCTACCAGTATATCTCGCTTGCCCTGGCCAGGGACTTTGCGTAATGGCTCTCTGACACAGCGCGATATCATCTCCCAATACCGGGAGAGACGAATCCTATCTAACCACTACTGCCTCCAAGTGCTCGGGACTGCACCCAACTGCTACCTGTTTGCACGACTCCTTTGAGTCGTGGTAGGGTAGCAATCTAAGAACAGTGGGACACACTCGAGGTGAAGTAGCAGTGTCAAGTCTGCGGACTATGCTGTACTCATATCACCTGGGAACTGTTTAACTGACGATGGGTATAATACCAACCAACAGTCCCCCTGCAAGTCCTGTCCGGTGTACCCGTAACCTAACGAGCACCTGTATACTATCTCCAGTACGACGTACTGATGGCTATGGGACAGACCATCTCCCCAACTGGGATGAGAAGCGTACACACTAGTCTACTTCTGAGTATCGATACCCTGTCTCGATAATCCTACGACTAGGGACTGTATAGGATGTTGCTTATAGACTACCCAACCCCCACTAGTGTGACTGCCATCACAACGCTGGTAATCAAGCAAAGAACCTATGGGCTCTACTAATATGTATAAGTGATACGTTACAAGAAACATATGCACATATTAAAGTAGACACAAACCAAGTAGCATACTACCATTTTTAGCAAGATTGTATATACAACTGTGAATAACCCAAGCTTCCATTAAATAATATACAATCTAGTATGATACAATAATGGCCCTTAGGGCATATACACTAACATATATATCCAATCATCCACTATAATATACAATAATGGCCTTTAAGGCATACATATTCCTAACAGGAACAGTTTCGAACTACTGCTAAGGGTCAGACAAAATTCCTTCACCGCAGTATTGAAGAAGTCTCCGCAGTCCGTGGAGATCCAAGGAGAGCAGAAACCAGTTCGCTCTCTAGAAAGACATTGCTCATCTATATATAAGATGTGGAAGGAGGTGAAGAACTCGTCTGTTTTCTGCAGCTCTTCTCCTGCGTTCAAACAAATGAAGCGTCAGCCAAACACTGACAATTCGTAAGGGTCGAGATTCCAAATGCTCCAAGCCTCATGGCATGATAGTTCATACGGTCCATATAGTGAGCTCCAAAGACAAATGTCGAGCTTCTGTTACTCACAGGCTGCATACTCGTTCTCTGACAAAGGCTTAGAAGACGAATAGATGATTAGTGCAATTTATTGCACAGTTTTATATCACATTTATCATTTTATATTTCATATTTTATGCTACTTTGGGTAATTTTGTCAATAAATACAGGTTACAAGGCTTGGATGTAGAAAGGCACAAAATTGTCCTAAAAGCCGGATTACGTGCAGACTATGGAGATCATAGAGCTAAATCAAATATCGGGAAGCAATTATGCAATTTGGAACAAAGTATCAGAATCCAGAAAAGAAATCAAATATGTCGCAACAAACATATTTTGCATCTGTGACAAATTTTCGGCCGAAACCACCAATAAGGTATTTTCGGCCGAACTTTAGAAAGATATAGAAATGGGATTTTTGGTGCTAGTTTGTATTCTTTAGTTGTTCTCGAGATTTTATTTTGATTTTATGTAAGTCTCACGAAAGATTATAAATAGCTTTGTATAATTTCTAGGGTTCATCATCTCTCTTTTGGAAATAAATTATTTAAGTTTCTTAGAGAGATCAACTCCATTGTAAGTATTTTAGTTTTAATTTTTAATAAAGATGCCTTTTTTATTTTATATTGTTTTTCTTTTTAATATGCGTAGCTAATTTCTTATTCTAAGTTTTTGTTTTGCAACTAATATAGTGGGTGTTTGTATGAACTTTATTGTCTTGCTTTTAAATAGAATAGCATATAACCTATAGGTTTCTCTTAGTTTCTTATCTAAAAAGGTAATTTTTAAATTAAAAAAAGTTGACACCTTTAGTAAATGTAATGGATAGATTAGGATACCTACAAACTAATTATGTTTATAATAGTTGACGCCTCAAAACTTAATCAGGGAAGGTAAGAATAAAATATGGATCATAGATATTCTAATATAGTAATTAAATTAATCTAGACTAAACGTAAACCATGATATTGATAGATTCGCGACCTACATATATGCATAGACGGTTATACCTAGATAGTTTAATAACTAGACTTAGGGTTTTAATTAATTCTAAGTGATATAACATTTTTGATAGGGTAAGATTATTTATAAGAATTTATCTTATGCTTGTATGTTATATTAGATATGTATGCTTTAGAGCCCATTATTTTATAGTACATGATTGTATATTACATGTGGATTCTTGTGATATATATATACATGAAAATCTTGCTCGATATGATAGTATGCTATCTGATTTTTCTTTTCTGTATATGTTCTATTTATATTACATATCTCTAATACATGTTAGTAAAGACCGTACGATGTTTGCTTGACTACTAAAGTTATGATGGCAATCATATTCATGGGGTCTAGGTAGTCTATAAGCATATTCTTAAATTTCTCCTAGTCGTTGGAGTTTCGAGACAGAGTATCGATACTCTGGAGTAGACTGGTATATATGTTTCTTATTCCCGTGAAGGAAGGTGGCCCGTCCTATGGTGTCCGGCACCGAAGATTGTATATAGGTGTTCATTAGGTTATGAGTTATACTGGACGGACTAGCCGAGAACTTATAGATGGTAATATACCTATCCTCAGATATTAGTTCTTATGTGACATAAGTACAGGGTATTCTTTAAGCCTGACATTGTCATTTGTTTCGAGTGTGTTCCCAGTGTACTTAGATTTCTACACTACCACGGATTTAAAGAGGTGTGCAAACAGGTTTTAGTTCGATACAATCCCGAAGCACTTAAGGGCAGTGAGCGATAGAAGGGATTCATCTTTGCCAGTATAGGGAGTAGATGTCACGCTGTGTTCGATTGACAATCACAATAAGATCTTGGCCAAGACAGATGAGATTTACTGATAGTGAGATCAGTAGTTTCTCGGAATGCAGTTGGGCCACATCGACACGACTTATCAGGTTATTAAGGGTCTGACGTTTTCTAACCCCTAGATTCGATATGCGATACTCTCATATGAAGAGACCAGACTGTACGGAGATTGTTACTTTCAGGCTCAGTAAGGATACGGACTAGTTTGCTTTTCGACCTTCCTTTCGTTCAATACCTGGGTAGCCGTTATGTACAGCTAGTACCGTTGACATGCTTGTGGTTAAATCTACTGCCAGCGTATTGTCGAGTGTTTAGAGTTCCACACAGAGGGTTTTCCAGCTCAGGTGAAATGATGTAATGTGCATATTTTGATACGTACGGAGGTTTGATTAAATACGTGTTTTTGTACACGTACTTTTAATCGGACATTTTATTAATACTAGTCGATTTGAAAGATAGCCGGATTATCATATTTGGATGAAATGTGAGCTAGTATTATATATATCTTTTAGTATCTCTCTTTTACTGTATTTGTATTTTGACATGAATACCGTATTTATACTAATAAGGGTATTTGTATAAATACGAGTATTTGTGTCTTGATATAAATACGTGTATTTGTTTATTAATACAAATACGGGTATTCATATTTTATACGAATACGGATGTATGTATTTTGATACGAATACGGATGTATGTATTTGTAGCATATACTTGTATTTGTTTGTGTGTGTGTTTAGAGAGAGAGAATAATGGAGGAAAGAGGCCCTAAGAGGATTTTTCGTCAGGTGGCGTCTAAAATCTATATCCTCCATGACTTTTTTCGACAATCGACACCCATTATCATCTTTATCATGTAAGATATGAATACACCAAATTTCATGTGATTCTACCACCTTTTCACCGTTGAATTAGCAATATAAAAACTTTTATTTTCGGTAAATCGTTAATTTTGCACCCACTAAATCAATGGTGAAAAAGTGTTGGAATCAGATGAAATTTGGTGTATCAACATCTTAGATGATAAAGATGAAGATGATGGGTGCTGATCGTCGAATAAAATCGTGAAGGTTGTATTTTTTTGACGCCATAGGAGGAAATTCCCTCCTATGGCACCTTACCTCTATGATTCTCATACATACATACATACATACATACATACATGCATATGATGTGGCTCATTCTCTTCTCATTTCTTCATGATTCAAGTGGAAGTATGTGGACTTGTGACTTACACAATTCCACCCACTTCCCACTTAAATTAGAAAAGAAAAGAAAAGAGAATGACAAGTGATTATTCATCATCTTCATCCTTAGCTTTTTCTCCTATTCTCTTGTGTTTTATTAGTTGAGAAAATAAAAAGAAAAAGAGAGAAAAATAAAGAGATAACCACTAATACATCTCTATTGGTCAATTCTTAGCAAATTTTGTTCACTAGTTGTTTCACTTAGTTTTTAGGGTGAACTAAAACCTTAGCTAGGGTTCTTTCGGGTGGATCATCTTCGACAAGGAAGACCGACTCTCAAGCTCGTTCCTGGTGGACCTAGGAGCATAAAAAGTGAAAAAGAAGAAGTACACGACTACAAAGGTAGCTAACACCTAACCGAGTAGTTAAACTCCTTCTAGTTTGCTAGTTTAATGTTTGGATTCGATCCTAGGTCGTAGTAGTTTGTGCTCTTATTTCTAAAAATTTTGTTTTTTATTCCGCCATGGCCGCAAGTTAGCGCTATGAGTACGAGAGTCTAGTAATATGGTATCAGAGCTACCCAAACACTAGAACTATTAGTTGATGATGTTTACGTTTTGAATAAATTTTTTTCGGTATTTTAAAAACCCAAATCCTAGTCTCTGTCAATTTTCTAAAACCAACTCTAAAATTTTTTTAAAGTATAAAAATGGAGTTGTGTTGACATGTAGATGACATTGTATGAAGATGAGCCCATTCAGAGAACTACAGGCTGCCAAAATATTAGTTTTGGCTGCAATTTGCGGCCAGTTAGACTCTAATAGGCCCCGTCTTCCTATAATGTCTTGGTGCTTGGAATTGGGATTTTTGGTAAACTTGTTTTTCCCCAGATTTCGTTTAATTTTATCTTTGTTTACGGGCAACATGGAAAGTTTTAAACTTGAAACTTTTGCATCATTTATATCTTTATGTGTATATATGTGTTTGTAAATATCGTCTAATTGTTGTAGGTCGATTAGACGGGGTTGCAAATACTTTCTTTTGCCGTTGTATTGTATATCTTGTGATGGTTTAGCTAGATAGTCGTTGTGGAAAGCCTATCATTTTAGAACGATTGGATGTATATTCGTTTATTCGAGACGAGCGGCTGGATTGTGGCCGTCATTACTGCTTGATGTATATTATTTTATTGCAGCACGACCGGGTTAAGGTCGATGTTACCATTGTATATTTATTCATTCTTGTATTAGGATAATGCATGGAGAAGTGCTTGAGTAACCAGGTTCTAGAGTGTGTTAGGTGGTCGTCTCATGGTGATGAGTTCGAGCCGTCTCGCTCTAGAATTGGCGGGCTATTCGCCGCACTTGTAGGGGTTTAAGATTGACTCATGGTGGAGTGCTCAAGTTACTGGATTCCATGAAGTGTCATGTGACCCACTCATATCATTGAGTGATGGTTGCCTCACTTCTAGAATTGATGGGTAGCTTGCCGCGCTCGTAGGGGTCTTTGTTTTAGATGGTGTTCGAGCTATCCACATGACCGAGGAATGTTGGTTTTCGTTTGCGGCTCAAACGAAACATGGGACGCCTAGTTTATCTGCTATTCTATATTGATTATCGCATGCCTGTGATATTTATTACCTGCCTATGATGATGATATATATAAATGTTGTATATGTTTGGCACCTGCGCTAGCCCTGCCCATGCACAGCCGTAAGTTAAGTACCTTACGGCAGAGTCTTCGGACCCCGTGGCGAATGCGGGTGGCATATACGTACATTCTATTTTGGTTGTTTCTATGATGTATAGGATCTTAATTGATGTGATCGCATAATTCTAATTAATGCAAGAAAATAACTCTAAAAAATGTTGCTAGAATCAAATTTCAAAACCACTCGGTTCTTTTCAAAACTACTCGGTTTTCTATAAAACCAAATGTTTTCAAAATTGAGCTTGAACCACTCTTTTCGAAATCACTAGATTTCTACAACGATATCAAGTTTATTATGTTAAAGGTTTTTCGCCAAAAGCCAGCCGTAGCCCTCCGTCATTTCAGATAATTAATACTTAGTATTCGTACTGTGTTTGTTGATTATTCATCAAGCCTAGTGTACAGTAGCTAAATAGTGATTGTCTGTAGTATAGATAATGCAATTGGTTAGGACAATCCTATCACTTTGTTGATTATTCATCAAGGGTCATGCGGGTGGGTCTAATGCAATCTTGGATAATGACGGGTTGAATTTGATTTGGACCTTTTGATTTATTGATTATTCATCAAGGTTTGTAGGGACCTAAGGATAAAAATATATCGGGAGTTTCAAATATAAGGGAAACTTGCATAATGAGTGCATACCTTCTGTAGTGTGATTCCTTGAGTGGCTTCCATCAAGATTATCATATGATAATGGTTGGGTCCTGATTCCCACTGTGAGTAGGATTACTCCTTGGAGATTTTTACTTCACAACTCGCTAACCCTTTAGGTGTCTAGAGAGGTGTTAACGGGGTTATACCTTTGCGGAAAATGGGTTATTTAATTAGATCCGTGTGAAAGCACGGGGAGCCTCCCTCGGAGTACCAACACTGGCCTGGTTGAACGGTTAGCGAACTTGTGGGGCGTACATGAACCCGACTAGTTCTCCTTTTAAGATTTGAAGGAGAATTCGAGGAATTAGTGAGAGCCATCGTGTTTAGATAAATTAATAACCAATCTAAATTTGCAAGAGCATACGCTGAGTGTTTCGTTTGTCTCTCCTAATTTTAGCTACCATGTCACGTCTTTATTAAGATAATAAAATGTATGACTTGACCAACCCGGATTCTTATTCGTGACTGGGGAATGTCGGTTCGGTTTTGACTTGTGACAAATTTCATGAGCATGAGAAAGGGAAAGATGATTACATGAATTCCTTGATGAACCCGGCGAAGAAAAAGCATACTATTGCGTCTCCTTCAGGTTTTCTAGTTATTAGGAATTATTTTTCGGCCAGTCCTACATCCTGAGTACTAGATACTGGATCAGGATCTCATATCATCTTATATCTATAATTTATTACAGGGACTGAGAAAAAGTATGATGGTTGGACGTGGTGATATGTCCCTCAGAGTAGAGAACGGAGCACAAATTGATGCTGCCGCCATCGGTGAATATCACCTAGTATTGCCAACTGGTAATACTATAATTTTGAACAACTGCTACTATTTACCTTCCATGATTTGCAATATCATATCAGTTTCTTTACTTGATAAAGATGGATATAAGTTTGTTCTACATAAAAATATCATGGGCATTTACCTTAATCATGTATTGGTTGCAGAAGGTAGACTGTGTAATGATATCTATGTTCTTAATCAAAACACAGTTCTTAATGTACAAAACACACACACGGGGAAAAGTTCAGATACGAACGAAACCTACTTGTGATATTGTAGTTGGTAAGAAAACACTAAGTAAGTTACATAAGGATGGATATCTGAACCCATTCGAATTTTCATCCTATGAAACTTGTTAGTCTTGTCTAAAAGAAAAAATGACCAAATCTCCATTCATCGGACACGGAGAAAGAGCAACAGAGCTCTTGAGACTCATACAAAGTAATGTATATGGTCCAATGTCTACACATGTAAGGGATGGATTCTCCTACTTCATTACATTCACTGACGATCTCTCTAGGTTCGGATATGTGTATCTTTTGAAACAAAAATCTAAAACTTTTGAGAAATTCAAAGGTTACAGAAACGAAGTAGAGAATCAGACTGACAAAAGTATCAAGATCCTATGATCTGATCGGAGAGGTGAATACTTGAGTACAGAATTCCTTGAATATCTAAAAGAAAATTGTATTCTCTCTCAACTTACTCTTTCGTATACACCATATCATAACGATGTATCAGAGTGGAGGAATCTACCCTATTAGATATGGTTCGCTCCATAATGAGCAGTGTTGATCTGTCTCTTTCATTCTGGGGACATACACTTCAGACATCGGCTTATCTTTTGAATCAAGTTTCGTCGAAATCAGTGTCTAAAACTTCGTATGAAATATGGAGTGGTAAGAAACTATGTCTTAAATTCATTAAGATATAGGGTTGTCTGGCTTATGTTAAAAAGAAAAATCCGGAAAAACTAGGGACATGATCAGTTCTATGTAAGTTTGTGGGATATCCTAAGAATTCATTAGGATATATGTTCTACCACACTGAGAAACAGAAGTTGTTTGTTACTCGCCATGCAATCTTTTTGGAAAAGGAATTTCTTGCAAAAGAAATTAGTGGGAGCACGGTAAAACTGGAATAAATTCAAGAATCACAAACTATAACTGAAGATTTGGTAGAACTGCATAATTCAATTGTCGCGGACGAACCTTAGCCACTCCGCAGATCCAGTAGGATTTCTTATCCGCCAGAGAGATACTGTAGTTTTCTCATAGACGGGGATCGAGAGAATTGCATCTCGGAAAAAGCTGATCCTACTAGTTTCGTGTAAGCCATTACTAGTAGGGACACTGTGAAATGGCTAGATGCGATGCGATCCGAAATGGAGCCCATGTACACCAACAAAATTTAGGCTTTGGACATTGCACCACCAAGGGTAAAATCCGCCAGCTGCAAATGGATCATTAAGAAGAAGATTGGTATAGATGTATAGGTGGAAACCTATAAGACTAAACTTGTTGAAAAAGGTTTGCATCAAAAACCCGGTGTGGACTATGATGAATCCATTTTTACAGTGGTTATGCTCAAATCCACTTGGATCCTACTTTTCATCGCTGCTTTCCATGACTATGAGATCTGGTAGATGGACGTAAAGACCACTTTTCTAAATGACACTTTAGAAGAGTGTGTCTATATGGATCAGCCAGATGGCTTCATAGACAATGGGAGCAGCGGGAAGGTGTACAAATTCCTTGAATCCATTTATGGATTAAAATAGGCACCACAGAGCTGGAACATCTGTTTTGATGAGACAGTTAAGGAATTTGACTTCATAAAAAACATAGATGAGTCTTGTATTGATAAGAAGATTGTAGAGAGAACTGTGGTATTACTCGTATTGTACATGGTTGATATTCTCTTAATAGGAAATGATATTCCTATGCTATAGTTTGTCAAGCTGTTCTTTTCTCGGAAGTTCTCCAAGACCTGGGTGATACCTCCTACATTCTGGGGATAAAGATATATCGTGATAGATCTAAGAAGATGTTGGAACTTTCACAGTCCAGGTATATTGACACTATTCTAAAGAGGTTTAGTATGAAAGATTCCAAGCACGGTATTTTACCGGATTGTCATGGAATTGCCCTCGCTAAAGAGATGTCTCCCAAGACTAATGAAGAGAGAGCTCGCGTGAGCATTATAACCTATGCTTTAGCAGTAGGATCTATAATATATGCGATGTTATGTATCAGACCAGATATAGCTTACGCACTTAGCATAGTAAGCAGGTATCAGTCAAACCCATGAGAGAAACATTGGACAGTTGTAAAGAATATTCTGAAGTACCTGAGAATGAATAAGGATATGTTCTTAGTGTACGGTAATGGAGACCTCTAGATGGAGTCCTTTATCGATTCAAGCATCCAAAGTGACAAGGATGACAGCAAGTCTGTCTCGGGTTGTGTTTAACCTCAATAGAGGGATGGTCTATTGGAAGAGTTCCAAATAGGACACCGTAGCAGACTCGACGATGGAGGATGAATACATTGCTGCCAGCGATGCTGCAAAAGAGTCTGTCTGGATGAAAAAGTTCATTTATGAACTTGAGGTGGTTCCGTCTATTTTTGATCTAATACATTTGTATTTTGACAACAATAGGGCTATAACATTAGCGAAGGAACCATGGTCCTATCAGAAATTCAGACACATCTTGAGGCGGTATCACCTGATCAGGAAGATCGTAAATCACCAGGAGATCAAGATCAGGAGAGTAGATACAAAGGACAACACGGCGGAACCACTCATAAAGGCACTTCCCCAGACTTAGCTTGAGCGGCTATTGGAGATGATTGGTCTTCGATACACCGATACATGGCCTTAGTGAAAGTGAGAGATGGTTGGATATGTATGTCCTAGAAGCCATTATTGTATAATACAGGATTGTATATTATATGTGAATGCTTGGGATATATATGTATAAGACAGTCTTACTCGATATGATAATATGCTATCTGGTTTGTCTTTACCTCAACATGTGTATATGTTCTATTTATATTACATATCTCTAATACATGTTGGTAAAACCCATAGGATCTTTGTTTGACTATTAGAGTTGTGATGGCGATCATACTCATGGGGATCTAACGTTGTTTATAAGCACATCTTTAAATTTTCCCTAGTCGTTGGAGTTTCGAGACAGGGTATCGATACTCCGGAGTAGACTAGTGTATACGTTTCTTATTTCCATGAGAGAAGGTGACATGTCCCACAGCCATTGGTGTCTGGATTGTATACAGATACTCATTAGGTTATGAGTTACACTGGACGGACTCGCCGAGAAATTCTAAATGGTAATATATTATCATCAGATAGCAGTTCTTATGTGACATAAGTACAGGATAGTATTTAGATCTGACATCATCATTTGTCTCGAGTGCGTTCCTAATGTACTTAGATTTCTACCTTACCACGTCTTTAAAGAGTCGTGCAAATAGATTTTAGTTGGGTATTGTTCTCTTATAAAAAGAGCGGGAGAAAAGAAAGAAGAAAAGAATTACCACGGTTTGGAATTCACGTGTTAAACACATGAACGCTTATATGCAAAGAATATAAGCACTGAAAAAATTAACCAAAAAGGCTGAATTGGCCTCATGTGTTAAATACGTGAACGCTTATATGCAAAGCATATAAGCGCTGAGAACAGATATCCAAAAGGGCCAAACTGGCCTCACGTGTTAAACACGTGAGCGCTTACATGCAAAGCATATAGGCGCTGAGAATAAACAACCAAAATAGGGAAAACCAACCTCACGTGTTAAACACGTGAGCGCTCATATGTAAAACATATGAGCGCTAAATATAAGCAGATTGAAACACACGCTGGGGTCAAGTGTTAAACACGTGAGAACATACTTTTTTGCTTCTCATAGAATTAGATTATGTATAGAAAATTGTCAGATCAAAAATCCAATGGTGACTAAAAATCATCGGATATGGAATTAAATTCTATTGAGGGAAAATATCTTCCTGATTTTTCTAAGTGAGAAAAATATTTTCTGTAAACAGAAAAATGTTGATAAAAAAATCCAATGAGATGGGAAAATATTTCCTTATATTTTTCTAAACAAAGAAAGATGTGCTCTGTTAAACAGAGAACTCTTGGATTAAAAATCCAATGGTGATTAAAAATCACTGTATGACAAAATTAAATTCTGTATATGGGAAAATATTTCCCTAATCTTGTTAAAAGCGGGAAAATATATTCAGTTAAACTGAAATGCCCTGGATCAAAGATCCAACGATGGATAAAATCCCCTGATTAATCTTTAAGGACAATTGGTATCTCTCAAATGAGATATTTTCTCAAACTAATTAACAACTTGCCTCCACTATAAAAAGAACCCGAGACTTCAAGTCTCAGGAGAAGGATTGACCCCATAAGTTTTCCACAAGAACTGAGAATTTAATTCTCCTGGAAAAAGAAGATCTCCTCGCTCTCTCTGACGCTAGGTAAAGAAAAGCAGAGATAAACATATCTCTTTTGCGAGGCATTATAAAAGGAAAACTAAGGTTTAACCCTTCATAAAAAGAACTTAGTTCTTTTTCTGATCTGAGATCTGAAAAGAAAATCTCCCCACAAGTTGAGAATTTAATTCTCATCGGAGATGTTCAGTTTTTAGACTCAAAATCTAGGGAAAAGAACTAGATAAAATAAGACACATTTTATAGAAATTTAATTCCTTTAAAAACATGGTTTAACCCTACAAGAAGAACTTAGTTCTCCAAAAAAAAAACGATCCCAGATCTTCAAAATAGAAATCTTGGTGATCATCAATGGCCAAAACATCATTAATAAAGATTAAATCTCGAAAAAGAAAAAGAACTTGGCGTCTTACGTGAAATACACATGAGCGCCAGAGAAAATTTAGTGCTTGGCAGTAATATAGCGCCTCATGTGTTTCCCACGTGAGAGCCCAAAACAGAAGGCCCAAACGCTTCACGTGCTTCCCATGTGAGTGCCATACAAAGTGCTTAGCACTATATATACCTAGTCAAAATGACTAAGTGTTGACACGGATTGGGCAACAACCATGTCTGTATGCCTCACGTGATTCCCACGTAAGTGTTAGAGTAATAAATAAGTGCTTAGCACTTCTAAAAAAAGGAGAAAGCCCAAAACCGAGCAGACCGAGCCCAAATTGGCTAAGTCTCTCTGAAGTTGCTTGCAGCTGAGCCCAAATGCTCTTTTGTTGGATCTTAACTAAATTTAATGATCCGGAAAATATCTCTAAGTCGATCTTAGTCTCAAATAGGACTAACATATCCTTGGTTAAAATAAACTGAGCCCAAATGCTCATATATTTAAGTCGATCTTAATCTTAATCTAGATTAACGGTCCTTAAATAAAATAAAATATTCTTTGAACTAATGGAATACATACAACATAAGTTCAAACCCAAAATATATATGGATTTGGACAAATCCGCGCCCTATGGGAGACGACATAAAATAGTCTCCTTATACAATCCACGGGCAACCAAAATAAACAAAAATACAACACTACACGAAATGAACCACTGGAGCAGCAGAAAGTGGTTATCGTAACACGATAACAAAATTAACTGCAGGGGCTTGCGCCTGAAGGGAAGAGAGTCCCCAAAATCAAAAACCTGTCACAAATGAGGGAGAATCTGATAAAGTTTTCTATATCGGTCGCGTCTATCCAAACCTCCAATATACAGTGCCAAAAATCAACTTGGTATTTTTGGAGAGGTGGATGGATATGTCCAAATAGCATCTGCCTCCAAATTCAGGCTAGACATCCTCCGCGTCTCAGTCCATTCTTCAGCGGTAAACAGATTCTGGCACATTCGGTGGGACCTCTTCCTCTTTCCACTCCACACATCGTGTGTCGTGATTGCAAATGAAATCGTGTTTCTCTATATATTGGTTGCCCTTGGGTTCGAGGTACTAAAACTTGGTGTCCCGTTTCTTTGCAGAATCAATGGCTTCTCATTACACTGATTGCAACAACAATTCCCTCTACACCCAAGCTGTAGGAGTGACATACGGGCCTAACCCGACCCCCTTTTTCTCAATGCCGGTGGGGCAGGTCATACAGGTCACTATCGAGCTCTTCTTCGGCATCATGCCCCGCTTGTGAACTTTGGCGCCTCAACACCACAAGAAGAATCTCCCAAAAGGTCAATTTTTGATCGGCTAGCAACCATGGCAGCTCCTATCAGCAATCCGTCAAAATCTGACGACTTAGTCTTCAACATGCCGAGAAAGAACTCGAGTGGGCCCGTAAAGAAGCCCATTATACCAGATAGAGCTACCCTAAAATGGCTAGCTTTCTCTACTCCTGTTGCAGGTGAAGCCGATAAAAGTGCTTCCCCACTAAAGACGGTCGGTCTTCAAAAGATTGGCCAACTCCACTCTAACTCAATCAAGAACGTCGGTCTTTAATAGGCTGGCACCAACTAAAGCGCCTCTGCAAAGCCGGGGGCATGATGAAGCCACTTCTGATATTGAGGAGGTCCCTACAGTAAGGCATGCTCGACGTCTCCACTGGCGCCGAGTAAGACAGGCTGGGGGCAACTCCCCCTCTGGGCTTACCCTACCAGCTCTTATGGTAAAGATTGACACTGTTGTTCCAACCGGAAACAGTTTTGATCCACTCAGACGAGTCCGTAAGAACTCCATGACGGCGGTATTGAAAAATCATTCTACCAATAGAGGTCCCCGTGCAATGACAGCCAGAGCAGCCTCACCAATGGCTTTCTTCATAAATCCATAGAGTCTGGCGTAAAGTCCAAGACTCAGTGCTTGACGAAATTACTCTCGTCGACCCAAGAAATCTAACGTCCGACAAGAAAAAGACTACACCTCCGCTATACAACGGGGGACTTTTCTCGAACTGGTGCCTTCTACAATGGCTCCTTCAACTCCAATCTCTCATAAAAGAACCAGACTGGAGAAAACTCTAAAGTTGGTGGCAAAATCCAATGTCGAAAGATCTAAACGCCCTAAGTCTGAAGCATAAAGATACATACGGTTTACATGGCCTCAGGAAAAGAAAAAATACATGCCTCAGTATGTCACCGACCGCAAACTCGGTCATTGACGAAGACTTAGGAGCAACATCAAAAGCTTTAAGAAATGCTGACTAAAATGGCAGCACTCACCGGACAAAAAGAGAGTCCGGATAAAGAAGCCGAACAGCGTCAAGAGCAAGAGACCGACACAGAGTTCTTACGAAGAGCGCTGTAAGGAAAAGATAAGGAAGTTGCGAAGCAAGCTGCCAATATCAAGCAGATGGCTCTTCTATTCCAAGACATGATGAGAATGATGATCCAACCGAAACCCCCGGCCGAAATCCGCCAATAGTTATCGAGGATGACAGAGGGGAAACATTGTTAGTGTATATGCCCTAGGGGCCATTATTGTATCATACTAGCTTGTATATTACTTAATGGAAGCTTGGGATATTCACAGTTGTATTAACAGTCTTGCTCAACATAGTAGTATGCTACTTAGTTTATATCTATCTTAATATGTGTATATGTTTCTTTTAGCATATTGCGAATACATATTGATAGAGTCCATAGGATCTTACTTGATTACCAGCGTTGTGATGGCAGTCACACTAGTGGGGGCTGGGTAGTCTACAAGCACATCCTTTTTCAGGTCCCTAGTCGTAGGATTATCGAGACAGGGCATCGATACTCCGGAGTAGACTAGTGTATACGCTTCTCATCCCAGCAGGGGAGATGGTCTGTCCCACAGCCATTAGTACGTTTTACTAGAGATAGTATGCAGGTACTCGTTGGGTTACGGGTACACCGGACAGGACTCGCAGGGAACTGTTGGTTGGTATTATACCCGTCGCTAGTTAACAGTTCCCAGGTGACATGAGTACAGCATAGTACGTAGACTTGACACTGCTGCTACGCCTCGAGTGTGTTCCCACTGTTCTTAGATTTCTACCCTACCACGCCTCGACTGAGTCGTGCAAAAAGGTAGCAGTTGGGTACAGTCCCGAAGCACTTGGAGGCAGTGGCGGTTAGATAGGATTCGTCTATCCCGGTATTGGGGGTTGATATCGCGCTGTGTTTGGAGAGCCATTACGCAAGGTCCCTGGCCAGAGCAAGCGAGATTTACTGGTAGGTTTTCCAGTAGTTTCTCAAGGTGTGATGGGCTTCACTCCGACACGATTTATACCGCTTTTAGGGGACTGACGCTTGCCGCCCCTAGGCTCAATATACGATAGTCTTAGACGAACAAACCGGACTGTACGGAGATTGTCACAATAGGCTCAGTAGGAGTTCTGATGGGTTTCCTCATCGGCCTTCTTATCGACATCTACCTAGGGACCGTTGCGTAAAGCTAGTACCGCTTGCGGCCTGTGGTTAAACCTACTGCCGGCATAGTGTCGAGTCTGTAGAGTCCCACACAGAGGGTTTCCCTGCTTCAGACGAAACGATATAGAGGTCGTATGGTTTTACGACAGGGTTCGGACATATACGTGTACTTGTGCACGTATGATGTTCGGACAGATTATACTAGCGGGCTTTGGTTTAAGCCAGGTTCTAGTATTTGATTATTGGATTTATATAGTCTCAGTATATCCGTATTTTTCGTGAATACGGATGGGAGGGGCATTCTCGTAATTACTCGAGAAGCTTCTAGACGAAAGGTGACTCATTTAGTTTTAATTTATTTATGAATTAAACTAAATGAGGTGGAGAGGTGATGTGTTATTTGCATTAAATGTTTTAATGACTCATGAGATGATTCATCCAAAGTGAGTTAATGAAGCATGGTCGTTATTATTGTATATTATTATTTGGATAATTATCATGCTTCATATATTCACAAATGAGTAATAATTCATTTCATTCTCACACACACACTCTCTCTCCTCAAGCTCTCCTCTTCTTCAACCTAACCCTAATCCTCTCATGTGTTGAAATCCTAAGGGTTAGAAAGACTAATAGATCTTTAATCCACTTCTATATCTTCTAGGTCACTTGGATTGGCAATCCTAGCCACTTAGTTACCTCAAATTAGAGGTTAAAGCTTGAAGGAGGAACTCTCGGGTGGATCTTCTATCACATCGAGGAGGCCGACGAGGAGGTGAACAACAAGAACAAGAAGGACTAGTATCTTGAGGTGTAATCATTTATCATAGTAGTTTAGCACTTCTAGATAGTTTGTTAGTTAGGGTTTATTAAAGATCCGTAAAGTTAGTCGATGTTACCTTAGACAAAATGATTGTTTTACCTATTCCGCCTCCCCGCATCTTGTGGGGTGTGTAACGTCGACTTACAGTGGTATCAGAGACTAGCTAAACCATAACTAACATGTTAGCAAAGTCATTAGAAATTCGATCACAAAATAATCCCGAAAAAATGACGTTTTCACTAAGTTCTTGCCGATTTTAAATTGGGGTCTAAAAATTTTTTAGGGACCCTTAAAAATACAAGTAGGGTTTTCTAAGAATTGTGAAGAAATTTGGGATCGTGGTTCGTCCAAACCACCGCGGAACCGCGGCCGATCCAAGCGATCCCCCGCGAATCCGCGGCCGAGTTGACACCGAGTCAACCCAAATTTGCTCAGTTATTCTTCTATGTTGCTGTTGTGTTTTCTGGGATGTTTTGTTTCTTCTATGGTTTTATGTGCACAGAGAATTGTTTGGAGTAGATTCATATGTGTTGCTTGATCGAAATTCTAAGAACTTTGGCTAACTAGATTATATCTGTGTTGTGATTAATATGTTCGTAAACCTCCCCTAATTGCTTGTATGTCGATTAGCAGGGGGTTGCACATTTCTGTAATGGTTACTTTATATTTGTGAATATGAACTTGGATTGTCGTGAATGGATTGCAGGGGATGTGAGACGGGTATTTCTTTCATTCAAATGTAAATTGTAATTTGTTGTAATATTCTTTTGTGGGGCATATCCGGGTTGAGGTTGTAGCCACCGTTGTATTATTTCATTTACTGTTTTCTGCTCCTAGGATAGACCCAAGGTGGGGTACACAAACTACCGGGTACTTTGAAGTGCTTAGTGGCCTACTCACGTTGTTATGGGAGACCGCTTCACTTCGGGTACTTGGCGGGTAGTTTGTCATACCCGTAGGGGTCTAGGGTGGGGTTGGCTATTCATCACGACTGTGTAATCCGTCTTCCTTTGCAGGCTCAAAGGAAATGCAGATTCCTAGTATATCCAATATGTTCATCTGTGATCTGGAATGCCTATTATTGCGTATGACGAATGTACAATATCTATATATGATATCTAGTGGGTGTTACTTATGTTTTGCATCCGCGTTAGCCCAGCCCCCGCTCTATCGTTAGTTAAGTAACATAACGGGTGAATGACAGGGCCCAGTGGCGAATGCGGATGGCATAAGCGGACTTGTATTTTCGTTGTTTTATGCAATGATTGATTAATTGATGGGACGCATTATATTAATGAAAAGAAAAAAAACCAAAGTTGAATCGTTGGAACAATTTAAAAGAAACCACTCGGTTATTTTTAAAACAACAGATTTTTAATTGCGGAGCTTAAACCACTCCTTTTAAAAAGCTATCAGGTTCCTTCGATCATATCAAGTTCACTACGTTCACGGTTTCGCCAAAACCATTCGTAGCCCTCCGTCATTTCGTTTGGGTATTCAGTAGTATTCAAGCTATGTATTTTGACCAATGCCAAGGCAAAGTGTTTGGTTGCTGCTGGGTATTCATCTGTTGCATAGATAGATGAGTTGGTTTGGGACAGTCGTACTGCCATTTGGCCAACGTCAGGGGTATGTACGGGTGGGTTCAAATTAACAAGATAATGATCGGTAGAACTTGACATGTGACTTATGACATTTTGACCAACACCAAGGTCATAAGAGCATGGGGCAAAAATCCATATCGGGAATTTCTAAAGAAACTGAAATTTGCTAGAGTTGCATATCATTTGGAGTGTGATAATTTTGGTAGGATTCCTTCAGCTTTAGCACACGATGATATTTGGATCCCGATCCTACTGTGAGTATATGCTACTCTTCGGGAGATTCTTTCACTTAACGATCAATGCTATAAACCAAGTAGGTGTCGAGAAAGGTGTCAGCGAGGCTACGCCCACAGGGAAAAGAGGTTATTTAATTAAGGAACTTCGCGAAAGCATCGTAAAACCTCCCTCGAAGTACCGACACCGCCCTGGCTGAAAGGTTAAGAAAGTATTGTACAGTAAGAATAGCCCTAACCAGTTCTTCTTTTTTTTGGTTTGAGGAAGGATTCGAGAAACAGTGGGAGACATTCTATTTAGATAAACTAAAAACCACTCTAAACTTGCAAGAGCATCATGCTAAAGTGTTTCTTCTCTCTCTCCTGATTATAACGACCAGAACATGACGGGCCTTAAGTTATAATTAGATAAAAATATTTTGACAGGGCCAAACTATAAAGATTGGTTCCGGAATGTCAAGATGGCAATAACTTATGACAAATTGGGGTATGTCCTTACTACTAAGGCCCCTGCCATCCCAGGTCCAGAATCCAGTGTCGCAGATAAGGAAATCCGCAAGACCTGGGAGATTGACTGTGCGAAGGCCAAATGCATCATGCTTGCCTCTATGGATAATGAACATCAGAGGAGGCACGAGGATATGGATCTTGAATCTATATTTCTCCACACCAAGGAACTGTTTGGAGAGCAATCTCATATAGCTAGATACGAGACCTTGAAGAACTTTTTTTCAGTCGAGGCTGGCCGTCGGATCATCTATAGGGGAACATGTCCTTAAGATGATTGGCTATATTGAAGAGCTCGCGGACCTCAGGACAACATTAGAGAACGAGCTGTATACAGACTTGGTTCTTCAGTCCCTTCCTTCTACCTATATCCAGTTTATCTTGAATTTCAACATTCAAGGTAAAGAAGTTGAACTTCCAGAACTCCTTAACATGTTGAGGAGTGCAGAGGGCACCTTGCAAAAAGAAAGGGAAACACCCACTATGTTTGTTCGTGGTGCTTCCTCTTCCAGGTCCAAGGCAAGGGTCAAAGGAAGGAAGAAGAAGGCCGCTACCAAACCGAGAGGTGGGGTTGGTAAGGTAGGAGTCAAGGGAAAGGCAAAGGTTGCAGTGCCAGTAGTGGCAAAGGACGAGTGCTTCCACTGTCATAGAAAGGGCCATTGGAAGAAGGATTGCAAAGCTTGGAATGCCAAGAACCAGGACTCGAGGAAAGTTGTGGCTTCGGTTTCAGGTGTGTTTGTAATTGAAAATTGTCTGTCAATCAACTCCACTTCCTGGGTATTGGATACTGGATCAGGATCTCATATATGCAATTCATTGCAGGCAATGAGAAACCGTAGAGTGCTGAAGGTTGGTGATATGACCCTCCAAGTTGCTAACGGAGCTAGCGTGAATACTGTGTCCGTAGGGGATTATCACCTTGGATTGACGAGTGGACATATTTTGGTTTTGCGCAACAGTTTTTGTATACCTAGTTTAACGTGTAATATCATATCAATATCCTTGTTATCAAAAGAAGGTTATGATTTCACGTTTGTAAGCGATGTTGTTAACATCCACCTTAATCATGGTTTGATTGGGTCCGGTACACTAGATAACGGTATATACGTGATAAACCAATTGCAGATTTTCAATATCCAGAACACACTAAAAAGAAAGTCTCCAGATATAAATCAGGCTTTCTTATGGCATTGTAGACTGGGTCACATCAATGAGACAAGGTTAACTAAATTACATAGAGAAGGATATTTGGATCCGTTCGAATATCAATTTTATGCCACTTTTCAATCATGTCTCAAAGGGAAGATGGCAAAGACTCCATTCACTGGACATGGAGTAAGAGCGAGCGAGCTCTTAGGACTCATACACAGCGATGCATGTGGTCCAATGTCTACATATGCAAGAGGCGGTTTTTCATATTTCATTACTTTTATGGATGATTACTCGAGGTATGGATTCATTTTCTTGATGAAACATAAATCCGAGGCCTTTGAGAAATTCCGAGCTTATAAGAATGAAGTAGAAAACCAAACCGGCAAAAGTATCAAGACACTGAGATCTGATCGAGATGGTGAATACTTAAGTGCTGAGTTCCTGGGTTACCTAAAAGAGAATGGAATTCTCTCTCAGCTTACTCTTCCATACACTCCACAACATAACGGTGTATCGGAGAGATAGAACCGAACCCTATTGGATATGGTACGTTCCATGATGAGTAATGCTGAGTTACCGCGATCTTTCTTGGGTTATGCACTAGAATCAGCTGCATATCTTTTGAACAGGGTTCCTACCAAGACTGTGCCTACCACACTATATCAGATGTGGAGTGGGAAGAAATCCTATCTTTAGTATCTGAAGATATGGGGATGTCCAGTTTTTTTTAAAAAGTAGCATGCGGAAAAATTCGTGGCACGATCAGTACAGTATAAGTTTGCGGGATATTCAAAGAACTCCAAGGGGTATTTTTTCTATTACGCAGAGGAACAAAAGGTTTTTGTTTCTCGTAATTCCCATTTTCTAGAACAACAGTTTTTAGAAAAGGAAACAAGTCGGAGTGCAATAGAACTGGAAGAATTTCCAGAACCACAAGCTACTGCTGAAAGTTTGGTAGAACCAGAAGTTCCAGAATAACAGAACATTCCCACACCCCTCCACAGGAGTAGTAGGCCGTCTCATCCACCTGAGAGATACTACGGTTTTCTCATAGACGGGGATAGAGAGGATTGCGTCATTGATAATGATGAACCTACTAGCTTCCAGCAGGCCATCCAGAGCGGCGACACAGTAAGATGGCTGGATGCAATGCGGACCAAGATGGAGTCCATGTACACCAACAAAGTATGGACTTTGGACTTTGCTCCAGATGGGGTAAAATCCATAGGATGCAAGTGGATCTTTAGAAAGAAGATTGGTGTAGATGGACAGGTGGAAACCTATGAGGCTAGACTTGTTGCAAAGGGTTTTCGTCAAAGGCCTGGTTTGGACTATGACGAAATTTTTTCTCCAGTGGCTATGCTCAAATCCATTCGGATCCTTCTTGCCATCGCTGCCTTCCAAGATTATGAGATCTGGCAGATGGATGTAAAGACGGCTTTTCTAAATGGTAATTTAGATGAATGCGTCTATATGGATCAGCCAGAAGGTTTCAATCAGAGTGGGAGAAGCGGGAAAAAGTGTGCAAGTTGCTTAAGTCTATTTATGGACTAAAGAAGGCATCGCGAAATTGGAACATCTGTTTTGATGAAACGGTCAAAGAATATGACTTTATCAAAAATCCAGATGAACCATGTATATATAGTAAGATTGTAGCACGAAATGTCATATTCTACGTCTTGTACGTGCATGACATTCTCTTGATAGGAAATGATATTCCTATGCTACAATCTGTCAAAGGATTCTTGTCACACAGGTTCTCCATGAAAGACCTGGGTGATGCCTCTTACATACTGGGGATCCAGATCTATCGTGATAGATCTAAGAGGATGTTAGGACTTTCGCACTCTAGGTATATCAACACTATTCTGAAAAGATTCAGCATGGAAGATTCTAAGCGCGGTAATTTACCGGCTTGTCACGAAATCACCCTATCTAAAGAGATGTCTCCCAAGACTGATTTGGAAAGGGAACGCATATCAGTTATACCCTACGCTTCTGCGGTAGGCTCTATAATGTATGCGATGTTGTGCACCAGACCAGATATAGCTTACGCACTAAGCGTGGTAAGACGGTATCAGTCAGACCCAGGGGAGAAGCACTGGATAGCAGTAAAGAAAATTCTCAAGTACCTGAGAAGGACTAAGGAAATGTTCTTGGTTTACGGCGGAAAAGACCTCCAGATCGATGCTTTTGCTGACTCCAGCTTCCAGAGTGACAAGGATGACTCCAAGTCCATGTCAGGTTATGTCATTACCCTCAATAGAGGGGCGGTGTGCTGGAAGAGTTCCAAGAAGGACACCGTTGCTGACTCGACGATGGAAGCAGAGTATATCACTGCTTGCGATGCCGCAAAAGAAGCAGTCTGGATGAAAAAGTTCCTAACAAAACTTCAGTTGGTTCCTACCATTGTTAATCCAATACCGTTGTATTGTGACAATGTTCATACCATAATTTTGCATTATTTTATTCCCTATTCTTATTCAGCTTACAAATAAACAGGTGCTTTTGACCCATGTCTGCTACTTAGTTGCAGGTTACAGGTTCTCGGAACAAAAACAGTGAAAAAGATAAAAAAAAAAAAGACGATACAAAAGTGAGACTACGACCAACAAATGGAAGAATCTTGATCAAGCCTATAGTTTGAAGACTAAACGAAGATCAATGGATGATTTCACAAAGAACAAAGGCAGTGCAAGGTTCAAGACTTCATCACGAAGCAAGCGGTAAAAGTCCACGACTATATTCACTGTGGAAATCTGGAAGAAATCTAGAAGCCAATCCGAGAAAACAACTGAAGAAAATAGAAGTAAAAATGCAATAGAAGAATACCTAGAAAATTGAGCCCATAAGCCCTTTTTTTGGCCGCGGATCCACGGCCAAACATGGGTTTTGGCCGCGGATCCATGGCCATGTGAAGCCCGTGTCAGTGCAGAAATTTTGAGACGGCTGGCGTGCGTTGACTAGTTCTTTCTTAGGGGGTAAACTTGTAATTGCAGACGTGAATTGATTGTAACCCTAGGGTTTCTATGAATCTATAAATAGAAGCCCTAAAATCTTTTTTAGGTTATGCCTCTTCTTGTACCTCATTTCATTTTATCAAAATTCAGATCTGTAAATTTCTGCAATGTATGAAGAGAGCATCAAATAAAGTAAGTAGTTTTTTATTTTCATGCCCTAGGTAATTTCTTTTCTGCCCTAGTATAATTTTCCTTTCTGCCCTAGTATAGATCTTTCATTCTCTGCCCTAGTTAGATAGTTAAATCATGTTAATCAATTCCCTAATGAGTGAGTAGTCTCCTCACTTGTTAGGGTTAGATTTGGGGAAGGCTTGAGAGATGAAGATCTCTCACCCCTTTCTTGCCCATCACACGTTTTTATAGGACTCCATGCATACATGCACACACCGCTCCCTACGGTACCCTATCCCACGAGGTAGCGGTGATACCGTAGTATAAACGACCGGTTGCGTATGTTTTCCATGTAGATTAGGGTAAGGATTAAGAAAGGAAGGACAAGAACATAGAGGAATAAACATCGTTTCTTCCCGATCGTACCAATCCACTTTATTAATTATTACCATAACACCTAAATAGATCTAAATTAGGGCATAAAAGGCGGTGAGGAATATTGACTTTCAAAACTTAATCTAAACCTAAGCCTAGCAAGATTTTAATCTTAGTTTAGATCAAACTTAGTTTTTAGATTTAATCAATCCGACACCAATCGGAATTAACTCGTTAGAATAATTAGGAAATACACAAAATCTCTGTGGAACGACCCGTACTCACCGGCTAGATACCAAGCGACGCCGTTCTTGATTGCGGTTATAAATTATTCTTTGAGATCAAATCAAATGGCGCCATTGTCGGGTTGGCGTGTTATTTTCTTTTTGTAATTTCGGGTTAATATAAATCAAAAAAATCATAAAAACTGAAAAGAATTTTTTTTTATCATCTTGTTATTTTGTGATGGGTATTTTCGTGTGAATTTTGCAGGATCGACGAACGAGTTCGGATATGGAAAAATCCAGCAAGCAAAACAGAAAACGGCAAATCTGAACGACAGAGGAAAATCATACCAGAGGAGCAGAAGAAATCTCGGGAATCGAATCGCCGCCGCCGCCGCCGAATGCTCCCTTTGGCCGCGCTTCCGCCGCCGAATGCTCCCTTTGGCCGCGCTTCCGCCACAGGGAGGTGACGCCATCACCTAAAAAAACTCACTGTATGTTTTCTCTCTCCTCCTCTGAACCCCTTGATATCTCCTCTGTAAATTTGCCTGCAGGATTCTTTGCGCTAAAAAATTTTTTCCCCTTCTCCAATAACTTGATCTTGTGCAGGATTCTTTGCGCCGCACTAAAAAAAATTGTTTGCAAGTGTTTGATTGTGTTTACTGCTTTGCATGATTTAAATTGATGTTAAGGGGCTTTTACACCAATCCAGATTGGGTGGGGATTTCATCACCCTTCCCAGGACCCCAAAAATCAAATAAAGCATATTGCATTGACCATCAATTAATTAAAAAAGATTAGACTCAGCCATAAGGACATCGCGCTCAATAGGTCAAAGGACTAGTTGTAGGCATCGACCGTTGATCCTAACCTGACTTTGTGGTGTCTAGGCTAGACAGGTAGGGAGAGGTAATTTTAAAAGGCCCGTCTCACGGTGATTCGTGAGCGGATCCCTCCTCTCTTTACTTATGCTTACCTGGCCACAATTGGCGGTGAAGAGGCGGTTTGAGGTCCTATTTCTTGCCCTTTGGAATAGTTAGGAGCTGTCTAGCTGACCTAGGTGACCCTAGATCTAGGCTTGATTATGCATTTGTGATTGATTGAACGTGTGTCTAAGCCTTTTATCGAAAATCTTTTTTGCAAAAAGCTCCACATAAAAAAAACACAAAAAGAAAAAAGGAAAAATTTTACAAAAACTTGCAACTTGTCGCTAAGAAATCCGTGCACCTCACTTCCACCCACATTCTTTTTCTTCTCCTTCTTACATCATGGGTACCCCACCTCATAAAACTCTTGCAGAACTTTCGTACCCTCAACCTAACATTGCTTCTTACGCGAATTTTTTTGGACAAATTACGGACGACCTCTCCATGCCTAAAATTTCTTTGAAAGATTGAATAGAAGCGTCTAGGAAAAACTGTTGGACTCCGCAATCTGCTTTGTATCAACCATTTCAACCTTCACCACCTTCTTACGTTGATACCTCTTTTGAAAGTCCGAATGTAACTCCGAAACCCATGTTTATTGCTGAACACATTGAACAAGCTCGTAACCGATCTTTCACTCCTTTCAACACTTCCAGTTCTTGGGATCAACAAGTCCATTCACCTTTTTATCCAAATGTTAATCACATTCCTGTCCAACCATTCAATTCCTACTAGTCCTACCCAACTTTCGCACCTTCCCTAGACATTGCTTCTACGCAGCCATTTGGGAGTTTCCAAAATCCAAGCAATTTTGAATCTTTTACTGAAACCCCTTCACAACCCATGTCTAGTCTGAAAAAGTCATTGGAAGCTTATATGGTAGCGACAAACCAAATGATGAGGAATGTGGATGCGTCCATGGCTGCCCTTCTACAACCTAGTGAACCAGTAGCTAGTTTCCAACCAGCTCCAAATTTTCAAACGTATAATGAGGCGGTTGGACAGAGTGAGAATTTGAGTGGTGAGAGTGAGTTCTACACACTTCCAAATCAAACCTACCCATCACCAATTGAATCCCACAACTCTGGTTTTGAATGTCAAACAAGTGTCCCAAATGATTCATCAGTTGAAAATAAAAATGAGTTGTGCGACTTTGTAGTGTTTGATTTACCTGATTGTGAAGAGCCTTTTTCGAGTGAACCCGAACCTAATTCTTTCGACCTCTACACCTCCAATCTAGAACCTGAATTGATAAATATCCATGGTTTTGATGAGGTGTCCCAAAAAAATTGATTTTCACTTGATTGAGGATATTGACGCCGGGAATATTTTGGATGATGAACCCGTAAATTTGACTGAAATTTTATCTCCAATTCATCATCCTGAGTCATTAAATGTTTCTCCCGAACCTCATATGCGTCTTGATTTTGATGATAATGGTATGGATAAGCTAAATTTTGAGGAGAATTATGAGGATAATATTGAGGAGAGTATTGAGGATGGTATTGAGGATGAACCATTTTTGTTTGATGTGTCGGATTTTCCAATTCATCCTCCTGAACCTTTAACTGTTATACTTCCTAAATCACCTTCCCTCCTTTCCATCGTTCCGACCACGCATAAGATCACGCAGGAGGACTGTGAGCTTGAAAAATTTCTGTTTGATCACAACGGTTCTTACGCCACTAGTGCGTTCCTCCTTGAATCTGACACTCTTCTCACAAACGATATCGATCACGAGTGTTTCACTTTTTCGGACGATTTTGAAGACTCACCGCCCGAGTTTGAATCCTTTGAATTTTCAGATGAGTTAGTTGAACCATCAGACTCAGTTGCTTACAGTCATTTTGAACCATTGATGGAATCCTTCAAGTTCGAGACAAATTACTTAGGTGAGACTAAGACTATCCTTAAATCACTCCCTTTCATCTTTCCTATCATCTCGACCGCGCAAGAATCCGTCGCGCTTCCACTTTCAATGTTTGGTTTACCAAGTTCAACGTACCCATGCTTTCTTATGAATCTTGAGAGATTTGACCCCATTTCTCGACGGGTTGATAGATTAGCACACTCGCTTTTAACACATCGGTCATCACAAATTGTGCTAATTTATTCACTCAATTTACACCCTCAAGTTCGTGCTACACTTCTTTCTCTTTTCCGCCATTCTCCTCCTCTATCGAGACCGTATACCGCTTCTATCTCCACATGGTCTCGTGTGTTTCTAAACTCTTTTCTCTACACTCCATTCTTCCACCAACACTACCATTATCACGATAGAATTTTTGAATAGTTGGTGCTAACCTTTGGCCTGTGTAAGGCCTTGTATAGTTTGATTTTTCTCCTCCCTAACTCTGAACTTTAACGCTTAAAACAGTGGAAACACTGTTTCACTTAAGTTTGGGGGGAACCTTGTTGTATATATATTTTTTGTTTTTCTTTTAACAATAAAATAAAAAATAAATTTTTTTTTAAATAAATAAACAGGGGAATGCCGACATTTTGACTCTCTTGGTGTAGCCTGACAGTGAGGACACTGTCAAGTTTAAGTTTGGGGGTATGCTCGGTAAGCCTTCTTCCTTCACATTCATGTGTATATTTTTGCATTTGCATACTTATTTTAAAATCCATAAAAATTGAAAATTTTTAAAATTATAAAAATTAAAGTATTCAATTTTGGCCATAATTGACTTGACTTTGACAAAAAGGTTAACTAGCTAGGAACAACTAGACCCTAGACTTAGTAAATTAAAAACCCTAAAAATAACCTTTCTTAAAATTTAACGGTAGAAAGTATATGTTTTTGTAGTTTATTTAGAAATAAGCAAATTTTAAGTTGACTTCGTGGGCTAAGTTAAAACAAGGGAAAATTATTGATATCTTTATTAAAGTATAAGTTTGAAAAATAATTCCTAAGCTTAAGTCTAAATTCTGAAAATATATACCCTACAAATTGCACAAACACGCATCTTGAAACTTGGAATAGTAGAGGAGACCTTGAAATGCTCTTGTCTAAAGTCCTTAGTATGAAGGAAAATAACACACACACACACACACACACAAGTGTGAATAAAGAGATAAAAAAATGAACACTGGTTTTTGTAATTACTTAAGACTGCAAAAATAGAAAATATATTTAGCGAGGGCGCTTCATCACATAGTGCCTTAGACCAACTGGTTTGGGAGTCACTGCTAAAGCCTTAGGTGTTACAAGACTAGGAATTACTCTTTAATGTGCATACACATTTTGTAATCGGTTGTTGGTACCTCAAGAAATATTAACGACCGCATGAAGGTTGTGTGAGCGAAATTCATCTAAAAATTCACCAATTAAGAAGTGCTTTGGACGACGGACAAGAGTATGATAGCTTGATGTGAATTTCCAAGTGTAGGGGTGTATATACACACACATAGGGGTATGTGATTGGGGTTTGGATAAGAGATAGGAATGAAAAATAGGGCCTATATCTTTAGTAGAGATGATAGAAATTCCTAAGTTGAGATAGAACCCTAGAATGAAAACTTAAAAGATGCTAAAAGCTAAGTAAGTCTACAGAACATATATAATCTTGAGTTAAATAATAAGGAAGCGTGAAGAATACGGGTGGATAATTTCTGAGTCGAAGATAATAGAGTTCTTGTTAGAAAAGCTAATTGGAGAATAAAAGTCAATGTGCCAAATTGATAGGATTTTATGGGTAGTAACCGCTGAAAACCCTCAGGAGATAACACTCCTCCTACTAGGGACACCTAGAGGTTCAACGGCTCGTTGCATGAGCTCAGTGCAATCGCGTTTCCCTGCGAAAGTGAGGCTAGGTCTTTTTCAAGAATAAAACTAGGTTTGCTCGAGGACGAGCAAAAGATAAGTTTAGGGGTATTTGTTCATACCATAATTTTGCATTATTTTATTCCTCATTCTTATTCAGTTTACAAATAAACAGGTGTTTTTGACCCATGTCTGCTACTTAGTTGCAGGTTACAGGTTCTCAAAACAAAAACAGTGAAAAAGATAAAAGGACGATACAAAAGTAAGACTACAACCAACAAATGGAAGAATCTTGATCAAGCCTACAGTTTGAAGACTAAACGAAGATCAATGGATGATTTAACAAAGAACAAAGGCAGTGCAAGGTTCAAGACTTCGTCATGAAGCAAGCGATAAAAGTCCACGACTATATTTACTGTGGAAATCTGGAAGAAATCTAGAAGCCAATCCGAGAAAATAACTGAAGAAAATAGAAGTAAAAATGCAACAGAAGAATACCTAGAAAATTGAGCCCATAAGCCCTCTTTTTGGCCGCGGATCCGCGGCCAAACATGGGTTTTAGCCGCGGATCCGCGGCCATGTGAAGCCCGTGTCGGTGCAGAAATTTTGAGGCGGCTGGCGTGCGTTGACTAGTTCTTTTCTTAGGGGGTAAACTTGTAATTGCAGACGTGAATCGATTGTAACCCTAGGGTTTCTATGAATCTATAAATAGAAGCCCTAAAACCTTTTTTAGGTTATGCCTCTTCTTGTGCCTCATTTCATTTTATCAAAATTCAGGTCTGTAAATTTCTGCAATGTATGAAGAGAGCATCAAATAAAGTAAGTAGTTTTTTATTTCCATGCCCTAGGTAATTTCTTTTCTGCCCTAGTATAATTTTCCTTTCTGCCCTAGTATAGATCTTTCATTCTCTGCCCTAATTAGATAGTTAAATCATGTTAATCAATTCCCTAATGAGTGAGTAGTCTCCTCGCTTGTTAGGGTTAGATTTAGGGAAGGCTTGAGAGATGAAGATCTCTCACCCCTTTCTTGCCCATCACACGTTTTTATAGGACTTCATACATACATGCACACACCGCTCCCTACGGCACCCTATCCCAAGAGGTAGCGGTGATATCGTAGTATAAACGACCGGTTGCACATGTTTTCCATGGAGGTTAGGGTAAGGATTAACAAAGGAAGGACAAGAACCTAGAGGAATAAACATCGTTTCTTCCCGATGGTACCAATCTACTTTATTAATTATTACCATAACACCTAAATAGATCTAAATTAGGGCATAGAAAGCGGTGAGGAATATTGACTTTCCAAACTTAATCTAAACCTAACCCTAGCAAGATTTTAATCTTAGTTTAGATCAAACTTAGTTTTTAGATTTAATCAATCCGATACCAATCGGAATTAACTCGTTAGAACAATTAGGAAATATACAAAATCTCTGTGGACCGAACCGTACTCACCGGCTAGCTACTAAGCGACGCCGTTCTTGATTGCGGTTATAAATTATTCTTTGAGATCAAATCAGACAACAACGGCGCTATAACTTTAGCGAAGGAACCCAGGTCCCATCAGAAGTCCAGACACATCTTAAGGCGGTATCGCCTGATCAGGAAGATCATAGATCGCCGGGAGATCGAGGTCCGGAGAGTTGCTACAGAGGAGAACACTGCAGATCCATTCATAAAGGACTTATCTCAGACACAGTTTGAGAGCCTATTCGAGATGATAGGTCTTCGATATGCCAGTACATGGCCCTAGTGCAAGTGGGAGATTATTAGTGTATATGCCCTAGGGGCTATTATTGTATCATACTAGCTTGTATATTATTTAATGGAAGTTTGGGATATTCACAGTTGTATTAACAGTGTTGCTCAAAATAGTAGTATGCTACTTGGTTTATATCTATCTTAATATATGTATATGTTTCTTTTAGCATATCGCGAATACATATTGATAGAGCCCATAGGATCTTGCTTGACTACCAGCATTGTGATGGCAGTCACACTAGTGGGGGCTGGGTAGTCTACAAGCACATCCTTTTTCAGGTTCCTAGTCGTAGGATTATCGAGACAGGGCATCGATACTCCGGAGTAGACTAGTATATACGCTTTTCATCCCAGCAGGGGAGATGGTCTGTCCCACAGCCACTAGTACGTTGTACTGGAGATAGTATGCAGGTGCTCGTTGGGTTACGAGTACACCGGACAGGACTCGCAGGGAACTGTTGGTTGGTATTATACCCGTCGCCAGTTAACAGTTCCCAGGTGACATGAGTACAGCATAGTCCGTAGACTTAACACTGCTGCTACGCTTTAAGTGTGTACCCACTGTTCTTAGATTTCTACCCTACCACGCCTCGACTGAGTCGTGCAAAAAGGTAGCAGTTGGGTGCAGTCCCGAAGCACTTGGAGGCAGTGGCGGTTAGTTAGGATTCGTCTCTCCCGGTATTGGGGGTTGATATCGCGTTGTGTTTGGAGAGCCATTACGCAAGGTCCCTGGCCAGGGCAAGAGAGATTTACTGGTTGGTTTTCCAGTAGCTTCTCAAGGTGTGATGGGCTTCACTCCGACACGACGTATACCGCTTTTAGGGTACTGACGCTTGTCGTCCCTCTAGGACCGATATGCGATAGTCTTAGACGAACATACCGGACTGTACGGAGATTGTCACATCAGGCTCAGTAGGAGTTCGGATGGGTTTCCTCATCGGCCTTCTTATCGACATCTACCTGGGGACCGTTACGTACAGCTAGTACCGCTTGCGGCCTGTGGTTAAACCCACTGCCAGCGTAGTGTCGAGTCTTTAGAGTCCCAGACATAGGGTTTCCCTGCTTCAGGCGAAACGATATAAAGGTCGTATGGTTTTACGACAGGGTTCGAACATATACGTACACTTGTGCACGCATGATGTTTGGATAGATTATACTAGCGGGCTTTGGTTTAAGCCAGATTCTAGTATTTTATTATTGGATTTATACAGTCTCAGTATATCTGTGTTTTTCGTAAATACGGATGGGAGGGGCATTCTCGTAATTACTCGAGAAGCTTCTAGAAGAAAGGTGACTCATTTAGTTTTAATCCATTTATGAATTAAACTAAATGAGGTGGAGAGGTGATGTGTTATTTGCATTAATTGTTTTAATGACTCATGAGATGATTCATCCAAAGTGAGTTAATGAAGCATGGCTGTTATTATTGTATATTATTATTTGGATAATTATCATGCTTCATATATTCACAAATGAGTAATAATTCATTTCATTCTCACATATACACTTTCTCTCCTCAAGCTCTCCTCTTCTTCAACCTAACCTTAATTCTCTCATGTGTTGAGATCCTAAGGGTTAGAAAGACTAATAGATCCTTAATCCACTTCTATATCTTCTAGGCCACTTGGATTGGCAATCCTAGCCACTTAGGTACCTCAAGTTAGAGGTTAAACCTTGAAGAAGGAACTCTCGGGTGGATCTTCTATCACATCGAGGAGGCCGACGAGGAGGTGAACAACAAGAACAAGAAGGACTAGTATCTTGAGGTATAATCATCTATCATAGTAGTTTAGCACTTCTAGATAGTTTGTTAGTTAGGGTTTAGCAAAGATCCGTAAAGTTAGTCGATGTTACTTTGAACAAAATGATTGTTTTACCTATTCCGCCTCCCCGCATCTTGTGGGGTGTGTAACGTCGACTTACAAACATCATATTCTCTTCTAGCCTTATCAACGGCCAAGGAAAAAACCATCTCCAAGGCATCCTTGGATGATTACATTGCTCTGCAAATTAGAGCTCACCAGGTTAATGAAGCCGCCGGACAATTCGTCAAAACCAGGTGACCATATCCAGCCCGGTATGACCAAATCAAGTTCCTGCCAGGATATATGATCCCAAAGTTTCACGTTTACAAAGGAATAGGGAATCCCTACCAGCACGTTGCACAATTCAGAGCTCTGTCCGGCAATACTAGAAGAGACGAAAAATTGTTGCTTCTCCAATTCGTCGGGAGTTTGTCCGAGACAGCTTTCGAATGGTACTCGGAGCTCCCAAATGACTCCATGAAAACCTTTTCTGAAATGGAGCTGCTATTCATTCAACGGTTCGCCAGCGCAAGTGAACGCACTCCGATCATGGAACTGATCGATGCTAGGGTAAAACCAGGAGAAATATGGTCCAATACGTAATCCGGTGGTGGAACCTGTGGTCTAAGTGTGAATAGTGCATTGAAGAGTCTCTAGCCTTGGGCATGTCCATCGGGACCCTCAATCCTCAATCGAATGTATCCCAGTTCATGACATTCTTCAAACCCATAACGTTTCAATTGCTGATAGATAAGTTGTCCTAATTGGATCAGATAGGTCATGGCCCCTCCTCCTCAAATAAGGACCCTCGAAATAACAAGGGTAAAAGAAAAACAGCCTTTGTTGCCAACACGCAATAAGAGCCGAGTGGCCCAAAACCGGCTGCTCACCAAAACAACACGCGCTCGCTCCTGTCCTTGGAAGAATGGCCAGGACGTGCTTACTCATTCCCCCGCAACAAGACAAGGAGGTTGTTCGAGTTGTCGATGCGAACTAATCTTGTCACATTGCCAGACCCATGGCGACCAGCACAACCTGGCAACGTCAACAACCCCAATTATTGCTCCTATCACAGAATAGTGAGCACCCAATTAAGGATTGTTATATCTTCAAAAATTGGGTTGAAGACCAGTACCAACAGGGAAAGTTTGCGCTGTCTGATAACTGGCATGTCCGGCATTCAGGTGGAAAAGCCCACTTGAACATGAAATGATCGAAGGGATGCTAAAACCACATCCCACACCGAAAATTTTGACAAGGAGAAAAAACCTTAAGTCAAGCCTTCAAAGTCTTCTAAGAGAAAGAAGAAGACTAAGAAACCTGTGCAGCCTGCCCAGTATGACGACAAGCGCACAGATCTACAAAAGTACGTAGACGCGTTGGAGGAGTATATCCAGAAGGCACGAGCACCAGTTACGCTCAAAGAATTCCTCAAGTATATCCTTGAAGACGGAGACAATGACAATTATGAGAGAAATGGCACGTCAGAAGAAGCGGAAGACTATGTAGTAAGCTGCCACATTGTCTCCCGCTTGTCGTTATTTGACGAAGAAG
This sequence comes from Agapanthus africanus, assembly GCA_030015575.1. NCBI lineage: Eukaryota > Viridiplantae > Streptophyta > Magnoliopsida > Asparagales > Amaryllidaceae > Agapanthus > Agapanthus africanus. Next base: position 9,027,082 of record CM057351.1, read on the forward strand.
CTTCCTTAGCGTCAGAAAACAATTCGGAGGAACCGGGGGCAAAATTGATGCTGAAATTCCTAAAACTTCCAGAAGAACACCCGATTGAGAGACTTTTAAATGAAGCCTTTCAAAAAAGCAAAGACGGCCGAGAATGCGAGATAACCATATATGAAAAGGCTAAGTGCCAGCGTCTGATTAAAGAAGATGCGGTGATGACGAGTCGTAAAGTGCTCCGACCAAACCAAAGCATATATGCAACAAATAAAAGTAGGATCAAAACGGAGAAGCGGTTCACCAAAACCCTGTCAATAGGGATGAAACTGCCACCGCTCATGATGTGCAATCCTGGAATCCCATATTTCATCTGAGGAGAATCAAATCCAAACTACTGCCTATATCATAAAGATTCGCCCACCCCATCGAGGAATGTTGTGCTTTCAAGAAGTGGTGGCAAAGATATGTTGCCCATCAAAAACACTTTAAGAAGGAGAAGCGCGAAGCTCGCGCTCGTCAACATAAAAATGGCGAGATTAACACGCATGAAGAAACGACTGGCAACTTTCATATGGTTGGTACCGGTTCAGAAGAGGAAAAACCTCAAGTTCTCACCTTTGGGAGCGATTCTGAGGATGAAACACCCCTCGACTCTCTCTTTGAAAATTCCCTCTCGGAAAAAGAAGAGGAGGAGAAAAATTGCAAAAACGTTCAACTGCGTAACCGTACACTACCTGAGGAGAATCTCGGACTGGCAAACAAAGGTTCGAAGAAAAAAACAAAGGGAAAGGGAAGATACCCGAGGAAATCGCCCTTGATGAAGAAGCAATCAAAGAGTTCGCCGCAAAGGACCCGCCTAAGAAAAACAAGGTGGATTACAACGTCCTAGTACATATGAGAAAAATACCCTCGCAGCTAAACATATTGGATGCTCTCCACTTGTCCAAAGAGGAACGGGATTTTCTAATCAAGGCGTTACAAGAGCCTGATCAGTTCCAAGTTTTTATCCCATAAGAGAAAATGAAAGATGAACTGGCAGAGGTCTACATGGCTAATATTATATTCAGCAATGAAGATCCACTCCTCGGTACGTGCGAACTGTTAGTGATATATGCTCTAGAGCCACTATTGTATAGTATTGGATTGTATATTATATTTTGGAAGCTTAGGATATATACATATATAATAACAGTCTTGGTCAACATGATAGTATGCTATCTGGTTTGAGTCTATCTTAACATGTGTATATATATCTTTTAACATATCGCTAATATATGTTGATAGAGCCCTTAGGATATTTGCTTGACTACCAGCGTTGTGATGACAGTTACACTAGTAGAAGCTGGGTAGTCTATAAGCATATCCTTAAACTTGTCTCTAGTCGTAGGATTATCAAGACTGGACATCGATACTCTAGAGTAGACTAGTGATACACTTCTTATCCCCGTCAGGGGAGGTGGCCTGTCTTGCAGCCATTAGTATATGGTACCAGAGATAGTATGCAGGTGCTCATTGGGTTATGAGTTACACTAGACGCACTCGCTGGTAACTGCTAGTTGGTATTATACCTATCGTCAGTTAGCAGTTCCTCGGTGACTTGAGTACAGGTTAGTCCATTGACTTGACATCATTATTCTTCTCGAGTGTGTTCCCACTGTACTTAGATTACTACCCTACCACGACTCAAATGAGTCTTGCAAACAGGTAGTAGTTGGGTGCAGTCCCAAAGCACTTAGAGACAGTAGGGGTTAGAAGGGATTCGTCTCTCCCGGTATAGAGAGTTGATATTGCGATGTGTACGGCTGGCCAATATACAAAGTCCCTGGCCAGGGCAAGTGAGATTTACTGGTAGGTACACCAGTAGTTTCTCAGGGTGTATTGGGTTCTATACTGACATGACTTATTGTACTATTAGGGGTCTGAAGCTTTCCACTCCTTAGGCCCGATATGCGGTACTCTTAGATGAACTGACCGGACTGTATGGAGAATGTCACCTATAGGCTCAGTAGGGTTTTCAGACGAGTTATCGTGTCGATCTTCCCTTCGACAGATACCTGGGTAGTCGTTACGTACAGCTAGTGCCACTGACGTGCTTGTGGTTAAACCCACTGCCAACGTATTTTCGAGTCTTTAGAGTCCCACATAAAGGGTTTCCCGGTTCAGGCGAAACGGTATAGTTTGCGTATGGTTTTACATAGGGGTGTAAAATTGAATACGTGTATTTATACACATGCTTTAATCGGACGATTTAGTAATATAGCAGGTTTTGAAAAACAGCCATTTTTTATGCTAGTATTATATTGCTCTCTTTTGGGTTTTTATATTTTAACACGAATACGGTATTTATATGAATATATATATTTGTATAAATAGGGGTATTTGTGCTTTGATACAAATACATGTATTTCTTTCTAAATATGAATACGCGTATTTAGTATTTTCGGTACAAATATGGTATTCGTATTTTGGTAGAAATACGGTATACGTATTTATACGGGTTTGAGTATACTTGTTTATATACATGCATTTATATTTATATATTTGTATGTATATGTATACTTGATGATGTGGCTACACTCTCTTCTTTTTCTTTCAAGATAAGCATGGAAGTGTGTGGGCTTGTGGCTCACCCTAGTGAGTCACCATGCCCACCCACTCTTTTATTTTAGATGAGAAGGGATAAGATAAGAGAGTGCGAGATATTTTCACAAGTGAGGTTGATATTTTCATCACTTGAAGATATTTCTTGAGTTGCTACCTTTTCTTCTTCCTCCTCATTTTCTTCACTTGATTTGTGAGGATTAAAAGAGAGTATCTAGTTTATAAACTTCACCACTCTAAGTATCATGTCTTGGCAAGACTGGATCTTTAGTTGCTTTGGACGAAGCTATCGCTTAAATCAGAATCCTCGGGTAGATCGTCTTTGACATGGAAGATCGGATTCGAGAGCTCGTCCCATTAACTCGAGCTTGTGGAGTCCACCTTTCAAGACCCGAAGGACCGTCTACAAAGGTTGTATTCTCAACCGAGTAGTTAAAACTCTAGTTAGGGTTTGTTTAGTGTAGTGTTTGGGCTTATAACCTAAGGATTTAATGTTTTGTGCTCAAAATTTTAATGTTTTTGATTCTGCATAGCCGAAGTTGACACGACAAGGAGCACATATACACTTACATGAATACAATCGACCACTCTACGTCACTGGGTATTACCATGATATCAAGATAGGGAAATTTTTTGCCTACAACGGATCCTCCGTTAATCTTCTCAATGTGAGAGTGCTGAAGGAGATTTGCATGAATGTTCAGCACCTTACCCAAGATAAAATTACCATCTCTGGGTTCGACTCACAGTCGTCACGGATACTTGGGTCCGTAATACTAACGCTATATTTCGGGCTACTCGTCACTGACATCATGTTCCATGTCATTGACGCCAAAACTTTCTACAACGCTCTACTCGGCAGGCCCTGATTACATGAGTACAATATCATCTCTTCTACACAACATCAGTGTATGAAGTATTTCAAGGATAGCTCGGAGTACATCGTCCCGGGGGAACTAAATCTATTCTCGGTGAATGAAGTGCGGAAGTATGAAGATGCGAAGTACTTTCCACCGAACTTCGAAGATACTAAAAGGTGCCACAAGCTCGAGAATAAACAAAATAGTTTACTCGAGGCAACCGCAAAGGCAAAACAACAAGCCCAGACCATCAACTCCTATTTGGTCTTTGGTAGCGAATCCGAGGACGAGGCCAATGCAGTGTTCTTCGTCCGCTCGTCGATGCAGACTCTTTCTGAAGCAGATCAGAGTCTACAAATCATGATAGCTCTGTCTCGAAATTATAGGGAACTTGATGCACTCAATACATACAGCGTACAAGAACTGCAAACGTTCTACGTGCCTCCTAGATGAAGAGGTGAAAAGGCGATCCTCTTCCATAAATCTACAGAGACTAAGGTAGAAAAGGAAGTTTGGCATGGTGTCAACCACGCTCTTGACAGGTTCCATCCCATCCGTATGCCAAGATATTATGCGAAGGGATTAAAGAAACAGTTAAAGCGCCAAAGTGTACCTATCGAATAAACGATTCAGCAGACCCAATTCTATAAAGAGATTGGGGACATTCTCGGGACTCGGCGAAAGCAGCCCAACGGGAAGATGGAAACAATTGGGCTCGGATATGTTCGGTCCAAGGAGCGGGATAAAATCTATAGCTATCGTGTCATAAACAGCTCAAATGAAGAAGAAAACGTTCTTCTAAGTAGCAATGACGTCAAATTGGAACAAGATCTCGCTCTAAGAACGTTAAGTCCGTCACTCGAAGAGCAAGTCGACAAGCTAATAAAAAAGATTGTCCGGCGAGTCGTGACAACCACAGTCAAGAAATAACCATATATGAAAAGGCCAAAGCGCGGCATCTCAGTCAGCAAATAGTGGAAGAAGTAAACCGTGACGCTCTTCATCCGCAACTCGCTAGTTGCCTTTGCAAATGGGGAAAATCCCGAAGCAAAGGTTAAAATAGGACAAGGAATGCAAACAACGTTCAAAGACAGCAAAGCGGGCTCAAGATGTCGTTCAATCGAGAAAGGCTCGATTGGAGCTCGTCCTTTATAAAGAAGATGGGTCGAGAATATCTGTTCCCTTAGGACAAGATAGGGAGAATATTCAACCTTGTCATGAAGCAACAAATGATGACACATTCGGAGTCTTAGCACCATGAACTGATAAACGAGGTTCATCATTCGGATTATCGCTCCTATCACCGAGCAACAGGTCACCCTCTTAAAGACTGTTTCACCTTCAAGGACTGGGTGGAAGACTAGTGTCGATAAGGCAGGTTCGCTTTATTCGACAACTGGAAGGTAACCCCACCATGAAAACACGAGCCAAAAAGGACCTACACCGTTAGGTTAAGACCAGCTCAGCCGAAAAAAAGGAAGCATACTCGTACCTGCCATATGATAACACTTTCAAAAGTGGGAGGGTAATAGAATATGAATGATCTCTTCAGGTGCTTCGCAAATGAAGACGAGGACGAGATGATCTCAGAATTTCCACCAGTGCCAAAAGAGTTGGAGGACGGGATACACACCACAACGGACAACCTAAAAAAAAGTGATTTGGGATGGAGAACGATCTGAGGCCGACGTTCATCAGTGAGCTACTATCTGGAAAAAAGTAGCCACACTCAAAGACATGCTTATGCAGTACAAAGACTGCTTCGCATGAAAGTACTCCGAAATGCCAGGTCTAGATCCCGAAGAAGCGGTATATAAACTGACCATATCACTGGACATAAAGCCAGTCAAATAGGCACCAAGAAGGATGCGGCTCAAACTTGAGATGAGTATCAACACTGTAGTCAAGAAACTAATCGACTTCGGTTTCATCCAAGAAGTTCAATATCCCTACTGGATCGCGAACATCGTCCCGATGATGAAGAAAAATTGGACGGTTCGCATCCACGTAGACTTTCAGGACCTTAACAAAGCATGCCCGAAAGATGACTTTCTAGTACCCGTTACTGAGCTGATGATCGATAACATATCCACCCACGAGATCTTCTCCTTCATGGATGGATCTTCAGGATACAACCAAATAAAAATGGATCCTAAAGACCAGAAGCATACCGCCTTTTGGAAACCGTTAGGCATATTATACTACAAGACGATGCCCTTCGGTTATAGAAATGCTGGAGCCACATACCAAAGAGCCATGACAAAGATTTTTGATGATCTCATACACGAGATCGTCGAATGCTACATCGACGACCTTGTGGTGAAGAGCAAGTCTCATAAAGAACATTGGAAACATCTAAAAATAGTATTCCAACGTTTTCGGAAGTCTAATCTTAAGATGAACCCTCTTAAATGCGCGTTCGGAGTCTCTTCAGGAAAATTCCTGGGATTCACCATTTTTTACCGAGGTACCGAAATCGATCTCTCAAAAATTAAGGTGATTATGGAAATGCCTTCGCCAAGAACCCTCAAACAACTGCGATCTCTCTAAGGAAAGCTCGCATATATCCGGCGGTTCATAACTAACCTCTCTGGAAAATACCGTCCCTATAGTCATGTGATGAAGAAGGGAACCCTGCTCGTCTGGTATCAGAAATGCTAAAATGCACTAGACGAAATCAAGCAATACCTGCAAAATCCGTCGGTATTGGACGTTTGGGGAGAAAAGAAAGATGAAAAGAATTCCCACAGTTTAGGTCTGATGTGTTAAACACGTGAGCGCTTATATGAAAAGCATATTAGCACTGAAAACAATTAACCAAAAGGGCTGAACTAAATACGTGAGCTCTTATATACAAAGTATATAAGCGCTGAGAACAAATAGCCAAAAGGGCCAAACTGGCTTCACGTATTAAACACGTGAGCGCTTATATGTAAAGCATATAAGCGCTGAGAATAAACAACCAAAAGAGGGCAAACCAGCCTCACGTATTAAACACGTGAGCACTCATATGCAAACCATATAAGTGCTAAATATAAGCAGATTGAATCCCACGCTGGAGTCACATGTTAAACACGTGAGAACATACTTTTTAGCTCCTCATAAAATTAAATTCTATATAGAGAACCGTCAGATCAAAGATCCAATGGTGACTAAAAATCATTGGATATAGAATTAAATTCTATTTGGGGAAAATATCCTCCTGATCTTTCTAAATGATAAAGATATTTTCTGTTAAACAGAAAACTTTTGATCAAATATCCAATGAGATGGGAAACTATTTCCCTATATCTTTCTAAAGAAATAAAGATGTGCTCTGTTAAACAGAGAACTCTTAGATTAAAAATCCAATGGTGATTAAAAATCACCGTATGACAGAATTAAATTCTGTCTATGGGAAAATATTTCCCTAATCTTACTAAAAATAGGAAAATATATTCTGTTAAACAGAAATGCCCTGGATCAAAGATCCAACGGTGGATAAAATCGCCCGAATAATCTTTGAGGTCAATTGGTATCTCTCAAATGAGAGATTTTCTCAAACTAATTAACAACTTGCCTCCTCTATATAAAGAACCTGAGACTTCAAGTCTCAGGAGGAGGATTGACCCCATAAGTTTTCCATAAGAAATAAGAAATTAATTCTCCTGAAAAAAGAAGAAGATCTCCTCGCTCTCTCTGACGCTAGGTAATGAAAAGCAAAGATAAACATATCTCCTTTACGAGGCACTATAAAAGGAAAATAAGGGTTTAACCCTTCGTAAAAAGAACTTAGTTCTTTCTATGATCTCAGATCTGAAAAGCAAATCTCTCCACAAGTTGAGAATTTAATTATCATCGGGGAGGTTCTATTCTTCAGACTCAAAATCTAAGGAAAGAACTAGATCAAAAGAAAATACACATTTTCTAAGAATTTAATTCATCTGAAAACAGGGTTTAACCCTATATGAAGAACTTAGTTCTCCAACAAAAAAATGAACCCAGATCTTCAAAATAGAAATCTTGGTGATCATCAATTGCTAAAACGCCATTAACAGAGATTAAATCTCAAAAAACAAAAAGAATTTGGCATCTCACATGAAACACACGTGAGTCACAATTCCATCCACTTCACACTTAAATTAAAAAAGAAAAGAAAAAAGAATGGCAAGTGATTATTCATCATCTTCAACCTTTAGCTTTTTCTCCTCTTCTCTTGAGTTTTATTAGTTGAGAAAAGAAAAAGAAAAAGAAAAAAGAGAAAAACAAAGAGATAACCACCACTACATCTCTTGATCAATTCTTAGCAAGTTTTGTTCACTAGTTGGTTCACCTAGTTTTTAGTATGCAGCTAAAGTCTTTGCTAGGGTTCCGTTGAGTGGATCATCTTCGACAAGGAAGAACAACTCCCAAGCTCGTTCATGGTGGACCTAGGGGCGTAAGAAGTGGAAAAGAAGGACACGAGTATAAAGGTAGCTAATACATAACCGAGTAGTTAAACTCCTTCCAGTTTGCTGGTTTAGTATTAGGATTCAATTCTAGGTCGTAGTTGTTCGTGCTCTTGTATCTAAATTTTTTGTTTTTTTCTCCTCCTTGGCCGCAAGTTAGCGATACGAGAACGAGCATTTGCTTACATGATATTGATAGATAATTAGTTAAAACTTAGGAAAATGAAATAAAGTTATTGTTTTCCACCGAAGGACGCGACCGGGACGTTGAGACATCTGACCTAAATTTTGGGGGGCATATGCTATTTGGTTTTATGCGTCTACCTCTCTGAAGATGCCAAGTTGATTTATGGCACTGTGTATCGAAGGTTTAAACAGATGCGGCCGATGTAGCAGACTTCATCTGATTCCCCCACGTTTGTGAGGGGTTTTTGATTGTGGGGACGCTTTTCCTTGCAGGCGCAAGCCTCTGCAGTTAATTACGTTACCGCATCGCGGTAACAACTTTCTCCTGCTCTAGATGTTCACTTCGTGTAGTGTGTGTTTGTTTTATTTTTGGTTTCCCGTGGATTGTATATGGAGACTAATTTATGTTGTCGCCCGTAGGGCGGGGATTGGTCCAAATCCATATTTTCTTAGATTTGGGTTTGCTTTAATTTAAGGATCGTTAACCTCATTTGAGATTAAGACAACTTAAATATTTTTTAGGGATACGTTAGTCTAATTTTAGACTAAGATCTACTTAACAAAATTTAGGATCATTTAGATCTAACAAAAGAGCATTTGGGCTCTATTGCTTTAGTTTAGGGACATTACGGTCCATTGGGTTTAAGGACATCATAGTCCATGTTTAAGGTCCTCATAGTCCGTGTTTAAGGACATCATAGTTTGTAGGGTTTAAAGACATCATAGCCTATGTTTAAAGACATCATAGTATGTGTTTAAAGACATCATAGTCTGTAGGGTTTAAAGACATCATAGTCTGTAGGATTTTTGTTTAACAGTTTTGGGGATGCACCAAAAGTTATTGGTTATTGGGACCCTCCATCTCTCCGAAGACGTTGAAGAATTACAACGACATATATCAGAGGTATGAAGAGATGTACCCTCGAACCAATGGATATTTTCAAAAGATCGGTGGTCTTGTTTGGGACTAAGACCAATTTGGAAAAATAAAGAGCACATGGGCTCAGTTGATTAGGAATTTGGCTAACTTGGACTCATCGCACGGAGTCTCTGACGTTTTCTATTTCAATAAAGTGTTAGACACTTACTAGGACACAGTCTTTTCTCTGTGTACCTACTGCTAAACAGTTATGTGAGTACTGATACTCACACTTTGCTTTGCTTTTCCTACTTTCTTTTTGTTTTGTTTCTTTTTTTTATGAGTGTTGGACACTCTTTATGGCGCTAGGCTCTTCTTTCAGAGCGCTCTTTATTTTATCAGCGCCCACATGAGGAGCACGTGGAGCGCTTGGCGCTGAGCGCCATACTTGGAGTGCTAAGCGCTTCTTATAAAATAGCGCCACGTGAGGAGCACGTAGAGCGCTCGGTGCTGAGCGCCAGACTTGGAGTGCTAAGCGCTTCTTATAAAATTGCGCCCATGTGAGAAGCACATCGAGCGCTCGGTGCTGAGAACCAACCACTGAGCGCTAAGCACTCTTTATCTTGCAGCGCTTGGCGCTAGGTATTTTCTTTCTGTGTTATGTTCTGCAAAGTTCAATTCTTTGTTCTTCCCCGGATCTTCGATCCTTAAGAACAAATTCATCCCCTTAAGAATTAAATTCTCATTTGTTGGAGACTTGTCTCATGGGTCTCAGATACAAGGAAAGAACTATGTTCTTTTTATGAGGGTTAAACCTTTGCAGATGAGATGTTATGATCACCCTTACCTTGAAGAAAATTCTTCTTCTTAAAGCTTTCTCTTCTCTTTGAGATCGAAGTTTATGGGGGGGGGGGGTCTTCTGTGCCAGACTTGAACTCTTGGGTCCTTTATATAGGGGAGGCTAATTTGTTGAATCAGTTAAGTAAATCTCTCATTGAAAGATCTCTAATTTATTTGGGGAATTTATCCACCGTTGGATCTTTTATCCAAGGACTTCTGTTTTACAGAAGACATTTTTCTTGTTTTTAATAAGATTGGGAAAATATTTTCCTATACAGAACATATTCTGTATCTTGGTGATTTTTAATCACCATTGGATCTTTGATCCAACGGTGCTCTGATTTACAGAGCACAATCTTTCTTATTTAGAAAGATTTGAGGAGTATTTCCTTGGTCAGAATTTAATTCTGTATCTTGGTGATTTTTAATCACCATTGGCTCTTTGATCCAACGGTGCTATGATTATAGAGTACAATCTTTCTTGTTTAGAAAAATTTGAGGAGTATTTCCTCTATCAAAATTTAATTCTGCACTCTGATGATTTATCATCTTCGTTGGACCTTTGATCCAAGGGTGTAGAACTTTTAATTCTGGCGCTGGCGCTTTCGTGCTTTGCACGTGAGGCGCTACCTCAGAGTCTTTGAATCTTGGCACTGGCGCTCTCGTGCTTTTCACGTGAGGCGCTGCCTCAAAGTCTTTGACTCATGGCGCTGGCGCTCTCGTGCTTTGCACGTGAGGCGTTGCCTAAGAGTCTTTGACTCATGGCATGGGCGCTCTTGGCGCTGGCGCTCTCTTGCTTTGCATGTGAGGCGCTGCCTTAGTTCAAATTTCAAATTTTGAACAGAGCCCTGCTCATTTATTGGGGGAAACAAATGCCCCTCCACCGTTGCGCTCACGTGGCACACACGTGAGTGCAGCGGTGGCAGTCTTTCTACCGTTCGATTGTCTTGGAAGTTGGATCGACTTCCAGCGCCTATAAATAGGGCCTTTGGCCCTTTGAGATGACCGTTGTTCATCTTCTCCTTTGCTCTTTTCATTTTTGAGAATATAATTCTCCCCCTTTCAGAGCTTAGTTCTCTGCCTTAAGAAACTCTTCCTAGAGTTAGAACTCTGCCTAATTTTTGGTAAGGATAATTGAACCCCTAGACAGAGCTTTGCTCTTCTGAGATCGTAGGTCTTTTAAGATGTATTTTAGGGTTTCTTTAAGTCGTTAATTAGAACAAAGCTTTGCTCTTCTTAGATCATAGATATAAAGAAATCTTTTTTAGAGTTTCTTAACCCTTTAATGAATAACTCTTAGAGTTTCTAAGATTTGTATTTCAGATCTTTTAAAGATCTCAGGGTTTTACCTCTGTAAAAAGCTTTGCTTTTTAGGGTTTTGATGGATTATTCTATCGTTTTCACAGAGCATAGGTCTTCGAATTTTTAGGGAATTTTATTCCCCTCATAATTAGAGTTGAAAGATGTCACTCCTGTTTGCAGGGCGTTGCTCTTGAGTGGGTTTAACTCCTTGGCCCGAGGAGTCTCTCATTAAATGAGGATCTTTTTTAAGATTTCTTCTTTAATGAGTGATTGTCTCATCAATAATGAGCCGTCACCTTGATTTTTTGGGTCCCCCTTGGTCCCTTTCCACTGTATTGCAGTATGGTACAAATTTAAAGTACCAAGTATCAAAATTTGGAATGTACCATTAGCGGCTAACCCTCATTCCTTTTCGCGCAGGTACTATGTTTTACGACACTTCCATCCTGTTTTTTTGCCCGGAGAGTGCCTATGCGGATGCGCCCACGGATCGGGAAGTTTTCGCACTGATTAAAGATCACGACCCGGAGCAGAAGTCTCTTCATTTATGGGGTTTGTGGTACAACCAAATTATTCGGGGTCGGCGCAGCTTCTCTTGTGCGCTGCCTTCAGAGCCAATTTCCTCCATTAATTATGCTGACTCGCCCCAGGTGAATTACACGGTGGAGGAGGTTAACTGGATTATGGATGGATGGCTCCAGCCCTCGATAGGTTCGATATCTGTATAGACGCCGATGGCTATAGATATTCTGGGGCGGCGCGTATGTCAAGGCGAGTCGCGTCCTTGGGGACAAGTGTACATGATTGGCTTGACTCCTCGCCATTCAGCCGGATATCTACAGTGGACCCAATACATCTTGTCGGCCAATAAATCGCTGCTGAAGCTCGGGTTGTACCCCATGATTTATGCGTCTCTTTTCCAGTATTCCATGCCCCCTGTATGGTGGGTCAAAGCTTTCTTGGAACAATAGAATTTCTCGACTCACACCTTTCTTCTATCAGATCGGGAAGTTTCAATCTCCATGGAGGAGTTTGCGGAGATCTCCGGCTTACCCGTTAGAGGGGAACATTACGAGGAAATACTTCCCCCTGACGAGTACACCTTCGCCACCAAATCAGTGGTGATGGGTCTTACTCCGAAGAATGCTATTCAACATCGATTCCCTAGTCTGATCAAGGTGTTGAATATTTATGAGGGTCTGTTCCTCAAATCCGGAAGGCATGGGGTCAGTTTCACAGATTTCATCGCCGCTTTCTTCGCCCAGAAGTATTTTCAAAATAAGATGTGAAGTTCGCTAAGCTCGATCCTTTTGGTTTTGGCTTGGACAACCAGCCAACAGCGGAAGAAGATCAAAAGAATTTCTTCCTCCCAGATACAGCGGTCGTCCCCTTTGCAGAGCTCGCAGCTTCAGACATCGACGAAGAGGCCTTCTTTTTGGGGTTCCTTGGTCTATGGTTAAGCTAGTTTTTGCTCCCAATGCACCCTCGCCATATGATACCATCCGTATTCTATCCGGCCCATCGAATGGTTTCCGGGACGCAAGTGGCCATCAGGATCGCTGGGTTGGCTCACTTGTATCATGGCCTCAGCTTAGCGGCAGACACCACCCAACCGGGGGTGCAGCCCGTAAACCTCCCGCTGCATTATTTCACATCGTGGATTGAGCTTCATGTGCTCGGCGCTTTCGGAGTCCGTAAACGGACTCATTTCTACGACAGTTATAATTTTCCTCAGGTCATGTTCCTAGTTGACGCTTCTGCTTTAGATCCGTCACAGCGAGAGGCTCGGGGACTGGTCCTTCGCTTGCCTATGGTCGGGGATGGTATGACCTTTGTCAATAAGGTTCTAACTATCGGCAAGGAATACACTAAAACGGTACAGCCGCTGCACGATACCTTCAAATACGGGGCTTCTATATTGAAGGCTTGGGAGATTCTGCATCTATACTCAATCAAGCTGGGCTTTTCAGTGTTCAGGCAGAATGACTTGGCACTGTTCATGAGGTTCAACCCGCACCGTTTCGCTCAACAGTCGAGCTACGACTAGGGTGTCCCGCTAGAGGCCTTTTTAGCTGAGCCGGTTGCTACGGAAGAGGATATCCGCAGCGCGCTATATTGTATCATGCGGCTAAACACCGGGTCCAACTTTTTTATCAGTGAACCGAGCTGCGTTCCGAAAATCTCAAATGCATATGTCGCGTGGTACTCGCATGCGACGAGTGCTGTTATTAGGGAAGAAAAGCGGTTATTGCTCGATCGCAAAGGTGCAGTCCCTGCCGGTAATCCAACTGTCCCCTTAAAATGACGGACCACCGTTCGTCCTTCCTTAAAAGAAGATGCAGCGGTTGTGGTCCCGCGTGCCTTTCCTGATAAGCCTCTACCTCGTGTTCCTATAGAAGCGGTAACGGCAGCGTCCACGGAGTCTGGAACGGGTACGGAGATCGGGACTCGTCGCCCAAAATTGCCCGCCAAGCGTAACCTCCTGTCATCGGCTTCCAGCGCTCGCTCACAGAAAAAGAAGAAATCGCTCTTTTCTGTTGACGTTGTACTCGACCAGGAGACACATTCTCCTTACCGCGAGGGTTTGTGCGAGTATGGGACCAATGAAGGTTTATTTATCGCTTCTGCAGATGATACCGATCTCCAAGCTGCCCTTCTGGCTTCCGAGCGACTGGCTCGTAAAGAAGCGGCGCTAATCACCATTGTGAAGTCAGGTATACTTCAATCGTATCTTTTCGCGTTCATTCGGTCCTTATTATTATGCTTTTACTAATGTCTTTTTCTTCAATAGGTATTTCTGCCGAAGAGGCCCTCGCGGCTTCCATCAAGACTTTTGAAGAGGAAGAGAGGCTCCGCGCTTCCTTGGGTCTTGGTATAATTCAGCTCATTGTGCCTTCATTCCCCTTTTCTTTATTCGTGCTCTGACCCTTTCCTTTATTTTAATCCAGGGACTACCTTGACTCAGGTTATCCCGAGTGCGGTGCCGGTCCTAAGTGGTGATGCGGCGACGCTTCCAGAGCCAGCTATTGTGGCCCCAGCTCCTCCAACATTACCGCAGAAGGCTTCGCTAAAGCAGCCGATGACAGACGCTGTGACGGCTCCAGAAAGAGAGCCTGGTTCAGACGACGACGTCCCTTTGACGGAGGTCTTGAGGAGATCAGCTCTCGTGGCCCAAACTGAAAGGAAGCGCAGGAAGCGCACAGTGAAGTAACATGATGATGCTTTGGCTGTAGGTGCAAGCTCAAGCACCACTCCATCTGTCGCTATTCCTTCAAATGGTGCTCCAGCTGCCCTGTCTACCGCCCATAGACAGGTTGCGCACGTGGCTCGGGAGGCAACCGAGAATCTTTCGCAAGGTAACGTAATGCCCGGCCTTTTTATTAGAACTCGATCTGCAAATTCTTATACATCATATCCCGCAGGGCCAAGTCCTGGTGATGAGATGGCAGGCGAGACGATGGTGACCACAGATCCCAAAATGGCTACTCTCTCTCGGGATTCTGGGACTGCCCAAACCGCCGCTCTTTCCTCTTGTGGCTCCCTGGTATCGGCGGGCATCGCGAGTGTTATGACGGCCCTTATCGAATCAGAGGATGAAGCCATGGGCGCAGAAACTACTCCTCTGAGGGAGAGCGAAGAAACCGCTACGCCTGGTGATGCTTCCGTCGCGGCTTTGGTCGGTGGCCAGTCAGGTAATTCTTGAGTCACTGTTCTTTTATTTCACAATTCTGTTCAGCTTCTCCTGACGAAGTTTTGTTTATAGGTGCAGCGAACGCTGAGATTGTGCCATCTGAAGCACCTCTGGTCGCCGCCATGACGGTTGTTGCTCCCTCGCCTTCTCCTATGTCCTCCGAAATGCTGGAAGGTACATATTCGCGATTTATTTAGTTGAACTATGAACACCGTCTTCCTTGTACTGACCGTGTATTATCGCAACTCTGCAGGAGTCCTTTTTGACCATTTATACCAGGTGATGAACCCGCATTTCTCCTTCCAGTCGGAAGTCGCTACGCCCGCTGGTATTGGTTAGTATATCTTTTAGCTATTGTTTCTTTATTTCTTTTATGAATAGCCGTACTGTTGCTAAGACTTCTTTATATTGATCGTAGCGTCACGGATCGAAGGAAGAGACGAGGGGGTAGCCGCACTTCCAGTACTCCCAATTTTTCCATCTGCCACAACTCCATCGCTCGTGTATTATCTTTACCTTCCGAGTCGACGTTTGACCATAGTTTGTTTTGCAGCAGTCGCGCTAGCTCTAGCTCCCTTTGAGTCTTACATCCTAATTCCTGCAGAGCCCTTTGCCAAACACCCATCTTCCAGAGGTGCTGCGACTAGCCTGTGAATGTTGAGCGAGTTCGTCGAGGATCTTGACGCCGAGGCCCTCGCATTTGCCGTAGACTTTGCTGCTGAGGTTAATCCTATGCTGGCGACGCTCGTGAACTTCCATGAAGAAGGCGTCATTGAGTCTTGGGTTAATTACTGTAGAAAAATCGAGACTTGCCTGCATGAGATTGAGCTCAAGCATCCCGCTCTGAAAGTATCGGCTTTGAACTCGCAGCGGGCTACGTGGGTTGAGTAGAGTGTTCCTTTCCTTCGTTATTTTGAACAAGAGGCGACCCTGAGATGGAAGGAACATAAGGCGGCTTCCATCGAGTCTGTCCACTTGCATGCCCAGGTCGAAGCGAATGCTGCACAGCTGAAAGCTGTCTTTGACAATCTCCAGCGATGTATTTCTGACGGGCTGGTACTAAGGCTGATGCTCAACTTCACCGAGCAGGTTACTCAGAGGTGCGAAGCTGCTCAGCAAGAAATCGATGAGAAACTTTCGTCTTTTTTGCAACAGCGGGCCCAAGTCGAAGCGGAGCTGGCCGCGGCGGCTGATTGCGAGAAAAGATTGAGAGGAGTGCGCGAGCAGCTGACTGATTTGTTGAAAATACTCAATAATTGTCTTCGTATCGACTGAAAATTTGTAATCTATTAATAACATGTATTCATTTCATTTTTTTAATTCTTTTATATGATGTATCTTGTATTCAATTGAATTCATGAATAAAGACACATTTTTATCTCCTAGTATCTCTTTCTTTTCTCTGTTGTGTTGTTCGCATGCTAATTTAGCAAATGGGGCCTGTAGATAGTAGATATCAGTACATCCTACTCTCTTTGTAGGGAAGCGACGGCTTAGGAAACAGGTTTAGGTTTGCTGCCTAAGACTTTTCAACTTTATGAGCCGTGAGGGTCTCATAAAGTTCTTTCTCCCTACGAGTCGAGAGGATCTCGTAGGTGTAATTTCTCCTTAGGAATCGTGAGGATTCCTAAGTGCATATTTTCTCTCTAGAATCATAAGGATCTCACAAGAGAATTTTTCCCCTTTTACAAGTCGAGAGGACTCGTAAGTGGTTGTTTCCCTCGTTGTCGAGATTCGAATTTGGAGAGTGTGACCCGTGAATAGTAGACAATGGCCCATCTTGGGCCGATTGCAGGGTCCCAATGCTTAGGAAATAGGTCTTTATCCCCATTGTCTAAGGCTTTCTCCCATGAGTTGAGACGAATCAAGGGATTATTGGTTGACTAGCTCCGCTTTCTGCAGTGTCGAAGTTGACTTGCTCCGCTTTCTGCGGTGTCGTGGTTGACTTACTCCGCTTTCTGCAGTGTCAGGGTTGACTTGCTCCGCTTTCTGCGGTGTCGGGGTTGACTTTCTTCGCTTTTTGCGGTGTCATGGTTGACTTTCTCCACTTTCTGCGGTGCCGGGGTTGACTTGCTCCGCTTTCTGCAGTGTCGGGTTGACTTTCTCCGCTTTCTACGGTGTCCGGGTTGACTTTCCCCTCTTTCTACGGTGTCGGTGTTGACTTGCTCCGCTTTCTGCGGTGTCGGGTTGACTTTCTCTGCTTTCTGCGGTGTCCGGGTTGACTTTCTCCGCTTTCTGCGGTGTCCGGGTTGACTTCCCCCGCTTTCCGTGGTGTCGGGGTTGACTTGCACCGATATCTGTGGTGTCGAGGTTGACTTGCTCCGCTTTCTGCGGTGTCGGGGTTGACTCTAGGTTGTCTGTGAACCGTGGAGTCCTAGAACTAGGGACTTTGCCGTGGCTCCGATTGGTGGTGTCGCGTCCGTATCCTGCTAGAATGGGGAGGAACGCCGTTGCTGATCTTTAGGCTGTAGATGTTGCCGTCGATATCCGACTCTCCCTTTGACAGAGTCTGGTGGGGAAATGTGGTTCCGTTTTCGTTTATGCCCATGGATTGTATACAGGGGTCAGTATGGACTCACCTGTAAGGAAAAAGTTTCATCTCTCTGTTTCCCCCAATCAGAGCAAAGCTCTGTTTTAAAATTCAAAATTTAAAAATTGAAGCAACGCTTCAGATCCAGCGCTCTGCACTGCGCGCCATGTGTCAAACACGGATACGCTAGCAATAGGTGCGCTGCGCCCTAGGTAGTGCATCCCCAATCAGAGCAAAGCTCTGTTTTAAAATTCAAAATTCAAAATTGAAGCAACGCTTCAGATCCAGCGCTAGATGCGCTGCGCGCCACATGTCAAACACAGATGCGCTAGCGTCAGGTGCGCTGCGCCCTAGGCAGCGCACCCCAAATCAGAGCAAAGCTCTGTTTTAAAATTTCAAAAGTCAAAAATCGAAGCAATGCTTCAGATCCAGCACTCTGCGCTGTGCGCCACGTGTCAAACACGGATGCGCTGGCGCAGTTTCTCTGCGCTCTGCGCTGCGCGCCATGTGTCGAATGTAGGTGTGCCAGCGCAAGGTGCGCCAGCGCTGGAATTAAAAATTCCCCACCGTTAGATCAAAAGATCTAATAATAATAAATTATTAATTAATCAGAATTAAAATTCTGTTATGGAAAGATCTTTCCAATCTTAATAAAACAAAAAGATTATCTTCTGCAAAACAGAAGCCTTAGGATCAAAAATCCAACGGTGGGAAATATTCTCAAATCAATCAGAGAAGGATCTCTTTAACTGATTTAACATATCAATTTGCCCTATATAAAGGCCCCTAGACTTCAAGTCTCAGATATACAGAAGCCCCCCCTATAAATTTTGAGAAAACTAAAAGAGAGAAAAGCAAGCTTCTAGCAAAAGAAGATCATTTCTTCAAGGTAAAGAACATGATTCTTGAACACAGAGATAAAATTATCTCATGAAAAGAAGAACTATCTTCTAAAAAAGATCATAGATCTATAAAAAGACCAAGGTCTTTGATAAAAAGAAAAAGATCAAAATATCCTATCATAAAAACAAAAGAAGTATTTACTTCATTTACATATCATTGATCTACAGAGGTAGTGCCTTTTTATAAATAAGAACTTTCGTTCTTGAACCTTGAGGCAAGGCCTCCTTTAAAGGGAGAACATAAACTTGTTCTCTGATCATAAATTTGATCAAATGCGCTTGCGCTAATGAAAAGTGCCTTGCACTCATGAACTGTGCTTTTGCGCTCCTTGGACCGGCACTTAGCGCCAAAACATGCCACGTGTCAACCACAGACACAGCTTGCGATTTGCGCTTCTGAAACAGCGCACTGCGCCCATGGACCGGCGCTCAGCGCCAAGCGTGCCACGTGTCACTCACTGGTGCGCCATTAAATAAGCGCAAAGTGCTCATAAATTAAAAGCGCAATGCGCTAATAAACTAGCACTTAGCGCTAAGCGCGACACGTGTCATCTTCGTGTGCGCTACCTGACAGAAGCGCTATGCGCTCTTTTGTTGGCGCAAAGCGCCTGGCGCGCCAAGTGGCGCACTGTCAGAACACACATTGTTCTGATGAATTCTATACATTCAATACAAGACAAAAGATATCAGAACCCAATACTTAGCATTATTAAAAGGGCCAAGCCCAAATAAAGGCTCAACAGCCAGAGTAATAAAAATGTTAAACATATTAATTGGACTTAGCCCAACATTGGCCGTAAGTCCTCAACTTATATTCAATTGAGCCCATCTGCTCACTAATATTCAATAAATCTTAGTTCCAAACTGGGCTATAGATTTTCCAATCAATCTACATCCGTTTCGAGGGTACATCTCTTTACTCCTCTGATATCTGTCGCTGTAATCCTTCAACGTCTTCAGAGAGGTGACCGGTCCCGACAACCACATATTTCTACGGACTGTGGGGGTCCTTAAACTCATGGACTACGATGTCCTTAAACCTTATAGACTACGATGTCTCTAAACCGGACTGTGGGGTCCTTAAACTCATGGACTACGATGTCCTTAAACTTTACAGACTATGACGTCTTTTAACTACGGACTGTGGGGTCCTTAAACTCATGGACTACGACGTCCTTAACTTGGACCGAGATGTCCTTAAACTAACATTGGACCGTAATGTCCTTAAACTAATCGACCGCAATGTCCCTAAACTAAACAATAAAGCCCCAATGCTCTTTTGTTAGATCTAAACGATCATGTTAAGTAGATCTTAGTCTAGAAATTAGACTAGCGTATCCTTAACAAACATTTAAGTTGATCTTAGTCTCAAGTGAGACTAACGTATCATTAAACCAAACCCCCAATCCCAGATCTAAAAAGATACGGATTTGGACTAATCCACGCCCTACGGGCGAGAACATAAATTAGTCTCCTTATACAATCCACGGGCAACCACAAACAAAACAAACACCCACGACACGAAGTGATCATCTGGAGAAGGAGAAAGTTGTTACCGTGATGCGGTAGCGTAATTAACTGCGGGGGCTTGCGCCTGCAAGGAAGAGCGTCCCCACAATCAAAAACCCCTCAAACGAGGGGGGATCTGACAAAGTCCGCTACATCAGCCGCATCCGTTTAAACCTTTGATACATGGTGCCATAAATCAACTTGGCATCTTCGGAGAGGTGGAAGGATAGCACCAATTAGCATCTACCCCCAGATTCAGGCAAGACGTTCGTCTTCCCGGTTTCCGGCGGTAAACAGATTCTGGCATGCACGGTGGGACCTTTTTCTCTTTCTACTCCACACTTCGTGTGTCGTGTTCGCGAACGAATCGCGGTTTGATATGGTTGCCCTTGGGTTCGAGGTAGTAAGATTTGGTTTCTTGCTTGGCGCAGAAAGCGAAACATCAATGGCATCCACTTGCGAGAAGTGTTCCAACTGCAATTGTAACTCTCGCTCCGCCTCATTTGGAGGCATAGCTTACGGGCCCCAAGCAGCCTCCTTGTTCACGATTCCGGTAGACCAGGTGACTTAGGCCACCACTGGATTGTTCTTTAGGACTATGCTCCCACCAATGAGCTTCAGCACCCCTGTACCAACACCAGAAGCTCCCAAGAAGTCGGTCTTTGATTGGCTTGCTACTACCGCGGCCCCTTTCAACGGGTCATCCAGCTCCAGCGCCTCAGTCTTTGCCAGATTGGGCGAAAGTCCATATGGGCCCTTGATGAAGCCTGCGATCCCAGAAAAGGTTGTTCTGAAGAGGATAGCCATCCCTGCTCCTGAAGTCGTCAAAGAGGCTTCTCCTGCCAAAGGGTCGGTCTTTGCAAGACTGACTATTCCAGCTCCCACTCCCGCTCGTGCTCCAAGGTCTGTCTTTGACAGATTAAATCCTGCTACTCAACGGACCTCAGTCTTCAAGAGGCTGACGCCAGCAACAGCCCTTCTCCAAAGCAGAGGGAAAGATGAAGTCACCCATCAAGCTGAAACCATCCCAACAGCTTGACGTGCTCGACGTCGCCACTGGCGCCGAGTGAGGAAGGCTGGGGGCAACTCCCCCTCTGGGCTAACTCCGCCAGCCACGACGGTGGAAGTCAATGCTACTGTTCCAACTGGGAACAGCTTCGAACTGCTGAACAAGGTGCATAGGAACTCTTCTACCGCCGTACTGAAAAGATCTCCTCTTCCGGTGGTGAATGTTACAGAAATAAAGCTGGACCAGCCTCCTCAATGGCTGTCCTCCAAAGTTCACAAAGTCTGGCGACAGTCCAGGAATCGGTGATCGATTAGGACTATCTCCGCCGACAGAAGAAGCTGAAGGTACATAAGGAAGGGAACCATCCAAGCAAGCCACAAAGGACGACAACCACCTGGGTGCCCGCTGCAACGCCCCCCTCAACGTCAACTGCTCAACAGAAAAGGAGGCCAGAGAAAGCCCCTGTGACTACGGCAGATCACAAAGACGCTGAGCCCAAACGCACCAAGTCTGGGGGCATAACGGTGCATACTGTTTACATGGCTTCCGAAAAAGAGGAAAGCTGCGCTTCGACGGGTCACCGACCGCTCACCCGATCAATAACAAGGGCTCAGGAACAACAGCAGCAGAAACTTCAGGAGATGCTGACTGCAATGGCCACACTCACCAGGCCAAAAGAAAAATCGGAGGCATCATCAGAGCAGCGTCATGAACAAGAAACCGATGCTGACTTCCTACGCAGAGTCCTCGAAAAGATGGACAGAGAAGCAGCAGAATAAGATGCCAACATAAAACAAATGGCGCTTCTCTTCCAAAACATGGTATGGACGATGTTACAGCCGAACCCTTCAGCTGAAGACCCCTTCAGCTGAAGACCCTCCGATCATTGTTGAAGACGATAGAGGAGAGACATCTAATCCTCGACCGGCTCTTTCAGCAGCCAAGGAGGAAAACATTTCCAAGGCCGCACTGGATGACTATATAGCTCAGCAAATACGAGCTCACCAGGCGAATGAAGCGGCCGGTCAAGTCGTTAAAACTGGGCGACCGTATCCAAGATGGTATGACCAAATAAAATACCCGCCGGGACACACAATCCCCAAATTCCATGTGTACAAGGGGACAGGCAATCCTCACCAGCACGTCGCCCAGTTCAGAGCTCTTTGCGGCAACACCGGGGGCGATGATAAGCTTTTTCTCCGTCAATTAGTCGGTAGCTTGTCGGAAACAGCATTTGAGTGGTACTCCGAGCATCCAAATGACTCCATTAAGACTTTCGCAGAAATGGAGTTGTTATTCACCCAACGATTCGCGAGTGCTAGTAAACGCACCCCAATAACGGCATTGATCAATGCCAGGGTGAAGCCGGGCGAGACGTGGGTTCAATACGCAATCCGATGGCGGAATCTGTGGTCGAAATGCAAAAAGCGGATCGATGAAGCGCCAGCGGTAGGCATGTTTGTGGGCACTTTGGACCCTCATGCAACCATTTCATAATTCATGATTTTCTTTAAGCCGACCACATTCCAAACCTTAATCGACAAACTGGCCCAAATGGACCAGATGGGTCATAGACCGTCTCCTCCAAAGCTGGACTCTTGAAACGAGAAGGGAAAGGGGAAAGCGATCGTCGTGGCCAATGCTCAACAGCAGCCTGGTGGCCCGAGACCAGTTGTTCACCAAAATAACAGAACTCGATCTCTCGAAGATAAAATGAGTCGCCCTTACTCGTTCCCTCGAGACAAGACGAAGAGGTTATTCGAGCATGCACTCCGCAACAGGCTCATTACTCTGCCAGAGCCAAGACGCCCAGCAAAACCAGGCGACATTAGCAATCCTAACTATTGCCCTTATCACCGAATGTTGGGCCATCCGATCGAGGATTGTTACATCTTCAAAAGCTGGATAGAAGATCAGTACCAGCAGGGCAAATTCGTATTATCCGAGAATTGGAAGGTGAACCCGCCTCGGCCACACACTCCCAAGAAAACGGATACACCGGGGGCATCATGCTCTTTTGTAGAAGAAGCTCCATGGGAGATTGCTCTTTTAGCCAAGACAAAAAGAATGCTGAAGGATCTCCACGCGTGTCCGGAAATTAGATGGAAGAATCCACTGGATCATGAGATCATCGAAGGGATGCTGAAACCGCGCCCAACTCCAAAAATTGGTGGTGATAGCAAAAGCACTCACACCAGCCGTCAAAATCTTTGAAGAATAAGAAGAAATCCAAGAAGCCCGTGAAGCCTGGCGGCAAGCGCAAAGACCTACAAAAGCAAATTGACGTGCTGGAAGAGTATAACCAGAAGGCGCGGCCTCCAATCACGCTCTAAGAGTTCCTCAGCCACGTCTTCGAGGACGGAAATAACGAAGGAAACTCGTCGGATGAATCTGAAGATTACGTAGCAAGTTGTCATGTGATCTCTCACTCATCGATAGACGATGAAGAAGCTCCGTACACATAAAAACTGGGGGCAGGTCCAGAACCGGAATTTCTAGGACCATCGGACGAAATAATCGATGCATTCCTAAACGAGGCTCTTTTGAAAAGTAAAACTGATCGGGAGCGTGAGATGGCCACATTTGAAAAGGCCAAACGCCGGCGACTGGACGAAAGAGTTAAAACACTCCCGCCAGATCAAAGTACATCCGTCGCAAATAAAAACAGGTTCAAGACGAGGAAGAGGTTCGCTAAAGCTATATCAATGGGAATGAAGCTACCATCCTCCGAAGCGAACGCCTTTGGTGAAGCAGAAACACATCCTAGCTACTGCCTATATCATCGAAAGATTGCGCACCCCACCGAAGAGTTCAACTCTTTTACAAGATGGTGGAAAGGATATGTTGCTCACCGGCAAAATTTCAAGCGGATGAAACGCAAAACTCGTCGGGAACAAAGATGTACGACCGAGGAGCGTAAAGCAACTACCGGCAACTGTCGCATGGTCAATGCCGGGGGATCGCAAGTTCTCACCTTCGGGAGTGACTCTGACGAAGAAATGACTCTTGGCCCTCTCTTCAAAGAATCTACCTAGGGAAAAGAGGAAGAACCAAAGACCTGTGAATATATTCAGCTGCACAACCGCACGCTGCCCGAAAAGAATCTTGGACCCTCGAACAGTGGGTCAAATAGAAAGGATAAGGGAAAAGAAAAGGTTTCTGAGGATATCATCCTTGATGACCAAGCCGTCGAAAAGCTGACAGCGAAGGACCCGCCGAAGAAGAGTAAGGTGGACTACAACGTTCTCGCACACTTGCGGAAGATACCCTTGCAGCCCAGTGTTCTTGACGCCCTCCTATTATCCAAAGAGGCGAGAGATTCTTTAGTCAAGGCACTGCAGGAACCCGAGTAATTCGAAGCTTTCCTCGCCGAAGAAAATATGAAGGATGAGCTGGAAGAAGTACACACGGCCGATATCACCTTCAGCGATGAAGATCTCCTCCTTGGGACATGCGAGCACAACCGTCTCCTATACGTCTCCGGATACTGTCATGACATCAAGATAGGTAAAATCCTGGTCGACAATGGGTCCTCCGTCAATCTCCTTAACGTGAGGGTGTTAAAGGAAATCTGCATGAGCGTTCAACACCTCGCTCGGGATAAGATCACCATCTCCGGGTTTGACTCCCAGTCGTCACGGATGCTTGGGTCCGTAATATTAACGTTACGCTTTGGGCTGCTCGTCACGGACATCAAGTTCCACGTCATTAACGCCAAGACCTGCTATAACGCTTTGCTCGGCCGGCCTTGGTTACACGAGTACAACATCATTCCTTCTACACAACATCAGTGTATGAAGTATTTCAAAGATGGTCTCGAGTACACTGTGACAGGGGAACTGAACCATTCTCCGTGAACGAAGTCCGAAAGTACGAAGATGCGAAATACTTCTTACCAGATTTTCAGGACACGGAAAGATGTCACAAACCGAAGAACAAAGCTATCACTACTATTCCGGTCTTCGGGAGTGATACTGAGGAGGAAGAAGAGATAGTTTACTCAGGTCCGCCCTAGTGCAACAAGCCGGGACCGTCCACTCCTATATTGATCTTCGGCAGCGACTCGGAAGATGAGGTCAATGCCGTATTCTCTGCTCGGCCATCAATACAAGCCTTCGCTAATGAAGATCAAAGTTTGCAAGTTGCCATGGTTCCGCCAAAGTATCATAAAGAACTAGACGCGCTTGATACCTACAGTGTGGAAGAACTGCAGACATTCTACGTCCTTCCCATGCGAAAAAGTGAAAAGGCAATCCTATTCTACCGATCCGGGAAAACCAAAAGGGAGAAAGAAATCTGGCATGGCGCGGATTCTACACTTGACAGGCTCCAGCCCATCCGTTTGCCCAGATATTACATAGATGGAGTGAAGAGACTCTTGAGACGCCAAGGTGTACCTCTTAAGAAAACTGCACGACAAGCACGGTTCTATAACAGGATATGGAATGTTCCCAGAACTCAACGAAAGTTGCCCAACGGGAGAATGGAAACGACCGGGCTTGGGTATGTTCAATCTAAGAAATGGGAGCTACTCCGCGAATGCTATGTCATACATGACTTTGATGAAGAAGGAGATGCTCTCTGGGAAGATGGTAACCCTGAACCAGAACGAGCTCCCGCTGTGAAAATGCCAAGCCCGTCGTTCGAAGAACAAATGGACAATCTTATAAGGGAGACAGGTCAAAAGGTTCGAGAAGACCATAATCGCGAAATGGCCATCTATGAGAAAGCCAGGACGCAACGCCTCTTTCAGCAGGCTGTGAAAAATGAAAATAATCCTCCTTATCAACCCGTTGTACAAAAGGCCCGATGCAGAGGCAGAAATAAATCAAAGAACGGGAATGGCATTCGACAGCGACAAAGCGGGTCTAAGAAGCCACGCGATCAGGAATCAAGCAGTCCGAATTTGTCTCTTATGAAAAAGATGAGTCGAGAATATTCTTTTCCCCAAGACAAGACAAGGAAGATATTCGATCTTGTCATAAAACATCAGATGATGACACTCCCGGAGTCCAAGCACCCCGAGCAAGCAGGCGAAGTCTCTCACCCGGACTACTGCTCCTATCACAGGGCAGTAGGGCATCCTATTGAAGACTGCTTCACCTTTAAGAACTGGGTCGAAGATCAATATCAACAAGGCAGGTTCGCTTTGTCCAGTAGCTGGAGGGTAACCCCGCCACAAAAGCATGAACCCAAATCAACGATAATAGAACCAGATCAACATCGGTCTTGGAAGCGGGCTCGTACCTGTCACGTGATCACACTGTCAGAAGAGGAGCCCGAAAATGTGGATGAACTCCCCTGGTGCTTCGAAAACGATGATGACGAGGTAATCTCAGAATTTCCACCGGCACCAAAAGAGCTGGAAGATAGAATACATACTACTGCAGATAACCTCAAGAAAATTGACTTAGGGACAACAAGTGACCCGCGGTCGACGTTCTTCAGTGAGCTGTTGTCTGAAGAAAGGGTGGCTACGCAAAAGGATGTGCTAATGCAGCATAAAGATTGCTTCGCATGGAACTATTCCGAGATGCCAGGATTAGATCCAGAGATTGATGTGCAAAAATTGGCGATATCTCCGGACGTTAAGCCGATCAAACAAGCGCCAAAAAGAATGCGGCTCGAGCTTGAGATGAGCATCAACGCCGAGGTCAAGAAACTAATCGACTCCGGCTTCATCCAAGAGGTTCAATATCTTGACTGGATCGCCAACATCTTTCCAGTGATGAAGAAGAATGGGACGGTGCGCATCTGCGTAGACTTTCGGGATCTCAATAAAGCCTGCCCGAAGGACGACTTCCCAGTACCGGTCACCGAACTAATGATAGACAATACGTCCACTCATGAGGTTTTCTCCTTCATGGATGGCTCATCAGGATACAATCAAATAAAGATGCATCCTGAGGATCAGAAGCACACTGCTTTCCGGACTCCTTTAGGCATATTTTGCTACAAGGTTATGCCTTTTGGTCTAAAGAACGCCGGTGCCACCTATCATAGGGCCATGACAAAAATCTTCGACGACCTCATACATGAAATCGTCGAATGCTATATCGACGACCTCGTGGTAAAAATAAAATCATACGAGGAACATTTAGAGCATCTGAAGATCGTATTTCAGCACCTCCGGCAGTACATGTTGAAGATGAACCCTCTCAAATGCGCGTTTGGAGTCTCCTCGGGCAAATTCCTGGAATTCATCGTCTGACACCGAGGCATCGAGATAGACCCGTCGAAGATCAAGGCGATTATGGAAATGCCTCCGCCAAGGACTCGCAAGCATTTGCGGTGTCTCCAAGGAAAGCCCGCGTACATCCGGCGATTTATAGCCAATCTTTCAGGCAAATGCCGTCCTTACAGTCACCTAATGAAGAAGGGAACCCCGTTCATCTGGGATCACAAATGCCAAGGCGCACTGGACGAAATCAAGCAATACCTGCAGAATCTGCCAGTACTGGCCACTCCCGTTAAGGGAAAACCTCTCGTCCTGTACACAACAGCCCTTGAAGGTTCTTTAAGCGCATTGTGGGCACAAGAGAATGACCAAGGGAGGGAAAGAGCTCTCTACTATTTGAGTCGAGTTCTACAGGGGGCAGAAAGTAATTACTCTCCTATTGAAAAACATTGCCTGGCGTTGTTCTTCGCAGTAACGAAGCTCAGACACTATGCGTTGGCACACGAGGTCCATCTCATATCGAAGGTGGATCCTCTCAAATATTTGATATCGAAGGCTATATTAACAGGATGACTCACTAAATGGGCCCTGCTCTTGATGGAATTCTCGATAACTTATCGGCCTCTTAAGGCAGTGAAAGGCCAGGCCATCGCCGACTTCCTCACTGAGCATCCGATACCTACCGATTCTCCTTTGAATTGCGAACTGCCAGACGAACATGCGTTTGACACGATCGACAGGGGTGATACTCGGTGGGAACTTTATTTTGATGGAGCGTCTTCCATGAAGAAGCGCAAACAAACTACCCCTATAATCAAATCGGGGGTAGGCCTCATCTTCGTAACTCCACAAGGAGGGATAATGTGCTTCGCCTTCTCCTTGACAGAGCCGAGAACGAACAATGAGGCCGAATATGAAGCTTTGATAGCAGGTCTCGAGATCACTATCGATATGGGAATTGAAAACCTCCTCGTATACGGAGATTCCCAACTGATCGTTAGTCAAGTAAATGGCGACTATCAGACGTGCAAACCAGAGTTGGTGAAGTACGGCGAAAGGGTGTAGCACATGTTGACCCAAATTCCTTCTTACACCCTGGAAAGCATACTGCACGCGGAAAATAGCAAGGCAGATGCATTAGCTAAGCTCGCTAAAGAGCTGGCCGACGAGAACCTCGATGACGTGAGGATCATTATGCAAAGCCGTCGGGTTCTTGTTCCAATAGAAGTATCTCCGAAGTTGTCCGAAGAAAATGGAGCGACCGAGCAAATGACTCTGCAAATAAAAGATCAGGAAAAGGCTTAGGATTGGAGAGAAGTCTTTATAGACTACTTCAAATCCCATTGAACACCTGAAGATGCGTCCTCGAAACATCAGCTTATGAAACGAGCTCTGTCTTTCGCTTTCGTCAATGATACTTTGTATAAAAGGTCATTTGATTCTCTACGGCTAAGATGCCTGGGACCTGAAGAGGCAAAGAGAGTCATCCAAGAAACTCACGACGGACTCTGCGGTTCTCACCAAGCCGGGCCGAAGATGAAGCTGAAGATCAAACGGATGGGTTATTATTGGCCCACGATGATCCAAGACTGCCTCGAATATGCAAAGCAGTGCCATTCGTGCCAGATTCATGGAGACTTCATCCATCAGCATCCGAATCCACTACATCCGACAGTGGCTAGCTGGCCGTTCGAAATGTGGGGAACTGACATAATCGGCCCTATAGAACCAGCATCGTCCAGAGGACATCGATTCATTTTGGCGACGACTGATCACTTCTCCGAATGGGCAGAAGCAGTACCGCTGAGGGAAGTGAAGACGGAGAATATCCTCCATTTCTTCAAGACACACGTCATTTATCGGTTTGGAACTCCACGATGGATTATATCCGATAACGGGCCAGCCTATAGAAGCCACAAGATAAGCCGCTTCGCACGGCAGCATAACATAGACTGGAGATACTCCTCAGTCTATAATCTCTGAGCTAACGGTCTAGCTGAGGCTTTTAACAAGACCCTGACGAAGATCGTAAAAAAGACGGTGTCCCGAAATAAGAAGGACTGACACGAGAGACTGCATGTAGCTCTCTGGGCATATCAAACTACGTTCAAAACGGCCACGAACACAACTCCGTATGCATTGGTATTCGGTACAGAGGCGGTACTTCCCCTTGAGATAGAGCTACCCTCTCTACGAGTAGCAGTTTATTATGAGTTAACAGACGAAGAAAATGCTCACCTTCGGCTTGAGGAGCTCAATGCCCTTGATGAAACCCGGCTCATAGCGCAACAAAATCTGGAGGCTTACAAAGCAAAGATGACACGTTTATATGAGAGATTGACTAGGCCGAGAACATTTCGCCAAGGCGAACTCGTGCTAGTGGTCAAAAGACCTATGATCCCTAATCGCACCAAACGGGGGAAATTTGAGCTGAACTATGAAGGCCTGTATATCATAGACAAAGTCTACCAGGGTGGAGCCTATCTACTCATGGACATGCATTGCGAATGACCTTTCAAGACAATAAACGGTCGCTTCCTAAAGAAATACTACGCCTAACGAGTCACGGCCTAGCTCAACGATAGATGACGACGACTATGTCCGCTCTCTATCTTCCTAAGCCTAAACTCTATAGGTAGTAGCCGGCTTCCTTAACAACGGACCGAAACGTCCTTAAACTAATAACGGACCAAAACGTCCTTAAACTAAAGATGGACCACTATGTTCTAAAACTAGCTGTTGACCGAGACGTTGACAAACTGCGGTGGATTGCAGCATCCCAAAGCTGATAAAAAAAGAGAGAATAAAAAAAAAGAAAACGGTATGTCCATAAGCAAAATGGGCACGGATGAAAAGCCGAAAGTGCTCCGTGAGTAAAAACAGCAGGGCTACCGGCGAGTTTTGTGAAAACCCGAAAGGGCGCAACCTCGTTAGAATAAAAAAAAGAAAAGAAAAAAAACGCTATGTCCATAAGCAAAAAAGGGCACGGATGAAATCCCGAAAGGGCTCCGTGAGTAAAAACAGCAGGGCTGCCGGCGAGTTTTGTGAAAACTCGAAAGGGAGCAATCTCGTTAAAAGAAACTTGCAAGGTCCTCTCGACTTTGTAAGGAGAAACCACCTGCGTGAGATCCTTACGACTCACAAGGGAACAACACACTTAGGGATCCCCACGATTCCTAAGGAGAAATTACACTTGCGAGATCCTCACGACTCGTAAGCAGAATCCTCTTATGAGACCCTCACGGCTCATAAGATTCCAAAGTCTTAAGCTACAGGGATCTGAACCTGTTCTTAAGCAGCCACCACAACCTCCGATGCTGCCCTACAAGTGGCCTAATGCTGACCCTTGTATACAATCCATGGGCGTGAATAAAGATTTCCCTAACAGAGTCCCATCCGTGACTAGGGATATGTCTACCCGGTGAACAGCCCTTATAAGTCCTCTCGACTTATAAGGAGAAAACACTCTTGTAAGATCCTTCTGACTTATAAGAGACCATACACTTAGGAATCCTCACGATTCCTAAGGAGAAAACACACCTACGTGATCCTCATGACTCGTAGGAAGAAATACCTTTATGAGACCCTTAGGGCTCATAAAGTCAAAAGTCTTAGTCGACAGGATCCTAACCCTGTTCGCTAAGCCACCTTTGTTCGTCATCGACAGAAGCAAATGATGGCTCGCTCCTGGCAATATGCTAGTTGTAGCGGTGCTGATGCCGAGATCGGTGTCTAATTCCCAGTTTGCAGAAAGAAGCTAGCAAGCCACACATGCATACGAAATAGCCGAAATGATGGGGCAACTTACAACAAAACCAGCAAGTAAAAAATGTATGCATGCAAAATAGCCGAAATGATTGGGCGACTTGCAACAAAAAGCAGCGAGTAAAAATAAAATAAATAGCCGAAATGATTCGGCACCGCGAAAAATAGCCAAAATGATTGGGCAATCGCGACCTTCGCGATATAAAAGCTGAAATGATAGAGCATCACGGAAATAAAAAATATATAAATAAAATTTATGCCCTACAGGTGATATTACATCAATCCCTGTACACAATCCAGGACCACAAACAAAGAAGGAATCACGCCTTCCCTCCCCAGGCTCCATCAGAAAAAGAAGCCATATCTTAACGGCTCACAGACAACCTGGAGACCACTCCGATATTCGCCTCATTACAATAGACGATACGTCATCAACATGACCCCGTTCGGAAATACGTCATCCACATGACCCCGTTCGGAAATACGTCATCCACATGACCCCGCTCGGAAATACGTCATCCATATGACCCCGCTTGGAAATACGTCATCCACATGACCCCGTTCGGAAATACGTCATCCACATGACCCCGTTCGGAAATACGTCATCCATATGACCTCGTTCGGAAATACGTCATCCACATGACCCCATTCGGAAATACGTCATCAACATGACCCCGCTCGGAAATACGTCATCTACATGACCCCGTTCGGAAATGCGTCATCCACATGATCCCGTTCGGAAATACGTCATCAACATGACCCCTCTCGGAAATACGTCATCCACATGATCCCGTTCGGAAATACGTCATCCACATGACCCCGTTCGGAAATACGTCATCCACATGACCCCGCTCGGAAATACGTCATCCGCATGACCCTGTTCGGAAATATGTTATCCGCATGACCCCGTTCGGAAATACGTCATCCGCATGACCCCGTTCGGAAATACGTCATCCATATGACCCCGTCACGCAAATACGTCATCCATATGACCCGTTTCGGAAATACGTCATCTACATGTCTATCCCACTAAACACTTACGGGTCCTCTCGATTCGTAAGGAAGAAAACTCTCTTATAAGATCCTTACAACTTATAAGGGAAAACACACTTAGGAATCCTCACGATTCCTAAGGAGAAAATACACCTACGAGATCCTCTCGACTCGTAGGGAGAAAAGTCTTTATGAAACCCTCACAGCTCATAAAGTTGAAAAGTCTTAGGTAACAGATCTGAACCTGCTTCCTAAGCCATCACTACCCCTCGAAGAATCCAAGACAAGATGCTCACTCTCTCATCTGCCGGCTATGTTTGCTAAGGTGACATGCTGATAACAAAAGAAAGAAGAAAGCAGAGAGATGGCACAAGACATTGCAAAAAAAATATGTGTATCTTTTATTCATGAATTCAATTGGGTACAAAATACATCATATGAAAGAATAAAAGAACGAATACATTTTATTCAAAATTACAAATGGTACATAAAAAATTAATGAGAGGGAAGCGCTGTCACAACCCGAAATAGCTCGTGACTGACCCTTGAATCATATGAAGTCTATAAGACCCCATCTAATCCAAGTAAACCAAAGCCCAGAAATCTAAAACAATTTTAAATAATAAATGAAGGAAAAATAGTTTAAGAAGTGAAGAAAACATGTTTCAAAAGCAAGGTTTTTAAATAAGTAAGCCGAATATGCATTTTAAAATGTATAGTCTTTTCTAAAAATTTCGGCAGAGTTTCCTTTGTAAATACTGGCCCCGAACGGAATACAACAAGAATTATAATATGCAATGATAAAAGGCATCCCCAAGCGGGAGCTAGCTCTTCGTCAATCGACGGTCACAACCACGTAAGCAATATAATATACAACGCCGAAGGGCGAGGATTAAAACTCAGAAAGAACTCAAAACAGCAGGAAAACCGTAATACTACAACGCGCGACTCTAAGGTCGAAATAATACATAACTGGTTTCTAAGTCTGAAATAATATACAAGTTTTGGTTGATGGAATTTCTAGATACTATGAATAATACATGTACAATGGTGGTTCGGATACAAACGAACCTACCTACCAAAGCAAATCACCCGCAAAAGAAGTAGTGTGCCAGAAATGCCGCTATGGAACCTGTACGGCAACACCTGCAAGAACTGTGGCACAACGGGGTTGAGTTACCAACTCGTGAATAGAAAATATCTACAAGTAGAAATCGAATGCACGACATAATCCTAGGTCAATACGATCAGATATATAACCCTCAAAGAATAAGTCTGAAGCATGAAAAGGTGGCAGTGTAACATCTAAACATGTAGTGCCAAGTACTCGTGCCAGTGCCTCAGGTAAAAACATGTAAAAAATATAAGGTATGTCTGCATGAAGTAAATATGATGAAGTATCAAAATGGATATCAATACACATATATTAGCGTCTCATTCCACTAATATTGGTGTAAGGGTATATATAACAGCGTCCTCATACCCTGTTATATATACAAATGAAGTATGATCAATGTAATCAAAGTCTGTATGTGAGCAATGTCTGTATATATGTGGATCCCGTTCACCCGTCACCCAATGACAATAAGCCTCATGCATGTAAACATCGTAAAGCATATGCATGGAAATATGAGGATATAATCAAAATCATGGAACATGAGTGCCTAGCATCGACACCCGAAAACATCATGAAACCTGTGCCTAGCATCAGCACGTAAATCCTCATCTATCGGGCTCCGTCAGTCCGGACCAGCCCTGATAGGTACGTATCATACGCTATCTCGAAAAACCCGAGTGCCCAGCTTCGAGCTTCGAATTTCCGACGTATCCATACGTACAAAACTCCGGTCGGTATCCCCAAGATAACCGCCGAGTAAAAGGTAATATTACCGGACAGTATGGTTCCCCAGACGGGCTCATCGGCTCATAGCACATCGACATCTCTTTCTTGCCCCGGGGTACTCCGGGCCCCACCATGTACCCTCTACGGCCTCGACACCTCCTCGTAGTGGTATAATATGTACCAGAACCGATAAAACTCATGGTGGAAACTGAAAAATCATATCAAGGGTGTAAGTGCACGGCGGCGCCCCGGCCGTCAAACCGACGCCGGAATGCGGAAGCGGTGAATAACTTTAATTTTTGCGGACTTAGCAAACCGGCACCACCGCGCACTAAACATCCGGATCGAACCATTAACTAGTCTAAGCTAACTAGAAGATGGGTTAGAGATATACCGACGATCCAAGTCCTCCGGTCTTCTCGTCATGGTCCCGATCTCCTGCGGAAAAGTCCCGTCTCCTCCTCGTCGCCGGAAGTGCACCACATCGCCTTCTTCGTTTACGGGCTCCCACCTCAATGCCGAGGCAACTCGGGCACGAAGCCGGCTACTCGACGTGCCCAAGAATTGCTGTAGAATATTTGGTAGAGCTTGTGTCTCACTTTTGGGGTTGTGGAATTGCCATTTTGTGGAGGAAAAGAGAGGAACTTTTGGAGAGGGTTCTAGTGTGATTTTTTTGGAGAATGAAGAGAACCAAAAATTGCCACACCAAAAACAATCACCCCACTCCTTAAGAATGGCCGGCCCTCTTTGTGAATGGGGAGAGAGTGTGAGTGAGGAGAGAGCCAAGGATTAATCAATCACCACCATAATGCAAGGGAGAGAGAAAAGCTCATGATATCAAGAAATGATTGCAAGTAAAACCAACACTCATCCAACCATCATCACCAAACTCATCATCAACAACCATGATGATCACTAAAAGTCAAGCAATCATGAAGCTAGAAGTCAAGGTCAATGAGAGGCTATCATGATAAAACAAAGATGCAAAGACCCCCTCCACAAATGCCTATTTGCAACAATGCAAATAAGCCCTCCTCCACCAATCTTCGGCCAATGAACGGAACAATGGAAATTGGCCGAAACGGAAAGCAAACTGGCAACTCCAGAAAACTGGTCCCGTAATAAATTACAGGAAAACCCCGATACTGTGCATACACACCCGCATTTGTATTCCGACCGAAATACAAATGCATTGAGACAAAATCTACACTGTACTATACTAGGATCCGGCTTATACCAAAGCCGGCTAGTAATTTCCGTTCGATCCTGATCCGTGCAATACCGCACGTATCTGATCGAACCCTGCCATATATGCATACGGCCTATAGTACAGACTGTCCGATCCTGATCCGTGCAATACCGCACGTATCTGATCGGACCTTGCCATATCTCCATACGGCCTCTACAACCTTTCGCCCGAAAGCTGAGTAACTGAATGTGGAGGACTCTAAAGACTCGTCAACACCTTGGTTGTGGATTTAACCACTAGCACGTCAGAGGTATAAGCCAATACATGACGGGCTACCAGGTACTGACCAAATGGGACGTCGATGAGGAAGCTCACCCCGACACCCAACTGAGCCTGTCAGTGACAATATCCGTGCAGTCCGGTCCGTTCGTCTATGAGCATCGCATGGCGGGCCTAGGGGGTTGGTAAAAGTCAGACCCCCAAAAGCGGTACAAGTCGTGTCGGAGTGTAGCCCAGAACACCCTGAGATACTACTGGAATACCTACCAGTAAATCTCCTTGCCTTGGCCAAGGACTTTGTGTAATGGCTCTCCTAGACACAGCACGACCTCACCCCCAATACCGGGAGAGACGAACCCCTGAAGATACGCTCACTGCCTCCATGTGGCTCGGGACTGTACCCAACTAAAACCTGTTTGCACGACTCCTTTGAGCCGTGGTAGGGTAGTAATCAAAGTACAGTGGGAACTCACACGAGACAAATGACGATCCCCAGGTCGATGAACTAACCTGCACACATGTCACCAGGGAACTGCCATCTGACGTCTGGTATATGACCAACTAGCATGTTCCCGGCGAGTCCTGTCCGGTGTACTCATAACCTAATGAGCACCTGTATACATCTTAGGTGATCCAACTGACACCAGTGGCTTGTGAGACCGGCCACCGTCCCTCGTCGGGGTCTCGACTGTATACACTAGTCTACTAATGGAGTATCGATGCCCAGTCTCGAAACTCCCACGACTAGGGACCTTTTAAGGATAAGCTTATAGACCCCCAGCTCCCACTTATATGATCGCCCTCATACTGCTGGTGGTCAAGCAAGAATCCTAGGGGCTCTATCAACGTGTAATAGCGACGTGTCATGTCACCTAAAGCAGTACACGATGATAAAGGTAAACCAGATAGCATACTATCATCTCGAGTAAGACTGTCCTACCGGGATAGGTCCTCCCTCAATCATTGCAATCACGTACCTGTGATCCAATAATTGACTCTGAGGGCACTATCTCCAACAAAGGGTAACCGGGTTTGTAATACATTTACAAAATCTCTTTGAAATACCCACGGTTCCCCAAATCTAGAAATATCATGGAAACAACATATCTCAATGCGCGTAATCAAAAAGCATGATGTATGCGACATGTAAAAGAAATGCAAGCATATCAGTATATCATGAGACATGGAATAGTAATATGCACATGTTTAGGGAAGACTGCTTCTCTAAAATAAATCAGTTTTTAAAAGGTATCTTGCGGTTCCCAATTTCTAAGTCAAGCCAGAATCATCTATGTATGTGCAAAGGTATATGTGTACCAGTATGCCATCCAAAAGATCATATCCTGAATGCAACAGTACTACAGTGTAGTGACATGGCAATTATCGATGATGAAGTGTGTGAGCCGGCAAAAAGTGTATGTGGAACATACGCATCATCGATAATGGTGCTGGTGTCCTAATAGCATGATGGTGATATGTAGAAATAAACACATTTACATATGCAAAGTGATGCGAATAGCATGAAAATGCGGAAAGCGAATAATAAACACAACAGTGAAGAATCTACATTAATATGTATATGTCATGCAGCTGTGCCATTTGAAATAAGACGAATCGGGGTTCTTAGTAAAATAAGGGCTACGGTGTTCTTTAAGAAATATACGTCTTTTGAAAATACCCGTAGAATCCCTTTACTTATTTTTAAGATATTCCCGATTCGTTAGTTTTTTTAAATAGGTATGACTCGGGTCTAGTCTAACATCTACTATGCAAACTACAAATCTAAGTATCAAGTCAATCGGGAGGGGTATGGAAACCACCTAAATCTGAGTCGATATATATATATAGTCGGTGATTCCGCCTCAATAGTATTGCGTACGATACAGTACATCATCTGACAATCCTCAAGTCATGAGTGCGGATCAATCATCAATATAAAGCTCGTACGGTAAATCATCGTACGACATCCCAATAGCTAGGTACGGGTCAATATCACATTTATCTCATCAATTATCTGGTATCCTCATTATCATATTACATAATCTGGGGTACTGATCTAAGTCTAGTACAACTGATACCATCAATATACCGTGTGTGTAAACACATGTCCAAAGGCCCGCTAGAGATCACATGTCGTATCCCAAATACGAACCATATCATGTCACCGATCTCACGGCACAATGCCCAATATCATCGACTCATTTCCAAAGTCATCCACTATCCATCATCATCACAGTATAAGTATAGCAAATCAACATGTGTGTGCGTGTGGGTGTAAACCTATCTTAGGGTTCGCAACTAAGAACTATTCTAGTTTACTTATAACCCTATCACATCTAACACATCTCAAATAATCCACGACACTACACTATCATATATATAACATATAGTATATCAACTACGGACTGCGGGGGTGCTATACGCCATCCACCCGACTTCCCACCGTAGATATAATCTACTCACATTGCGTCTTCATTTGTCGACGTCGCCACGCGCTTGCTTGTCATCCCGAAGTCTTCATGGGGTACCTATACATCAACGTATCGCAAATGCGTATTAAAACCAATTCAAAACTAAAACGGCATACGAAACCCAAAACAATACGTTAAGGTCTATAGGTTA
Organism: Agapanthus africanus; assembly: GCA_030015575.1. Classification (NCBI taxonomy): domain Eukaryota; kingdom Viridiplantae; phylum Streptophyta; class Magnoliopsida; order Asparagales; family Amaryllidaceae; genus Agapanthus; species Agapanthus africanus. The sequence goes on from CM057351.1 coordinate 9,064,643, forward strand.
GAACCTATGGACAACACCTTCAAAACCACCAATCATCCTCGATATCGTCATATAAACGCCAAGTAGTCGAGGTAAAACGCAATACACAAATTCAGAATTAAAAATACGGAATACGGAAATACGAATCCAAAACAGCAACTAAGGAAATAGACTCTAGATTTCACCCTAGGTCAAATTAGACAAATCTACACATGCCAGGGGTCTAATCTGTACATGTAGGAGCTCTGGAACAAAAACGAGGCAAAATGGTGCAGGTCTGGCCGCAAATTGTGGCCAGAGGGACTAAATTTGCAGCTGGGTTAAGTGGTTAGGGGCTAGGGTTCTGGTGATAGCTTCCTGGGTGCCTGCACATCTCACTGTCCAACCAAAAAAAATTTCAGAGTCTCGGGTTGATAGCAGATCTCATATAACCTTCACAGATTTCATAAATTTTTCGATATCGGTTTCTAAATCCATATTCCGGGTTTCAATTCTCAGGTTTGGGTCTCAATTCTAGCACTACGGTGTTTGTATGGCCTCTACTGAGCTCAATTTCCCATCATAACCCAAATTTCCTCAAACGCTTACTAGGTTTTTCCTTAAGTCACCAAAATCACATAATATCGGTTCAATCATAACATAGGGGTATAAGAAATGCTAAATCTAAGCTAATGGTTCAGTAAATACCTTATTTGGCAACTCAAGAATTTTCTTGAGTTGCCCCTAGTGGCCAAAATCCTTGCTTTCTTGGTCCAATGTGTAGGTCTTGAGCTTGTGCATCTTTTTAGTGAAAAGTAGATAGGGTTTTGGGATTGTTTTTGAGGTGATTTGAGGAGTCGAAGAGAGGGAGAAGGAGAAGCTAGGGCAGCAGCAGCAACTAAAGAAAATGAAGAGGGAGAGAGGAGAGAAGTGAGAGGGGGAGAGAGATCCAAGCCAATAAATTCGCCCCCTCCCCATACCTCATAAATGCCATGTACCCTTTTCTTTTCCTTTTTCTTTTTCTTTTCTTTTCTTTTCTCCCAATTCCTTTCTCACAAGAATAGTAACCCCAAATAACACGGTAGAAGAATGCACAAGTGTAAGAAAAATGATATGTGCATGTTTTGCACAAAAAAATTGCTAAAAACCCGATTAGCGATTTTTAATAGCGATTAGCACTAAATTAGCATATAAATGATCTTAAAAACTTAAAAATGACATAATTCCATAAATTACCCTATTTTAGAATTTTCCATAAATTTTTCTGTATTTAATTATACCAAAATATTAAAATATTCAATAAAATAATATTAAATTATAAAAATTCCCAAAAATAATATTTTATTTTTTTGAAATGTTACAATCTTCCCCCCTTAAATAAATTCGGTCCCCGAATTTAAATTTAAACCCCCAAACACTAAAACATTTCAGTAAAAATCCAACTCGTCGGGGTTCCGAAATCATCAATACATAAAACGCATCATAGCGCAATGCATGCGCATAAGTAATGAGCAGATAACTCAAAATCAAAACTCCGTCAAGCATCCCGCAATCATCGGAGTCATGATAAAACATGAATGTCAAATCCAAGGCAAAACCAATATGATATAGATCCGAACTGTACATGTAAATACCAAATCTATACATGTAAATAGCTGAAGTGAATGCAAGCAAGATATATCCAGGTACTGTCCTCTGACTAGTCCTGTGCAGTATGAAAACACATAGCAGATATCATAAAAAGTACTGCTCCATATGGAATAAATCTCAAAATGTATATATGAATATCCGGTGCGTCTGGTGCGCACGGAAATCAAAATCCAAAAATGTGCCATACCGGTGCACAAAAACAGCATCTAGGTGCAACTGGTGTGCACGAAACATCTGTCATAGGCAACATGTGTGTCCGACAGCAAAATCAGGTGCATCTGACATGCACAAGAATCCTGATTTAGTGCATCTGGTGTGCACTAAAATGGCATCTCAAAACATGCACTTAACACGCGCGGAAATCCAAATCAAATGCACAGAGTGCAAGAAATCAACATCAAAATCGAAATCGACGGTATGCAATACGGCTCACACAAAATCAGGTATACCGCGGTGTATAAGCTCACAACCATGTGCATCAGCGTGCACAAATCAAATCAAAACACTAAAGGTGCATGAAAACTATGCTGGAAGCGTAAATCAAATCACAGGCATAAAATAGGTATGAAATCATAATCAATACCTCAAGCATAATAACTATACGCAAAATGCAAATACCCAGTAGGTGCAACCATGGTGCATAAAAACAAATATCATGAAACTCAGCCATCAAGACTAAATCATGCAAACAGAACGCCCAAAATACCGAAATCCAAGGTGACGGATACGTAATAATCGAATCACAAAATCACCAATCATAAATACTGTCGTCGGTACTCCCTCCTTCAAAGTCGAGAAGGTGTCGGTGTTCCCCTCCGAATGACGGCGCGACAGGGACGTCTTTCCTGAGATTCAGGGGCAGATGCTAATTGGTGCTATCCGTCCACCTCTCCGAAGATGCCAAGTTGATTTATGACACCGTGTATCGAAGGTTTAAACGGATGAGTCCGATGTAGCAGACTTCGTCAGATTCCCCCTCGCTTGAGGGGTTTTTGATTGCGGGGATGCTCTTCCCTGCAGGCGCAAGCCCCTGCAGTTAATTACGCTACCACATCGCGGTAACCACTTTCTCCTTCTCCAGATGGTCACTTCGTGTCGTGTGTGTTTATTTTGTGTTTAGTTGCCTGTGGATTGTATACGGGGACTGAGTTATGTCGTCGCCCGTAGGGCGTGGACTAGTCCAAATCCGTATTATCTTAGATTTGGGTTTGGGGGTTTTGGGTTTAAGGATACGTTAGCCTCATTCGAGACTAAGATCGATTTAAACATTTGTTAAGGATACGTTAGTCTAGTTTTCAGACTAAGATCAACTTAACGGGATCGTTTAGATCCAACAATAGAGCAATTAAGGGAGCCCTGTTGTTTAGTTTAGTGATATTGCGGTCAATAAGTAGTTTAAGGACATTGCGGTCCAGTGTTAGTTTTAAGACGTTGCGGTCAAGGTTAAGGACGTCGTAGTCCGTGGATTTAAGGACTCCACAGTCCGATGGTAGTTTTAAGACATCACGGTCAAGGTTAAGGACCTCATAGTCCGTGGATTTAAGGACTCCACAGTCCGGCGTTAGTTTTAAGACATCACGGTCAAGGTTAAGGACCTCATAGTCCATGAGTTTAAGGACCCCACAGTCCGTCGTTAGTTTTAAGACATCCCGGTCAAGGTTAAGGACCTCATAGTCTATGAGTTTAAAGACCCCACAGTCCGTATCAATATGTGGTCATCGGGACCCGTCACCTCTTTGAAGACGTTGAGGAATTACAACGCCAAGTATCAAAGGAGTGAAGATATGTACCCTTAAACTGAGGTAGATTAAATAATCTTTGGCCCAATTTGGAACCAAGACCAATTAATTATATTATGAGCCCATTGGCTCAGTTGAATTTGAATTAAGGACTTATGGCCAGCTTGGGCTAAGTCCAATCATGTTTAGGATATTGGCCCTCTGTTGGTCTATTAGAGGAGAGGCTTTGCCTCTAGACACTTAGCCAATGGGGCTAAAGTTGGTGTTAAACACTAAAGATCAACCAGTGTTGAACACTGAGAATGAGATTGACAAGTTAGTGTTTAACACTAAAAGATAGTTAGTGTTAAACGCCAGCAACAGGGCTTTCAAATTAGTGTTTATACACTAAAACAAATCAGTGTTAAACACTGGCAGTGGAGATTTCAAATTAGTGTTTAACACTAAGGCAGATCAATGTTAAATACTAGAAACAGGGCTTTCCAGGTTGGTGTTCAACACTAAGAAAGTCAGTGTTAAACACTATATATAGATGTTTTCCAAATTAGTGTTTAAACACTAAGAAAATCAGTGTTGAACACTGGATATAGAGGTTTCAACTCTAGTGTTAAACACTAAGGCAAGAGGGGTCACGTGGTAGCACGTGAGGGCGCCCTCAATTCATTTTATTCTGTCAAAAGTATTGAATACTTTGGAGCATCACGTGCTGTCACGTGATGGGCATTTTGGTGCTTGTCTGTTAAAGCTTCAGCCAAGGGGTCACGTGGTAGCACGTGATAGCGCCATGTTTCCCTTTATTTTGTTCTACAGATAAGTGTTTAACACTTTTAATTCTAAAAGCCATCACGTGTGGGCACGTGATGGGGGCTTGCGCTTTGATCTGTTAGAATGTTCATTAGGGGTCACGTGTCGACACGTGAGGCGCCCTAAAGCTCTTTTCTGTTTCTTTTCAGGGGTCACGTGGTAGCACGTGACCCTATTCCTTAGCCTGTTTGAAGATGTGTTTATCTTTTTAAGAATTGAATTCATCATAGGGTTAAACCCTAGCAATAACTTTAGAGGAATTAAATTCCTACTTTCTTTTGAAGAATTATATTCTTAAATAGGGTTAAACCCTCATTTCTTTCTTAAGGGAATTAAAATCCTGTTATTTTTACAGAATTAAGCTCTTAATTGGGGTTAAACCCTGGTTCTGTCCATTTGAAGGAATTAAATCCCTACACCATAGGGTTAAGCCCTAATTTTAATTCGAAGGATTTAAATTCCTATAATTGTATGAGAATTAAATTCTCAAACATCCATTCCCTTTCTATGTTTTGGATCTGCATGGCAGGATCTCAACCCAATGAGAATTAAATTCTCAATTCATGGGGAGATGTGCACTTTGCAGATCCTCTGCTAAAGAGAGAACTAAGTTCTTCTTTTTAATATAAGAGTTAAACTCTTTTGAGAATTAAATTCTCTTTTTAAAAGCCTCGCCTTTCTTACCTAAGGTTTTCTTTTGCAGAAGATCCAAATTCCTCCAAAGTCTCGAGGCTCTATTTTCTCTCTCTATATATCTCTGTCTATCTTCCTGTGTATATCTGTTGGCTCCTATTTATAGGAGAAGGAGCAGAATCAATCAGTTTTAGTGAATTATTCGTTGAGGGATTTGATTTGCATTCGTTAGAGATTTGATTTGCATTCATCATTCAATTGGACCTTTGGATTATTAGGTGAATTTTATTCACCATTGGATTTTAAATCCAAAGATATTCCTTTGTTATTTCGGTTAGATTTTAAGGGGAAATCTTTCCAAGTTCAAGATTTTTCCATAGATAGGTGATATTTAATCACCTTTAAATTTTTAATCCAATCGGTTCCAAATAATCGTTCTCCTTTGGAAAGATTTGAATGCTGTTCAGAATTTAATTCTGTTAAATAGATAGGCTTTGAAAGCCGGTCACGTGTGGTCACGTGACCCTTGGTCACGTGTCGGCACGTGACCTTTGGTCACGTGTCGGCACGTGACCCCTTGGAACGAGTTTTCTTCTGCTTTCTGCGCTTTGTCTTCTAGCCGCTGTTCAGTCGTCACGTGCCAATACGTGACCCCTGGTCACGTGTGAGCACGTGACCCTTTCTGGAGCCTTTTCTTTGATTTAGTAAGGGAACCGAATCTGCCTTTGCCGCTGCTTTGAATTGTTACGTGCCAACACGTGACCGTTGGTCACGTGCTCGCACGTGATGCTTCTTCCGTTGGTTTTTCCTGATTTTAAGTCAGGAAACAAATGCCCCCACAGCATTGTTCTCACGTGTCTGCACGTGAGTGCAACGCTGTCACTTTGGTGACCGTTGGATCCATCTAGGGAATCGCGGAGATGAAGCGTTTCCATCACATCCTATAAATATAGGGGTCATCTCAGAGACGCCTCCACTTTGCTCATCTTCTTCCTTTGAGAACTTTTTCCTTGTGAATTTAATTCTCGTTTCCAGAGCTTAGTTCTCTGCTTCAAACCTTTCAGAGTTTAACTCTGTTTAAAAAGACTCTTTTTCCTCAGGTAATGGTGATCGATGCACCTTCATTTTGACAAAACTCGCTGGATTTTAAATCCACATCAAGGGCTTCACTCCTTTTTTAACAAAGAACCCATTTTTCTTCAAGTTCTTTAACCAAAATATGAAACCACTTAACCTTCAACAGTAGATCTCTTAGGGTTTAGATGATCTTTTAGGGAAACGATGGTAATAATCCACGGAGTTTAACTCCGTTCACAGAAAAAATGTTCATAGGAATTTAATTCCCCTTTTCAAAAGGAATTTAATTCCTGTGAAGAACTAAGTTCTTCCCATAGAGGCTTCTTAGGGTCTCTTAGCCCGAGGTTGTCCTTCTGCAATTAATGGAACATAAGTTTGCAATGATATCTTCTGTGGGAATTTAATTCTCTTGATCCCGTTTGATTTGTTGTGGAGTCCAAGGTAGATTTTTCTTCTAGGGGATGTGCAGGGCCACTTGAAACCTACATTTTATTAATGAGGGTATCCCCTTTGTCTTATTACAACTGCTTGGTCTCATTATTAACGAGCCGTCATCTTGATTCTGTGGGGCCCATGTGTTTTGCAGCCAATGGTCCCATAAAAAAAAGTCTGATGTTGCCTTCCTCAACTTGTCTTCATGTTCATGCATGTATATATCGCTGGCTTTGCTTTTGACAGTCTTCTTTTATTTGATTTCAGGTGCGATGGCTTATGTTCCGTGCTTTCCCTTTACTCGTTCGGAGGCCGCTTTTCCTCAATCACCATCTGACGAGGAAGCGATGGCGATGATCCGGGCTCATGACCCGAACTGCACCAACTTGCTTCTGTGGGGAACTTGGTACAGCCATATTATCCGGGGTCGCCGGAGTTTCCTCTGTGCAGTACCGACAGAGCCTACTTTCCCATTCTTGCCGATGGACCCTCCGAGAACGGTTTTTGTTGTGGAGATGCCCAACTGGACTCCAACGGGGAGGCTCGAGCCTTCGACGACAGGTATCCCGAACCATCCGGTCCCCGTTATAGATATCCTGGGGCGTCGCATTTGTCAGGGTGAGGCCCACCCATGGGGGCAGATTTATAAGATAGGGCTTACTCCTCGACACCCTACGGGCTACCTTCTCTGGGCTCGCTATATCCTTGCCACCCATCGTGCGCGGCTGCAGAATGTCGGGCTTTATCAGGCAATATACGGGTCACTCTTCCATTATAAGTCCCCGCATGTCTGGTGGGTTAGGGCGTTCTTGAATCAATAGAATCTCCCCACCAACACTTTTATTTTAGGAGATCGCGAGGTTTCGATTTCTCTGGCAGAATTTGATAAAATCTCGGGATTGCCAATCAGGGATACACTGTATGAGAAGTTGTTGCCTCCTGACGAGTACGTCTTCGAGCCCGAGCCTGCACCGGTTGATGGCTTGTCTGTTGAGAACGCCGTTCGCCACAAGCGTCCCAGCTTGATCAAGGCGCTAGGTATCTTTGACCGATTTTTCACCGAATCTGAGGAGCAGGGCATCACTTTTAAGAGCTTCACTGCCTGCTTCCTTCACGAAGATGTCGTGTCGAAGACAGCTCCGAAGTTTGCCAACGTCAAAGATCCCTTTGGGTTTGGTCCGAAGAAGCTGCCGACCGTTGAATCGGATCTACCTCAATACTATATCCCCATCATGTCGCCGATGTCTTTTGAGTCCATTGCAGCACCCGGTATGGATGAGGAGACGTTCTTCGTGGGGTTTGTCAGTGTCTGGCTCAGTTGGTTCGTTATCCCCATGCATCGCCGCTTCATGAGAGCCTCGGTTATCTACCCGGCTCATTGTATTGCTGAGGGGACGCGATTGGCTATCGGCATCTCGGCGCTGGCGCATCTTTACCACGGGTTGGGCGCTGCGGCCAACACTTCCAGCCCTGGCGTAGGCGTAGTGAATTTTTGGCTTCATTACTTCACATCCTGGATCGAAATGCATGTGCTGGGGGCTTTTGCTATGCATCATAGGCCCGCGTTTTACGATGCCTACCCCTTCCCACGACTTATGCGATTAGTGGATGCTTCTGCCGCCGACCCGACCCAATTTGGGGCTATTCGGGTGCTGATTTCTCCTTACGCTGCCGCTGGCGGGCTGGTTTTTAATGATCGGGTCTTGTCTACTCCTTCAGGTCCAGTTCAACAACTCTGGGACCAGTCAAAAGACAACGTACCTTCTTTGAAGCCCCGGGAGGCCGCACACTTGTATACAATTAGACCGGGCTACTTGGTGTTTCGCCAGGACAGTGCAGCTCTTTTCATGTGGTACGACCCGCATCGATTCGCCCGACAACTTGGATACGACCAGGGTGTTCCTTTTGAGGCTTTTATAGTTGCACCGGTCCCTTCGCTTGATGCCGTTCGCGATGCCGCTCATCATTTCATGAGGCTAAACACCGGCTCCTACTTCATGGCCCCTGAAGCTGAGTACATGCCCTGGTGCGTGGGCTCGTTTACGGGTTGGTATCTCCACCGGGTCAGCCCAATTATTCTTGAGGAAAGGAGGGTGCTTCTTAGTCATGATGCCCCTCCTCAGGTTCCGGGGGCTAAGCTGCGACCGAGGGCTCCGGTCAGCTTCCCTCTGAGGGAGATTGGTACCACGCTCATTCCGGGGGAGTCAGGGGTGGACCTTACTTCAACAGCTGGTATGCCTCTAGGTTCCCGATCGCGGGGTAGATGGGCCCCAATAGTAGCACCACCGCCAGTGGCAGCACCGCCCCCCGTGGCGTCGACAATGGCGGTGTCATCCTCGGTTGTGGCACCGAGCGAGAGTAATAGAGATGAGGGTGTCGAGGGCGATGTGGGTCGGCGCCGCCCTAAGGCTTCGCGGGGGAGGAAACGGTCATCCTCGGCGACCGGCTCTGGGTCTAAGCGGCCACCAATTTGCTCGATTCTTTGGCGGAGTCTGAGCCTATTCTTGAAGACGAACCATTGGCCTTGCAAGAGTCATACGCTAGACTTCTCTTCCTGAATTCAGCCGATGAGGAAGCCGCACAGTTGGCCGAGGCCATACGGCGTTCCAAAGACACGTCTCATAACGCCAGGGTTCCGAAGAAGCCCTATCCCGCTGTAATCTTTTACGAAGACCCTTCGTGGATTCGGCGGCTGTTTATCGGTCCTTTGGAGGAATGGGGGGAAAGGGCCCTGAAGCAGGCCGCTTCAGAAGACGCAGCGGACGCACTTTCTTTATGGACCGGCGGCTATGAGTCTACCCTTGAACCCCGGCGAGCAAGCCTCCTTGAGAAGGAGCAGCGGCTTGAAGAAGCCATATTGAGGGCTTCTTTGCGCATCGGTACGTTGTTGTTTTTTTTTTGTAGTTTTTCAGATTATATACGCCTGTATATGTGTATCCTTATTCTTATATGAATTGTGCAGAATCTTCGACCCTGTGGGAGCTCCCTACGAGCTCATTGAAGCTGAAGCCTGCTGAAATTCCCGATGAAGCATTGCTCGATGTGGAGGGGGCTGATGAGGCTGCTCCTCTTATGATAGAGCCTCCAGCGGCGGTTCTTGATCAGGGAGTGCTTGCCCCTTTGAGGGAGGCTCCTTTGGAGACTACCGCTCCAACGGCTCTTCCCGAAGGCGGCCCAGAGGCTGAGATGGAGGTAGTCGGGACTACCCTCCCTTTGTTGGAGCCTGAGGTCACGACAGAGGCCGCTGAAGCTGCTATCCCCTCGGCTCAGAATGGGAGGAGTGTCGAAGGTAACCTTCCACGTTTTGAGCTAGTAATCTTTCTGTTACCTGAACTCTTTTCTCTTTTCAGAATTGCGTGGACTGGCGGCCTCCATTGTCGATCTGTCTCCTCGGCAGTCCTTCCAGCGTCTTTTAGAAATGGCCACTCCGCAGGCGATATCTTCTCAACGCATCGTCCTCTCGTCTGGATAAGGTGAGTGTTGTTCATCACTTCTCATAGCATCGTTGTTATTTTGCGTATTGACATTGATGTTCTCTACAGTTTTGGAAGCCGATGATGAGGTCGAGGCTCTCGAAGGGCCAGGGGAACCCTCAGCTCCTGCTTGCATGACCGTAGGTAAGTGACATCCCGGTATAGCCTCACTTGTTCCTTTGCTTAAGAGTCTTACTAATATTTTTCAACTCTGAACAGCCTTGCCAGCTCTAATAGCGTTGGAACCGCGTGTCGTCATGCCGCCTGGCCCTTATGCTTTGCGAGCTTCAGAACGCTTGGCCCAATTGAGCCTTGTCTCCCTGTCGTCGTTGATCGAGGAGCTTCGTGCTGGCAGTGCAGCCACAGCTGAAGCATTTGCTACCGAGGCTAATGGTTCTCTTCCTTTTCTTGCCACCTACCATAGCGAAGAGGTGGTGCGAGTCTGGGTGGAGTTCTGTCGGCAGGTGGAGGCTTGCTTGCACGCACTTGAATGTTCCTGTCTTTCCTCGGAGGTCATGGCTGCAAAGGTGGACTTACGGGGGCTGATAGCGCGGTGCGCGGCAAACATGACATCATGCGAGAAGAGGCTCGGTCACAAATTCTCGGAGAGAGAGCTGGCTTCTAAAGCGCTGAGCGAGCTTCAGGCGAGTCTTACTGCCAAGGCCAACAAAGCGTATGAACTCTGGCGGGTGCTTCAAGAGTCTATCAGGGAGGTGGTGACTCTTGATAAAGCTGCTACGTTCACTCGTGAGAGGGTCGAGGCTCATAAGGCCACCGAGAAAGAGCTTGAAGTTCGGCTTGCTTCATATCAGGCCCAGCAGGCTCAGGCGGAGGCCCATCTTTTGGCGATCTTAAATCATGAGGCCGTGGCCCAGCAAAAGCGGAATGAGCTAACCAAGCTGCTAAATCGCCCACCGCCTTGAAAACTTGTATCTTTTCCTTTCTTTTCTGTTTTTGTACATACTCATGACTGAGAGTATCTTCTTTTTGTTCTTTCATGAATTGTACTTTGTATCCATTTCGGTATATGAATAAAACATACATTTTTCTTCTCAATGGTGTGTTTCTTTCATTGAATGAGTTTTGCGGACAATTTATCTTGATCTCCTTGCAGGGCAGCGACGGCTTAGGATTCTGGGTTAAGGTCTGATTCCTAAGACTTTTGCGCTTTATGAGCCACGAGGGTCTCATAAAGAGTTTTTCTCCCTACTGGTCGAGAGGATCCCATAGGTATAAGTTCTTCTTAAGAATCATGAGGATTCTAAAGCGGGTTTTCCCTTGAAAGTCGTAAGGATCTCAGAAGAGAGTTTTTCTTCCTTACAGGTCGTGAGGACCTGCAAGTGCTGGATGTGGTCGCCCTTATCCTTGTTTCACGGGGTCAGGGGTTGCTCAAGGCATCGTAGTTTAAAGACCTTGCGGTCAAGGTTAAGGACGTCATAGTCCGTGGATTTAAGGGCTCCACAGTCCGATGTTTGCTTTAAGACATCACGGTCAAGGTTAAGGACGTCATAGTCCATGGATTTAAGGACTCCACAGTCCGATGTTAGTTTTAAGACATCGCGGTCAAGGTTAAGGACCTCATAGTCCGTGGATTTAAGGACTCCACAGTCCGATGTTAGTTTTAAGACATCGCGGTCAAGGTTAAGGACCTCATAGTCCGTGGATTTAAGGACTCCACGGTCCGATGTTAGTTTTAAGACATCGCGGTCAAGGTTAAGGACCTCATAGTCCGTGGATTTAAGGACTCCACAGTCCGATGTTAGTTTTAAGACATCGCGGTCAAGGTTAAGGACCTCATAGTCCATGGATTTAAGGACTGTAGGGTTCCTAGGCACTCTAGTGAAGTCTCACAAGTGATCAAATATGCACAAATCAAATTTTACGGGTGCCTACAAACCCGACTACGGATCGTTTGCTAGATATTTAGGCGAAACAAGCAAACTAGTTAACATTTTAACTAAGGGAACGGGTATACAACCTTTGTAGATCCGGTCCACCACCTCCACGGCTCCGCAATGAAGTCCCCTCGCTGTCCAAATCATTTCTTGGGCTCTAGCGTCGGCATCATCGAAGAATGGGCGGGCTAGGTCGTCGATGTCCATGCCGAAGATGATCTACGTCGAGGCATCGCTAGATCAAGCTCCACCTTCACCTTGCCATGAAAACTTGTGAAGGAAACACACTCTACTACTTGGCAAGAGGTAGAGGATGAAGAAATAGGAAGAGGGTAGACTTTAGTTTTGGATTTCTCACTCTTTTCCAACAATCACCATTGATGGAGCTTGGTTTTCTTTAAAGAAGAATGAAGAAGAAGAAGAGCAAGAAGAAGATAAGTATTATGATAAGAATAAAAGAATAAATAAAAATCCATTCTTATCATAATTCTCACCATGGTTAGGTTTAGAGAATTAACTTGAGTTAATTGAATTGGTTAGGGTTAAGCATGAGACAAAATGGTGACTCAGTCAAAAGTTCATGAAGCTTCATGAAAGAAAACAAAAGAAGCCACCATTCTATTTTATGCAAATTATTTTCCAAAAATAAAAACAAATGAATAAATGAATAATCAAATAAAAACCCTAACCATTTCTTTAACCAAGGTTTAATTCTTTACACAAACCCTAATTTGCATGTATCATCAAATATGATACAAACAAGTGCACAAAATCATATCGCATATGCAATGCGCACAACCGAGCGAGAAAATCCATTTAAAGTGAACCGATACTAGTTAATGCAAAGTAATATATCAAATATATAATTATGCATTAAATCATTAAATCAACACTTGATTCAATGATCCGGTCATGTCGCACATAACCGACTGGTATCATCAGTAACAACTTATCGAATCAACACTTGATCCGATAACTCGGCTATATCGCATATAACCGATCAATGTCACATCGCGAGAATCGAATACAGTATCACATACTGGTATTATTCTCGGTCCCGCACATATCTCATATGCGCTCCTATTTCGTTTCGCTTGAGCCAGGAAACCTCTGTGTAGGACTCTAAAGACTCGTCAATACGCCGGCAGCAGGTGATGATCATATCAATCACCCACAAGCCGCAAGCGGTCTGCTAAACGTAACGGCCATCCGGGTATTGAGCGATCAGAAGATCGACGAGCAAGCCCGCTCACACTCCTGCGAATCCAACCAGTAACACTTACCGTACGGTCCGGTCTGTTCGTCTGATATGTCGCATATCTCGCCTAGGGGTGGTAAACGTCAGACCCCAATAGCTCGATAAGTCATGCCGACGTAGGGTCCATAACATTCGTGAAACTACTGATAACTCTTACCAGTATATCACTGCAACCCTGGCCAGGGATTTCCTGTTATGGCCAGTCGAGCATAGCACAACATCAACCCCCAATACCGGGAGAGACGAATCCCCTCCTATCGCTCATTGCCTCCATGTGAATCGGGACTGTACCCAAAAACCACCTGTTTGCACAACTCAGTAGAGCCGTGGTAGGATGGAAATCAAAGCACAGTGGGAGACACACAAGACTCTATGACGATCTCGGGTCAACAGACTAAGCGTACCAGTGTCACCAGAGAACTGCCATCTGACGTGAGGTATAATACCATCTGGGAGTTCTCGGCGAGTCCGTTCAGTGTACCCAGTCTCTACTGAGCACCCGCATACCATCTCCGATGTCAAACACCAATGGATATGGGATCATCCATCGCCCATCGCATGGGTCGAGAAGATATACGCTAGTCTACTCTGGAATATCGATGCCCCGTCTCGATATTCCCTCGACTAGGAACATTTCCAGGATGTACTCATGGACTATCCAGGCCCCGCTAGTATGATCTGCATCATAGTCCTGGAAGTCGAGTACACATCCTAAGGGCTTTATCAACATGTAATCAGAGAGACAGAAAGTATACATGTTAAGACAAAGTGCAACCAGATAGCGTACTATCATGTCGAGCAAGAAAGTCCTTCCTATATATGTCCCAGCATCCACTACAATATACATCCAATGTACAGTAATGGCCTCTAGGGCATACATATAACTAACAATCTCCCACTTGCACTAGGGCCAACTGTAGCAGTGGTTGCAGTATCACATACTCAACCATCCCCTAAATTGTCTCTCTTTGGGAAAAGGCCTTCATGTGTTGATCCGCCGTGTTGTCCTCTGAGTCTACTCTCCTAACCTCGATCACCCTGGAGATCTACTATCTCTATGATCAGGTGATGCTGCCTCAGAATATGTCTGGGTCACTGATGGGACCAGGGTTCCAGGGCCAAAGCCACAGTTCCATTGTCACACAATGGTAGGAACCTAGTTCATCCTATGAACCAATATACACCCAAACTGCCTCTTTGGTAGTATCTTTAATAGCGATGTTACCAGCCTTTATCGTCTAGTTTGCCACGGTATCTAGCTTGGAACTCTTCCAACATACCGTCCCTTTACTGAGGGTAAAGACAGTGCCTGTGACTGACATTCAGTCGTCTTTATCACCCTGGAACACTTCCAGTGATTCTCCCCAGGATCGATTGATACAATCTCACTATACCTAGTGAGAACCCTAATATCCCTTTAGATCTATCTCATAGGTCCAAATCTCAGGATTTAGGAGGTATCATCTTTATCCTATTTGGAGAATCCTTGTGATAATAGGAGATTGACCGATCATAGTATAGGAAACTCTTTTCCTATCAAGAGTATGTTGTCTACGTACAATACGAAGATGACTACCTTACTCTCTACTACCCTTTTGTATATACAAGGTTCGTCTACCATTTTGATGAAGTCAAACACTTTGACTATGACATCAAAACAGACGTTCCAACTCCGCGATGCCTGCTTCATTGTGTAAAGCAACTTGCACACGTTTCCGCTGCTCCTACTGTTTACGAAGCCCTCTGGCTGTGTTCTTATAGACGTTCTCTTCTAAATCAGTATTTAGAGAAGCAGTCATGGCACCCAACCGCCAGATATCGTAGTCATGGTGTGTAGCCGTGGTAAGTAGGATCTGGATAGACTTAAGCATAGCTACTGGAAAAAGGTTTCATCATTATCCACGCCTGGTCAATGACGAAAACCTTTAACAAGTCTAGCTTTGAAAGTCTCAACTTTTCCATCTACACCAAGTAATCTTCCCAAGATATACTTGCTCCTGATGGGGATTTAACCCTTCAGATATAGCAGCTAAAGTCCATGCTTTGCTGGTGTACATGGATTCCATCTCAGATCGCTAAGCATCCAGCCATTCTTACGGAGTCCCTACTCTCGATGGCCTGCTCGAAACTAGTTGGGTCATCATCTCATGATGCAATCCTTGCTCCCACTGTCATCGAGAAACCGAGGTATCTCTCAGGTGGGTGAGGAACCCTACTAGATCGGCGGAGAGGCTGAGGTTCGTCGGAAACTATTGAATCCTTTGGTTCTGTCAAATCATTAGCATTTTTGTACAGCTGGAACCTTTCCAGTTCTACAGAACTGACCTTGCCTCGATCTTGTCCGGATTTTGCTTTTGACATAGGCCGGACAATCCCAAATCTTAACTTACTTAAGAGATAGGAGCTTCCCACACCATATCGTATATGGAGTGGTAGGCACTGATTTGATTCAAACCTAATTCAATAGGTATGCAGCTTCTCAAGTGCATAACCCCAAAAGGAAACAGGTAACTCAGTAGTACTCATCATAGAGCACACCATATCTAATATTGTGCAATTGCTCCGCCCTGATACACCGTTGTGCTGTGGTGTATTCAGAGGAGTAACACTGAGAGAGAATCTCATTCTCCTTTAGAATAGTCCAGGAATTCTATGCACAAGTATTCTCTTCCCTGATCTTATCATAGGACATAATACTTATACCCGTATTTTGGTTCTCTACTTCTAACTTACATTCTGTGAATACCTCAAAAGGTTCGGACTTATGTTTCAACAGGAACATATGACTGAATCTTGAGAGATTATCAGAGAATATAATGAAGTATAAAGAACCAGTCCTGGCATGTGTAGACAGGAGACCTTA
Organism: Agapanthus africanus; assembly: GCA_030015575.1. Lineage (NCBI taxonomy): Eukaryota > Viridiplantae > Streptophyta > Magnoliopsida > Asparagales > Amaryllidaceae > Agapanthus > Agapanthus africanus. The sequence goes on from CM057351.1 coordinate 9,080,425, forward strand.
TATACATCATCATGTAACAGTCCCAAGAGTTTACCAACTCTTCCTCTGTTTCCAATAAACAGAGCTATGGTCATCTTATCTTTGTGACATGACTGGCAAGTTTCACAAGATGTAAATTCAAACTGATTTAAATATACATCTAAATGTAACTTCAGCCAGTCGGGTCGCATTGACATGACCTAGTCTACAATGCCTCAAGAAGAATTCGTTCATTTCTGAACTCTTCCTCTTGTGTGTGTTCTGTATACGAGGAACTGTAGCTTGATTTAGAACGTCAATGCTTTTGGATAACGTGCCTGAACCGATCAACTTTTGATATAGGAAATGTTCAAAAGATTATCCAACAATACAAAATTATATCCTTCTTTACTAATAAAGAGACTGATATGATTTTGTATATCAGGTTCGGTATCTAACAGCATTTGTTCAGAATCAATGTATTCGTAATACAGGGTGACAGTGACCAACAGACTTGGCTGCAACACTTGCCCCGGTTTCTGTCTCATGAAACTTATCACCCGTTCTCAGTTTTTCTACCTTTTTGTAGCCCTATGTAACAGATTACATATCTGGGATCCTGATCCGGTATCATATACCCAGGATGCAGAGGATACTGAGAAACAGTTCTTTATAATGAACATACCCGAAGGAGATGCATCATATGCACTTTCTTCGTTTGGGCGGCATAGGAATTCTGGTATTCCCCAATTTCCTGCTCTGTCTTATAACAATTATAAGTTGGAGCGGGACCAACGTTCCCCAGCTCAGTATAACAAGCGGGTTCGGTCAAAATTCCGTTTTATTATCTTGATTAAGGCGTGATATGGTCGCTACCAGGAGAGAGAGAGAAGAAAACACTCTGCGTGCGCTCTTGCAAGATCAGATTGGTTATTTATTTTATCTAATCAGGATGGCTCCCACTGTTTTTATCAAATCTTCCTTCAAACCCTAAAAGGAAAGACTAGCCGGAATTAATTACACTCTACAAGTTCGCCAATCTTTCAGCCAGGCCAGTGTTGGTACTTTGAGGGAGGTTCCCCGTGCTTTCGCACGGACCTAATTACAGTAAACCTCGTTTTCCCAGAGGCGTAACCCCGTTGACACCTTTCTAGACACCTACTTGATCGGCTAATTGTAAAGTGCAAAACTCTCCCAGGAGTAACAATTACTCGCAGTGGGTATCGGGATCCAACTATCACATAGGAGGTATGCAATCTCATTGCAAATTTCAACACTTGAAACTCCCGATAAAGGTTTTTACCCCTAGCACTTATGACCTTAACTATGGTCAACAAATCATAAGTACTAGTCAAGTTCTACCCGTCATTTCGTGATTAATTAGACCCACCCACATGACCCTTAACTAAGGTCAACAAAGTCACGCGACTGTCCTAACTAATCGCATCATATGCGGTGTAGGAAGACATCACTTAGCTACCGTACACTGTGCCTTGACTATGGTCAACAAACACAGCACGAATACTAAGTACTCTACTTCCTAAAATGACGGAGGGTTGCGAATGGTTTTTGTGAAAACCTTTAACGCTTTGAACTTGATCTCGTTGCGGAATCAAATGGTTTTAAATGGAATGTTTTTGAGGCTTTTCTATTTTTGCTAAAGGGGTCACTCCCGGTGAAGGGATCGTCGGCCCTTTCCTCGTCGAATGAGGTGCGGGATATATCATATATATCACTGTGCAAAGCAGAAACTATAGAAGCTATCAAAAGACAAACCGAGGGTTGTAGCATCTGCCAGTTATTGCTAAAGGAGTCACTCCCGGTGAAGGGATCTCGGTCCTTTCCCTATCGAATAAGGTGCAGGATGTTCTATAATGAACACCGCGATGCAAAGCAAGAACTGTAGCTACCTGTTTTATTTTGAAATTCGATTCCACAACATCAATTAGGTTTATTTTCTTTCTTTAATCTCATTAATGAATATCCCATCATTTAAGTCCACCTAACCATCACAGATAAATATAACGTACGCTTATGCCATCCGCATTCGCCTCGATGTCCCGTCTGCACCGTTAGGTTAGGTAACTAACGCCAGAGCGAGGCAGGGCTAGCGCGGGTGTAAAACATAAGCAACGTCTATATAATATATCATATATACTATATATAATACCTGTCACAGAACATCACATAATCACAGATAAAACACAGCAGAAGAAACATATGAAATATTGGATATACTAGGACGTCCGTGTTTTCAATACGAGCCAGTATAAAACACGGATTCCACGGTCGTGATGAATAGCCAATCCCACACCCCTAGACCCCTACGAGAGCGGCAAGCAACCCTACCAATTCTAGGGTTAGGAGACCCGGACTCGACTCCTCGAGATGGTCTCCCACTGGACCCTAGAACCCGGTTACTTGTGCTCCCCTCCTTGGGTCTATCCTAGTGCAGAAAAGTAAATAATATACAACAACGGTGACAACTTCCGCAACCTGGAAGTGCCCCAATAAAAGAATATTACATACAAGTTTTTACATGAATGAAAATGAAAAACACTCATCTCACATAAAAACCCCCGGCTATTCAAACACGACGATCCAATATAATATATCCTTGCAACACATAACATCACATGTCATCAACGTAAGTAAATATGCGCATCCCAATTGTCGTTGACATATAGCAACGAAACCGGCGATATCACATATTACACTTACGGTCACAGAAAAGAAAGTGTAAAACTACAACAGTTGGAATCCGCAACTTCCTCAGACATCGCATGCCTGACCAAATAAATTACTTTAGACATCGCATGCCTAACAATTATAAACCCCGCATTTTAGTCTCATTATCGAAAACTCTTTTCAATATCAAGTCGGGCAATTCAACAGGATTCCCGACATTCTGATCGAATACTCGTCGCAAACTTCAGTAGGCGGCCGCACCCCCGATACCGTCGACGAAGTGCACCAAGGCGGAACACCGCTGCCGCGAGCACCCGAACGGATGCTTTCGGCGACGGGGTTCTCCTACAGTCACTTGGTCGGGGCTATGGAGTGAGGCTGTCTATTAAGTTTACCCGGCGAATATCCGCGTACGCTACGTGATTGCGACGGACTTTTGATCACATCAAAATTCCGTGGCAACCGATCAAGTGAGACTAAACTGCTAGATTTACAACATTCATTCAGCTATCTCATAACAATTGTGAATTCCAATTATTGTATCATATTCCAGATAAATAGAAAATGCTAAACTTTTCGATCGAACAATCGAACACCCAAGTTTTCCCAATATAGATCAACACATGAAACAAGTCTAACAACATTCAGTTCGTACTTCAGTACCAGCGGTCCAGCCGTAGAAGGGTCAAGCCAACGCCTCACATGTGGCACGCCGTACTGCCCCAAACCCGAAGGTTCAAAGGGTAGTTCAAGACGGTCACATAATCGAGTTAAGGTTTGTTTTCTTCTAGAGGTACCATCGTGTTACTTGCACTACTTAGAACGTGATTAAACTACAGAAATATCCAACACTTGGAAATTTCCCGACAGGGGAAAAATTGGGTATTTATATCCGGTCGAACTTTTTAACATAATCAAAAAAAATTATCCGGAACGACACATAGACAAAGTTTGACAATCCGATCGAATGTATGAACTCCCAATACAACCCAAAATACTCAACTCTTTATTTCAGATTAAAAATTCCCAGGAAAACCAGCACTGAAAAATAGGAGTTACTGTGCAAAATTGAGTGCCTAATAAGACAAAACGGCGGCGGAAGGGCCGCATTAGCACGATAATGCCGCGGTTCCGCCGCACTTTAGAAAGATCATTAGGTAATTTTTGCATCGTAATTCTTAGATTTACCTGATGATTTTTCTGCATATTTTTAATTTGCAAAAATCCACATTTTACAAAAAAGTACAGAGAGCAATTTGGAAATCGGATTTCGGTTCGATCGGACTTCAAACTCCGTCTACGCTTCGCCTAAGGCTCTAGCTAGGCTCTGATACCACTGTAGGGTTCCTAGACACTCTAGTGAAGTCTCACAAGTGATCAAATATGCACAAATCAAATTTTACGGGTGCCTACAAACCCGACTACGGATCGTTTGCTAGATATTTAGGCGAAACAAGCAAACTAGTTAACATTTTAACTAAGGGAACGGGTATACAACCTTTGTAGATCCGGTCCACCACCTCCACGGCTCCGCAATGAAGTCCCCTCGCTGTCCAAATCATTTCTTGGGCTCTAGCGTCGGCATCATCGAAGAATGGGCGGGCTAGGTCGTCGATGTCCATGCCGAAGATGATCTACGTCGAGGCATCGCTAGATCAAGCTCCACCTTCACCTTGCCATGAAAACTTGTGAAGGAAACACACTCTACTACTTGGCAAGAGGTAGAGGATGAAGAAATAGGAAGAGGGTAGACTTTAGTTTTGGATTTCTCACTCTTTTCCAACAATCACCATTGATGGAGCTTGGTTTTCTTTAAAGAAGAATGAAGAAGAAGAAGAGCAAGAAGAAGATAAGTATTATGATAAGAATAAAAGAATAAATAAAAATCCATTCTTATCATAATTCTCACCATGGTTAGGTGTAGAGAATTAACTTGAGTTAATTGAATTGGTTAGGGTTAAGCATGAGACAAAATGGTGACTAAGTCAAAAGTTCATGAAGCTTCATGAAAGAAAACAAAAGAAGCCACCATTCTATTTTATGCAAATTATTTTCCAAAAATAAAAAAAAATGAATAAATGAATAATCAAATAAAAACCCTAACCATTTCTTTAACCAAGGTTTAATTCTTTACACAAACCCTAATTTGCATGTATCATCAAATATGATACAAACAAGTGCACAAAATCATATCGCATATGCAATGCGCACAACCGAGCGAGAAAATCCATTTAAAGTGAACCGATACTAGTTAATGCAAAGTAATATATCAAATATATAATTATGCATTAAATCATTAAATCAACACTTGATTCAATGATCCGGTCATGTCGCACATAACCGACTGGTATCATCAGTAACAACTTATCGAATCAACACTTGATCCGATAACTCGGCTATATCGCATATAACCGATCAATGTCACATCGCGAGAATCGAATACAGTATCACATACTGGTATTATTCTCGGTCCCGCACATATCTCATATGCGCTCCTATTTCGTTTCGCTTGAGCCAGGAAACCTCTGTGTAGGACTCTAAAGACTCGTCAATACGCCGGCAGCAGGTGATGATCATATCAATCACCCACAAGCCGCAAGCGGTCTGCTAAACGTAACGGCCATCCGGGTATTGAGCGATCAGAAGATCGACGAGCAAGCCCGCTCACACTCCTGCGAATCCAACCAGTAACACTTACCGTACGGTCCGGTCTGTTCGTCTGATATGTCGCATATCTCGCCTAGGGGTGGTAAACGTCAGACCCCAATAGCTCGATAAGTCATGCCGATGTAGGGTCCATAACATTCGTGAAACTACTGATAACTCTTACCAGTATATCACTGCAACCCTGGCCAGGGATTTCCTGTTATGGCCAGTCGAGCATAGCACAACATCAACCCCCAATACCGGGAGAGACGAATCCCCTCCTATCGCTCATTGCCTCCATGTGAATCGGGACTGTACCCAAAAACCACCTGTTTGCACAACTCAGTAGAGCCGTGGTAGGGTGGAAATCAAAGCACAGTGGGAGACACACAAGACTCTATGACGATCTCGGGTCAACAGACTAAGCGTACCAGTGTCACCAGAGAACTGCCATCTGACGTGAGGTATAATACCATCTGGGAGTTCTCGGCGAGTCCGTTCAGTGTACCCAGTCTCTACTGAGCACCCGCATACCATCTCCGATGTCAAACACCAATGGATATGGGATCATCCATCGCCCATCGCATGGGTCGAGAAGATATACGCTAGTCTACTCTGGAATATCGATGCCCCGTCTCGATATTCCCTCGACTAGGAACATTTCCAGGATGTACTCATGGACTATCCAGGCCCCGCTAGTATGATCTGCATCATAGTCCTGGAAGTCGAGTACACATCCTAAGGGCTTTATCAACATGTAATCAGAGAGACAGAAAGTATACATGTTAAGACAAAGTGCAACCAGATAGCGTACTATCATGTCGAGCAAGAAAGTCCTTCCTATATATGTCCCAGCATCCACTACAATATACATCCAATGTACAGTAATGGCCTCTAGGGCATACATATAACTAACAAGGACTCCACAGTCCGATGTTAGTTTTAAGACATCGCGGTCAAGGTTAAGGACCTCATAGTCCGTGGATTTAAGGACTCCACAGTCCGATGTGTGGTTGCGGGGACCCGTCACCTCTTTGAAGACGTTGAGGAATTACAATGTCAGGTATCAAAGGAGTGAAGAGATGTACCCTTAAACCAAGCTAGAATCAGTACATAATCAGGGTGGTTGATCGTTAGTTTTAAGACATTACGGTCGAGGTTAAGGACATCATAGTCCGTGGATTTTAAGGACTCCACAGTCCGGTGTTTGCTCTGGATGCTTCACACGGGTTCATTGCCGTGCTTGGCGAGGACCAGGCTCCGCCCTGGGCGTTTTCCGCGGGGTCAAAGAGTGACGTTATCCGCGTTCCACGTAACCAGGAATTTTGCACTAGATGCTTCACACAGGTTCACTGCCATGCTCGGCGAGGACTAGGCTCCGCTCTGGATGCTTCACACGGGTTCACTGCCGTGCTCTGTGAGGACCAGGATCCGCTCTGGACGTTTTCCACAGGGTCAAAGAGTGACGTTATCCGCGTTCCACGTAACCAGGAATTTTTCACTAGATGCTTCACATGGGTTCACTGCCGTGTTTGGCGAGGACTAGGCTCCGCTCTGGATGCTTCACACGGGTTCACTGCCGTGCTTGGCGAGGACCAGGCTCCGCTCTGGGCGTTTTCCGCGGGGTCAAAGAGTAACGTTATCCGCGTTCCACGTAACCAGGAATTTTGCACTAGATGCTTCACACGGGTTCACTGCCGTGCTCGGCGAGGACTAGGCTCCACTCTGGATGCTTCATACGGGTTCACTGCCGTGCTCTGCGAGGACCAGGATCTGCTCTGGACGTTTTCCACGGGGTCAAAGAGTGACGTTACCCGTGTTCCACGTAGCCAGGAATTTTTTTGATTGTATTTGCATTTCACGGAATTGGGACTTGACTTTTCGGTGATCAGTATATCGCCGAGCCATGGAACTGGGAGTTGCCGCTGTTCCGTTTCGCTTGGAGTTGTGTTCGTTGTTACGAGACGAGTGTTAAGATGATCTCTAGGTCACTTGTGGCCCGTCGAGATTTGGCTTCTTCTTATGATGAGACCTGGGGAGGAGTATGGTCCCTTTTTTGTTTACGCCCTTGGATTGTATACAGGGTGTGATGGAACATCACCTGTAGGGCATAAATTAAAAAATTTTATTTTATTTTATTTCTTTTTCCGCGATGCTCTATCATTTCAGCTTCATATCACGAAGGTCGCGATTGCCCAATCATTTCGGCTGTTTTTCGCGGTGCCCAATCATTTCGGCTATTTATTTCATTTTTACTCGCTGTTTTTTTATTGCGAGTTGCCCCATCATTTCGGCTATTTTGCGTGCATACATTTTTAATTGCTGCTTTTTATTTCAAGTTGCCCCATCATTTCGGCTATCTCGTATGCACGTGCGGCCTACTGGCTTTTCGCCATAAACCTGAAATTAGACACAGATTTCGGCATCAGCACCGCTACAACTGGGATATGGCCAGGAGCGAATCATCATCTGCCTCTGTCGATGTTGAACAAAGGTGGCTTAGCAAACAGGGTTAGGGTCCCGTCGACTAAGGCTTTCGACTTCATGAGCCGTAAGGGTCTCACGAAGGTATTTCTCCCTACAAGTCGTGAGGATCTCATAGGTGTATTTTCTCCCTAGGAATCGTGAGGATTCCTAAGTATATGTTCCTCTGTAATTCGTAAGGATCTTACAAGAGGGCTTTCTCCTTATAAGTCGAGAGGACTCATAAGGGTTGTTCACCATAGGGACATCCCCTAGTCACGGGTAGGACTTTGCTGGGAAGATGCTTATTCGCGCCCGTGGATTGTATACAAGGGTCAGTATTGAGCCACTTGTAGGGCAATATCGAAGGTTGTGGGGGTTGCTTAAGCACATGTTTAGGTCTCTATAACTTAAGACTTTCAAATCTTATGAGCCGTGAGGGTCTCATAAGAGAGTTCTCCTTACGAGTCGTGAGGATCTCGCAAGTGTATTTTCTCCTTAGGAACCGTGGGGATCCCTAAGTGTGCTGCTCCCTTGTGAGTCGTAAGGATCTCACGGGGGTGGTTTCTCCTTACAAGGTCGAGGGGACCTTATAAGTGTCTTTTAACGAGGTTGCGCCCTTTCGGGTTTTCACAAACACTCGCCGGTAGTCCTGCTGTTTTTACTCACGGAGCCCTTTCGGGTTTTCATCCGTGCCCATTTTGCTTGTGGACATACCGTTTTTATTTTATATTTATTTTTTTTATTTATTTATTTTCTTCTTCTCTTTTTTTTATGAGGTCGCGCCCTTTTGGGTTTTGATGAACACTCGCTAGTAGTCCTGTTGTTTTTACTCACGGCGTCCTTTCGGGTTTTTCATCCGTGCCCTTTTTTGCTTATGGACATACCGTTTTTATTTATTTATATTTTTTTCTTATATTTTTTTTTATCTTGTCAGCCTACGGATGCTGCGGTATTAGTTTAAGGACGTTTCGGTCCGCTATTAGTTTAAGGACGTTTCGGTCCGTCATGGAGAAGGCCGGCTACTGCTTATAAAGCTTGAGCTTAGGAAGATAGCTAGCGGACATAGTCATCGTCATCTACCATTGACCTAGGCTGTGGCTCATTAAGCGTAGTATCTCTTTAGGAAGCGACCGTTTATTGGCCTGAAAGGCCTTTCACCGTGTATGTCCAAGAGTAGATAGGCCCCACCCTGGTAGACCTTATCTATGATGTACGGGCCTTCATAGTTTGGCTCGAATTTTCCCCGTTTGGCGCGATTGGAAATCATAGGCCTTTTGACCACTAGCACGAGTTCGCCTTGGCGGAATGTCCTCGGTCGGGTCAATCTTTCATATGAGCGCGTCATCTTTGCTTTGTAAGCCTCCAGATTTTGTTGCGCTATGAGCCGGGTTTCATCGAGGGCATCAAGCTCCTCAAGCCGCAGGTGAGCATTTTCTTCGTCCGTCAGCTCGCAGTGGACTGCCATTCGTAGAGACGGTAGCTCTATCTCAAGGGGGAGTACTGCTTCTGTACCGAATACCATTGCGTATGGCGTTGTGCTCGTGGCCGTCTTGAACGTAGTTCGGTACGCCCAAAGAACCTCTTGCAGTCTCTCATGCCAGTCCTTCTTATTTCGGGACACCGTCTTTTTTATGATCTTTGTCAAGGTCTTATTGAAGGCCTCGGCCAGACCGTTAGCTCGTGGATTATAAATTGAGGAGTATCTCCAGTCTATATTATGCTGTTGCGCGAAGCGGCTAATCTTATGGCTTCTGTAGGCTGGCCCGTTATCGAAGATAATCCGCCGTGGAGTTCCAAACCGATAAATGACGTGCGTCTTGAAAAAGTGGAGGATATTCTCCGTCTTCACTTCCCTCAACGGTACTGCTTCTGCCCACTTGGAGAAGTAATCAGTCGTCGCCAAGATGAAACGATGTCCCCTGGACGATGCTGGTTCGATGGGGCCGACATGTCAGTTCCCCACATTTCGAATGGCCAGTTAGCCACCGTTGGATGGAGTGGATTTGGATGCTGGTGGATAAAGTCCCCATGAATTTGGCATGAGTGGCACTGCTTCGCATATTCGAGGCAGTCCTGGATCATCGTGGGCCAGTAGGAAACCATCCGTTTAATTTTTAACTTCATCTTCGGGCCTGCTTGATGAGAACCACAGATTCCGTGATGAACTTCCTAAACAACTCTTTCTGCTTCGTCAGGTCCTAAGCATCTCAGCCACAGAGAATCAAACGATCTCCTGTATAGAGTATCGTTGACGAAAGCGAAAGATAAAGCTCGTTTCATGAGCTGATGTCTTGAAGACACTTCTTCGGGCATTCGGTGGGGCTTAAAGTAGTCTATGAAGACTTCCCTCCGGTCCTCAGCCTTCTCACGGTCTTTGATTCGTAGGGTCGTCTGCTCAGTCGCTGCCTTTTCTTCGTATGATTCCGGAGATATTTCTGCTGGGGCGAGCACTCGACGGCTTTGTACCACGATTCTGACGTCATCGAGGTTCTCGTCAGCCAGTTCTTTAGCGAGCTTAGCTAACGCGTCTGCTTTGCTATTTTCCGCGCGTGGTATACTTTCCAGAGTATAGGAGGGAATTTGGGTCAACAGTTTTCGCACCTTTTCACCGTACTTCACCAACTCCGGTTTGCACGTATGGTAGTCGCTGTTTACTTGACTAACGACTAGTTGAGAATCCCCGTATATGAGGAGGTTTTCAATTCCCATGTCAATGGCGATCTCGAGGCCTGCTATCAAAGCTTCGTATTCGGCTTCATTGTTCGTCCTCGGTTCGGTTAAGGAGAAAGCGAAGCGCATTATCCCTCCTTGTGGAGTTACGAAGATGAGGCCTACCCCCGATTTAATCATCGGGGTACTTTGTTTGCGCTTCTTTACGGAGGACGCTCCATCGAAATAAAGTTCCCATCGGGTGTCACCACCGTCGATCGCGTTAAACGTATGTTCATCCGGCAAATCGCAATTTAGAGGAGAACCGGCAGGTACTGGATGCTCAGCAAGGAAGTCGGCGATGGCTTGGCCTTTCACTGCCTTAAGCGGCTGATAGGTTATTGAAAACTCCATCAAGAGCAGGGCCCATTTAGCGAGTCTCCCTGTCAATATGGCCTTTGACATGAGATATTTTAGGGGGTCTACCTTTGATATAAGACGGACTTCATGTGCCAATGCATAGTGCCGGAGTTTTGTTATCGCGAAGATTAATGCCAGGCAGTGTTTTTCGATAGGGGAGTAATTGCTTTCTGCCCCCAGCAGAACTCAACTTAGGTAATAAAGAGCTCTTTCCTTCCCTTGATCATTCTCTTGTGCCCATAATGCGCCTAAGGAACCTTCGAGGGCTGTTGTATAAAGAATAAGAGGTTTTCCCTTGACCGGAGCAGCTAACACCGGCGGGTTCTGCAGGTATTGCTTGATCTCATCTAGTGCGCCTTGGCATTTGTGGTCCCAGACGAACGGAGTTCCCTTCTTCATGAGGTGGCTGTAAGGACGGCACTTGCCTGACAGGTTGGCGATAAACCGCCGGATATACGCGAGCTTTCCTTGGAGAGATCGCAGCTGTTTGAGAGTCCTTGGCGGTGGCATTTCCATGATCGCTTTGATCTTGGACGGATCTATCTCGATACCTCGGTGTCGGACGATGAATCCTAGGAATTTACCCGAGGAGACTCCGAACGCGCATTTGAGGGGGTTCATTTTCAAATTATATTGCCGAAGGCGTTGAAATACGGTCTTCAGATGTTCTAAATGCTCTTCATGTGACATGCTCTTTACTACGAGGTCGTCGATATAGCACTCGACGATTTCATGTATGAAATCATCAAAGATCTTTGTCATGGCTCTCTGATAGGTGGCACCGGCGTTCTTTAGACCGAAGGGCATAACTTTGTAGCAGAATATTCCCAGAGGGGTCCGGAAAGCGGTGTGCTTCTGGTCTTCGGGATGCATCTTTATCTGATTGTACCCTGATGAACCGTCCATAAAGGAGAAAACCTCGTGAGTGGACGTGTTATCTATCATCAGCTCGGTTACCGGTACTGGAAAATCGTCCTTCGGGCAGGCTTTATTGAGATCCCTGAAATCCATGCATATGCGCACCGTCCCATTTTTCTTCATTACCGGGACGATGTTGGCGATCCAGTCAAGATATTGGACTTCTTGGATAAATCCAGAATCGATCAGCTTCTTGACTTCGGCGCTGATACTCATCTCAAGCTCGAGTCGCATCCTTCTCGGCGCCTGCTTGACTGGCTTGATATCCGGGGATATTGCTAATTTATGCACAGCAATCTCTGGATCTAATCCCGGCATCTCAGAATAGTTCCACGCGAAGCAATCTTTATGCTGTAGAAGCACGTTCTTTAACGCAGCCACCCTTTCTTCAGATAGCAGCTCGCTAACGAATGTCGGTCGTGGATCGTCTGCCGACCCCAACTCAATCTTCTTGAGGTTATCTGCAGTAGTATGTATGCCATCTTCTAGTTCTTTCGGAGCTGGTGGAAATTCTGAGATCACCTCGTCATTGCTGTTCTCAAAGCACCAGGGAAGGTCATCCATGTTCTCGGGCTCCTCTTTCAATATTGTAATCATATGACAGGTGCGAATCCGCTTCCGAGATCGATGTGGATCTGGTTCTGCTCTTGCGGCTTTGAGTTCGTGCTTTTGTGGCGGCGTTACCCTCCAGCTGCTGGATAAAGCAAATCTGCCTTGCTGGTACTGGTTTTCGACCCAGTTCTTGAAGGTGAAGCAGTCTTCGATAGGGTGTCCTATGGCTCGGTGATAAGAGCAATAGCCCGGATGAGAAACTTTGTTAGCTTGCTCAGGGTGTTTAGACTCTGGAAGTGCGATCATTTGATGTTTTATAGCGAGCTCAAGTAATTTCTTCGTCTTGTCTCGGTGGAAGGAATACGCTCGACTCATCTTCTTCATGAGAGACAAATTCGGGCCGCGCAATACCCGATCACATAACTCTCTAATCCTGCGTCGTTGTTGTCGGCTCCTTTTTCCGCTTCTTGACCTACTTCAGCCTCTGCGTCGGGCCTTTTGTACAACGGGTTGACAGGGAGGAGCATCTTCGTCTTTTGCGGCCTGTTGAAACAGACGTTGTGTCCTGGCCTTCTCATAGATGGCCATCTCGCGATTGTGGTCTTCCCGAGCCTTTTGACCTGCTTTCCTGATAAGCTTGTCCACTTGTTCTTCAAATGACAGACTCGGCACTTCGCTAGCGGGATCCAGTTTTGATGAGGGGTTGGCATTGCTGGACAGGGCGTTTTCCTCCTCATCGAAGTTATATACGGCGTAGCTACCGTGGATTCGCTCCCGTTTACCGGATCTCACGTATCCAAGGCCGAGTGTTTCTATTCTCCCGTTGGGCAATTTGCGCTGAGTTCCAGGGACATCCCAAATCCTGTTGTAGAACCGAGCTTGTCGAGCAGTCTGTTTTTAGGGTACTCCTTGGCGCTTCAATAGCCTCTTTAGTCCATTTGTGTAGTATCTGGGCAAACGGATGGGTTGGAGCCTGTCGAGTGTAGCATCCGTGCCATGCCATATCTCTTTCTCCACTCTCGTTTCTTTGGATTGGTAGAATAGGATTACCTTTTCACCCTTTCGCCTGTGAGGGACGTAAAACATCTGCAGGTCCTGCACATTGTGAGCTTGAAGTGTGTCGAGATCCTTGTAGTGTTTCCGCGGCACCATGGTGATTTGCAAATTCTGATCATCGCCAGGAGATGCTTGTATTGACGGCCGACTGAAGAACACGGCATTAACCTCATCTTCCGAGTCACTTCCGAAGATCAATATAGGGGCGGACGGTCCCGGGTTGTTGCGCCGAGACGGACCAGCGTAAACTATCTCTTCTCCTTCTTCGGTATCGCTCCCGAAAACAGGGATGGTGGCGGCGGCTTTGTTTTCCGGCTTGCGACACCTTTCTGTATCCTCGAAATCTGGCAAAAAGTACTTCGCATCTTCGTACTTAAAGACTTCGTTCACTGAAAATGGGTTCAGCTCACCTGTTACGGTATACTCGAAACCATCCTTAAAGTACTTCATACACTGATGCTGTATAGAAGGGATGATGTTGTACTCGTGTAACCAAGGACGACCGAGCAAGGCGTTGTAGCAGGTCTTGGCGTCAATGACGTGAAACTTGATGTCCGTGACGAGCAGTCCGAAGCGTAATGTTAGTATTACAGGTCCGAGAGTCCGTGATGACTGGGAGTCGAAACCGGAGCTGGTAATTTTGTCACGAGCGAGGTGTTGTACGCTCATGCAGATTTCCTTCAACACCCGAACATTGAGGAGATTGACGGGGGATCCATTATCCACCAGGATCTTGCCTATCTTGATATCTTGGCAATATCCGGAGACATATAGGGGGCGGTTGTGGTCGCACGTCCCGGGGAGAAGGTCTTCGTCACCGAAAGTGATGTCGGCCGTGCGCACTTCTTCCAGTTCATCCCACTTCTTCCAGTTCATCCTTCATCCTTTCTGTGGCGAGGAAGGCTTGGAATTGCTCGGGTTCTTGTAACGCCTTAATTAATGAATCTCTCGCTTCTTTTGATAGTAGGAGGGCGTCGAGAATGCTGAGCTGAGAAGGTAGCTTCCTTAGGTGCGCTAGGATGTTGTAATCCACCTTACTCTTCCTGGGAGGATCTTTGGCAGCCAACTCTTTCGTGACATGGTCATCTAAGGTGATATCCTCAGTGACCTTCTCCTTTCCCTTATCTTTTCTATTCGCAGGTCCGAGATTCTTTTCCGGGAGCATGCGATTGCGCAGCTGAATGTTTTCGTAGGCCTCTAGTTCTTCCTCTTTCCCTAAAACGGATTCCTTAAAGAGAGAGCCCAGAGCAATTTCTTCATCAGAGTCGCTTCCAAAGGTGAGAACTTGTGACCTTCCGGCGTTAACCGTGTAACAATTGCCGGCAGTTCTTTTGTGTTCTTCGGCCGTACTTCTTCGTTCCCGACGAGTCTTGCGTTTCATGCAATTAAAATGTTGCCGGTGAGCAACATATCCTTGCCACCGCATCTTAAAAGCGTCGCACTCCTCAGTGGGGTGCGAAATTTTCCGATGATATGAGCAATAATTAGGGTGCCTTTCCGCTCCATTGAGCGTGTTTTCTTCTGAGGGTGGTAGCTTCATTCCCATTGACATGGCTTTGGCAAACCTTTTCCTCGTCTTGAATACGTTTTTATTCGCATCGGATGTCTTTCGATCTGGCGGGAGTGCTTCGACTCTTTCGTTTAGTCGCCTGCGCTTGGCTCCTTCTGATGCAACCATCTCACGCTCCTGATCGGCTTTACTCTTCAAACGAATCTCGTCTAGAAAGGCGTCGATCATTTCATCTGTTGGCCATACAAGTTCTGGCTCAGGCTGTGCCCCTAGTTCCTCAGTGCCAGGAGCTTTCTCATCTTCCGAGTGGGAAATCACATGACAAATCGCCACATATTCCTCGGATTCATCCGATGAGCTCTCTCCATCATCTTCCTCCTGAAAGACGTGGTTGAGGAACTCTTGCAGCGTGATGGGAGTCCGCGCCTTCTGATTGTACTCCTCCAGCGCGTCAATCTGTTTCTGTAAATCCGTGCGCTTGTCTCCAGGCTTCACGAGCTTTTTGGATTTCTTCTTCTTTTTCTTCGAAGATTTTGACGGTTGGGTGTGAGTATTCGGGCCATCACCACAAGTCTTTGTAGTTGAGCGCGGCTTCAACATCCCTTCGATGATTTGAGGTTCAAGCGGGTCCTTCCATTCGACCGCCGGGCACGCCTGAAGGTCCCTCAGCATTCTTTTGGTTTTAGTTGACAGCACGACCTCCCATGGAGCTTCTTCAATAAAGGAACAGGTTGCCCCCGGTGTATCTGCTTTCTTAGGAGTATGCGGCTGTGGCGGGTTCACCTTCCACTTTTCGGATAGTGTAAACTTCCCCTGGAGGTATTGATCTTCAATCCATCCTTTAAAAACGAAGCATTCCTCAATCGGATGGCGTACCGTTTGATGGTAGGGGCAATAGTTGGGGTTATTCACCTCAATGGGTTGTGGCGGTCGCCTTGGATTTGGCAGGTTTATAAGTCTGTTGTACTGCCAGCTCGAATAACCGTTTCGTCTTATCCCGCGGGAACGAGTAGGGGCGCTTCATCTTCTCATTGTAATACCGCCGCCTTTCTTCCAGCTGATCCGCCAGCTTTGGGGCACTGGGTTGTTGCTGTGCGTTCGCAACGAAGGTTGCTTTCCCTTTACCCTTGTCATTCCGAGGTTCTGGCTTCGGCGGAGGCGGCCTGTGACCCATCTGGTCCATCTGGGCCAACTTGTCAATTAGAGCCTGGAATGTGGTTGGCTTAAAGAACATCATGAACTGGGAGATGGTTGCATGAGGGACTAGGGTACCCACGAACATGCCCACCGCAGGCGCTTCCTCAATGCGCTGTTCGCATTTCGTCCTTAAATTTCGCCAGCGTATAGCATACTGGACCCACGTTTCGCCTGGTTTCACCTTGGCATTAATCAATGCCGTTATTGGAGTGCGTTCGCTGGCGCTTGCGAATCGCTGAGTGAATAGCAACTCCATTTGAGCGAAAGTCTTGATAGAATCGTTCGGGAGTTCCGAATACCATTCGAACGCCATTTCTGATAAGCTGCCCACGAATTGGCGAAGCAACAGTTTATCATCACTGCCGGTGTTACCGCAAAGGGCCCTGAACTGGGCAACATGTTGGTGGGGATTGCCGGTCCCCTTATACACGTGGAATTTTGGTATTGTATAACCCGACGGATATTTGATTTGGTCGTACCAGCTCGGATATGGTCGTCCCGTTTTTACGACTTGACCAGCTGCCTCAATTGCATGATGAACCCAGATTTGTTGGGCTATATAGTCATCCAAGTCAGCCTTAGAGATTGTCTCCTCCTTGGCCGTTGAGAGAGCCGGTGGCGGATTTGACGTTTCTCCCTTGTCGTCTTCAAGGACGATCGGAGGATCCTCAGCAGGTGGGTCTTGTTGAATCATCATTCCCACCATGTCCTGGAATAAGTGGGCTATTTGCTTTATATTGGCCGCTTGTTCTGCAGCCTCTCTATCTTTCTTTTCCAGTATCCTCCGGAGGAACTCGGCGTTGGTTTCCTGTTCTTGTTGCTGATCCGAGGACGCCTCGGGGCTTTCTTTCGGTCCAGTAAGCGCGGTCATTGCGATCATCATTTCCTGGAGCTTCTGCTGTTGCTCCTGAGCTTTGGTCACCGACCGTGTAAGCGGTCTATGACCTGTAGACGCACGGTTGTCTTCCTTCCCCGATGCCATGTATACAGTATGGACCATCCAGCCCCCAGCCTTAGGGCGTCTGGGCTCAGCGCTTTTAGCTTTCGTTGCAGGCCCGGGGGTCCTCTCTGGCCTCTTCTTTTTATGAGCAGTGGAAGTTAAGGGTGCCGTTGAAGTGGGCACCCAGACAGCTTTTCGTGGTTTAGCCTGGTGACTGACTTCCTGTTGGATTTTCAACTTCTTGTGCTGGTGGGAGAAATTTGGATCGATCACCGAGTCTCGGGTCTGCCGCCAGACTTTATAGATTTGAGAGGACAGTCGCTGAGGAGATTGGGGCTGTTCTGGATTTACTTCTATAGCCTTTTTCAGCAGAGGGGGAGACCTCTTTAGCACCACGGTAGGAGATTTCCTACGCACCTTATTTAGCATCTCAAAGCTGTTCCCAGTTGGAACAACAGCATTACCTTCTACCATCGGGGCTGGAGGAGTTAGCCCAGGAGGGGAGTTGCCTCCGGCCTTCCTCACTCGGTGCCAGTAACGACGTCGAGCGCATCGTGCTGATGGAACCGGCTTAGTGAGGGCGATAATCTCGTCTT
This sequence comes from Agapanthus africanus, assembly GCA_030015575.1. Lineage (NCBI taxonomy): Eukaryota > Viridiplantae > Streptophyta > Magnoliopsida > Asparagales > Amaryllidaceae > Agapanthus > Agapanthus africanus. The sequence goes on from CM057351.1 coordinate 9,098,021, forward strand.
TCCCCCTGTATAGATGAAGGGTCGCCGCTGATGTTAGCCTGTCAAAGACCGATGCCCTTTGGGTAGCAGGAGCGGGAGCTGGAGCCGTCAATCTTGTAAAGACTGACTTTTTGGCAGGGGAAGCCGCCTTGACGACTTTAGGAGCAGGACTGGTTACTTTTTTCGGAGCAGCCTTCTCTGGGATTGTAGGCCCCATCGCGGGTCCACAGGAGCTCTGGCCCAATCTGGAGAAGACTGAGGCACTGGTGTTGGGCGACCCGTTGAGAGGGGCCGTGGTAGGCGTAAGCCGATCGAAGACCGACTTCTTAGGAACTTCCGGCGTTAGCACAGGAGCGGTAAAGCTCATTGGCAGGAGCATGGTCCCGAAAAACAATCCTGTGGTGGCTCGAGTGACCTGTTCCACGGGCATTGTGAACAGCGAAGCAGCTTGAGGCCCGTAGGCTACACCTCCTGGCGAGGCGGAGCGCTGGTTGCAGTTGCAGTTGGAGCAGTTGTCAGCCATTGATCCTTTTTCTTTCTACAGCAAACGAAACACCAAGTCTTAGTACTTCGAAACCCAAGGGCAACCATTAGCAAACCGCGATTGGTTCGCGAATACGACACACGAAGTATGGAGTGGAAAGAGGAAAAGGTCCCACCGGGGGTGCCAGAATCTGTTCCCCTCCGAATGACAGCGCGACAGGGACGTCTTGCCTGAGATTCGGGGGCAGATGCTAATTGGTGCTATCCGTCCACCTCTCCGAAGATGCCAAGTTGATTTATGGCACCGTGTATCGAAGGTTTAAACGGATGCGTCCGATGTAGCAGACTTCGTCAGATTCCCCCTCGCTTGAGGGGTTTTTGATTGTGGGGACGCTCTTCCCTGCAGGCGCAAGCCCCTGCAGTTAATTATGCTACCGCGTCGCGGTAACCACTTTCTCCTTCTCCAGATGGTCACTTCGTGTCGTGTGTGTTTATTTTGTGTTTAGTTGCCTGTGGATTGTATACGGGGACTGAGTTATGTCGTCGCCCGTAGGGCGTGGACTAGTCCAAATCCGTATTATCTTAGATTTGGGTTTGGGGGTTTTGGGTTTAAGGATACGTTAGCCTCATTCGAGACTAAGATCGACTTAAACATTTGTTAAGGATACGTTAGTCTAGTTTTCAGACTAAGATCAACTTAACGGGATCGTTTAGATCCAACAATAGAGCAATTAAGGGAGCCCTGTTGTTTAGTTTAGTGACATTGCGGTCAATAAGTAGTTTAAGGACATTTCGGTCTAGTGTTAGTTTTAAGACGTTGCGGTCAAGGTTAAGGATGTCGTAGTCCGTGGATTTAAGGACTCCACAGTCCGATGGTAGTTTTAAGACATCACGGTCAAGGTTAAGGACCTCATAGTCCGTAGATTTAAGGACTCCACAGTCCGGCGTTAGTTTTAAGACATCACAGTCAAGGTTAAGGACCTCATAGTCCATGAGTTTAAGGACCCCACAGTCCGTCATTAGTTTTAAGACATCCCGGTCAAGGTTAAGGACCTCATAGTCCATGAGTTTAAAGACCCCACAGTCCGTATCAATATGTGGTCATCGGGACCCGTCACCTCTTTGAAGACGTTGAGGAATTACAACGCCAAGTATCAAAGGAGTGAAGAGATGTACCCTTAAACCGAGGTAGATTAAATAATCTTTGGCCCAATTTGGAACCAAGACCAATTAATTATATTATGAGCCCATTGGCTCAGTTGAATTTGAATTAAGGACTTATGGCCAGCTTGGGCTAAGTCCAATCATGTTTAGGATATTGGCCCTCTGTTGGTCCATTAGAGGAGAGGGTTTGCCTCTAGACACTTAGCCAATGGGGCTAAAGTTAGTGTTAAACACTAAAGATCAACCAGTGTTGAACACTGAGAATGAGATTGACAAGTTAGTGTTTAACACTAAAAGATAGTTAGTGTTAAATGCCAGCAACAGGGCTTTCAAATTAGTGTTTATACACTAAAACAAATCAGTGTTAAACACTGGCAGTGGAGATTTCAAATTAGTGTTTAACACTAAGGCAGATCAATGTTAAATACTGGAAACAGGGTTTTCCAGGTTGGTGTTCAACACTAAGAAAGTCAGTGTTAAACACTGTAAATAGATGTTTTCCAAATTAGTGTTTAAACACTAAGAAAATCAGTGTTGAACACTGGATATAGAGATTTCAACTCTAGTGTTAAACACTAAGGAAAGAGGGGTCACGTGGTAGCACGTGAGGGCGCCCTCAATTCATTTTATTCTGTCAAAAGTATTGAATACTTTGGAGCATCACGTGCTGTCACGTGATGGGCATTTTGGTGCTTGTCCGTTAAAGCTTCAGCCAAGGGGTCACGTGGTAGCACGTGATAGCGCCCTGTTTCCCTTTATTTTGTTCTACAGATAAGTGTTTAACACTTTTAATTCTAAAAGCCATCACGTGTGGGCACGTGATGGGGGTTTGAGCTTTGATCTGTTAGAATGTTCATTAGGGGTCACGTGTCGACACGTGAGGGCGCCCTAAAGCTCTTTTCTGTTTCTTTTCAGGGGTCACGTGGTAGCACGTGACCCTATTCCTTTGCCTGTTTGAAAATGTGTTTATCTTTTTAAGAATTGAATTCTTCATAGGGTTAAACCCTAGCAATAACTTTAGAGGAATTAAATTTCTACTTTCTTTTGAAGAATTATATTCTTAAATAGGGTTAAACCCTCATTTCTTCTTTCTTAAGGGAAATTCCTGTTATTTTGACAGAATTAAGCTCTTAATTGGGGTTAAACCCTGGTTCTGTCCATTTGAAGGAATTAAATCCCTACATCATAGGGTTAAACCCAAATTTTAATTCGAAGGAATTAAATTCCTATAATTCTATGAGAATTAAATTCTCAAACATCCATTCCCTCTCTATGCTTTGGATCTGCATGACAGGATCTCAACCCAATGAGAATTAAATTCTCAATTCATGGGGAGATGTGCACTTTGCAGATCCTCTGCTAAAGAGAGAACTAAGTTCTTCTTTTTAATATAAGAGTTAAACTCTTTTGAGAATTAAATTCTCATTTTAAAAGCCTCTCCTTTCTTACCTAAGGTTTTCTTTTGCAGAAGATCCAAATTCCTCCAAAGTCTCGAGGCTCTATTTTCTCTCTCTATATATCTCTGTCTATCTTCCTCTGTATATCTCTTGGCTCCTATTTATAAGAGAAGGAGCAGAATCAATCAGTTTTAATGAATTATTCGTTGAGAGATTTGATTTGCATTCGTTAGAGATTTGATTTGCATTCATCATTCATTTGGACCTTTGGATTATTAGGTGAATTTTATTCACCATTGGATTTTAAATCCAAAGATATTCTTTTATTATTTCAGTTAGATTGTAAGGGGAAATCTTTCCAAGTTCAAGATTTTTCCATAGATAGGTGATATTTAATCACCTTTAAATCTTTAATCCAATCGGTTCCAAATAATCGTTCTCCTTTGGAAAGATTTGAATGCTGTTCAGAATTTAATTCTGTTAAATAGATAGGCTTTGAAAGCCGGTCACGTGTGGGCACGTGACCCATGGTCACGTGTAGGCACGTGACCCCTTGGAACGAGTTTTCTTCTGCTTTCTGCGCTTTGTCTTCTAGCCGCTGTTCAGCCGTCACGTGCCAACACGTGACCCCTGGTCACGTGTGAGCACGTGACCCTTTCTGGAGCCTTTTCTTTGATTTAGTCAGGGAACCGAATCTGCCTTTGCCTCTGCTTTGAATTGTCACGTGCCAACACGTAACTGTTGGTCACGTGCTAGCACGTGATGCTTCTTCCATAGGTTTTTCCTGATTTTAAGTCAGGAAACAGTCGGTGCATCCAATGCTAGCAGCGCAAGATATCTACTTGCCTCTTGCTCGCGGTCTGGCGTCCTCTGTCTCTGGGTCTTTATCTTCTCTGTGGATTACCAATCTCACAATCTATCGGCTCATCGGCCCTGTCAGGTGTGCTAACGGGGACGATTCCGTTCTGGCACTTCTCTAGTCATCTCTCGGTGAATCATCATGTCCACTCATAAAGCAGCATGTCGCCGGCGTCGGCCTCTGGCTCTCTGAATGCACGTGACATCTGATCCTGGGTGCAAATATCATTGCAGCAGTGTCCGGGAAGGAATCCCTGCTCAAGGTCTCTTCCGATCTCGCCTAAGCCAAACTGTACGAAGGCTGGTATTCTTGCATAATCTCTTTCCGCTCGAAGGACATCTACGTCCTCAGCACAACACTTTCTCGGAGACTGGTCGCATCCCAACGCCTCTGTAGACATATCGCATCTCTGATGTCAGCAGAGTGAAACGTCTTCTCGTCGAAATCTCGTGCGAACTCTTTACTTCACTCTGTTCCAATGTCGACTGGTTCAGACTCGTCTTCTCAAGGCTGCATGGACTGCGCTCCAACGGCTATGCTCGTATCTGGAGTCTCCCAAGCAATGTGTCCCATCACATGATATCCGAATGATGTCAAACCATTCGATCGACTCGTCAGAACCTCATAATCCCCCAAGGGCTCAACATCTTAGGTACAGTTTAATAGTATCGAGTACATACCACAGCGTCGGTGGTCCAACCGTAGAAGGGCAAACCCAAGCCTCACTAAAGACGTCGTAGAACTGCCGCAAACCCTAAGGTTCAAAGGCTTTCACACGGTCATTATGTCGAGTTAGGGTTTCATTCTTCTAGAGGGTCTATAGAATCGCTTGCATGTCTTTCTGAATACCTTAAACTTGGAAAACGGCTCCTGACATTCGATCGTCTCCATCGACTCTCAACGAACCTGCGTGAAGTCACCTCTAGCTGGAATCAATCTATCTGATGACCTCGCATCGGGGTAAGCGAATGAACCACCTGTCCTAGTCATTTATCCTCGAGTGACTAGCGATCTTCCATCGTATCTCTAAGTATATACTCATGTTGCAGTAGCTCCAATCATCCGGGCGATATCTCGTCATTTGCAGCAGCAACTGGCTCATTCATCTGTACGCTGAACAGCGCCTCAATCATCATGAATAAGTGATATATCAATGGCCATCACATCTGGCTGGCCTCTAGCAGTAGCCTGATCCTCTGGTACTAATCGGCACATCCGAGAATCTCGTGGAAGCGATCCGTCAAACGCTCATGGCGCGAAAACACAATAAGACGACGCCTCTATATGCAATCGTATGTCTCTGGAATCATGCCCTGGTCAGTCCTCATCCACGACGAGCTCATGCTGACGTAACTCGAGCCGTATCTCACTCTTCCCATGCAATCATGGCAGCAAAACATAACCAGTATCGATGAGGATAGATCATAGGAATGAATATAATACTCTGCAAGGAAATGTACATCCTAAGGTTTCTTAAATAGAGTAGCGTATCGTAAATATGCCGCAGAACATACGTACGGTACGTCACTCTACTCAAGCTACCTACTCCATCAACCAAGGGTCATCCTACGCGACGAAAGTTCGGGTATAATACACCCTCGACTAAGTCTAAGTTTCGTAAGGTCAAACCTAAGTTCCGTATATATATAGAAGCCCTAGGCTCCACATAGTCAAACTTAGACTCGAACCAAGGTTAACCTAGCGCTCTGATGCCAACTTTGTCACGACCTGAAATAGCTCATGACTGGCCCTTGAATCATATGAACTCTATAGGACCCCATCTAATCCAAGTAAGCCAAAGCCCAGAAATCTAAAACCATTTTAAATAATAAATGAAGGAAAAATAGTTTAAGAAGTGAAGAAAACATGTTTCAAAAGCAAGGTTTTTAAATAACTAAGCCGAATATGCATTTTAAAATGTATAGTCTTTTCTAAAAATTTCGGCAGAGTTTCCTTTGTAAATACTGGCCCCGAACGGGGTACAACAAGAATAATATATATGCAATGATAAAAGGCATCCCCAAGCGGGAGCTATCTCTTCGTCAATCGACGGTCACAACCACGCATGCAATATAATATACAACGCCGAAGGGCGAGGATTAAAACTCAGAAAGAACTCAAAACAGCAGGAAAACCGTAATACTACAACGCGCGACTCTAAAGTCGAAATAATACATAACTGGTTTCTAAGTCTGAAATAATATACAAGTTTTGGTTGATGGAATTTCTAGATACTATGAATAATACATGTACAATGGTGGTTCGGATACAAACGAACCCACCTACCAAAGCAAATCACCCGCAAAAGAAGTAGTGTGCCAGAAATGCCGCTATGGAACCTGTACGGCAACACCTGCAAGAACTGTGGCACAACGGGGTTGAGTTGCCAACTCGTGAATAGAAAATATCTACAAGCAGAAATCGAATGCACGACATAATCCTAGGTCAATACGATCAGATATATAACCCTCAAAGAATAAGTCTGAAGCATGAAAAGGTGGCAGTGTAACATCTAAACATGTATGTAGTGCCAAGTACTCGTGCCAGTGCCTCAGGTAAAAACATGTCAAAAATATAAGGTATGTCTGCATGAAGTAAATATGATGAAGTATCAAAATGGATATCAATACACATATATTAGCGTCCCATTCCACTAATATTGGTGTAAGGGTATATATAACAGCGCCCTCATACCCTGTTATATATACAAATGAAGTATGATCAATGTAATCAAAGTTTGTATGTGATCAATATCTGTATATATGTGGATCCTGTTCACCTATCACCCAATGACAATAAGCCTCGTGCATGTAAACATCGTAAAGCATATGCATGGAAATATGAGGATATAATCAAAATCATGGAACCTGAGTGCCTAGCATCGACACCCGAAAACATCATGAAACCTGTGCCTAGCATCGGCACGTAAATCCTCATCTATCGGGCTCCGTCAGTCTGGACCAGCCCTGATAGGTACGTATCATACGCTATCTCGAAAAACCCGAGTGCCCAGCTTCGACCCTCGAATTTCCGACGTATCCATACGTACAAAACTCCGATCGGTATCCCCAAGATAACCGCCGAGTAAAAGGTAATATCACCGGACAGTATGGTTCCCCAGACGGGCTCATCGGCTCATAGCACATCGACATCCCTTTCTTGTCCCGGGGTACTCCGGGCCCCACCATGTACCCTCTACGGCCTCGACGCCTCCTCATAGCGGTATAATATGTATCAGAACCGATAAAACTCATGGTGGAAGCTGAAATATCATATCAAGGGTAACCGAGTTTGTAAAACATTTAAAAAATCTCTTTGAAATACCCACGGTTCCCCAAATCTAGAAATATCATGGAAACAACATATCTCAATGCGCGTAATCAAAAAGCATGATGTATGCGGCATGTAAAAGAAATGCAAGCATATCAGTATATCATACGACATGGAATAGTAATATGCAAATGTTTAGGGAAGACCGCTTCTCTAAAATAAATCAGTTTTTAAAAGGTATCTTGCGGTTCCCAATTTCCATGTCAAGCCAGAATCATCTATGTATGTACAAAGGTATATGTGTACCAGTATGCCATGCAAGAGATCATATCCTGAATGCAACAGTACTTCAGTGTAGTGACATGGAAATTATCGATGATGAAGTGTCTGAGCCGACAAAAAGTGTATGTGGAACATACGCATCATCGATAATGGTGCTGGTGTCCTAACAGCATGATGGTGATATGTAGCAATAAACACATTTACATATGCAAAGCGATGCGAATAGCATGAAAATGCGGAAAGCGAATAATCAACACAACAGTGAAGAAACTACATCAATATGTATATGTCATGCAGCTGTGCCATTTGAAATAAGACGAATCGGGGTTCTTTGTAAAATAAGGGCTACGGTGTTTTTTAAGAAAGATACGTCTTTTGAAAATACCCGTAGAATCCCTTTACTTATTTTTAAGATATTCCCGATTCGTTAGTTTTTTTAAATAGGTATGACTCGGGTCTAGTCTAACATCTACTATGCAAACTACAAATCTAAGTATCAAGTCAATCGGGAGGGGTATGGAAACCACTTAAATCTGAGTCGATATATATATATAGTCGGTGATTCCGCCTCAATAGTATCGCGTACGATACAGTACATCATCTGACAATCCTCAAGTCATAAGTGTGGATCAATCATCAATATAAAGCTCGTACGGTAAATTATCGTACGGCATCCCAATAGCTGGGTACGGGTCAATATCACATTTATCTCATCAATTATCTGGTATCCTCATTATCATATCACATAATCTGGGGTATTGATCTAAGTCTAGTACAACTGATACCATCAATATACCGCGTGTGTAAACACACGTCCAAAGGCCCGCTAGAGATCACATGTCGTATCCAAAATATGAATAACATCATGTCACCGATCTCACGGCACAATGCCCAATATCATTGACTCATTTCCAAAGTCATCCACTATCCATCATCATCACAGTATAAGTATAGCAAATCAACATGTGTGTGCGTGTGGGTGTAAACCTATCCTAGGGTTCGCAACTAGGAACTATTCTAGTTTACTTCTAACCCTATCACATCTAACACATCTCAAATAATCTACGACACTACACTATCATATATATAATATATAGTATATCAACTACGGACTGCGGGGGTGCTATACGCCATCCACCCGACTTCCCACCGTAGATATAATCTACTCACCTTGCGTCTTCATTTGTCGACGTCGCCACGCGCTTGCTTGTCGTCCTGAAGTCTTCATGGGCTACCTATACATCAACGTATTGCAAATGCGTATGAAAACCAATTCAAAACTAAAACGGCATACCAAACCCAAAACCGTTGGATATAGTGCCCTCAAAGTCAATTATTGGATCGCAAGCACGTGATTGAAATGATTGCGGAGGACCTATACCGGTAGGACAGTCTTACTCGAGATAATAGTATGCTATCTGGTTTGCCTTTATCAGTCGTGTACAGGTTCAGGTGACTGATCACATGTTACACGTTGATAGAGCCCTTAGGATCTTGCTTGACTACCAACAGTATGAGGGCGATCATATACGTGAGAGTTGGGTAGTCCATAAGCACATCCTTAAAAGTTGTCCCTAGTCGTGGGAGTTTCGAGACAGGGCATCGATACTCCGGAGTAGACTAGTGTATACAGTCGAGACCCCGACGAGGAGCGGTGGCCGGTCTCACAAGCCACTAGTGTCAGTTGGATCACCTAAGATGTATACAGGTGCTCATTGGGTTATGAGTACACCGGACAGGACTCGCCGGAAACCTGCTAGTTGGTATTATACCTATCGTCAGATAGCAGTTCGCTGGTGACATATGTACAGGTTAGTTCATCGACCTGAGGTCGTCATTTGTCTCGTGTGAGTTCCCACTGTGCTTTGATTTCTGCCCTACCACGGCTCAAAGGAGTCGTGCAAACAGGTATTTTTTGGGTACAGTCCCGAGCCACATGGAGGCAAGTGAGCGGATCGGCAGGGGATTCGTCTCTCCCGGTATTGGGGGTGGAGATCGCACTGTGTCTAGGAAAGCCAATACACCAAGTCCTTGGCCAAGGCAGGTGAGAATTACTGGTAGGTACTCCGATAGTTTCTCAGGGTGTTCAGGGCTTGTCTCCGACACGACTTATACCGCTATTGGGGGTCTGACGTTACCAGCCCCCTTGGCCCGATATGCGATACTCATAGACGAACGGACCGGACTGTATATACATTGTTACTGTTAGGCTCAGTAGGGTTTCCGGATGAGTTCGCTCATGGGCCTCCCTTGAGGTCAGTACATGGGTAACCGTTACGCACAGCTAGTGCCGCTGACGGCTTGTGGTTAAATCCACTGCCAGGGTACTGACGAGTCATTAGAGTCCCCCATAGATAGTTTCCCAAGTTCGGGCAAAACTTTGTAGAGGCCGTATGGTTTTATGGCAGGGTTCGGAAAATGCACGTGCGTTTACGCACGTGTCATATTTCGGGCAGATAATACTGGTGGGCTTTGGTTTAAGCCGGATCCGAGTATTATACTGTGTAGATATAATATCTTTGTCTCAGTTGCAGTTGTATTCGGTCGTAATACAAATGCGGGTATGTTTATACTGTTACGGGGTTATCCTGAAATTCGTTTCGGGATCGCTTTTGGAAGTTGCCAGTTTCCAGTTTTCTATCACCCTTATTAAACATTCGGTTTAATGCGGATTTATCTTTTTTGTGGGTGAGTCATGATTCTAGAAGGTTCTAGATTTGGTGACTAGGATTGATAATTCATTGTTAGCATTAAATGAATGGTGACTAAGGTTAATGATTCATGTATGCATTAATGATAAATGCAAGGTGTATTATTAACTCATCATTCTCATTTAATGCTTGTGTTCATCCCCCCTCCACCTCATGAAGTGGCCGGCTCATTTTATGTTCCCTCTTGATTGATTTTTACTCTCACTCTCATTCTTGAAAATGAGATGAAATATTTGCTAAGTTTCCAAGCTCATTTTTCATCACCCGATTTCAAATGGCAACTTCATTAACCGTTCGTCCATGGCTTTGGACGAAGTGAGACAAAGTGTTCTACTCATTCTCTACATCAATCTTGGTCATCTCTTTTAGCAAACTTGATGACCGAGTTGCCTCGGGTCAGAGGCGTGAGCCCATTTAAAGAACCGTTGATGGGGTGCTACCTGGATGAGGAGATCGGAGATCGACGAGATCGGAGCAGCCGCAACGGAGCGTGGGATGATGGTTGAAGAACGAAGGACTCGGATCGTTCGGTATAACCTTTCTACCCTCTTTATAGTTTGTTAGTTTAGCGTTAATGGCAGATCCGGGTTATAGTATGCGATAGCGCTAGTTATAAAAGTTTTTGTTCCGCATTTGTCGTCTGAAAGACGGCCGGGGCGCTACCGTAGACTTACATGGTATCAGAGCCACGCCATTAAGCTTTACTAACTTATGCTAACGCGTTTCAAACATCGATCGAATGGAATTTCGTGAAACTACAATTTTCTGTTCAAAGTTTCTGTCGATTTTAAAACAGGCCTAAAAATCATTTTGATCATCCCAGAAAATTGAGCAGGGTTTTTTAAGCACACTGTAAAAATTTGGTCATGTGATCCTACAGTATCACCGCGGATCCGCGGTCAAACCTAGGGTTTGACCGCACAACCGCGGCCAGCTTGTGGGACCAGTGGTCCAAATTTGTACAGTGGCTTCTATAGAGGAAATTGTAGTTTTTGGTATATTTCTTTTGGGCCTAGTTTTTGTTACTGTACAGCAGATGTACGTGAGGCCCACTTCGGGAAGTTTTTTCGATCAAAATTTAAATGTGTTAGTTTACAGTACTTACATTATATCTCCGACCGTGAATGTCATTCGAGCGGTAAACCGCGTCTGATTGCTATAGTTCTTTTAGACGGTTTTGCGAACGTGACATTCGCGTTGATGTTCTGTGTTGTGCTGTGATGTTGCGGATTTGTCGTGATGGATAGCAGTGTGCAATGGTAGTGCAGTTTGGATTTATTTGTACATTTGATATTGCGGGACGAGCGTCAAACATGTAGACTGCCGTCACTGCCTGTTGTATAATATTCTTTTGGGGCACGACCGGGCTGAGGTCGATGTACCCGTTATACATATTTTTTTTTCTGTACTAAGTTTACCCAGCGACGGGGTGCACGGATAGCCGGGTTCTGGAGGGCAACGGGTCCGCATATCATGGTTTTGAGAGGCAGAGGGGCCTCACTCTAGAATTGGCAGACTATTCACAGCACTCATAGGGGGTACAGGTTGACCCAAGGAGGGGTGCTCAAGTTACCGGATTCCGTGAAGTGTCGGGTGGTCCATTCACTTTGCTATAGGGAGCTGCCTCGCTTCAGGTTTTGGCGGGTAAGTTGCCGCACCCGTAGGGGTCTAGGTTTCATTGCACAGGCTATCCACACGACCAGGGGAACGTCGGGTTTCAGTAGCGGCTCTGTGAAACCCGGGGATACCAGATTATCTGTATTGTTCTGTGATGCCTATTACTTTTCTGTAATGTTGCATATTATCATGCCTGGAGCAATTATTGTATATTGGTATATATACTAGTAGATGTTGTATATGTTTTGCACCCGCGCTAGTCCAGTCCCCGCTCTGTCGTTAGTGTTGGAGATAGTGCCCTCAGAGTCAATTATTGGATCACAGGCACGTGATTGCAATGATTGAGGGGAGGACCTATCCCAGTAGGACAGTCTTACTCGAGATGATAGTATGCTATCTGGTTTATCTTTATCATCGTGTACTGCTTTAGGTGACCTTACGAGTCGCTATTACACGTTGATAGAGCCCCTAGGATTCTTGCTTGACTACCAGCAGTATGAGGGCGATCATATACGTGAGAGCTGGAGTCTATAAGCACATCCTTAAAAAGTCCCTAGTTGTGGGAGTTTCGAGACAGGGCATCGATACTCCAGAGTAGACTAGTGTATATAGTCGAGACCCCGACGAGGGGCGGTGGCCGGTCTCACAAGCCACTGGTGTTAGTTGGTTCACCTAAGATGTATACAGGTGCTCATTGGGTTATGAGTACACCGGACAGGACTCGCCGGGAACCTGCTAGTTGGGATTATACCAGACGTCAGATAGCAGTTCCCTGGTGACATGTGTACAGGTTAGTTCATCGACCTGAGATCGTCATTTTTCTCGTGTGAGTTCCCACTGTGCTTTGATTACTACCCTACCACGGCTCAAAGGAGTCGTGCAAACAGGTTTTAGTTGGGTACAGTCCCGAGCCACATGGAGGCAGTGAGTGGATCTGCAGGGGTTCGTCTCTCCCGGTATTGGGGGTGAGGTCGCGCTGTGTCTGGGAGAGCCAGAACGTGAAAAGTCCTTGGCCAAGGCAGGAGATTTGCTGGTAGGTATTCCAGTAGTATCTCAGGGTATTCTGGGCTACACTCCGACACGACTTGTACCGCTATTGGGGGTCTGACTTTTACCAACCCCCTAGGCCCGCCATGCGATGCTCATAGACGAACGGACCGGACTGTACGGATATTGTCACTGACAGGCTCAGTAGGGTGTCAGGATGAGTTCGCTCATCGACGTCCCTTTTGGTCAATACCTGGTAGCCCGTCACGTATTGGCTTATATCTCTGACGTGCTAGTGGTTAAATCCACAGCCATAGTATTGACGAGTGTTTAGAGTCCACCACACATACAGTTACTCAAGTTTCGGGCGAAACGCTGTAGAGGCCGTATGGAGATACGGCAGGGTTCGATCAGATACGTGCGGTATTGCACGGATCGTGATCGGACGGATTTTACTAGCCGGCTTTGGCTTAAGCCGGATCCTAGTATTAGATAGTGTAGTTTTGTCTCTTTGCATTTGTGTTCAGTGGGAATACAAATGCGGGCATGTATTTGCAGTAGTGGGGTTTTCCTGTAATTTATTACGGGATCAGTTTTTCTGAAGTTGCCAGTTTGCATTCCGTTCCGGCCGGTTTTCTTTTATTCATTCACGACCGGACCTTTTGATGGAGGGGGTTAATTGCAAGTTTGCAATTAACATATTTGATGAGGGGTTTCATGCTTATTGAGGGCTTCTTGTTGGTTCTTTCATCATTAGATGCTTTTTGCATCACTTGACTTGCTTTCATGTGATTTGATGAGAAGAGAAATGAGGGTGACTTTTTTCTTATGCTTATCTCTCATTTCTCTTTTTTATATTTTTGACACTCCACCATTTTCCTAATAGGGCCGGCCATTTTGGGCAAGAGGAGAAAATGAGAGAGGATCATCTTTGTGAGGGTGGGAAATTATCATTCATCTCATTTTTTTCATTGCCACCAAAATTCCCAAGTTCAATTCTCAACCTCATTCCTCAATCAAGGCAACTAAACCCTAAGAGACAAATTCTACACTTGCCTACAGCAAATCTTGGACGCGTCGGCTAGCCAACTTCGCGCCCGAGTTGCCTCGGTCAAGAGGTGGGAGCCCGTAAAAGATTCCGGCTACGTGGTGCCCTTTCCGACGAGAAGGAGATGAACGGAGATTCTGCGGGAGATCGGAGTGGAGACGAAGATCGAAGGACTCGGATCGCTTGGTATGCTTCTCTACCCGTATTTTTGTTTGCTAGTTGCTAGGTTAATGGCCCGATCCGGGTGAAAAGTGCGCGGTGGTGCCGGTTTGCTAGTTTGCAAAGTTTTTGTTTCCGCGTTTCCGGCGTCGGAGAGACGGCCGGGGCGCCGCCGCGGACTTACATTGGTATCAGAGCCAGGCCATTAACCATACCTAGCTTGCTTTAGTATGTTTAGAACTCGATCGAACAAAAATCCCCAAAAACCGTATTTTCAATGCATTGTGTTTTCTGTCAAAATTTTTTCTGCTCCAAAAATTTTTCAGGTCATTGCAGAAACACAAGCAGGAAATTCTAAGAATTCTGGTAAAATTTGATACAGTGATCGCTTAGTACGGCCGCGGAAACGCGGCCAAACCCCTGGTTTGGCCGCGGTTCCGCGGCGGGAAGGTGTGTTCATTGCACCAAAATTTCCCAGTAGGCTTTGGACTTGGAAATAGGGGTTTTGGGATATTTTTTTTGGGCCCAGATTTTCTGTAAGTGCTACAGTACTGCTTGGGGCCCACTTTGATAAATTTGTTCGATCGGATATTTTAAACATGCTAGTTCACAGTATTTACATTATATCTGCGACCGTGAATGTTACTTGATCGGTAAATCCAGTCTATCTGCTATAGCCCTTTTAGATGGATTTGAGAACGTGACATTCACGTTGATGTTCTGTGATTGTGCTGTGTTGTTGCGGATCGGTCGTGGGGGATAGCGTGGATGCAATGTTAGTACAGTTCTGTTTTATATGTACATTTGTTATTGCGGGGCGAGCGTCCGACATGTGGACTGCCGTCACTGCCTGTTTGTATTATTCTTTTGGGGCATGACCAGGTTGCGGTCGATGTACCCATTGTATGTATATTTTACTTTCTGTACTAGGATTGACCCAAGGAGGGGTGCCCAAGTTACCGGATTCCGTGAAGTGCTGGGTGGTCCATTCACGTTGCTGAAGGGGGCTGCCTCGCTTCAGGTTTTGGCGGGTAACTTGCCGTGCCCGTAGGGGTCTAGGATTTTCATTGCACAGGCTATCCACACGACCAGGAGAACGTCGGGTTTCAGTAGCGGCCCTATGAAACCCGGGGATCCCAGATATCTGTATTGATCTGTGTTGCTATACATTTCTGTGTTGTTGCACTTTATCATGCCTTGAGCGAAAATTATATATTATATATATACTAGTAGATGTTGTATATGTTTTGCATCCGCGGTAGTCTAGTCCCCGCTCTGTCGTTAGTAAGCTAACCTAACGGGTGATGACGGGACCCAGTGGCGAATGCGGATGGCATATACGTACGTCAGTATATTTTCGTTCTTTGTGGTGTGATCAATTGATAGGACTGCGTTGATTTGGATCAATGCAAGATAAACAAACCTATTCTGATGTTGTTGGAACACTTTTTCAAAAAGCTGTTATTGCAAGGGCGTTCTCTTTTGTTTTGCATCGTGGTATTCAGTTGGAATATCCTGCTCCTCAGTCGACGAGGCAAGGGCCGAGATCCCTTCACCGGGAATGACCCCTTGGACAAAAAGTTTGCGTCAGGGCAATAACTTCACTATAGCCGATTACTTTTGCTTTGCATCGTGGTATTCAGTTGGAATATCCTGCACCTCATTCTACGGGGAAAGTGCCGAGATCCCTTCACCGGGAGTGACCTCTTTAGCAAAGGTTTTCGTCACTATATTTTAAAAAGCTATCCGTTCCTTCAACGATATCAAGTTCATTACGTTAAAGGTTTTCGCCAGAAACCATTCGTAGCCCTCCATCATTTCAGTTAAATATTCGGTAGTATTCAAGCTATGTATTTTGACCCCACGCCAAGGCATAGTGTTTGGTAGCTGCCGGGTATTTATCTGTTGCATAGATAGATGCGTTGGTTTGGGACAGTCGTACTACTATTTTGGCCTACGTCAAGAGTATGTACGGGTGGGTTCAAATTAACCTGGATAATGATGGGTAGAACTTGACATGTGACTTATGATATTTTGACCTCACACCAAGGTCATAAGAGAATGGGGCAAAAATCCACATCGGGAGTTTCAAAAGAACTGAAACTTGCCAGATATGCGCATACCTTCTGGAGTGTGATAACGTGAGCGGATTCCGTCACGTTATCATGCGATGAGAGTTGGATCCCGATTCCCACTGGTGAGTTGGTTTACTCCTCGGGTGATCCCGGCTAATTCTTCTTTCAGGTTTGGGGAAGAATTTGACGTTACAGTGGGAGGTTTCCAGATTAGATAAAGTGATAACCATTCTGATCTAGGTTAGAGTGCACGCTGAGTGTTTCTTTTCTCTCTCTCTTTGGCAGCGACCATTGACCCGACCCTAGGCTATGACTCAGTGACCAAGTTGACCGAACCTTTTTAACACTGGCTTTTGGATTGTCAGAGTTGCAGACCTCATTGCCACTCCTACTTTTACCCTTTTCTCCAGGACACCCCGTATTACTACGAACGTCCACTTTCATTGGACAAAACCATCATATGGTTATATACGAACTCGAAGGATTTTATTCGAGGATGGTTTCCGGTTCTGGAGAAAACGAATAGGACTATTCAGTTGTCTTTTCATTTTACCTTCTCTCAGGTTGCGAGTGCGAGTACTCCTTGGTTTAGGAAACAGTACACTACGCAAATTGGATAGTCTTCTTCCAAACCTTAGGCTGGTGCCGACCGGTAGGGAGTGAAGAAAACCAATTAGCCTAAACGGTGTACAGAAGGTATTGAGTTAAGACAAAGAAAGGGATTAGTAAGAGGGCAAAGTAAACTGTGACTAATATTCACGACCAAACCAAGTATTTCTTCGCCAATCCTAAATCACCTTTGTATTTCTCCAGGACACTCCGTATCACTACGAAGATCCCAAGTTTATTGGATAATCAATCGTATGGTTATATACGAACTCGAAAGGAACTTGTTCCAGTTCGGGGATGGATCCTGGTTCAGGAGAAATAGAAATAAGGTTTATTCGGTTGTCTTTTATCTTCACCTTTTCTCGCATTGCGAGTGCTCCTAGGATTAGGACAGTACACCCATTATGCTTATTGAATAGTCTTCTTCCAAACCATAGGCTGGTGCCGAACGGTAGGGAAGGAAGAAAACCATTTGGCCTAAAGGGGTGTACAGAAGGTATTGACTAAAGACATATAAAGGGATTTGGAGAGGTGGCAAAGAAATTTACGGTTACAGTTGTGAATCTGGATAATGGAAGAGGCATTACTAGGAATACCAGGATACCCCATCGAAACATTTCAATGTTTCAGTTTCACTGTGTACTGTTAAAAGAAAACTGATTTCCCAATTAGACACTTGCTCCAAGGTATGTATTTACCAGGTTGAATTCTCACATCTGTATGGTTTTACAGATGATGAGTGGGAGTAAGTTATTGGGAATTAGGTGATCATCCTCATTATATCGGAATTCATTGTAATTGGTGATATTTGAGGAAGTCACCTGGGCTGTTTGCCGGTCAGCAAATATATGTTTTGAATATCCGTTGTTATGCACCAATTTCAAATTGATATATCTGTACGTCTGTTTTTATAGAGTGAGACATACCTTTTTGAAATTATGTCTATGACATTTACCTATACCGGTGGATGGTTAGGTAAGGAGCATTGAACAGCGGTGTAATTCTTCTCAACCATAAGTACAGTTTTCAACCTACGACACATAGTGAATGAGTTATTAGACTCAGGGGACTTATACAGAGTATTGTATATTGTCCAGTGTCCATTAGGACAGAGGGGTTGGTCCTCGTACTATATTCGGTTTACTTATGACTTCTCTAGTTCTTAGACAGGTGTTTCGTGGAAACACAGGGTCTGAGTTTTGAGAAGTTATAGGTATGTGAATAAAGTAGAGAACCAGGTATTGCAAGTATCGGGATTCTTCAAGGTGATCGAAGATGTAGATACTTGTGAATGGTATTCAGTTGATAGTAATGCTTAAGAGAACTGGCTTCTCTTTCAGGTTACTCATAATTGGAAGTATTCCTAAGTTGAGTAACGCTGATCGGCCTCTCTCCACTCAGTTGACATGCACTAGAGACAGCTGCATGATTTGACTCTGGTTCAATTAAATCAGTGCCTCTGTTTCTATATTGAATATAGAACAGTTCATATCTTGACATTGTTAAGGTACGGGGAGTTGTCCGGCTTATGCTTAAAACCAGACTCTGGATGACTCAAGGCACGTTTCTGTAATGGCTGTTTGTGGGTTGACCCGGGCTATGACGAGGGTTGACTTTCTACCATCTGGAAGATCAATAGTGATATTGTTCTTGACTCGCCACAGTTTTAATAAAAATGGATTTTTTCAGAAAACAGTAGTGGGAGTATGGTAGAACTGGAAGTGATTCCAGAACCGCAAACGATTACTGAAGATTTGATAAAGAACCTAAAGATTCAATCTGGTTTGACATTCCATTTGCCACTCCGCAGATAAAGTGGGTAACCTCAGGCACCAGAGAGGTACTTCGGTATGCTCAAGGACGGTGGCAGGGAGGTTCTTGTTTACCCAGACTTGCCATTGCTGTTGTTCCAGACTACAAGACCCGGCAAGAGGATGAGTATAGCGTCGTTCTAAACTAGCTTTAGAAGCGTGCGTGTATATGACTCTGCCAGAGGGTTGTCGTAGTCAGTGGGAGCAGCAGAAGCATTGGTGGATATCAGGCTTATGTCTATTTATAGACTAAAGCAGATATAGCGGAGATAGATCATCTATTTCTGATATGACAGTCATAGGTTTGACTTCATCAGAATAGGGGGTGGATCTGTTAAGAAGGTAGTAGGGTGTGATGTCCTGGTATTTGATGACATACACAGAGTAGGAAGTGATATTCCTATACTACGATCGGTTATACTTTGGTCGTCACACAGTGTTTTCTCCACATAGGACTTGGATATTATATCAGACATTCTGGTTACTAGATCTATGGTTTTGGATCTAGATTTGGGTGGTTTCCCAATCTGGGTACTTTGACAACATTCTATGAGTATTTAGAATGGACGACTCCTGGCATAGTGGTGTACCTGCAGGTGATGGAGTCACCCTCTCTAAAGGTGTTTTACAGACTAAAGGGGAGAGGGATGTGCATGATTGGCAGATCACTTGCTTAGGCAATTGAGTCAATCATGAGATGTCAAGTACCACACCAGATGTTGTTTTTGCAGTAGATGCAATAAGTTGATATTGATCCAATTCTGGAGAAACGATCGGAAGCAGTTTTAGAACATAAGTTGATGTTCTTGGGATTTGATAACGGCAGCCTCTTTTAGGAAACGGTTATCATTCCAGGCTTCCAAGGTGACCTGGATGGCAGAGTGGCTGTCAGAGTTATAGTTTTCCCTCTGACGAGGGGCGGTATTTTGGACAGATTGTCCAGAAGGATACTGAGGGAAGGCATGGCGCAGGATACTGATTAAGTTCAGTTGACAATACAGTCTAAGAAGTTTGGATTTGGAGTTCATTTATGAGCTAGGTCCCATCAGACATCCAGACATTCTAAGACAGGTATTGCTCATTTCGGGAGATGGCTTTCTCCGCGAACATGGGATATAGAGAGACATAGAAAGAAACATCACAGCGGATCCACTCACTGAGGCTATTCCTCGAACGCAATAGTTTCGCAAACGAGTTTTGTGAGACCGACTAGTAGAGGAGTTGGGTGTTCGGTATCACACGGGCTGTGAGTATGCGACATCGCAATAATTAGCCTTGAGTGCAAGTGGGAGATTGTTGGAGATAGTGCCCTCAGAGTCAATTATTGGATCACAGGCACGTGATTGCAATGATTGAGGGGAGGACCTATCTCAGTAGGACAGTCTTACTCGAGATGATAGTATGCTATCTGGTTTATCTTTATCATCGTGTACTGCTTTAGGTGACCTTACGAGTCGCTATTACACGTTGATAGAGCCCCTAGGATTCTTGCTTGACTACCAGCAGTATGAGGGCGATCATATACGTGAGAGCTGGAGTCTATAAGCACATCCTTAAAAGGTCCCTAGTCGTGGGAGTTTCGAGACAGGGCATCGATACTCCAGATTAGACTAGTGTATACAGACAAGACCCCGATGAGGGGCGGTGGCCGGTCTCACAAGCCACTGGTGTTAGTTGGTTCACCTAAGATGTATACAGGTGCTCATTGGGTTATGAGTACACCGGACAGGACTCGCTGGGAACCTGCTAGTTGGGATTATACCAGACGTCAGATAGCAGTTCCCTGGTGACATGTATACAGGTTAGTTCATAGACCTGAGATCGTCATTTGTCTCGTGTGAGTTCCCACTGTGCTTTGATTACTACCCTACCACGGCTCAAAGGAGTCGTGCAAACAGGTTTTAGTTGGGTACAGTCCCGAGCCACATGGAGGCAGTGAGCGGATCTGCAGGGGTTCGTCTCTCCCGGTATTGGGGGTGAGGTCGTGCTGTGTCTAGGAGAGCCAGAACATGAAAAGTCCTTGGCCAAGGCAGGAGATTTGCTGGTAGGTATTCCTGTAGTATCTCAGGGTGTTCTGGGCTACACTCCGACACGACCTGTACCACTATTGGGGGTCTGACTTTTACCAACCCCCTAGGCCCGCCATGTGATGCTCATAGACGAACGGACCGGAATGTACGGATATTGTCACTGACAGGCTCAGCAGGGTGTCAGGATGAGTTCGCTCATCGACGTCCCTTTTGGTCAATACCTGGTAGCCTGTCACGTATTGGCTTATACCTCTGACGTGCTAGTGGTTAAATCCACAGCCATAGTATTGACGAGTCTTTAAAGTCCACCGCACATACAGTTACTCAAGTTTCGGGCGAAACGCTGTAGAGGCCGTATGGAGATATGGCAGGGTTCGATCAGATACGTGCGGTATTGCACGGATCGTGATCGGACGGATTTTACTAGCCGGCTTTGGCTTAAGCCGGATCCTAGTATTAGATAGTGTAGTTTTGTCTCTTTGCATTTGTGTTCAGTGGGAATACAAATGCGGACATGTATTTGCAGTAGTGGGGTTTTCCTGTAATTTATTACGGGATCAGTTTTTCTGAAGTTGCCAGTTTGCATTCCGTTCCGGCCGGTTTTCTTTTATTCATTCACGACCGGACCTTTTGATGGAGGGGGTTAATTGCAAGTTTGCAATTAACTTATTTGATGAGGGGTTTCATGCTTATTGAGGGCTTCTTGTTGGTTCTTTCATCATTAGATGCTTTTTGCATCACTTGACTTGCTTTCATGTGATTTGATGAGAAGAGAAATGAGGGTGACTTTTTTCTTATGCTTATCTCTCATTTCTCTTTTTTATATTTTTGACACTCCACCATTTTCCTAATGGGGCCGGCCATTTTGGGCAAGAGGAGAAAATGAGAGAGGATCATTTTTGTGAGGGTGGGAAATTATCATTCATCTCATTTTTTTCATTGCCACCAAAATTCCCAAGTTCAATTCTCAACCTCATTCCTCCATCAAGGCAACTAAACCCCAAGAGACAAATTCTACACTTGCCTACAGCAAATCTTGGACGCGTCGGCTAGCCAACTTCGCGCCCGAGTTGCCTCGGTCAAGAGGTGGGAGCCCGTAAAAGATTCCGGCTACGTGGTGCCCTTTCCGACGAGAAGGAGATGAACGGAGATTCCGCGGGAGATCGGAGTGGAGACGAAGACCGAAGGACTCGGATCGCTTGGTATACTTCTCTACCCGTATTTTTGTTTGCTAGTTGCTAGGTTAATGGCCCGATCCGGGTGAAAAGTGCGCGGTGGTGCCGGTTTGCTAGTTTGCAAAGTTTTTGTTTCCGTGTTTCCGGCGTAGGAGAGACGGCCGGGGTGCCGCCGCGGACTTACAGTTAGTTAAGTAACCTAACGGGTAATGACGGGACCCAGTGGCGAATGCGGATGGTATATACGTACATTTTATTTTCGTTCTTTTCTGGTGTGATTAATTGATGGGACTGCGTTGATTTTGATCAATGCAAAGGAAAACAAACCTGTTTGGATGTTGTTGGAACAGTTTAAAAAAGTGTTATTACAAAGACGTTTCCTTTTGTTTTGCACAGTGGTATTCGGTTGGAATATCCTGCACCTCATTCGACGGGGCAAGGGCCGATATCCCTTCACCGGGAGTGACCCCTTGGGCAGAAGTTTGCGTCAGGGTAATAACTTCACTATAGTCGATTACAAGTTGCTTTGCATCGCGATATTCAGTTGGAATATCCTGCACCTCATTCCACGAGGAAAGAGCCGAGATCCCTTCACCGGGAGTGACCTCTTTAGCAAAGGTTTTCGCCACTATATTTTTATAAAAAGCTATCAGGTTCCTTCAACGAGATCAAGTTCATTACGTTAAAGGTTTTTCGCTAAAAACCAGCCGTAGCCCTCCGTCATGTCTTATGGATGGTCAGTAGTATTCAAGCTATGTTTGTTGGCTTTCGTCAAAGCATAGTGTTTGGTAGCTGCTGGGGTATTCATTTGTTGCATAGATAGATGTGTTGGTTTGGGACAGTCGTATTACCTTGTTGGCTTTTGTCAAGGGTATGTATGGGTGGGTTCAAATTGACAAGAATATGACAGGTAGAACTTGACATGTGACTTATGATTTGTTGGCTTTCGTCAAGGTCATAAGAACATGGGGTAAAAATCATATCGGGAGTTTCTAAAGAAACTGAAACTTGGCAGGCATGCGCATACCTTCTGGAGTGTGATAACGTGAGTGGATTCTGTCACGTTATCATGCGATGAGAGTTGGATCCCAATTCCCACTGATGAGTTGGTTTACTCTTCGGGTGATCCCGATTGATTCTTCTTTCAGGTTTAGAGGAGAATTTGACAGTACAGTGGGAGGTTTCCGGATTAGATAAAATGATAACCATTCTGATCTAGGTTAGAATGCACGCAGAGTGTTTCTTTTCTCTCTCTCTTTGGCAGCGACCTTTGACCGACCCTAGACTATGACTCAGTGACCAAGTTGACCGAACCTTCTTAAAATACTGGCCTTTGGATTGTCTTAGTTGCATAAGTCATTGCCACTCCTTCTTTTACCCTTTGCATTTCTCAGAACACCTCGTATCACTATGAGTATCCACTTCCATTGGATAGATCTATCATATGGTTATATACGAACTCGAAGGGACTTCTTCGAGGATAGATCCAGGTTCAGGAGAAATTGAATTTGTTTATTCAGTTGTCTTTTATTATCACCTTCTCTCGGGTTGCGAGGGCTCCTTGGTTTAGGAGAGTACACCTATTACGCTTATTGGATAGTCTTATTCCAAACAATAGGCAGGTGCCGAAAGGTAGGGAATGAAGAAAACTAATTAGCCTAAGTAGGGTGTACAGAAGGTAATAACTAAAGACAAAATAAAGGGATTAGAAAGAGGGCAAAGTAAATTGCGACTGCTATCATTCACGACCAAACTTCGTACTTCATCGCCACTCCTATTTCACCTTTGCTTTTTTCCTCGGTTCGGGAGAAATAGAATAAGGTATTATTTAGTTGTCTTTTATCATCACCTTCTTTCAGGTTATGAGTACTCCTTGGTTTAGGAGGATACACCTATTATGCTTACTGGATAGTCTTCTTCCAAACCATAGGCTGGTGCCGAACGATAGGGAAGGAAGAAAACCATTATCCTAACGAAGGTGTACAGAAGGTAACGACTAAAGAAAAATAAAGGGATTTGGAGAGATGGCAAATGAAATATACGGTTATAGTCATGAATTGGATTATGGAAGAGGCATTACTACAAATACCAAGATACCCCTACGAAACATTTTTTTGTTTCAGTCCATTGTTAAAGGAAAACTGTTTTCCCGATTAGATACTTACTCCAGGGTATGTATTTATCAGGTATGATTCTCACATTTGTATGGTTTTACAGATGATGAGTGGGAGTAAGTTATTGGGAATTAGGTGATCATCCTCATTATATCGAAATTCGTTGTAATTGGTGATATTTGAGGAAATCGCCTGGGTACAGTTTTCAACCTACGACGCACAGGTTTTGAGTTATTCAACTCAGCGGACTTATACAGAGTATTGTATGTTCTCCAGTGTCCATCAGGACAAAGGGGTTGGTCCTCGTACTATGTTCTGTTTACTTATGACTTCTCTAGTTTTTAGACAAGTGTTTCGCCGAAATACAAGGTCTAAGTTTTGAGAAGTTGTGGGTATAAGAATAAAGTAGAGAACCACATGTCGCAGGTATCGGGATTCTTCAAAGAGATCGAAGATGTAGATACTTGTGATTGGTATTCAGATGATAGTAATGGTTTTGAGAAACTTGTTTCTCTTTCAGGTTACTCATAATTGGATGGATTCCTAAGTTGAGTAATGCTGATTAGCCTCTTTCCATTAAGTTGATATGCACTGGAGACAGCTGCATGATTAGAATCTAGTTCCAATTAAATAAGTGCAAAGTTTCTATATTGGATATAGAATGGTTCATATCTTAACGATGTTAAGATACGGGGAGTTGTCCAGCTTATGCTTAAAACCAGACTCTGGATAACTCAAGGCACGTTTCTGTAATGGCAGTTTGCGTGTTGGCCCGGGCTATGTCTAGGGTTGATTTTCTACCATCTGGATGATCAATAGTGATATTGTTCTTGACTCGCCACAGTTTTAGTAAAATGGATTTTTTCAGAAAACAGTAGTGGGAGTATGGTAGAACTGGAAGTGATTCCAGAACCGCAAACGATTACGGAAAATTTAATAGGACCTAAAGATTCAATCAGGTTTGACATTCCATTAGCTACTCCGCAGATATGGTGGGTAACCTCAGACACCCGAGAGGTACTACGGTAGGCTCAAGGACGGTGACAGGGAGGTTCTTGCTTACCTAGACTTGACACTACTGTTGTTCCAGACTATGAGACCCGGCAGGAGGTTAAGTATAGCGTCGTTCTAAACTAGCTTTAGAAGTGCACGTTTATATTATTCTGCCAGAGGATTGTTGTGGTCAGTGGGAACAGCGGAAGCATAGTGGACAAGTTGCTTATGTCTATTTATAGACTAGAGCAGATATAGCGGAGATAAATCATCTAATTTTGATGTGACAGTCATGGCTTTGACTTCATCAGAATAGGGAATGGATTTGTTAAGAAGGTAGTAGGGTGTGATGTCCTGGCATTTGGATGTCATACACAGAGTAGGAAGTAAAATTCCTATACTACGATCGGTTGTACTGTGGTCGTCACACAGTTGTTTCTCCAGACAGGATATGGATATAATATCAGACATTTTGGTTTCTAGATCTATGGTTTTAGATCTAGATTTAGGTAGTTTCCCAATGTGGGTACTTTGACAGTATTCTAATGGTTTTTAGAATAGATGACTCCTGACAGGTGGTGTACCTGCAGGTGATGGAGTCACCCTCTCTAAAGGTGTCTTACAGACTAAAGGGGAGAGGGATGTGCATGATTGGCAGATCACTTACTTAGGCAATTGAGTCAATCATGAGATGTCAAGTACCACACCAGATGTTGTTTTTGCACTAGATGTGATAAGTTTATATTAATCCAATCCTGGAGAAACATAAGGAAGCAGTTTTAGAACATAAATGCATGTTCTATGGATTTGATGACGGCAGCCTCCTTCGGGGGACGGTTATCATTCCAGGCTTCAAAGGTAACATGGATGACAGAGTGATTGTCAGAGTTATAGTCTTCCCTCTGACGAAGGGGGCGGTATTATGGACAGGTGGTCCAAGAGGATACTGTGGGAGGCATGGTGCAGGATACTGATTAGGTTCAGTTATCGATACAATCTAAGAAGTTTGGATTTAGAGTTCATTTATGAGCTAGGTCCCATTAGATATCCAGACATATTCTAAGACAGGTATTACTCGATTCGGGAGATGGTTTTCTCCGCGAACTTGAGATTAAGAGAGACATAGAAAGAAACATCAGGGCGGATCCACTCACTGAGGATAATTCTCGAACATAATAGTTTTACAAACGGGCTTTTGTGAAACTGATTAGTAGAGGAGTTGGATGTTCGGTATCACACGGGCTGTGAGTATGCGACATCGCAATAATTAGCCTTAAGTGCAAGTGGGAGATTGTTGAATGTAGTGCCCTCAAAGTCAATTATTGGATCGCAGGCACGTGATTGCAATGATTGCGGAGGACCTATACAGGTAGGACAGTCTTACTCGAGATAATAGTATGCTATCTGGTTTGCCTTTATCAGTCGTGTACAGGTTCAGGTGACTGATCACATGTTATACAGGTGCTCATTGGGTTATGAGTACACCGGACAGGACTCGCCGGGAACCTGCTAGTTGGTATTATACCTATTGTCAGATAGCAGTTCCCTGGGGACATGTGTACAGGTTAGTTCATCGACCTGAGGTCATCATTTGTCTCGTGTGAGTTCCCACTGTGCTTTGATTTCTACCCTACCACGGCTCAAAGGAGTCGTGCAAACAGGTATTTTTTGGGTACAGTCCCGAGCCACATAGAGGCAAGTGAGCGGATCGGCAGGGGATTCGTCTCTCCCGGTATTGGGGGTGGAGATCGCGCTGTATCTAGGAAAGCCATTACACCAAGTCCTTGGCCAAGGCAGGTGAGAATTACTGGTAGGTACTCCGGTAGTTTCTCAGGGTGTTCAGGGCTTGTCTCCGACACAACTTATACCGCTTTTGGGGGTCTGACGTTACCAGCCTCCTAGGCCCGATATGCGATACTCATAGACGAACGGACCGGACTGTATATACATTGTTACTGTTAGGCTCAGTAGGGTTTCCGGATGAGTTCGCTCATCGGCCTCCCTTGAGGTCAGTACATGGGCAGCCGTTACGCACAACTAGTGCCGCTGACGGCTTGTGGTTAAACCCACTGCCAGGGTACTGACGAGTCATTAGAGTCCCCCACAGATAGTTTCCCAAGTTCGGGTGAAACGTTGTAGAGGCCGTATGGTTTTATGGCAAGGTTCGGAAAATGCACGTGCGTTTACGCACGTGTCATATTTCGGGCAGATAATACCGGTAGGCTTTGGTTTAAGCCTGATCCGAGTATTATACTGTGTAGATATAATATCTTTGTCTCAGTTGCATTTGTATTCGGTCGTAATACAACTGCGGGTATGTTTATACTGTTACGGGGTTATCCTGAAATTCGTTTCGGGGTCGCTTTTGGAAGTTGCCAGTTTCCAGTTTTCTATCACCCGTATTAAACATTCGGTTTAATGCGGATTTATCTTTTTTGTGGGTGAGTCATGATTCTAGAAGGTTCTAGATTTAGTGACTAGGATTGATGATTCATTGTTAGCATGAAATGAATGGTGACTAAGGTTAATGATTCATGTATGCATTAATGATAAATGCAAGGTGTATTATTGACTCATCATTCTCATTTAATGCTTGTGTTCATCCCCCCTCCACCTCATGAGGTGGTCGGCCCATTTTATGTGCCCTCTTGATTGATTTTTACTCTCACTCTCATTCTTTAAAATGAGATGAAATATTTGCTAAGTTTCCAAGCTCATTTTTCATCACCCGATTTCAAATGGCAACTTCATTAACCGTTCGTCCATGGCTTTGGACGAAGTGAGACAAAGTGTTCTACTCATTCTCTACATCAATCTTGGTCATCTCTTTTAGCAAACTTGATGACCGAGTTGCCTCGGGTCAGAGGCGGGAGCCCGTTTAAAGAACCATTGATATGGTGCCACCTGGACGAGGAGATCGGAGATCGACGAGATCGGAGCAGCCGCAACGGAGCGTGGGATGATGGTTAAAGAACGAAGGACTCGGATCGTTCGGTATAACCTTTCTACCCTTTTTATAGTTTGTTAGTTTAGAGTTAATGGCAGATCCGGGTTATAGTATGCGATAGCGCTAGTTATAAAAGTTTTTGTTCCGTGGCGTCTGAAAGACGGCCGAGGCGCTACCGTAGACTTACGAAAACGATACGTTAAGACCTATAGGTTAGAACCTATGGACAACACCTTCAAAACCATCAATCATCCTTGATATCGTCGTATAAACGCCAAGTAGTCGAGGTAATGTTGCGCCACGGGAGCGCCCCGGCCGTCTAACTCGAGGCCAAATTGCGGAATCAAAATTTTTCCTTACTCGGAAACCGGCGCTACCGCGGACAAAGAAAACCCGGATCGTTTACCATTAACCTAAGCTAGCTTACAAGAGATGGGGTGAGAAGTATACCGAGTGATCCGAGTCCTCCGGTCTTCTCTTCATCATCCCGATCTCCCGCGGAAAGTCTTTGCTCCACATCGTCGCCTCCTCGCCGGAAAGGGCACCACATCGCCTTCGTCTTTTACGGGCTCCCGCCTCAATACCGAGGCAACTCGAGCATGAAGCCGGCAACTCGACATGCTCAAGATTTGCTATAGGAAGTAGTGTAGAAACTTTGTCTCTTGGAGTTTATGTAGTTGCCATTGATGGATGGAGGAAGAGGTAAAGAAAATTGGTGCTTTCAATTTTCTAGCAAGAAGAAGATGAAATCAACTCTCTCATTCTTTTTCTTTCTCTCTTTCTTTTTCTTCTACTCTCTTTTTTCATAACCATGAAAGACTTTTTCTTCAAGTGAGAAGAAGATGGAGGAGGAATGAATATCATAACACAAAGGGAGGTGAGTGTAGGAGCTAAAGAAAGGTGACCACATCCTAGACAAGAAAACATTCAACCATGCTTCTTCTCCTATTCACTCCATAACCCTTCAAATCACAATAAAGCAAGCATGGTTGAAAGATAAGAAAGCTATCATAATCAATCATTATGCAAGAAAACCCTCCACTAAGAGTTATTTGCAAAACTGCAAATAACCCCCCTCCATCGGAAAAGTCCGGCCGGGAAAGAACAAAGGAAAACCGGTCGGAACGGAATGCAAACTGGCAACTCCAGAAAACTGGTCCCGTAATAAATTACAGGAAAACCCCGATACTGTGCATACACACCTGCATCTGTATTCCGACCGGATACAAATGCAATGAGACAAAATCTACACTGTACTAGACTAGGACCGGCTTAAGCCAAAGCCGGCTAGTAAAATCCGTTCGATCCTGATCCGTGCAATACCGCACGTATCAGATCAAACCCTGCCATATAACTATACGGCCACTAGTACAAAACTGTCCGATCCTGACACGTGCAATACCGCACGTATCTGATCGGACCCTGCCATATCTCCATACGGCCTCTACAGCGTTTCGCCCGAAAGCTGAGTAACTGAAAGTGTGGTGGACTCTAAAGACTCGTCAATACTATGGCTGTGGATTTAACCACTGGCACGTCAGAGGTATAAGCCAATACATGACGGGCCACCAGCTATTGACCAAAAGGGACGTCGATGAGGAAGCTCACCCCGACACCCAACTGAGCCTGTCAGTGACAATATCCGTACAGTCCGGTCCGTTCGTCTATGAGTATCGCATGGCGGGCCTAGGGGGTTGGTAAAAGTCAGATCCCCAAAAGCGGTACAAGTCGTGTCGGAGTGTAGCTCAGAACGCCCTGAGATACTACTGGAATACCTACCAGTAAATCTCCTGCCTCGGCCGAGGGCTTTGCGTAATGGCTCTCCTAGACACAGCGCGACCTCACCCCCAATACCGGGAGAGACGAACCCCTGAAGATCCGCTCACTGCCTCCATGTGGCTCGGGACTGTACCCAACTAAAACCTGTTTGCACGACTCCTTTGAGCCGTGGTAGGGTAGTAATCAAAGCACAGTGGGAACTCACACGAGACAAATGACGATCCTCAGGTCGATGAACTAACCTGTACACATGTCACCAGGGAACTGCTATCTGACGTCAGGTATAAGCCCAACTAGCAGGTTCCCGGCGAGTCCTGTCCGGTGTACTCATAACCCAATGAGCACCTGTATACATCTTAGGTGAACCAACTGACACCAGTGGCTTGTGAGACCGGCCACCGCCCCTCGTCGGGGTCTCGACTGTATACACTAGTCTACTAATGGAGTATCGATGCCCTGTCTCGAAACTCCTACGACTAGGGACCTTTTAAGGATGTGCTTATAGACCCCAGCTCCCACGTATATGATCGCCATCAAACTGCTGGTCGTCAAGCAAGAATCCTAGGGGCTCTATCAACGTGTAATAGCGACATGTCAGGTCACCTAAAGCAGTACACGATGATAAAGATGAACCAGATAGCATACTATCATCTCGAGTAAGACTGTCCTACCGGGATAGGTCCTCCCTCAATCATTGCAATCACGTGCCTGTGATCCAATAATTGACTCTGAGGGCACTAACTCCAACAATCTCCCACTTGCACTCAAGGCTAATTATTGCGATGTCGCATACTCACAGCCCGTGTGATACCGAACACCCAACTCCTCTACTAGTCAGTCTCACGAAAACACGTTTGCGAAACTATTGCGTTCGAGGAATAGCCTCAGCGAGTGGATCCACTGTGAAGTTTCTTTCTATGTCTCTCTATATCTCAAGTTCGCGGAGAAAGCCATCTCCCGAAATGAGCAATACCTGTCTTAGAATGTCTGGATGTCTGATGGGACCTAGTTCATAAATGAACTCCAAATCCAAACTTCTTAGACTGTATCATCAACTGAACTTAATCAGTCTCCTGCGCCATGCCACCCTCAGTATTGCCTTGGACCACCTGTCCAAAATACTGTCCCTCGTCAGAAGGAGAACTATAACTCTGACAACCTGCTTGTCGTCCATGTCACCTTGGAAGCCTGGAGTGATAACCGTCTCCTAAAGGAGGCAGCCGTTATCATATCCCTAGAACATTCACTTATGTTCTAAAACTGCTTCCGACTGTTCCTCCAGGATTGGATCAATATCAACTTATTGCACCTACTGCAAGAACAACATCTGGTGTGGTACTTGACATCTCATGATTGACTCAATTGCCTAAGCAAGTGATCTGTCAATCATGCGTATCCCTCTCCCCTTTAGTCTGTAAGACACCTTTAGAGAGGGTGACTCCATTACCTGCAGGTTCACTACCATGCCAGGAGTCGTCCATTCTAAATACTCATAGAATGCTGTCAAGGTACCCTGATTGGGAAACCACCCAAATCTAGATCTAAAACCATAGATCTAGTAACCAGCATGTCTGATATAATATCCAAGTCCCATGTGGAGAAAACACTGTGTGACGACCAAAGTATAACCGATCGTAGTATAGGAATATCACTTCCTACTATCTTCTCAACAGATCCACCCCCTATTCTGATGACGTCAAACCTATGACTGTCACATCAGAAATAGATGATCTATCTCCGCTACATCTGCTTTAGTCTATAAATAGACATAAGCCTGATGTCCACCAATGCTTCCGCTGCTCCCACTGACTACGACAACCCTCTGCCAGAGTCATATAGACGTGCACTGCTAAAGCTAGTTTAGAACGACGCTATACTCATCCTCCTGCCCGGTCTCGCAGCCTGGAACAACAACAATGGCAAGTGTGGGTAAACAAGAACTTCCCTGTCACCGTCCTTGAGGCTACCGGAGTACCTCTCGGGTGCCTGAAGTTACCCACCTTATCTGCGGAGTGGCCAATGGAATGTCAAATCAGATTGAATCTTTAGGTTCCTTATTAAATCTTCAGTAATCGTTTGCGGTTCTGGAATCACTTCCAGTTCTACCATACTCCCACTGCTGTTTTTGAAAAAATCCATTTTTAATAAAACTGTGGCGAGTCTAGAACAATATTTCTATTGATCTGCCAGATGGTAGAAAGTCAACCCTCGTCATAGCCTGGGTCAACCCACAAACAGCCATTACAGAAACGTGCCTTGAGTTATCCGGAGTCTGGTTTTAAGCATAACCCGGACAACTCCCCGTACCTTAACATCGTTAAGATATGAACTGTTCTATATCCAATATAGAACCAGAGGCACTGATTTATTTGAACCAGATTCAAATCATGCAGCTGTCTCCAGTGCATGTCAACTAAATGGAAGGAGGTCGATCAGCGTTACTCAACTTAGGAATGTTTCCAATTATGAGTAACCTGAAAGAGAAGCAATTTCTCTTTATCATTACTATCAACTGAACACCATACACAAGTATCTACATCTTCGATCACTTTGAAGAATCCCGATACTTGCTACACCTGGTTCTCTACTCTATTCAAATACCTATAACTCCTCAAAACTTAGACCCTGTGTTTCCACGAAACAGCTGTCTAAAATCTAGAGAAGTCATAAGTAAAACGAATATAGTACGAGGACCAACCCCTCTGTCCTGATGGACACTGGACAACATACAATACTCTGTATAAGTCCGCTGAGTCTAACAACTCTTTCACTGTGCGTCGCAGGTTGAAAACTGTACTTATGGTTAAGAAGAATTACACCGCTGTTTAATGCTCCTTACCTAACCATCCACTGATATAGGTAAATGTCATAGACATAATATCAAAAGGTATATCTCACTCTATGAAAATAGACGTACAGATATATCAATTTGAAATTGGTGCATAACCGCGGATATTCAAAACCAAATAATTGCCGTCCGGCAAACAACCCAGGTGACTTCCTTAAATATCACCGATTACAACGAATCCTGATATAATAAGGATGATCACCCAATTCCCAATAACTTACTCCCACTCACCATCTGTAAAACCATACAAATGTGAGAATCCAACCTGGTAAATACATACCCTGGAGTAAGTGTCTAATCGGGAAATCAGTTTTCTTTTAGCAGTACACAGTGAAACTGAAACATTGAAATGTTTCGATGGGGTATGCTGGTATTCCTAGTAATGCCTCTTCCATTATCCAGATTCACAACTGTAACCGTATAATTCTTTGCCATCTTTCTAAATCCCTTTTTGTGTCTTTAGTCATTACCTTCTGTACACCCCTTTAAGCCAAATGGTTTTCTTCCTTCCCTACCGTTCGGCACCAGCCTATGGTTTGGAAGAAGACTATCCAAAAAGCATAAAGGGTGTACTGTCCTAATCCTAGGAGCACTCGCAATGCGAGAGAAGGTGAAGATAAAAGACACCTGAATGTACTTTATTCCTATTTCTCCTGAACCAGAATCCATCCCCGAACTGGAACAAGTTCCTTTCGAGTTCGTATATAACCATACGATGGAATATCCAATAAACTGTGGATCTTCGTAGTGATACGGAGTGTCCTGGAGAAATACAAAGGTGATTTAGGATTGGCGAAGAAATACTTGGTTTGGTCGTGAATATCAGTCGCAATTTACTTTGCCCTCCTACTAATCCCTTTCTTTGTCTGAACTTAATACCTTCTGTACACCGTTTAGGTTAACTGGTTTTCTTCATTCCCTACCGGTCGGCACCAGCCTATGGTTTGGAAGAAGACTACCCAATTTACGTAATAGGTGTACTACTCCTAAACCAAGGAGTACTCGCAACGAGAGAAGGTGAAAAGAAAAGACAACTGAATAATCCTATTCGTTTTCTCCAGAACCAGAAACCATCCTCGAAGTCCTTCGAGTTCGTATATAACCATACGATGGTTTTGTCCAATGGAAGTGGACGTTCGTAGTAATACGGGGTGTCCTGGAGAAAAGGGTAAAAGTAGGAGTGGCAACGAGGTCTGCAACTCTGACAATCCAAAAGCCAGTGTTAAGAAGGTTCGGTCAACTTGGTCACTGAGTCAAAGTCCAGGGTCGGGTCAATGGTCGCTGCCAGAGAGAGAGAGAAAAGAAACACTCAGCGTGCACTCTATCCTAGATCAGAATGGTTACCACTTTGTCTAATCTGGAAACCTCCCACTGTACCTCAAATTCTCCTCCAAACCTGAAAGAAGAATTAGTCGGGATCGCCCGAGGAGTAAACTAACTCATCAGTGGAAATCGGGATCCAACTATCATCGCATGATAACTTGACGGAATCCACTCAAGTCACCACACTCCAGAAGGTATGCGCATGCCTGGCAAGTTTCAGTTCTTTTGAAACTCCCGATGTGATTTTTACCCCTAGGACCCAAGTGACCTTGACACAGTCAACAAATCAAAGAGTCCTAGTCAAGTTCAGCCCGTCATTATCCTGGATTGCATTAAACCCACCCGTA
Source organism: Agapanthus africanus (assembly GCA_030015575.1). Taxonomy (NCBI): domain Eukaryota; kingdom Viridiplantae; phylum Streptophyta; class Magnoliopsida; order Asparagales; family Amaryllidaceae; genus Agapanthus; species Agapanthus africanus. The sequence goes on from CM057351.1 coordinate 9,132,028, forward strand.
CGAGCCCTTGACACAGTCAACAAGGCCGCACGACTGTCCTAACCAATCCCATTAATATGCTGCAAACAAACACTACTTAGCTACCGCACACTACGCCTTGACACAGTCAACAAACGCAGCACGAATACCAAGTAATACTTGTAAGAAATGACGGAGGGCTACGACTGGTTTTTGGCGAAAAACCTTTAACGTAATGAACTTGATATCGTTGAAGGAACTGCATAGCCTTTTTATAAAAATATAGTGACGAAAACCTTTACTAAAGAGGTCACTCCCGGTGAAGGGATCTCGGCTCTTTCCCCGTAGAATGAGGTGCAGGATATTCCAACTGAATACCACGATGCAAAGCAAAAGTAATCGGCTATAGTGAAGTTAATGCCCTGACGCAAACTTCTGTCCAAGGGGTCACTCCCGGTGAAGGGATCTCGGCCCTTGCCTCGTCGACTGAGGAGCAGGATATTCCAAATGAATACCACGATGCAAAACAAAAGTGAACGTCCTTGCAATAACAGCTTTTTTGAAAAATGTTCCAACAACATCAGATTAGGTTTGTTTAAACTTGCATTGATCCGAATCAATGCAGTCCCATCAATTGATCACACCACAAAGAACGAAAATATACTGACGTACGTATATGCCATCCGCATTCGCCACTGGGTCCCGTCATCACCCGTTAGGTTAGCTAACTAACGGCAGAGCGGGGATTGGACTAGCGCGGATGAAAAACATATACAACATCTACTAATATATATACCAATATATAGTATTTCGCTCAAGGCGTGAATAAAATGCAACATCACAGAAATGTACAGCATCACAGAACAATACAGATATCTGGAAGCCCCGGGTTTCACAGAGCCGCTGCTGAAACCCGACGTTCCCCTGGTCGTGTGGATAGCCTGTGCAATGAAATCCTAGACCCCTACGGGCGCGGCAAGTCACCCGCCAAAACCTGAAGCGAGGCAGCCCCCTTCAGTACCGTGAATGGACCACCCAGCACTTCACGGAATCCGGTAACTTGGGCACCCCTCCTGGGTCAACCTGTACCCCCTACGAGTGCGGCGAATAGCCCGCCAATCCTGGACTGAAGCCCCCTCCGTCTCAATGCCCTGAGATGCGGGCCCGTTGCCCTCCAGAACCCGGCTATCCGTGCACCCCACCGCGGGGCAAACCTAGTACAGAATGTAAAATATACATACACCGGGTACATCGACCGCAACCAGGTCGTGCCCCAAAAGAATAATACAAACAGGCAGTGACGGCAGTCCACATGTCGGACGCTCGCCCCGCAATATCAAATGTACATAATACAACAAAACTGTACTAGCATTGCATCCAGGCTATCCCCCACGACCGATCCGCAACATCACAGCATAAACATAGAACATCAACGTGAAAGTCACGTTCGCAAATCCGTCTAACCGGGCTATAGCAGTTAGACCGGATTTACCGATCGAGTGACATTCACGGTCGCAGATATAATGTAAATACTGTGAAATAATGTGTTTAAAATATCCGATCAATCAAATAATTAACAAGCGGGCCCCAAATGAAACTGTAGCACTCACAGAAATAACTGGCCCAATTTTAATATCCCAAAAGCCATATTTTCAGCCCATAAGCCCACTGCAAAAAACTAGACACACAAGCCCACATTTCAGCGGCGGAAGCGCGGCCAAAAGGGGGTTATGGCCGCGCTTCCGCGGTCGTACGGAGGGATTGAGTGACCAACTTTTTCCAGTGTTCTTAGGATTCCCTGTACATCATTCTGAGACAACCTGAAAAATTTTTGGACTTCAAAAAATTTCGACAGAAACTGATGTGCATGAAATACGAGTTTTCGGGATTTTGTTCGATCGGAAACGTAAAACACATTAAACGAAGCTAGGTAAGGTTAATGGCGTGGCTCTGATACCATGTTGCGCCACGGGAGCGCCCCGGCCGTCTAACTCGAGGCCAAATTGCGGAATCAAAATTTTTCCTTACTCGGAAACCGGCGCTACCGCGGACAAAGAAAACCCGGATCGTTTACCATTAACCTACGCTAGCTTACAAGAGATGGGGTGAGAAGTATACCGAGTTATCCGAGTCCTCCGGTCTTCTCTTCATCATCCCGATCTCCCGCGGAAAGTCTTTGCTCCACATCGTCGCCTCCTCGCCGGAAAGGGCACCACATCGCCTTCGTCTTTTACGGGCTCCCGCCTCAATACCGAGGCAACTCGAGCATGAAGCCGGCAACTCGACATGCTCAAGATTTGCTGTAGGAAGTAGTGTAGAAACTTTGTCTCTTGGAGTTTATGTAGTTGCCATTGATGGATGGAGGAAGAGGTAAAGAAAATTGGTGCTTTCAATTTTCTAGCAAGAAGAAGATGAAATCAACTCTCTCATTCTTTTTCTTTCTCTCTTTCTTTTTCTTCTACTCTCTTTTTTCATAACCATGAAAGACTTTTTCTTCAAGTGAGAAGAAGATGGAGGAGGAATGAATATCATAACACAAAGGGAGGTGAGTGTAGGAGCTAAAGAAAGGTGACCATATCCTAGACAAGAAAACATTCAACCATGCTTCTTCTCCTATTCACTCCATAACCCTTCAAATCACAATAAAGCAAGCATGGTTGAAAGATAAGAAAGCTATCATAATCAATCATTATGCAAGAAAACCCTCCACTAAGAGTTATTTGCAAAACTGCAAATAACCCCCCTCCATCGGAAAAGTCCGGCCGGGAAAGAACAAAGGAAAACTGGTCGGAACGGAATGCAAACTGGCAACTCCAGAAAACTGGTCCCGTAATAAATTACAGGAAAACCCCGATACTGTGCATACACACCTGCATCTGTATTCCGACCGGATACAAATGCAATGAGACAAAATCTACACTGTACTAGACTAGGACCGGCTTAAGCCAAAGCCGGCTAGTAAAATCCGTTCGATCCTGATCCGTGCAATACCGCACGTATCAGATCAAACCCTGCCATATAACTATACGGCCACTAGTACAAAACTGTCCGATCCTGACACGTGCAATACCGCACGTATCTGATCGGACCCTGCCATATCTCCATACGGCCTCTACAGCGTTTCGCCCGAAAGCTGAGTAACTGAAAGTGTGGTGGACTCTAAAGACTCGTCAATACTATGGCTGTGGATTTAACCACTGGCACGTCAGAGGTATAAGCCAATACATGACGGGCCACCAGCTATTGACCAAAAGGGACGTCGATGAGGAAGCTCACCCCGACACCCAACTGAGCCTGTCAGTGACAATATCCGTACAGTCCGGTCCGTTCGTCTATGAGTGTCGCATGGCGGGCCTAGGGGGTTGGTAAAAGTCAGACCCCCAAAAGCGGTACAAGTCGTGTCGGAGTGTATCTCAGAACACCCTGAGATATTACTGGAATACCTACCAGTAAATCTCCTGCCTCGGCCGAGGGCTTTGCGTAATGGCTCTCCTAGACACAGCGCGACCTCACCCCCAATACCGGGAGAGACGAACCCCTGAAGATCCGCTCACTGCCTCCATGTGGCTCGGGACTGTACCCAACTAAAACCTGTTTGCACGACTCCTTTGAGCCGTGGTAGGGTAGTAATCAAAGCACAGTGGGAACTCACACGAGACAAATGACGATCCTCAGGTCGATGAACTAACCTGTACACATGTCACCAGGGAACTGCTATCTGACGTCAGGTATAAGCCCAACTAGCAGGTTCCCGGCGAGTCCTGTCCGGTGTACTCATAACCCAATGAGCACCTGTATACATCTTAGGTGAACCAACTGACACCAGTGGCTTGTGAGACCGGCCACCGCCCCTCGTCGGGGTCTCGACTGTATACACTAGTCTACTAATGGAGTATCGATGCCCTGTCTCGAAACTCCTACGACTAGGGACCTTTTAAGGATGTGCTTATAGACCCCAGCTCCCACGTATATGATCGCCATCAAACTGCTGGTCGTCAAGCAAGAATCCTAGGGGCTCTATCAACGTGTAATAGCGACATGTCAGGTCACCTAAAGCAGTACACGATGATAAAGATGAACCAGATAGCATACTATCATCTCGAGTAAGACTGTCCTACCGGGATAGGTCCTCCCTCAATCATTGCAATCACGTGCCTGTGATCCAATAATTGACTCTGAGGGCACTAACTCCAACAGGTAAAACGCAATACACAAATTCAGAATTAAAAATACGGAATACGGAAACACGAATCCAAAACAGCAACTAAGGAAATAGGCTCCAGATTTCACCCTAGGTCAAATTAGACAAATCTACACATGCCAGGGGTCTAATCTATACATGTAGGAGCTCTGGAACAAAAACGAGGCAAAATGGTGCGGGTCTGGCCGCAAATTGTGGCCAGAGGGATTAAATTTGCGGCCGGGTTAAGGGGTTAGGGGCTAGGGTTCTGGTGATAGCTTCCTGGGTGCCTGAACATCTCACTGTCCAACCAAAATTTTTTTCAGAGTCTCGGGTTGATAGCAGATCTCATATAACCTTCACAGATTTCATAAATTTTCCGATATCGGTTTCTAAATCCGTATTCCGGGTTTCAATTCTCAGGTTTGGGTCTCAATTCCAGCACTAAGGTGTTTGTATGGCCTCTACTGAGCTCAATTTCCCATCATAACCCAAATTTCCTCAAACCCTAACTAGGTTTTTCCTTAAGTCACCAAAATCACACAATATCGGTTCAATCATAACATAGGGGTATAAGAAATGCTAAATCTAAGCTAATGGTTCAGTAAATACCTTATTTGGCAACTCAAGAATTTTCTTGAGTTGCCCCTAGTGGCCAAAATCCTTGCTTTCTTGGTCCAATGTGTAGGTCTTGAGCTTGTGCATCTTTCTAGTGAAAAGGAGATAGGGTTTTGGGATTGTTTTTGAGGTGATTTGAGGAGTTGAAGAGAGGGAGAAGGAGAAGCTAGGGCAGCAGCAGCAGCAACTAAAGAAAATGAAGAGGGAGAGAGGAGAGAAGTGAGAGGGGGAGAGAGATCCAAGCCAATAAATGCCCCCCCATACCTCATAAATGCCATGTCCCCTTTTCTTTTCCTTTTTCTTTTTCTTTTCTTTTCTTTTCTCCCAATTCCTTTCTCACAAGAATAGTAACCCCAAATAACATGGTAGAAGAATACACAAGTGTAAGAAAAATGATAAGTGCGTGTTTTGCACAAAAAAATTGCTAAAAACCCGATTAGCGATTTTTAATCGTGATTAGCACTAAATTAGCATATAAATGATCTTAAAAACTTAAAAATGACATAATTCCATAAATTACCCTATTTTAGAATTTTCCATAAATTTTTCCAAATTTTTCCGTATTTAATTATACCAAAATATTAAAATATTCAATAAAATAATATTAAATTATAAAAAATCCCAAAAATAATATTTTATTTTTTTGAAATGTTACAAGCGCTTTCAATAATCCAATCAGCCGCTCGCGCACTTCCCTCAGCCCCTCTTCTTGATCAGCTGTCGCGGCCAATTCTGCTTCGACCTGGGCTCGCTGCTGCAAGTAAGGCGAAAGTTGTTCCTCGACGGCCCGCTGAGTTGCTTCACGATCTTGTGCATCCCGCTCGACAACGTCGAGCTTCTGCCTTAATGTTAACCCATCAGAAATGCATCGCAGAAGGCCTTCGAAGATAACTTTCAACTGGGCAGCATTCACATCAACCTGAGCATGCAGTCGAGCAGATTCGCTTGAAGTTTCTTTACATTCATTCTGCTTTAAAGCCACCTCTTGTTCAAGATGGCGGAAGTAAGAAGTGCTCTGCTCGATCCACGCAGCCCGTTGAGTGCTCACAGCCAGAATCTCAGGTGCAGGATGCCTAAGCTCAAGCTCATGCAGGCAAGCCTCGATTTCCCTGCAGCGATTAACCCAAGACTCATCGACGCCCTCACCATGAAAGTTCACGAGCGTCGCCAGCATAGGGTTAACCTCTGCGGCAAAATCCGCAGCAGATGTGGGAGTCTCCGCGTCAAGCTCCTCGATATATTCGCTCAGCATGCGCAGACTGGTCACAGCACCTTTGGAGGATAGACGTCTGGAAAAAGGCCCTGCCGGCATCATAATGCGAGACTCGAACGAGGCTGGAGTCGATGTGATTGCTGCAAAATTGATCATAATCAGATGTCGGCTCAGGAAATAAAGAAAATACACGAAAAGTATATTCTACTATACCGGCTGCAAGAGGGGGCCGAGCTGGGAGTACTCGTGGCTTAACAACAGCCTCGTCCCCTCTTTCAATTTGTAAGGCTACAAGCAATATAAAGAAGAGTTAGCAATAATGCGACTTCCCGTTAAAGAAAGGACGTCGTTTAGAAAAGATACTCACCGACACCAGCAGGCGGACTAATCTCCGACAGGAAGGAGAAGTGTGGGTGCAGCACCTAATACAGGTGGTCAAAAAGGACTCCTGCAAGGACGCAGTAATGCAACGTCAGTACATAAGATATACAGCTTAAAAATAAGGCTGATGGGTCACGAATCCGCACCTTCCAACATCTGAGATGGTATGAGAGAGGGTAGAAGAGGTGTCACCGTCAAGGCGGTAGCTGATGGCATTGTCTCGGGTAGCGCGACCTCAGCGCTCGCCGCACCTGCATTAGAAACAAGATAAACCCTGTCAGGAAAGATTGAAAAAGATTGCAGAATAAAAAAAAAGCAATGATCCAAAATCTACCTAGTGAGTCGCCAGTCGGAACCGCGATAAGGGCATCACTTGACACAGCAACTGCTCCATCCTCTTCCATCGGGAAGGTCTCACCTCCTGTCGCCTCATCCCCTGACTCTACCAGAGCCGTCATAACGCTCGCGACGCCAGGAGATGGCAAAGGGTCGCAGGTAGAAATAGCAATGATTGGGGCAGTGCCCGACTCTTGAGAAGGAGCGGCCACCTTAGGCTCAGCAATTGTAACCGTCTCACCCATTAACACCTCGGGCTCGGCGGCTGTAGCCATCTCACCTACAACTATCTCAGGCTCGGCAATCGTGACTAACTTACCAGTCACTACCTCGAGCCCGGCAATTGCAGCCACCTCGCCTACCACCGCCCCGGGTTCGGCAATCACAGCTACCTCCTCCACCACTACCTCAGGCTCAGCGGTCGCCACCACTTCTTCGGGAAGACTCGGCCCTGCAAGATAAGATATATGAGAATTGATACTTAAAAATTTGACAACGGAACCCCGTGTCACATTACCTTGGGTTGGTCTTCCGACCGCTTCCCGAGCCGCACGTGCTGCTCGTCTATAAGCAGTAGACAAGGCAGCCGGGGACTCCTCTGAAGGAATAGCGGCAAGGGTAGCGGCGCTCGAACCTGCATCCGTGGCTAAGGCAGCACTACGCTCCCTTGCTGCACGCATTCTACGCTTCCTTTCCGTCCAGGCCGTGAGAGCCGATCTTCTCAAAACCTCCGTCAATGGGACGTCATCATCCATGCCAGGAGCTACCTCTGGAGCCTTTACGACGTCCGTCATCGGTTGCTTGAGTAAAGCCTCTTTTGGCAACCCTGAGGAGGCCATGACTTTGATGCCTGGCCCGAGAAGAATCTCCTCATCAGCTTGCGGGATCGGCATTGTGGTCCCTGCGATAAGACAAAGAAAGGATCAGATTACTCATAAGAAACGGGAGCGGGAACATGGTGAACCAAAATATACCGATGCCTAAGGATGCTCGAAGTCTTTCCTCTTTCTCAAAAGTCTTGAGAGAAGCTGCGAGAGCTTCTTCAGAGGAAGTGCCTGTTAAAGAAGGAAAAGCGTCAGTCAAAACACGATAATAGAAATACGATGCAATGGCGAAAAATACAGCTAATGATTACCTGATCACGCGAGGATAGCCAACCCCTCTTCGTGGTTGGCCAATTGCTCAGAAGCTGCAATGGCAGCCACCAGATCAGTATCATCTGGCGGCATGAATAAGCCCTCGTTTGTCCCATACTCGCTCAGGCCCTCGCCGTAAAGAGCGTGAGGCTCTTGGCCAAGTACAACGTCGACAGAAAGGATCGACTTCTTTTTCTTCTTCTGTGAGCGAGCTCCGGTTGCAGCCAGCACCAGCTTGCGCTTGGTGGGCACTTTGGGACGGCGAGTCACGCCAGATTCGGGTGAAGCTACATTTACCGTCTCCACGGGAGCATGGGACACCGATGGCACATCCACCGTCTCCACACAAGCACGGGGCAATCCACGCGTAGGGCTTAGCACACGTGGTGGCTCAACTGCAGCAACCTCTCTTAGCGGAGGGGGGACAGCGATCCGTCGCTTTAAAGGGACGTTGCGATCACCGGCAGGGGGCGCACTCTTGCGATCAAGCAGCAGCCGCCTCTCTTCCCTGATAACAGCACCCATCGCGTGTTGATACCAGGCCACGTGTACGTTAAGGGCCCTCGAGACGCAACTCGGCTCTCTAATGAAGAAGTGAGAACTCGTATTCAAGCGCATGAAGTGATGCAGCGCACCCCATATTCCCTCTCTGGTGGCAGCGGGTTCTACCAAGAAAGCCTCCAGCGGGACCCCCTGGTTATAGCTCAGCTGCTAGGCAAAATGATGAGGATTGTATCTCATAAATAGCGCTGCGTCATTTAGCCTTAATACAAGAAAGCCCGTCCTGATGGAGTATAAATGGAGAATCTCCCGGGCTTTCAACACGGAAGCCCCGTCCTTAAAAACGTCGCGCAATGCCAACACCGTCTTGGAAGTTTTCTGGCCGATCGTCAGGACTTTGTCCGCGAAAGACATACCATCTCCGACCGTGCGTGGACGAAGGAGCAAGCCCCTAGCTTCCCGCTGTGACGGACTCACGATGGAGGCGTCAACCAGCCGCATAATTCGCGGGAACTTGCATTTCTCGTAAAACGAAGGTCTCTTGTGAATGCCAAAGACCCCGAGCACGTGCATCTCCATCCATGAAGTAAAGTAATGCATCGGGAAGTTGGCAGCATGCACCCCCAGTTCAGTGGTATCCGCCACCACGCTAAGACCGTGGTATAGGGGGGCTAACCAGGCGATCCCGATGGCCACTTGTATTCCGGTGACCATGCGATGCGCGGGGTAGAAGACGGAATGCCTCATGTAACGAGGATGCATAAGGAGTGTGAACCAACTCAACCATAGCCCAAGAAACCCAAGAAAGAAAGCCTCATTGTCAATGCCTGGAGCGGCGATTTCTGACAGAGGGATGGTCGCAGCATCAGGAAGAAAAAAGCCTTTCTGATCATCTTCCAGTACTGGCCGATGGTCCAAGCCAAAGCCGAAGGGATCATCGAGCTTGGAAAACTTTTCGCCTCGTTGCGACAAAATCTCCAGGTGAAGAAACCGGGCAATGAAGTCTGCAAAACTGACCCCCCGACCTCCGGATTCCAGGAAGAGGCTCTCGTACATGTTCAGCACCTTTATCAGACTAGGGAACTTGTGCTGAATGGCGTTCTCTGGCATGAGGCCCATCACGACCAGCTTGGTAGAGAAAACGTATTCATCCGGAGGAAGCAGCTCCTCATAGTACCCCACTAACCGGTAGACCGGAAACCTCAGCAAATTCTTCCAAGGAGATGGGGACCTCTCTGTCCACTAGAAGGAAGGTATGGGTCGGGATGTTCCACTGCTCTAAGAACGCCTTAATCCACCATGTGGGAGGAGCAGAATATTGGAACAACGAAGCATAGACCGCAGGGTATAGGCCGAGCTTTAGCAGTTGCGACTTCTACGCCGACAAGATGTACCTGGCCCACTACAAATACCCGGCCAGATGATGGGGAGTTAGCCCGATGTTGTAGGGTTGTCCCCAAGAGCGCGACTCGTCCTGGCATATGCGCCGCCCCAGGGTATCCAAAGTCGTCGGCAGCTGCATGGGTACGGCGGCAATCGAAGGTTGAAGAAGACCCTCCGAAGTCCAATTGACAACCTCCACGGCATAGTTCACCGGAGGTGCATCTGCATACGGAATCACCGAGATAGGTTCCGACGGCTTCTCGCAAGAGAAGCTTTGACGACCTCTGATAATCTGGTCATACCATCTACCCCACAAGTGAAGATTGTTGTGTTCCGGGTCACGGTCTTTGATGAATGCGAGAACCTCCCGGTCCACAGGTGCCTCAGGGAATCCTCCTTCTGAATGGACGAATGGAAACGTAGCATCGAAAGACATGTCGCCTGCAAAAAGGGGGACAGAAGTCAACTGTCAGTGCTATAATTCAATTTTAAATTTGTGGCACTCGGTACTTTAAAAGTTGTGCCACACTGCAATGCAGTGGGAAGGGGACCAAAGGGGGACCCACAAAATCTAGATGACAATTCAACAATTGATAATTAATAAAACAGCCTCATCATTAGATGAGACTGTTAATTAATGAGGAAATCCTCAAGGAAATTCTCATTGAATGAGAAATCCCTCGGGAAAATGAGAAAATCTCCCTTTGAGAGCAAAGCTCTATGACAGAGTGACACTTGTCAAACTCTGATCATGAAAGAATAAAATTCCTTAAAGAGCCTGGCTCTGTAATGATGATGAAAAATCCATCAGAAAAGAATTAATTAAAATTAATTTTTATGAATTAAAAAATTCTGGGATCTTCAAGATCCATGAACAAACTCTTAAGAGTTCTTCACATGAATTAAGAAATCTACATATTACCAAAAGAGCAGAGCTCTGTTCATAGGCTAAGAAACCCCAAGAAAAGATCTCTTTAAGATCTATGGGTTCAAGAGAGCAATGCTCTATTAATGAAACCCTAAATGGGTTTTCTGTAGATCAAAGATCTATAAAGAGCAAAGCTCTGTTAATAGGTAAAACCCAAACTTATTAAAATTTATTATTTATTAAAATTTTACCTCTGTTTGGAAAGATTATTTACTCTTGGGAAGTTCTTAAACAAAAGAGCTGCGCTCTGAACAAAAATTCTCAAGAAGAAGATGGAAATCATCTGAAGGACCAAAGGTCCTATTTATAGGTGTTGAACCGCCTCTTCAACTTCTGAGTTGATCCAAGGGCTCAGATGTTGCCACCGCTGCATTAATGTGTGCGCCACGTGAGCGCAACGGTGGGGGGAATTTGTTTCCCCCAATCAGAGCAAAGCTCTGTTTTAAAATTCAAAATTTAAAATTTGAAGCAACGCTTCAGATCCAGCGCTCTGCGCTGAGCGCCACGTGTCAAACACGGATACGCTAGCGCTAGGTGCGCTGCGCCCTAGGCAGTGCACCCCCAATCAGAGCAAAGCTCTGTTTTAAAATTAAAAATTCAAAATTGAAGCAACGCTTCAGATCTAGCGCTAGGTGCGCTGCGCGCCACGTGTCAAACACAGACGCGCTAGCGCCAGGTGCGCTGTGCCCTAGGTAGTGCACCCAAATCAGAGCAAAACTTTATTTTAAAATTTCAAAAGTCAAAAATCGAAGCAACGCTTCAGATCCAGCGCTCTGCGCTGCGCGCCATGTGTCAAACACGGGTGCGCTAGCGCAGTTGCGCTGTGCTCTGCGCTGCGCGCCACGTGTCGAACGTAGGGGCGCTCGCGCAAGGTGCGCCAGCGCTGGAATTAAAAATTCCCCACCGTTAGATCAAAAGATCTAATAATAATAAATTATTAATTAATCAGAATTAAAATTCTGTTATGGAAATATCTTTCCAATTTTATTAAAACAAGAAGATTATCTTCTGCAAAACAGAAGCCTTAGGATCAAAGATCCAACGATGGGAAATATTCCCAAATCAATCAGAAAAGGATCTATTTAACTGATTTAACAAATCAATTTGCCCTATATAAAGGCCCATAGACTTCAAGTCTCAGATATACAGAAACATAGAGAAACCCCCCTACAAAGTTTGAGAAAACTAAAAGAGAGAAAAGAAAGCTTCTAGCAAAAGAAGATCATTTCTTCAAGGTAAAGAACATGATTCTTGAACACAGAGATGAAATCATCTCATCAAAAGAAGAACTATCTTCTAAAAAAGATCATAAATCTATAAAAAGACCAAGGTCTTTGATAAAAAGAAAAAGATCAAAAGATCCTATCATAAAAACAAAAGAAGTATTTACATCATTTACAAATCATTGATCTACAGAGGCAGTGCCTTTTTATAAATAAGAACTTTTGTTCTTGAACCTTGAGTCAAGGCCTCCTTTAAAGGGAGAACATAAACTTATTCTCTGATCATAAATTTGATCAAATACGCTTTGCGCTACTGAAAAGTTCCTTGCACTCATGAACTGCGCTTTTGCGCTCCTTGGATCGGCGCTCAGCGCCAAAACATGCCACGTGTCAACCACAGACACAGGTTGTGCTTTGCGCTTCTAAAACAGCGCACTACGCTCATGGACCGACGCTCAGCGCCAAACGCGCCACGTGTCACTCACTGGTGCGCCATTAAATCAGCGCAATGCGCTAATAAACTAGCACTTAGTGCTAAGCGCGACACGTGTCATCTTCGTGTGCGCTACCCGACAGAAGCGCTATGCGCTCTTTGATTGACGCAAAGCGCCTGGCGCTCCACGTAGCACACTGTCAGAACACACACTGTTCTACTGAATGCTATGCATTCAATACAAGACAAAAAATGTCAGAACCCAATACTTAGCATTATTAAAAGGGCCAAGCCTAAATAAAGGCTCAACAGCCAGAGTAATAAAAATGTTAAACATTTTAATTGGACTTAGCCCAACATTGGCCGTAAGTCCTCAACTTATATTCAATTGAGTCAATCTGCCCACGAATATTCAACAAATCTTAGTTCCAAACTGGGCTATAGATTTCCAATCAATCTACATCCGGTTCGAGGGTACATCTCTTTACTCCTCTGATATCTGTCGTTGTAATCCTTCAACGTCTTCAGAGAGGTGACGGGTCCCGACAACCACACATTTCTATGGACTGTAAGGTCCTTAAATTCATGGACTGCGATATCCTTAAACCTTATAGACTACGATATCTCTAAACCGGACTGTGGGGTCCTTAAACTCATGGACTACGATGTCCTTAAACTTTAGAGACTATGACGACTTTAAACTACGGACAGTAGGGTCCTTAAACTCATGGACTACGACGTCCTTAACCTGGACCGAGATGTCCTTAAACTAACATTGGACCATAATGTCCTTAAACTAATCGACCGCAATGTCCCTAAACTAAACAATAGAGCTCAAATACTCTTTTGTTGGATCTAAACGATCCCGTTAAGTAGATCTTAGTCTAGAAATTAGACTAACGTATCCTTAACAAACGTTTAAGTTGATCTTAGTCTCAAATGAGACTAACGTATCCTTAAACCAAACCCCCAAACCCAAATCTAAGAAGATACAGATTTGGACTAATCCACGCCCTACGGGCGACAACATAAATTAATCTCCGTATACAATCCATGGGCAACCACAAACAAAACAAACACCCACGACACGAAGTGACCATTTGGAGAAGGAGAAAGTTGTTATCGCGATGCGGTAGCGTAATTAACTGCGGGGGCTTGCGCCTACAGGGAAGAGCGTCCCCTCAATCAAAAACCCCTCAAACGAGGGGGGATCTGACGAAGTCCGCTATATCGGCCGCATCCGTTTAAACCTTCGATATACGGTGCCATAAATAAACTTGACATCTTCGGAGAGGTGGACGGATAGCACCAATTAGAATCTGCCCCCAGATTCAGGCAAGACGTTCGTCTTCCCGGTTTCCGGAGGTAAACACTCTCTTTTTTTGCTTTTCTTTCCGCGATGCTCTATCATTTCAGCTTTTTATATCGTGAAAGTCGCGATTGCCCAATCATTTTGACTATTTTCCACGGTGCCCAATCATTTCGGCTATTTTTCTTTTTCTTTACTCGCTGTTTTTTATTGCGAGTTGCCCTATCATTTCGGCTATTTTTGTATGCATATATTTTACTCGCTGATTTTTATTGCAAGTTGCCCCATCATTTCGGCTATTTCATATGCATTTTTGGCTCGCCAATTTTGTTGTGAGTCTGGTGCTCAAGACCTGATACCAAACTTAGCATCAGCATCACTGCGACTAGAATATTGCCAGGAGCGAATCATCATTTGCCATGAAAGGACTTAGAATTTGTTACCGATTTAGGCATCAACATCGCTACAACTAGGGTATTGCCAGGAGCGAATCATCATTTTCCTTTGCCTATTCGAACAAAGGTGACTTAGCAAACAGGGTTAGGATCCTGTCGACTAAGGCTTTTGACTTCATGAGCCGTAAGGGTCTCATAAAGATGTTTCTCCCTACGAGTTGTGAGGATCTCATAGGTGTGTTTTCTCCTTAGGAGCCGTGAGGATTCCTAAGTGCATGTTCTCTTATAAGTCATAAGGATCTTACAAGAGTGTTTTCTTCTTATAAGTCGAGAGGGCTTACAAGTGTTGTTCACCACATGAGGACATTCCTCATCGTTGGTGGGACTTAATGAGGGAACGTTTATTTGTGCTCATGGATTATATACAAGGGTCAATATTGAATCGTTTGTAGGGAAAACTGGGGAATGTGATGGCTTAAGAACAGGTTCAGATCCCTGTAGCTTAAAGCTTTTGTATCCTATGAGTCGTGAGGGTCTCATAAGGGAATTCTCCTTACGAGTCATGAGGATCTCGTAAGTGTAATTTCTCCTTAGAAATCGTGGGGATCCCTTAGTGTTTTTCTCCCTTGTGAGTCGTAAGGATCTTACGTAGGTATTTTCTCCTTACAAGGTCGAGAAGACCTTGCAAGTGTGCATGAATTTTTTTACGAGTCTGTGCCCTTTCGAGTTTTCACAAACTTGCCGGTAGCCCTGCGGTTTTTACTCATGGAGCCCTTTCGGGTTTTCTTCCGTGGCCAAATTACTTATGGACGTACCGTTTTTTTTGCTGCGTTAGCCTAAGGATGCTGCGGTTCGTAATAGTTTAAATACGTTTCGGTCCGTTATTAGTTTCAGGACATTTCGGTCCATGGGAGTTTTGAGGTGAGATTTCACCGGATACTACTTATAGAGTTCGGACTCGGGAAGACAGCGAGCGAACATAGGCGTTGTCATCTATCATTGACCCGGGCCGTGACTCGTCAGGCGTAGTATTTCTTAAAGAACCGGTCGTTTATTGGCCGGAAGGGTCTTTCACCATGCATATCCATGAGTAGGTAGGCCCCACCTTAGTAGACATTGTTTATGATATACGGGCCTTCATAGTTCGGCTCGAATTTCCCCCATTTGGTACGATTGGGGATCATAGGTCTTCTGACAACTAGCACGAGTCCGCCTTGGCGGAATGTTCTCGGCCTAGTTATTCTTTCGTATGAGCGCGTCATCCTTGCTTTATAAGCCTCTAGGTTTTGCTGCGCCATGAGATGAGTTTCATCAAGGGCATCGAGCTCCTCAAGTCGAATATAGGCATTTTCTTCGTCTGTTAGCTCGTAATGAACCGCCACTCGTACAGAGGGTAGCTCTATCTCGAGGGGGAGTTCCGCTTCTGTGCCGAATACCAACGCGAATGGCGTTGTGTTCGTGACCGTCTTGAACGTTGTCCGATATGTCCAGAGAGCTTCATGCAGTCTTTCATGCCAATCTTTTTTATTTTTGGACACCGTCTTCCTTATGATCTTTGTCAAGGTTTTTTTGAAACCCTCAGCTAGACCGTTAGCTCGGGGATTATAGACCGAAGAGTATCTCCAGTCTATATTATGCTGCCGTGCGAAGCGGTTGATTTTGTGATTTCTGTAGGCCGGCCCGTTATCAGAGATAATCTGTCGCGGAGTGCCGAACCGATAGATGATGTGTGTCTCGAAGAAATGGAGGATGTTCTTCGTCTTCACTTCTCATAGCGGTACTGCTTCTGCCCACTTAGAGAAGTAATCAGTTGTCACCAATATGAATCGATATCTTCTGGATGACGCTGGTTCGATGGACCCAATTATGTCGGTTCCCCACATTTTGAACGACTAGCTAGCCACTGTTGGGTGTAGCGGGTTTGGATGCTGGTGAATGAAGTCCCCATGAATTTGGCACGAGTGGCACTGCTACGCGTATTCGAGGCAGTCCTGAATCACCGTGGGCCAATAGTAGCCCATTCTTTTGATCTTTAGCTTCATCTTTGGCTCGGCTTGATGAGAACCGTAGAGTCCGTCATGAGTTTCTTAGATGACTCTCCTTGCTTCTTCTGGTCCCAGGCATCTCAGCCACAGAGAGTCCAATGATCTCTTATACAGAGTATCATTGACGAAGGCGAAAGACAGAGCTCGTTTCATTAGCTGATGTCTTGAGGATGCGTCTTCAGGTGTTCGGTGGGATTTGAAGTAGTCTATAAAGACTTCTCTCCAATCCTTAGCCTTTTCTTGGTCCTCTATTTGTAGGGCTATTGCTTGGTCGCTTCCTTTTCCTCAGACGACTCCGGAGACATTTCCCCTGGTGTAAGAACCCGAAGGCTTTATACAACGATCCTCACGTCATCGAGGTTTTTGAGATCCAGTTCTTTAGCGAGTTTGGCTAATGCGTTCGCCTTGCTATTTTCTGTATGCGGTATGCTTTCTAGGACGTAGGAAGAGATTTGAGTCAGCAATTGTTGCACTCTTTCGCCGTATTTTACCAACTCCGGTTTGCAGGATTGATAGTCGCCGTTTACTTGGTTAACGACCAGCTGGGAGTCTCCATATATGAGGAGGTTTTCGATTCCCATGTCGACAGCGATCTCAAGACCTGCTATCAAGGCATCATATTCTGCTTCATTGTTTGTCCTCGGCTCTGTTAAGGAAAAGGCAAAGCGCATTATCCCTCCTTGTGGAGTCACGAAGATGAGGCCTACTCCAGATTTGATTATGGAGGAGTTTTGTTTTCGCTTCTTCAAGGAGGACGCTCCATCGAAGTAGAGTTCCTATCGGGTATCATTCCCTTCTTTCTCCCTGTCAATTGCGTCAAACGCGTGTTCGTCCGGCAATTCGCAGTTCAAGAGAGAGTCGGCTGGTATCGAATGCTCAGCGATGAAGTCGGCGACGGCCTGGCCTTTCACTGCCTTAAGAGATCGGTATGTTATCGAGAATTCCATTAAGATTAGGGCCCGTTTATCGAGCCGTCCCGTTAGAATGGCTCTTGACATCAAATATTTAAGAGGATCCACTTTTGATATGAGATGGAACTCATGCGCCAAAGCATAATGCCGAAGCTTCGTTATCGCGAAGATTAGCGCCAAGCAGCGTTTTTCGATAGGGGAGTAGTTGTTCTCTGCCCCCAGGAGAACTCAACTCAAATAGTAGAGGGCTCTCTCCTTTCCTTGGTCATTCTCTTGTGCCCATAGTGTTCCTAAGGAACCTTCAAGGGCGGTTGTGTACGGGATAAGGGGCTTTCCCATGACTGGAGCGATCAGTACCGGCGGATTCTGCAGGTATTGTTTGATTTCACCCAATTCACCCTAGCATTTGCGATCCCAAACGAACAGGGTTCCCTTCTTCATCAGGTGACTGTAGGGACGACACTTTCCGGACAGGTTGGCTATAAACCGTCGGATATACGTGAGCTTTCCTTGGAGAGACCGCAGTTGCTTAAGAGTTCTTGGCGGAAGCATTTCCATAATCGCCTTGATCTTTGACGGATCTATTTCGATGCCCCGGTGTCATACGATGAATCCTAGGAATTTGCCCGAGGAAACTCCGAACGCACATTTCAGAGGGTTCATCTTCAGGTTGTATTTCCGAAGGCGCTGAAACACTATCTTCAGATTCTCCCAGTGCTCTTCATACGATTTTCTTTTCAAAACGAGATCATCAATATAACATTCGACAATCTCGTGTATTAGGTCATCAAAGATCTATGTCATGGCCCTCTGATAGGTAGCGCCGGCATTCTTCTGACCGAAAGGTAGTACTTTGTAGCAGAATATGCCCAGAGGAGTCCGGAAAGCGGTATGCTTTTGGTTTTCGGGATGCATCTTTATTTGATTGTACCCCGACGATCCGTCCATGAAGGAGAAGACTTCGTGAGTGGATGTGTTGTCTATCATCAACTAGATAACCGGTACAGTAAAATCATCCTTCGGGTAAGCTTTGTTGAGGTCCCGAAAGTCCACGCAGATGCGCACCGTCCCATTTTTCTTCTTCACCGGGACAATTTTGGCGATCCAGTCAGGGTATTGAACTTCTTGAATGAAGCCGGAGTCGATCAGCTTCTTGACTTCGGCTTTGATGCTTATTTCAAGTTCGAGCCGCATTCTTCTTGGTGCTTATTTGACTGGCTTGACGTCCGGAGATATCGCCAATTTATGCACAACGATTTCTGGATCTAGCCCCGGCATCTCGAAATAGTTCCATGTGAAGCAGTCTTTGTACTGCATGAGACATCTTTTAGCGTAGCCACTTGCTCTTTGGACCGAAGCTCACTGACGAACGTTGGTCGCGGGTCGTTTGCCGTCCCCAAGTCGATTCTTTTCGGGTTGTCCGCCGTGGTGTGTATCCCATCTTCCAATTCTTTTGGCGCCGGTGGAAATTCTGAGATCAACTCATCTTCATCCTCATTTTCGAAGCACCAGGAGAGGTCATCCATATTCTCGTGCATTCCTTCTTCCGACAACGTTATCACGTGACAGGTAAGAGCTCGTTTCCAAGAGGATGTCCAATCACTCGATGATATTGGTCTTCGACCCAGTTTTTGAAGGTGAATTAGCCTTCAAGAGGATGTCCAATCACTCGATGATAGGAGCAATAATTGGGATTGTTGGCGTCGCTGGGCTGCAGTGGGCGTTACAGATCCGGCAAGGTGATGAGCCTGTTGCGCACCGCTAATTCGAACAGTCTCCTCGTTTTATCCCGGGGAAACGAGTAAGGACGTCTCAACTTCTCGTCGAATAATCACAGTTTGTTGCCTTGGTGAGCAACCGGTTTTAGATCACTCGGCTGTTGCTGAGCGTTAGCGACAAAGGTCGCTTTCCCTTTACCCTTTTCGTTCTGAAGCTCCGTTTTCGAGGAGGGCGGTCTATAGCCCATCTGGTCCATTTGGGCCAGCTTGTCGATCAAGACTTGGAAAGTGGTCGGCTTAGGATATAGTTGCCTGCAGATCCAGGGTCCCCACAAACATGCCCACGGTAGGAGCTTCTTCTATACGTTGTTCGCATCTCGACCATAGGTTCCGCCACCGAATTGCATACTGAACCCAAGTCTCTCTTGGCTTCACCCTAGTATTGATCAATGCCATGATCGGGGTTCCTTCGCTGGCTCTTGTGAAACGCTGGGTGAATAGAAACTCCATTTACGTAAATGTTTTGATGGAATCATTCGAAAGCTCTGAGTACCATTCAAAAGTTGTCTCTGCTAGGCTGCCGACAAACTGGCAAAGTAGCAATTTGTCGTCACCTCCAGTATTGCCGCAGAGAGTCCTGACCTGAGCGACGTGCTGATGGGGGTTGCCTGTCCCCTTGTACACGTGAAATTTAGGGATCGTATATCCCGGCAGGTACTTAATTTGATCGTAACATCCTGGATATGGTCGCCCAGTTCTGATGACTTGGTCAGTAGCTTCATTTGCCTGATGAGCTCGTATCTGTTGAGTTATGTAGTCATCAAGCGCAGCTTTCGAGATCGTCTCTTCCTTGGCCGCCGATAAAGCCGGAAGATGGTTTGATGTCTCCCCTCTGTCGTCTTCAATGATTATTGGGGGATCTTCAGCTGGAGGATCCGGTTGGATCATCATGCCCACCATATCTTAGAACATGAGCGCCATTTGTTTTATGTTAGCCACTTGTTCCGCGGCCTCTTTATCTTTTTTCTCGAGCATTCTTCGGAGGAACTCGGCATCGGTTTCCTGCTCCTGGCGTTGATCCGACAATACTTCCGGGCTTTCTTTCTGCCCAATGAGTGCGGCCATCTTTATCATCATCTCCTGGAGCTATTGTTGCTGCTCCTAGGTTTTCGTCACAGACCGTGTGAGTGGTCGATGACCCGTAGAAGTACGGCTTTCCTCTTTTCCGGAAGCCATATAGATGGTGTGCACTACTATGCCCCCAGACTTGGGGCGTTTAGGTTCGGTACCCTTAAGATTTGTCATAATCACGGGGATCTTCTCCGGCCTTCCCTTTTTATGGGCGGTCAAAGTTGAGGCGACTATAATAGGGACCTCTTTAAATGAAACCTTCTGTTGCATGGAGGAGGTATGGTCCTCTTCTTGCCGAACTTTCATTTTCTTCTGTCGGAGGGAGTAGTCTTTGTCGATTACAGAGACCTGGACTCTTCGCCAGACCTTGTGGATTTTGGAGGACAGCCGCTGAGGGAGCTGCTCCGGCTTCGTTTTAGTAACATTTTCCACATGTAGAAGAGACCTTTTCAATACGGCAGTTGGAGATTTCTTACGCACCCTCTTGAGCGGCTCAAAGCTATTCCCAGTTGGAACAGCAGCATCAACTTCCACCCTTGGAGCTGATGGGGTAAGTCCAGAAGGAGAGCTGCCCCCAGCTTTCCTCACTCAGCGCCAGTGACAACATCGAGCATGTCGTGTAGCCGAGATCACCTCTGTTGTCGGGGTAGCTTCGTCATGTCCCCTGATGCGATGTGAATTTGTTGTCGGTGTCATCCTATCGAAGAAAGACGTCCGCTGAGAGGGAATGGTTAATCTTGCAAAGGCCGACTTTTGGGTAGGGGAAGCATTTGTAACGACCTCACTCGAAGCAGGAATTGGGATGGCCAGTCTTGCAAAGACTGATCCCTTAGAAGGAGAAGCCCTTCTGACGACTTCGTTTACTGGAGCTGGGATGGCTATCCGCTTCGGGATAACTCCTTCGGGTATTGCAGGCTTCGTCGCAGGCCCACTTGTGCTTTGGCCTAGTCTGTTAAAGACCGAGGCGTTGGACTTGGACGACCCGTTGAAAGGGTCGTGGTGGTGGTAAACCGATCAAATACCGACTTCTTTGGAGCTTCCTGTGACGACGCTAGAGCGTTGAAGCTCATTGACGGGAGCATGGTCCCGAAGAATAACCTAGTGGCGGCCTTTGTCACTTGTTCCACCGACATTGCGAAGATGGAGGCCGCTTGGGGCCCGTAAATTACTCCTCCAGACAGGATGGAGCGGGAGTTGTTGCAGTTAGTAAAGCTGGAAGCCATTGACGCCATCTTCTCTTCTCTACGGAGCAAGACACCAAATCTTAGTACCTCGAATCCACAGGTAACCATAGAAGACCGCGATTTTTTCGTGTAACACGACACATGAAGTGTAGAGTGGAAAGAGAAAAACAGTCCCACCGGGCGTGTCAGATTCTGTTTACCACCGAAGGACGCGACCGGGACGTTGGGACGTCTAGCCTGAATTTGGGGGGGGCAGATGCTATTTGGTTTTATCCGTCTACCTTTCCGAAGATGCCAAGTTGATTTACGGCACCGTGTATCGAAGGTTTAAACAGATGCGGCCGATGTAGCAGACTTCGTCAGATTCCCCCTCGTTTGCGAAGGGTTTTTGATTGTGAGGACGCTTTTCCCTGCAGGCGCAAGCCCCTGTAGTAAATTACGTTACAGCATCGCGGTAACAACTTTCTCCTGCTCCAGATGTTCACTTCGTGTCGTGTGTGTTTATTTTATTTTTGGTTGCCAGTGGATTGTATATGGAGACTAATTTATGTTGTAGCCCGTAAGGCGGGGATTAGTCCAAATCCGTATTTTCTTAGATTTGGGTTTGGTTTGATTTAAAGATCGTTAACCTCATTTGAAATTAATATCAACTTAAATATTTATTAAGAATACGTTAGTCTAATTTTAGACTAAGATCTACTTAACCAGATTTAGGATCATTTAGATCCAAAAAAAAGAGCATTTGGGTTCTATTGCTTTAGTTTAGGGACATTACGGTCCATTGGGTTTAAGGACATCATAGTCCATGTTTAAGGACATCATAGTCCGTATTTAAAGACATCATAGTCTATAGGGTTTAAAGACATCATAGCCTGTGTTTAAAGACATCATAATCTGTGGGGTTTAAAGAAATCATAGTCTGTAGGATTTTGGTTTAACAGTTTTGGGGATGCACCAAAAGTTATTAGTTATTGGGACCTTCCATCTCTCTGAAGACGTTGAATAATTACAACGACATATATCAGAGGTATGAAGAGATGTACCCTCAAACCAATGTATATTTGTCAAAAGATCGGTGGTCTTGTTTGGGACTGAGACCAGTTTGGAAAAATAAAGAGCACATGGGCTCGGTTGATTAGGAATTTGGCTAACTTGGACTCAGCCCACAGAGTCTCTGTCGTTTCTTATTTCAATAAAGTGTTAGACACTTACTAGGACATAGTCATTTCTCTGTGTACCTACTGCTAAACATTTATGTGAGTACTGACACTCACACTTTGCTTTGCTTTTCCCATTTTCTTTTTGTTTTGTTTCTTTTTTTTATGAGTGTTGGTTACTATTTATGGCACTAGGCTCTTCTTTCAGAGTGCTCTTTATTTTATCAGCGCCCACGTGAGGAGCACATGGAGCGCTTGGCGCTGAGCGCCAGACTTGGAGTGCTAAGCGCTTTTTATAAAGTAGCGCCCACATGAGGAGCACGTGGAGCGCTCGGCGCTGAGCGCCAGACTTGGAGTGCTAAGCGCTTCTTATAAAATAGTGCCTATGTGAGAAGCACATGGAGCGCTCGGTGCTGAGCGCCAACCACTGAGTGCTAAGCACTCTTTATCTTGCAGCGCTTGGAGCTAGGTTTTTTCTTTCTGTGTTATGTTCTGCAAAGTTCAATTCTTTGTTCTTCCCCGGATCTTCAATCCCTAAGAACAAATTCATCCCCGTAAGAATTAAATTCTCATTTGTGGGAGACTTGTCTCATGGATCTCAGATCCAAGAAAAGAACTATGTTCTTTTTATGAGGGTTAAACCCTTATAGATGAGATGTTCTGATCTCCCTTACCTTGAAGAAAATTCTTCTTCTTAAAGCTTGCTCTTCTCTTTGAGATCGAAGTTTATGGGCGGCTTCTTCTGTGCCAGACTTGAAGTATTGGGTCCTTTACGTAGGGGAGGCTAATTTGTTGAATCAGTTAAGGAAATCTCTCATTGAGAGATCTCTAATTGATTTGGAGAATTTATCCACCGTTGGATCTTTGATCCAAAGACTTCTGTTTTACAGAAGACATTTTTCTTGTTTTTAATAAGATTGGGAAAATATTTTCCTATACAGAACTTATTCTGTATGCAGGGTTGTCTAGCACGGCAGCAACGTTTCGGGAGACATCGTCCATGCCAATTTCAAAAATTTGCCGTTCTAGCTAACCCTAACCCTAGAATCGTTACTAGAAAATCCGACGAACGATTTGTGAACAACTTTACAATCAAAGTGAATGAGAAATACAACCTTTGTAGACCGGTCCTTCACTTCAATGCTCCGTGTAGTAGTCCCTTCGCTGCGAATCATGAACGCCTGAACTCTAGAAAGGGTTCTCCTGAAGAAATGAGCAAGCTGGCACGAAGTCTTCGAGGCCGATGATGATCTACGTCGAGGAGACACTAACCCAAGCTACCTCTTCACTAATTATGGAGTTAGTGAAACAAACACCCTATACTAAATAGCAAGTAGTAGAGAATGATGAAGTAGGAATTTTACTCATTTTAGAAATAATTTTCTCACTATTTTTCCTCATCTCCATTGAAGTTAGAAAGCTTTTGATGGAAGAAAAAGAAGAAGAAATCTCTCATGAATAATTCTCCAAAGGATAATTGCAACCATGGGTGAGTTAAGCATCATATGCTAACCCTTGTCGAGACATCACCATGGTTAGGATAATTGGTTGGGTTAATAAATATCTTAGGCAAAACAAAAGAGTGGACTTGGTCAATGAACATTACAAGCTTCTACAAGTAATTTTTAATCACCATTGCATCCATTACAATATACATCGCATGTACAGTAATGGCCTGTAGAGCATACATATAACTAACACTATATCTTGGTGATTTTTAATCACCATTGGATCTTTGATCCAATGATGCTCCGATTTATAGAGCACAATCATTCTTGTTTAGAAAGATTTGAGGAGTATTTCCTCAGTCAGATTTTAATTCTGTATCTTGATGATTTTTAATCACCATTGGCTCTTTGATCCAACGGTGTTCTGATTTACAAAGCACGATCTTTCTTATTTAGAAATATTTGAGGAGTATTTCCTCAATCAGAATTTAATTCTGCACTCTGATGATTTATCATTTTCGTTGGATCTTTGATCCAAGGGTGGAGAACTTTTAATTCTGGTGCTGGCGCTCTCGTGTTTTGCATGTGAGGCGCTACCTCAGAGTCTTTGACTTTTGGTGCTGGCGCTTTTAACGCCGGGGCTCTCATGATTTGCACGTGAGGCGCTGCCTCAGATTCTTTGACTCATGGCGCTGGCGCTCTTGGTACGAGCGCTCTCGTGCTTTGCACGTGAGACGCTCCCTCATAGTCTTTGACTTATAGCGCTGGCGCTCTTGGCGCTGGTGCTCTCGTGCTTTGCACGTGAGGCGCTGCCTCAGAGTTTTTGACTCATGGCGCTGGCGGTCTTGGCGCTGGCGCTCTCGTGATTTGCACGTGAGGCGCTGCCTTAGTTCAAATTTCAAATTTTGAACAGTGCCCTTCTCTCTTATTGGGGGGAAACAGTTATCATTTAAATCACCATATTAGGAAAAGAAAAACAAAACTCTAGATATCCATTTTATATGAAAAACCAAGTTTTTAATTCCTCGCTTATTTAATTTCTGCATTTTTTATTTTAATTGCAATTTTATTTAATTTTTAAATCAAATATTTTTTCTAAACTTGTATTTAAAATTAATTAAACGCACCTCTCTGTCAATCAACCTTTAAGTATTACGATTGCACCACCATATACTTGCGGTTTAATTTGGAGACTATAAAAATCCTCATCAAAAGCTGCATGAAATACTCGCTCAAGCGGCAGCGCTTACGAGTCCCCAATCCCAATGCAAGCTCAGAGGATGAGCCAGAAGAACGCACAAGGCATGAGTTTAATATTGACTACCTAAAGCGCACTCTCAAGAAAAAATATATGGAAGCGATAGAGATGGACATTAATATGAACAAAATGGCCCTCTTGTTCCAGAATATGGCTGGAATGATGGTTCAATCGAAACCCCCGGTAGATGAACCGCCGGTGGACATTCTTGATGACAAGGGTGACACTTAAAATCCTCTGTAAGCCCTATCAATAGATAAAGAAGAAATGATTTCCAAAGCAAGGCTGGATGAATATATCGCTCATCAGAACAAAACTCAATATGCCGGTGAAGCAGCAAATAAACTGGTCATGACTGGTCGACCGTATCTGGCATGCTACGATCAGAGGCAGTACCCGCTAGGATACACATTTCCGACGTTCCACATGTATAAAGGGACCGGGAATTCTCGCCAGCACATCGCACAGTTTAAATCCATATGCGACAACATTGGAGGAGATGATATGTTGCTTTTCTGTCAGTTAGTCAGTAGTCTGTCAGGAACTACTTTCGAATGGTATTTGGAGCTTCCTAACGACTCCGTAAAGACTTTTCCACGATGGAACCGATCTTCTGCCAAAGATTCTCCAGTGCAAATGAACGCACTACCATGATAGTATTATGAATAAACAGGTAATTTACCCAACGGCGCCATTTGATTAGTCGGAAAAATATAAGTTTACCGCAATCAGAAACGGCGTTGCTTCGCAGCTAGCCGGTGAGTACGGGTCGATCCACAGAGACGGGTAAATTTCTTTGTCGTGTGTTAACGAGTTGATTCAAATTGTCGTTTTGGTTGGTTTATAAAAATCTATAAAAACTGGATCTAATTAATCTAATTTAAATTCTTGCTAGGGTTAGGCTTAGGGGAAGTTTTAGAGATTAACGTTTTCCTCACCGCTTTCAATGCCTTCTTTTTAGATCTATTAGACGTTACGGTAATTATCAATAAAGTGGATCCGAATCTTTTGGGAAGATGTTTCTTCCTCTAGATTCGTATCCTTCCTTTGTTGATAATTACCCTAACCCCCACGGAAAACACGCGCAACCGGCCCTTTATACTACGGTTCACCGTTACCTCGCAGGGTAGGGTGCCGTAGGGAGCGGTTGTGCGCGTATGCATGGAGTTCTAATTCATTAAGTGATGTGGCATTGAAAGGGGTGAGATATCTCATCTCTCAATCCTTTCCCTAAGGCTAACCCTAACAAGCGAGGAGACTACTCGCTCATTAGGGGATGATAAGGCATACTAATTAAAAGAATTGAAGACATAAAATACTTACTAGGTTGACGGCTCCCTCCAAGCAATATAAAACAGATCTGAATATAACTCCCAGAAATTCTGAATTTTATTGAATGAAAAGAGGCATAGGGTTTTACAATTTTTTTTTTGACTACAATTTATAAGAAAAGAGGGAAACTAGGGTTACAGACTCTCGCACATGTGAAAATACAGATTTGCCCACTGAAAATCCAAACCCCCGCACCGACGCACCGACTCAGAAACTTTGCGCCGACACGGGCATTAGACGGCCGCGGAACCGCGGCATTAGTTGGCTTGGGCCGCGGTTCCGCGGCCCTTTGGTGAGATCATCTCACCAAACTTTCTGGGTTGCTTCTTGTTGGCTTGGGCTTCTTATTTATATATATCTTTTCTCTGTTTGGCTTCTTATTCTTCTCCATATCTTTCAGTGAAAACTTGTAGCGATCTTTTAACCGTTTGCCATGACATTTTGGACCTTGCACTGTTCTTCATCTCGGCTTGAGTATGATCCGTCTGCTTGTTGGTCAAAAGTCCCTTTTCTGTATCAACTTTCGTCTTTTTCACTGTATTTGCTCCAAGAGCCTGTATCCTGTAATATGCAACAAACGTGCGTCAAGAGTACCTGTTTATTCATAAAATGGATAAGAATAGGGGCATGAAAAATGCAATATTATGGTCTGAACAAATACTCCCAAACTTATCTTTTGCTCGTCCTCGAGCAAACTTATTTTTTTATTCACTAAAATCCTAACCACACTTTCGCAGGGAAACGCGATTGCACTGAGCTCGTGCAACAAGCCGTTAAACCTCTAGGTGTCCCTAGTAGGAGGAGTGTTGTCTCCTGAGGGTTTTCAGCGGATTACACCCACAAAATCCTATCAATTCGGCCCATTAACTTTTGTTCTCCAATTAGGTCTTCTAACTAAGAATTCTATTATCATCGACCCGCAAATTATCCACCCATATTCTTTTCCTCATCATCTAACTTAAGATTATATATGTTCTAAAGATTTACTTAGCTTTCGGCATCTCTTAAGTCTTCTTTCTAGGGTTTCATCTCCACTTAGGAATTTCTATCAACTCTACTAAAGATACAAGTTCTATTCTTTATTCCTTTCTCTTATCTAAATTCCAATCACATACCCCTACGTGTGTGTATAGATCACCCCTACACTTTGGAAATTCAATTCAAGCAATCACGCCCTTGTCCATTGTCCAAAATACTTATTAATACGTGAACACATCCTTCATGCGACCGTTAATAATTCTTGAGGTACCAACGACCGATTACAAAATGTGTTTGCACTTTAAAAGCATACTTCCTAATTTTTGCACCACCCAAGGCTTTTAGCAGTGACTCCCAAACCAGTTGGTCTAAGGCACTAGGTGATGAAGCACCCTCGCTAAATATTTTTCTATTCTTACAGCCTTAAGTAATCACAAAAACCAGTGTCCATTTTTTTTATTCTTTATTCACAATTTTTTTCTTTTATTTTCATTGTACTAAGGACTTTAGACAAGAGCCTTTCAAGGTCTCTTCTACTATTCCAAGTTTCAAGGTGTGTGCTTGTGCAAATTATAGGGTATACATTTTTAGAATCTAGACTTAAGTTAGGAACTATTTTTCAAACTCATACTCTAATAAGAACATCAATACTTTTTCCTCATTTTGACTTAACCCAAGAAGTGAACCCAAGATTTACCTATTTCTAAATAAATTACAAGGCATATACTTTCTAGCGTTAAACTTTAAGGGATGTTATTTTTAGGGTTTTTTAATTCACTAAGTCTAAGATCTAGTTGCTCCTAGCTAGTTAACCTATTAGTCAACTCAAGTCAGATGAGACCAAAATTGAATACATTGATTTTTATAGTTTTTTTTTTAAAAAAATTCAAATTTTTATGAGTTTTAACATAAGTGTGCAAATGCAAAAATATGTACAAATGAGTGCGAAGGAAGAAGACGTACCGAGCATACCCCCAAACTTGAACTTGACAGTGTCCTCACTGTCATACTAAACCAAGAGGGTCAAAATACCGGCACTTCCCTGTTTATTTATTTACAATTTTTTATTAAGAAAAACAAAAAATATATACAAAAAGGTCCTCCCCCAAACTTCATTTAAACTATGTTAGACATTACCGCCAAACTTTGCATAGACCAACACCAACCAGTTGAAAATTTTATCAGTAAAGAGTATTGGTTGGTGGAAGAATAAATTGTAGCGCTCCACAAAGAATTGGGGAAGATAGAAGTAGTGGTATGGGAGGTGTGGAGGTAAATATACAGGTGATGGTGATGCATCAAAACGAGAATGTAAATGATCAGCAATCAGTGGAATGTTGGCATTCTCGTAGCTTATTAAAAGAAATGGGGGTATTTCAACTTCTAAAGGAGGTTGACTCACCACAATACCCCCATGATTTTCCTGTGGGTCCTCTATTGACTCGGCATCATCCATCAATTGTATATGATATTCAATTATGAGGGAACTTATCTCCTCGATGTCTGCCATAGTCCAACCGAAAACTTGCCGCCTATCTTGTAAGATCATTAAGAGGGCGTTCTCTTGCTCGAGGGCTAGAGAGGCCGATATGATAATGGGAAAGGTCTCATTCTCACCTATGTAAGCATATCTAAGGTGAGACGGCAAGGGCGTGAGTTCGAGTTTCGGAGGTGAAATAATCATTGCGGAATCTACCTCGAACTCAAAGGACTCCAACACAGGTCCGAAATCACTGCAAACAACCGATTCGGATGGCTCGACTAACTCATCCAAAAATTCAAAAGCCTCATGTTCGGGCTGTGAGTCATCATCATCCGAAAAAGTAAAACATTCGTAATTAATATCGGTTGTGTCAACGGTGGTAGGCTCAAGGAGGGACGCACTAGTGGCGTCAAAACTGTTTTCATCAAACAGAAATCTTTCAAGCTCGCAGTCCTCCTGCGTGATTTCGTGAATAGAGCAAACTTCTCGTGTACTACTTTTAGGTACGGGGGGCAGACTTCCCATCTTATAAATATTAAACTCACTAGACATCTTCCCGAAGGATAGAGTCATGGAGCCATTGCGACAGTTTATCACAGCATTAGAAGTGGCCAAAAATGGTCGACCGAGAATCACCGGAATTTGGTTTCTTAGGTTAGCAACAGGTTATGTATCCATAACGATAAAATCAACGGGGAATATGAACTCCCCGACTTTGATCAACACATCCTCTAGTTGACCCCTTGGATGGGTGATTGATCGATCAGCCATTTAGAGAGTGCAACGAGTGGGTTTCAACTCTCCAACCCCTAATTGTTCGTACACGGAGTAGGGAATCAGGTTAACACTAGACCCAAGATCTAAAAGTGCTCGATTAATTTTCTTATCCCCAATTGTGATGGAAATCATAGGACAGCCGGGGTCCTTTCGTTTTTGGGGTAGGGTTTGATGGTGGTTAATAGCATTGCTCACTGCACTAGCCACTAGAACTTTCTTAGGTACTTGAGATGCTTTTCTCTTTGAGGTGCATAAGCCTTTTAAAATTTTCGCGTATGAAGGGACTTGTTGGATTGCATCTAAGAGAGGTATATTTATGCTAACCTGCTTAAATAACTCCATAATCTT
Source organism: Agapanthus africanus (assembly GCA_030015575.1). NCBI lineage: Eukaryota > Viridiplantae > Streptophyta > Magnoliopsida > Asparagales > Amaryllidaceae > Agapanthus > Agapanthus africanus. Next base: position 9,161,792 of record CM057351.1, read on the forward strand.
CTCCACTTGTGCAGTTGGTTTATTGGGACTCAACCTGTTTGGAAATGGTGCATTTGGAAAATTTGTTGAGTCAAATGTCTGTGGAGTAGAATGTGGAGTAGGAACGGATCCCGGTGTAGATGTGTTCGTGTTGTGAGAAATGGGTCCGTTCGAGCTAGAAGAAGTAGAGCCGTGTGAAGGGTGGAGAATAGGCTCTAAAGAAAAAGGTGAAGAAGAAAGTGAAGAAAATGAAGAAGGGGAAGGTGACGATGGAGAGGAAGAAGAAGAATAAGAAGAAGAACCACCGGCGGGGATGTCATCACTAGTTCCCACATTATTTTGCAACACTTTTCCGGATCTCAAGGTGGTCACCGCATTCACATTGTGATTGTGATATGCGTTTTGTGGGTGACCGGGATTTGGCAATGGTTGAGATGGAAGCTTTCCCTTTTCTCTCTCGCTCAACGCAGCAGTTAATTGTGCAATTTGTGCCTCAATAGATTTGATACTTTGATCGTGTGAGGCATTGTTATTCATTAAAGATTGAACATAACTTTCAAATCTTGCTGCGGATTCTGTAGATTGCTTGAGAAATGCTTCTAGACTTTTCTCGAGCGAGATAACCTTATCATCATTAGGTTGAACCAAATTGTTCGTTTGATTTGTATAAGGTAGTTATCGGAAAGGTTGCTGGTTTTGAGTTTGTAAAGGTGCTTGTTGTTGTTGTGGAGGAGGAGGTCTTTGAAAATTATTATTTCCTTGGACTTGTTGATTTTGGTTCCAAGCGAAATTCGGGTGACTCCTCCACCCCGGATTGTATGTTGAAGAGTACGGATCATTTCTTTTTCGTTGCTGAAATGCAGCATTGACTTGATCCTGTCCTTGAATAGGTGCATTATAAGGACACTCTTCGGTTAGATGCGATGGATTTGCACAACAAGCACAAACAGTTCGTGTGGGTAGAGTAGGGGCAGGAGAAGACGATGAGATTTTGGTCTCAATGGCTTCTAGCTTTTTCATAAGTGAGGCCATCTCGGCTTTCATAGCAATCGACATATCTATTTGATGTATGCCTGCCCTAGATTGACCAACAGAAGAAGATGATGTGGTCTTGGTACTCTCCCACTGAATTGTTTGCTCACTAAGATCCTCAAGAAACTGCCATGCTTCGTCACTAGACTTGGAGAGAAAATGACCTTGACATATTGTTTCTAGCAACTGCTTCGTTGCTGCGTTCAATCCCTCGTATAATGTTTGGCAAAATTGCCAACTTTCGATCCCATGATGAGAGCATTGAACAAGTAGGTCTTTAAATCTCTCGAAACACTTCCAAAATGGTTCGGAAGGAAGCTGTGAAAATTGTATAATCTCATTACGGATTCTAGCAGTTTTGTGATGAGGATAGAACTTTTTTAGAAAAGCTCTCACAAACTCGTCCCAATTTCTAATGGAATGTAATGCGGTGCTATATAGCCACTTCTCGGCTAGGTCACATAAGGTGAAAGGAATGACCCTTGGCCTTATAGCGTCATCACTTAATTGGGTCGTTTTCATCATAGCGCAAACGTTTTGGAATTTATTAATAAAAATATACGCATCTTCCGATTCCAAACCATGAAATTTTGGCAGAATATTGATGAAATGTGGTTTTATTTCAAAGTTGTCCCCATTTGCCGGTGGGGGTGAAAGACATATGGGTTAAGAAGTGCGGACGGGGTAGAAGAGATCCTGGAGCGCAACTCGTGCGGGCGCTACAACAGGCGGAAGATTCGGGTTATTCGCACCTAACTGAGGTGGAATCATTCCCGTCGGTAAGGTATCGTTGGGGTCGTGTCCCGACATACCTTCGAAAGAAGAATTTAAAGGTGGAGGTAAGGAAATGGACGGAATGTCGACGAAGGGTTCGTCGAAGGGTTCGTCGATCGGTACCAACGAAACACGGACTAATCGGGCGTTAGTATCCCTAGTCCAAAGTGACATACACTAAAGGAGTACTGTAGTCAGAAAAAAATAGAAAAACAGAATGTGGGGGTAAGATAACGTCAATGGAGGGAAGTGATGGAAGTGAGTTGCAAGGTTTCTTAGCGACAAGTTGCAAGTTTTGAAAAGATTTTTCTTTTTTTATGTGAGAGTTTGGCAAAGAAGTTTTTGTAAAGGGACTCGTGACACAAATGTATCAACCACACATGCACAATCAGGCCTAGATCTAGGGTCACCTAGGTCTGCTAGACAGCTCCTAACTAGGGCTAGAAATAGGACCTCAAACCGCCTCTTCACGGACAAGTACGGCCAGGTAAGTGGGAAGGAACCACCACTACAGTGGGCCTAATTAATAACCACTAGCCTAGACACCGCAATGTCAGTTAGGATAAACGGTCGATGCCTATACTAGTCCTTTTCCTATTGAGCTCGATGTCCTTAGGTCTGAGTCTAATATTTTTTTTTAATTAATTGTGGTCGATGCAAAATGCTTTAAGTGTTTTCTGGGGTCCTGGGAAGGGTGATGAAATCCCCACCCAATCTGAGTTTGGTCAATTAGCCCCTTAGAGTCCGATTAAATTATGCAAAACAATAAAATTCACTTGCAATCAATATTAGCGCGGCGCAAAGAAACCTGCAGAAATCTGTTATTTAGAAGGGGGAGAAAGACTTTTTAGCGCAAAGAATTCCTGCAGAAAATTTTTTACAGACAGAGATATGGAGGTTGCAGAGGGGAGCAAAAGAAAGCAAACCCGGCAATTTTGAACTGCTGACGTGGCAGCCACGCGACGGAACTGCGGCCTTGATGGGCTATGCGCGGCGGAACCGCGGTCTCCTGGTGGGATCGGTCTCTGAAAAATTTTCTGCTGTTCTGTACCTTCAGTTCCTCTCTGTTCATATATGTACTTTTCTGTTTTTGCCCTCTGTAAAATTCCAGATCCGTGATTCGTCGCTGTTCCTGCAAGATTCAAACGAGAAACCCTTCAAACAGATAAAAATAATGAAAAGAAAATTTTTGTACTTTTTATATTTTCAGATTTTTATAATTTTTATAATTTATATCAGCCCGAAATTACACAAAAAGAAATATTACGCCATCCCCGGCAACGGCGCCATTTGATTAGTCAGAAAAATATAAGTTTACCGCAATCAGAAACGGCGTCGCTTCGCAGCTAGCCGGTGAGTACGGGTCGATCCACAGAGACGGGTAAATTTCTTTGTCGTGTGTTAACGAGTTGATTCAAATTGTCGTTTTGGTTGGTTTATAAAAATCTATAAAAACTGGATCTAATTAATCTAATTTAAATTCTTGCTAGGGTTAGGCTTAGGGGAAGTTTTAGAGATTAACGTTTTCCTCACCACTTTCAATGCCTTCTTTTTAGATCTATTAGATGTTACGGTAATTATCAATAAAGTGGATCCGAATCTTTTGGGAAGATGTTTCTTCCTCTAGATTCGTATCCTTCCTTTGTTGATAATTACCCTAACCCCCACGGAAAACGCGCGCAACCGGCCCTTTATACTACGGTTCACCGTTACCTCGCAGGGTAGGGTGCCGTAGGGAGCGGTTGTGCGCGTATGTTCTATATTTGTTCAGACCACAACCGCTCCCTACGGCACCCTACCCTGTGAGGTAACGGTGAACCGTAGTATAAAGGGCCGGTTGCGCGCGTTTTCCGTGGGGGTTAGGGTAATTATCAACAAAGGAAAGATACGAATCTAGAGGAAGAAATATCTTCCCAAAAGATTCGGATCCACTTTATTGATAATTACCGTAACATCTAATAGATCTAAAAAGAAGGCATTGAAAGCGGTGAGGAAAACGTTAATCTCTAAAACTTCCCCTAAGCCTAACCCTAGCAAGAATTTAAATTAGATTAATTAGATCCAGTTTTTATAGATTTCTATAAACCAACCAAAACGACAATTTGAATCAACTCGTTAACACACGACAAAGAAATTTACCCGTCTCTGTGGATCGACCCGTACTCACCGGCTAGCTGCGAAGCGACGCCGTTTCTGATTGCGGTAAACTTATATTTTTCTGACTAATCACAGACCAAACGAGACCTTTGCTCAATATGATGCCCGATGGAGAAACCTTTGGTCTAAATGCGAGCTGCATATCGACGAAGCTTCAGCCGTCGGAATTTTTATAGCTACTATTGACCGACATTCGCAAGTGTACCCAGTCATTACCTTTTTCAAGACCACTACCTTCCAAGAGATTAAAGATAAATTGGCTCAATTGGATCAGATCGATCAAGGCCCTTCCTCTTCTGATGAAGATTTATGAAACGGAAAAAGCAAATACAAGGCGGTGTCTTTCGCCAACGCTCAACAATAAACGAGCAGCACTAAAGCACCTAGTCTCCAAAATAACGACCGCACGGGTCTCACCCTTGAAAAGATTTAGACTCAGATAATCATTCCCCTGAAACAAACGTAGGGGAAATCTTGCTTGCTAGCGTATGAATCTCCATGAGATATGGTCCTTTCATCAAAAACATGAAGGATGTTAAAGGACCTATAAGCGTGTCTTGAAATCAAGTAGAATAGCCCGCTTAAACCAGAAATTATGGTAGGGATGTAAAAGCCATGTCCTACTCTGAAAACGGATGATAAGTGGAAAATCCCCCAAGTCAAGATTAATTCTTCTAAATAAAAGAAGACAAAGAATGAGAAACCCATCCAGCCGTCCGAATATATAGACAACCGTACGCATCTGCAAAAATATACCGACGCGTTGAAGGAATATAACCAAAAGACGCGTTTGTCAATTTCTTCAGCATCCTTTCAGAAAAACAAAGATTCTGAAAAAGAAGAAGACTTAACAGAAGGAGCGGAAGAGCGGATGGAAAGCTGCCATATGATCTCTCATTCTTTTGTATATGAAGAAGATGCTACGTCAGCGTCAGAAATCGACACTAATGAGCAGGGGGCAGGTACCGTGCAAAGTGCTCTTTATTTCCCGCAAGACAACCGATTGACGCAATGATAAAAGAAGCAGTCTAACAGAGTGAAGATAGCCTAAGGTGTGAAGTGGCCATTTATAAAAAGGCCAGATAGAATTGCCTAAGAAAGCAAGCATTGGAAGGGATAAGTTATGTAACTCCCCGACTGAAGCTGAAAGATGAACCACTATATCCCTAAACTGGGAAGATGGACCGCTATGCTCCTTAATTGGCATCTTGCCCTACGCTTTGTCTCCATATTGAATACCATATACAATCTATGGGCACGAGCGATATGTATCGCCACAATGTTCTTCTAATATATGTTTCCTTACGGGCTCCTTATGATCCACGTTGCACCTGAAGTCCCACCGGCGAAGATTGCAACTTAAGTCCCAGTGCAAGGCTGCGCCTAAAGTCCCACCGGCTATGAAGCTCCACCGATGATGCGGTCCTCCAAAAGATCTTATGCCCTATGGATAGTCTCCATATTGCCTACTGTGTACAATCCACGGACATAAACGATCCATATCTTGCTCAAGTCCCACCGGCAAACGATATCGGGTTACCTGCGATGAAGCTACATCCGAGAGTTCCACCATAAAAAAACGGTATGTCCACAAGCAAAATGAGTACGGATAAAAACCCGAAAGGGCTCCATGAGTAAAAAAGAAGGACTAACCGCGAGTTTGTGAAAAACCGAAATGGCGCAAACCCATAAAAAAATATGTGTACACTTGCAGGATCCTCCCAACCTGTAAGAAGAAAATGACCGTGTGAGATCTTTAAGACTCACAAAGGAGAAACAAACTTCGAAATCCATATGATTCTTAAGGAGAAGATACACTTACGAGATTCTCTCGACTCGTAAGGAGAATATACCCCTATGAGACCCTCAAGGCTCATAGAATTCAAAAGCCTTAGGTTACATGTATCTAAATTGTAAGTCGATGCCATGCACCCCGCGAGTTCGCGGGGAGGCGGAGTTTGCAAAAAACAATTTTTATATGCTTTATAACATCGACTAAACTCCAGGATCGATACTAAACCCTAATTAACAAGCTAACTAAAAGTTTTAATTACTATGTAAGAAAGTTATACCTCAAGTTACTAGTCCTTCTTGCTCTTGTTGTCCTCCTCCACTTTGTGAGCTCCTTGGAGTGTGTATAGATAGCGCCTCTTCGTCGGCCTCCTCAAGTCGAAGAAGATCCACCCGAGAGTGCCTACCTTGAGCTTCTACTTCTAAGCTGAGGTAACTAGGTAATCCAGAGTGCTAATCTAAGTGACCTAGAGGATATAGAGAATGATTAAGGATTTATAAGTCTCACTAACCCTAGGATTCTCAACACATGAGATAATTACGGTTTGAAGAGAAGAAGAGAGCTCTTGAGGAAAGAGAAAGTGTTTGTGATAATGATAAATGAATATGGCTATTGTTATGCCTATGAAGCAAAAAAAAATAACTCACACAAATATCTCACCAAATATCTCATAAAATATCACAAAATATCTAAATCAACACATGCCTCAATAGTCATACATGAGTCACCAAGTAGCCATGCTTCATTAATCATACAAATAACACCTCATACCTCCACCTCATTAAGGATTTAATCAAAATATTAAATCACAAATGAGGTGTCTTCTTCTAGAAGCACACTTGAGTAAATTATGAGAATGCCCCTCATCCGTATATATATACCTGTATCCGTATTCCGAAAAACACGAATACAATGAGAAGAAACTAATCCAATAATCAAATACTAAGATCCGGCTTTAACCAAAGCCCACTAGTATTATCTGCCCGAACATCCTGCGTGCACAAGTACACGTATGTGATCGAACCCTGTCGTAAAACCATACGACCTCTACATTGTTTCGCCCAAAGCAGGGAAACCCTCTATGTGGAACTCTAAAGACTCGACAGTACGCTGGCAGTGGGTTTAACCAGCAGCACGTCAGCGGTACTAGCTGCACGTAACGGCTACCCAGGTATCTGTCGATAAGAAGGCCGATGAGCAAACTCATCCGAACTCCTACTGAGCCTATCTGTGACAATCTTCATACAGTCCGGTCTGTTCATCTAAGAGTATCGCATATCAGGCCTAGGAGGGCGGTAAACGTCAGACCCCTAGTAGCGCAATAAGTCACGTCGGAGTGTAGCCCAAAACATCCTAAGAAACTACCGGAGTACCTACCAGTAAATCTCGCTTCCGCTGGCCAGGGACTTTGTGTAATGGCTTTCCAAATCACAGCGCGACATCAACCCCCAACACTAGGAGAGACGAATCCTATCTAACCGCCACTGAATCCAAGTTCTTCGGGACTGTACCTAACTACTACCTGTTTGCACGACTCATCAGAGCCGTGGTAGGGTAGTAATCAAAGAACGGTGGGAACATATTCGAGGCGAAGTAGCATTGTCAAGTCAACGGACTATGTTGTACTCATGTCACCTGGGACTGCTACCTGACGATAGGTATAGTAATAACCAACAATTCCCCACAAGTCTGTCCAGTGTAACTCATAACCCAATGAGCACCTGCATACTATTTCCAGTACAACGTACTAATGGCCATGGGACAGACCATCTCTCATGCTGGGATGAGAAGCGTATACACTAGTCTACTCTGGAATATCGATGCCCTGTCTCGATAATCCTATGAATAGGGACCTGTATAAGGATGTGCTTATAGACTATCCAACCCCCACTAGTGTGACTGCCATCACAACGCTGGTAGTCAAGCAAAGATCCTAAGAGCTCTACCAATATGTATTAGCAATATGCTAAAAGAAACATATACACATATTAAGATAGAAATAAATCAAGTAGCATACTACCATATTGAGCAAGACCATCATAAAATCCGTGTATATCCCAAGCTTCCAAAATGTAATATACAAACTAGTACCATACAATAATGGCCTTTAGGGCATATATCACTAACATGAACATGTTTCCTAAGCCATCATATGTCCCAAACTGCCCTACAAGTAGGTCATTATTAACACTTGTATACAATCCAGGGGCGTAAACAAAATATGTTTCAACCTAGATCCACTGGAGCTGAATTACATTCCCAACACGGTGAACCACACTTGTAAGTCCTTTCGACTTGCAAGGAGAAAATACTGTTGTAAGATCCTTATGACTTGCAAAAGAAAATACAACTTAGGAATCCCCATGATTCTGAAGGAGAAAATATACCTGTGATATCCTCTCAACTCGTTGGGAGAAATACCTTTATGAGACCCTTACGGCCATAAAGTCAAAGAGCATTAGTTGGCAGGGATTTAAACCTATCTTCTAAGCCATCTTTGTCCAAATAGGCAATGGCAAATGATGAGTCGCTCTTGGTAATTTTTCAGTTGCAGTGATATTGATACCAAAGCTGGTACCATACTCCAAGTCCCTAACTCGCTATAAAAATCAGCGGGCACAAAAAATATATGCATATAAAATAAGAGAAATGATTGGGCAACTCGTAATAAAAATTAGCAAGTAAAATATAAAAAATAGCTGAAATGATTAGGCAGCTCGTAATAAAAATCAGCGAGTTAAAATAAAATAATATAGTCGAAATGATTGAGCACCGTGATAAAATATCCAAAATGATTGGACAATCGCGACTTTCGCGATAAGAAAAACTAAAATGATATAGCACTCGTGGATACAAAAAAATATAAAAAAGAAATATATATGGAATTTTTTCCCTGCAAGTGTTGGGTTATGCAAGTGCCCCGGCCATCAAATTGTGGCCATTGTGGAACAAAAATTTTCAAAAACCAGCGCTAGAACAACCCGATAACCCGGATCGATCCCTAAGCCCTAAATAACAAAACATGCAAAGGAGTTAGAATGGTTATACCGAATTATCCGTGTCCTTCGGTCTTGAACCATCTTCCCAAGCTCTTAGAAGCCTCCTTGATTAAGCTTGATCTCCGGTCTCCCTCCAACGAAGATGATCCTCCCGAGAGTCTATGCATTGAGCTCCAACCTCATATCCGAGATAACTAGGGTATCTAGATCACTACACTAGATACCGTAGAAGAAGTAGAAAGCCATGAAGGATTAATTTGTCTCAAGACACCCAAGCTTTCACAACACATGATAGGATTTGGGTGGAGGAAGAAGAAGATGCCAAGAGGATGAGAGTGAGGCAACTCAAGAAAGAAAATGGCTAAGTCTTTTTCTTTGTTGTGAGATTTCTTTTTGTGTTAATTCTTTTCAATAATTGATGCCATCCACATAAATATCCCATGGCTCCAAGAGTCAACCAAAAATATCTCAAGTCAACAAAATCTCACAACAAACAAAAACTTAATCATGCTTAGAAAAGTAACCGTGGGTCACTAATAAGCCATGCCACCAAAAATGCAATAAACGCCTCATCCTACACCTCAATAACCTTTTAATCCAAAAAGGTCTAAACCATAATGAGGTGTAATCTTGTAAAAGTAATCTTGTAAGAAATTACAAAAATACCCCTCATCCGTATATACATAACCACATCTGTATTCTGAAGAGTATGAATATAATTTGACGAAAATAATCCAACAATATAATACTAGGATCCGGTTTAAACCAAAGCCTACTAGTATTATCCATCCGAACATCATCCCTGCACAAGTACAAGCATGTGATCGAACCCTGCCGTAAAACCATACGGCCTCTACATCGTTTCGCTCGAAGCAGGGAAACCCACTGTGTGGGACTCTAAAGACTCTTCAATACGCTGGAAGTGGGTTTAACCATAAATATGTTAGCGGCACTGTTAGTTATATGTATGCCCTAGAGGCCATTACTGTACATAGGATGTATATTGTAGTGGATGCTGGGACATATATAGGGATGACTTTCTTGCTCGACATGATAGTATGCTATCTGGTTGCTCTTTACCTTAACGTGTACGCTGATTGTCTCTCTGTTACATGTTGGTAAAGCCCTTAGGATGTGTACTTGACTACCTGGACTATGATGCGGATCATACTAGTGGGGATATGGTAGTCCATAAGTACATCCTTCAAGGTCCCTAGTCGTGGGTGTATCGAGACAGGGCATCGATATACCAGAGTAGACTAGCGTATACCTTCTCGACCCATACAGATGGGCGATGGATGATCCCATATCCATTGGTGTTTGACATCATAGATAATATACGGGTGCTCAATGGAGACTGGGTACACTGGACGGACTCGCCGAGAACTCCCAGATGGTATTATACCTTACGTCAGATGGCAGTTCTCTGGTGACACTGGTACAGGTTAGTCTGTAGACCCGAGATTGTCATAGAGTCTTGTGTGATTCCCACTGTGCTTTGATTTCCACCTTACCACGTCTAAGAGGACGTGCAAAACGGTGGTTTTTGGGTACAGTCCCGAATCACATGGAGGCAATGAGCGTTAGGAGGGGATTCGTCTCTCCCGGTATAGGGAGTTGATGTTGTGCTGTGTTCGATTGGCTATAACCGGAAATCCCTGGCCAGGGTTGCTGAGATTTACTGGTAAGTGTTACCAGTAGTTTCTCGAACTGTTATAGACCTCATATCGACACGACTTATCGAGCAATTGTGGTCTGACGTTTGCCACCCCTAGGCGAGATATGCGACATATCAGACGAACAGACCGGACTGTGCGGTAAGTGTTACTGGTTGGATTCACAGGAGTGTGAGCGGGCTTGCTCGTTGATCTTCTAATCGCTCAATACCCGGGTGGCTGTTATGTTTAGCAGACCGCTTGTGGCTTGTGGGTGTTCGATATGATCATCACCTGCTGCCGGCGTATTGACGAGTCTTTAGAGTCCTACACAGAGGTTTCCTGGCTCAAGCGAAACGAAATAGGAGCGCATATGAGATATGTGCGGGACCGAGAATAATACCAGTATGTGATACTGTATTCTATTCTCGAGATTTGTATCATCGGTCGGTTATATGTGATATAGCCGGGTTACCGAATCAAGTGTTGATTCGATATACTAATACACTTGATATTAGTCGGTTATATGAGATATGACCGGATCGTTAAATCAAGTATTGATTTAATGATTTAATGTATAATTATATATTTGATATATTACTTTATATTAACTAGTATTGTTTCACTTAAGATTGATCTTCTCACTTGATGTGCACAAGTTGTATATGTGATATATTTTTGTGCACTAGATTGTATCATGTTTGATGATACATGCAAACTTGGGTGTGTGTTTGCTATACATCATTGTTTAGGTTAATGGTTAGTGTTTTATTTATTCTTTTTATTTATTTTGATTAAACAAAATGGTGGCTTTTCTTGTTCTTTACTTGAAGCTTCATGAAGCTTTAAAAAGTCTAGCCATTTTGTTTTATACCTTAACCTAACCATTACACCTAAACCCTAGTTTATTCTCTACATGAGTTTACTTCACCCATAGTTGAATTATGATAACTCTTCACTTGATTTTTCATTTTTAAGTGAATTGATATTCTTTTCTTCTTCTTCTTCTTCTTGAGAAAAAAAAAAAAGAAAACCTTGCTAGAAAATTTCAAGTGTTGAAATCAAGTGAGAAATCCAAATCCAAAGTGAACCCACTTCCTATTTCTTCATCCTCTACCACTTGCCATGTTGTATTGGGTGTTTTCTTCACAAGTTTCATGACCTAGTGAAGATGGAGCTAGAGTTAGAGTTGCCTCGACGTAGATCATCTTCGGCATCGAAGTCAACGACCTAGCCCGCTCATTTCCCCGATGAAACCATCGCTAGAGTCCGGGATCCCGGTGATCGCAGCGAAGGGACGTCATCACGGAGCTAAAGAAGTGGAGGACTGGATCTACAAAGGTTGTATTTCAATTCACTTGTTAGCAAAATAGTTTGCTTGCTTTTCTTTTCGCCTTACCTCTAGTAATCGATCTAGTTTAGGGTTTCTCGGCACAAGAAAAATTTGAATTTGGCATGGTTGATGCCTTGTGGAATCTCTTGAGTGTGCCTAGGAACCCTACAGTGGTATCAGAGCCTGGCAAGAGCTTTAGGCGAAGTGTAGACGAAGTTAGAGATCCGAACGAACCCCGAAACCCCGATTAAAACCCTTCTCTGTACATTTTTTCAAAATATGGATTTTTCTGAATTAAAAATTCTCAGAAAATTAAGCAGGAAAATCTAAGAATTACTGTGAAGTACGGACCTCTAACTCAAAAATTCGACCGCGGAACCCGGCCAAAACAAGGGTTTGGCGACGGTTCCGCGGCCAAAATTGTGAATTAGTCCCTCAAACTTCACTTATTTATTCTTAGGTCCTTTCTTGTCATTTTTTTCTGGGAATATTTTAATTCCACTCAAGTGTTGAGTTTTCTAGGGTTTTATTGGGGGCTCGTTAATTCGATCGGATAATTTAACTTCGTTTATGTTATTCCGGATATTTAAGAAAATGTTAAAAAGTTCGACCGGATATAAATACCCACTTTTTCCCCTTCCGGGATATTTCCAAGTGTTGGATTTTTCCGTGGTTTAAGAACGTTCTAAGTAGTGCAAGTAACGCGATGGACCCTCTAGAAGACAACAAACCTTAACTCGATTATGTGACCGTCTTGAACTGCCTTTTGAACCTTAGGGTTTGGGGCAGTACGGCGTGCCACATGTGAGGCGTTGGCTTGACCCTTCTATGCCTGGACCGTTGGTACTGAGACATGAAGTGAATATTTTTAAACTTATTTCATGTGTTGAGCTGTTCCGGAAAAACTTAGGTGTTTGATTGTTCGATCGGAAAGTTTAACATTTTCTATTTATCTGGAATGTGATACAATATTTGGAATCCACAAGTAGTTATGAGATAACTAATATGAATGTTATAAACATAACAGTTTAGTCTCACTTGATCGGTTGCCACGGGATTTTGATGTGATCAAAAGTCCGTCGCAATCACATAGCGTACGCGGATACTCGCCGGATAAACTTAATAGACAGCTACACCCCTTAGCCCAGACCAAGTGACTGTAGGAGAACCCCGTCGCCGAAAGCATCCGTTCGGGTGCTCACGGTAGCGGTGTTCCGCCTTAGTGCACTTCGTCGACGGTATCGGGGGTGCGGCCGTCTACTAAAGTTTGCGACGAGCATTCGATCAAAATGTCGGGAATCTTGTTGAATTTCCCGATTTGATATTGAAAAGAGTTTTCGATAATGAGACTAAAATACGGGGTATATAATTATCAGGCATGCGATGTCTAAGGAAATCATTTGGTTAGGCATGCGATTTCTAAAAAGGTTACGGATTCCAACTGTTGTAGTTTTACACTTTCTTTTCTGTGACCATAAGTGTAATATGTGATATCGCCGGTTTCGTTGCTATATGTCAACGACAATTGGGATACGCATGTTTACTTACGTTGATGACATGTGATGTTATGTGTTGCTGGATATGTTATATTAGATCGTCGTGTTTGAATAGATGGGGGGTTTTATGTGAGATGAGTGTTTTTCATTTTCATTCATGTAAAAACTTGTATGTAATATTCTTTTATTGGGGCACTTCAAGGTTGCGGAAGATGTCACCATTGTATATTATTTACTTTTCCGCACTAGGATAGACCCAAGGAGGAGGGCACAAGTAACCGAGTTCTGGAGTCTAGTGGGAGACCAACTCGAGGAATCGAGTCCGGGTCTCCTAACTCTAGAATTGGTAGGGTTGCTTTCCGCTCTCATAGGGGTCTAGGGGTGTGGGTTTGGCTATTCATCGCGACCGTGGAATCCATGTTTTATACTGGCTCATATTGAAAACACGGACGTTCTAGTATATCCAATATTTCATATAATATTTTCTGCTGCGTTATCTGTGATGTGATCATGTGATATGTTCAGATAGATATTATATATAGTATATATGATATATTATATAGACGTTGCTTATGTTTTATACCCGCGCTAGCCCTGCCTCGCTCTGCCGTTAGTTACCTAACCTAACGTTGCAGACGGGACATCGAGGCGAATGCGGATGGCATAAGCGTACGTTATATTTATCTGTGATGTTTAGGTGATTTAAATGATGGGACTTCATTAATATGATTAATGAAATAAAAGAAACCTAAAAGATGTTGTGGAATCGAATTTTCAAAAACAGGTAGCTACAGTTCTTGCTTTGCATCGTGGTGTTCCTTGTAGAACATCCTGCACCTTATTCGATAAGGAAAGGGCCGAGATCCCTTCACCGGGAGTGACCCCTTTAGCAATAACTGGCAGATGCTATAACCCTCGGTTTGTCTTTTGATTGCTTCTATAGTTTTTGCTTTGCACAGCGGTATATATGATATATCCTGCACCTTATTCGATGAGGAAAGGGCCGACGATCCCTTCATCGGGAGTGACCCCTTTAGCGAAACTAGAAAAGCCTCAAAAACACTCCATTTTAAAATCATTTGATTCTACAACGATATCAAGTTCATTACGCAATAGGTTTTCAGAAAAACCCGTCGTAGCCCTCCGTCATTTCAGATAAGTACTAGTTAGTATTCGTGCTGCGGTAGTTTGGCCTCCGTCAAGGCGTAGTGTATGGTAGCTAACTAATGCTTATCTGCTAGCATACGATGCGATTGGATTAGGGTATTCGTACGGCGTTGTTTGGCCTCCGTCAAGGGTCGTGCGGGTGGGTTTAATTCAATCAGGAAATGACGGGTTGAACTTGACTAGCGGACTATGGGTAGTTTGGCCTCCGTCAAGGTCATAGGACGCTAGGGGCAAAATTATCGAGAATTTCAAGTGTTGAAATTTGCAATGAGATTGCATACCTTCTATGAGATAGTTGGATCCCGATACCCACTGCGAGTAAGAGTTACTCGTGGGAGAGTTTTACATATTACAATTAGCCGATCAAGTAGGTGTCTAGAAAGGTGTCAACGGGGTTACGCCTCTGGGAAAACGAGGTTTACATTAATTAGGTTCGTGCGAAAGCAAGGGGGACCTCCCTCAAAGTACCGACACTGGCCTGGCTGAAAGATTGGCGAACTTGTAGCGTGTAATTAATCCCGGCTAGTCTTTCCTTTTAGGGTTTGAAGAAAGATTTGATAAAAAACGGTGGGAGCCATCCTGATTAGATAAAATATATAACCAATCTAAACTTGCAAGAGCATACGCTGAGTGTTTTCTTCTCTCTCTCTCTCCAGATAGCGACCATATCATGCCTTAATCAAGATAATAATACGGATGTATTGACCGAATCCGCTTGTTATACTGAGCTGTGGAACGTTGGTCCCGCTCCGACTTATAATTGTTATAAGACAGGGCTAGAAATAGGGGAATACCAGAATTCCTATGCCGCCCAAACGAAGAAAGTGCATATGATGCATCTCCTTCGGGTGTGTTCATTACAAAGAACTGTTTCTCTGTATCCTCTACGTCCTGGGTATTTGATACCGGATCAGGATCCCAGATATGTAATCTGTTACACAGGGCTACAGAAAGGTAGAGAACTGAGAACGGGTGATAAGTTTCATGAGACAGAAAACGGTGCAAGTGTTGCAGCCAAGTCTGTTGGTCACTGTCACCCTGTATTCCAAATACATTGATTCTGAACAAATGTTATTAGATACCGAACCTGATATACAAAATCATATCAGTCTCTTTATTAGTAAAGAAATGATAAAATTTTGTATTGTTGGATAATGTTTTGAACATTTCCTATATCAAAAGTTGATCGGTTCAGGCACGTTATCTAAAAGAATTGACGTTCTAAATCAAACTACAGTTCTTAGTATACAGAACACACACAAGAGGAAGAGTTCAGAAATGAACGGATCCTTCTTGAGGTATTGTAGACTAGGTCATATCAATGCGACCCGACTAGCTGAAGTTACATTTAGATGCATATTTAAATCTGTTTGAATTTACATCTTATGAAACTTGCCGGTCATGTCACAATGATTAGGTGACCATAGCTCCGTTTATTGGAAACAGAGAAAGAGTTAGTGAACTCTTGGGATTGATACATACTGATGTATGAAGGTCCCCTGTCTATACATACCAAGACCGGTTCTTTGTACTTCATTACATTCTCTGATGATCTCTCAAGATTCAGTCATATGTTCCTGTTGAAACACAAGTCCAAACCTTTTGAGATATTCACAGAATATAAGTTAGAAGTAGAGAACCAATACGGGTATAAGTATTATGTCCTATGATAAGATCAGGGAGGAGAATACTTGAGCACGGAAATCCTGGACTATTCTAAAGGAGAATGAGATTCTCTCTCAGCATTACTCCTCCGTATACACCATAGCACGATGGTATATCGGGGTGGAGCAATAGCACCCTATGTGATATGGTGTGCTCTATGATGAGTACTATTGAGTTTCCTATTTCCTTTTGGGAGTTATGTACTTATGAAGTTGCATACCTATTGAATAGGCTCGAATCAAATCAGTGCCTACCACTCCATATAAGATATGGTATGGGAAGAGCCTATCTCTTAAGTAAGTCAAGATTTGGGATTGTCCGGCCTATGTCAAAAGCAAAATCCGGACAAGATTGAGACAAGGTCAGTTCTGTAGAACTGGAAAGGTTTCAGCTATACAAACTACAGCAGATGATTTGGTAGAACCAAAGGATTCAGTAGATTCCAACGAACCTCAGCCTCTCCGCCGATCTAGTAGGGTTCCTCACCCACCTGAGAGATACTCCGGTTTCTCTATGACAGTGGGAGCGAGGATTGCATCATGGGATGATGACCTAACTAGTTTCTAGCTGGCCATCAGGAGTGGGACTCTGTAAGAATGGCTGGATGTTTATCGATCTGAGATGGAATCCTTTTACACCAACAAAGTATGGACTTTGGTTGCATTATCTGAAGGGTTAAATCCCCATCAGCAGCAAGTATATCTTGAGAAGATTACTTGGTGTACATGGAAAAGTTAAGACTTTCAAAGCTAGACTTGTTAAAGGCTTGCATCATTGACCAAAATGGATTATGATGAAACCTTTTCTAAGGAGCTATGCTTAAGTCCATCCAGATCCTATTTGCCACGGCTACATACCATGACTACGATATCTGGTGGTTGGGTGTCATGACTGCTTTTCTAAATGATGATTTGGAAGAGAGCGACTATAAGTACACAGCCAGAGGGCTTCGTAGACAGTGGGAGCAGCGGAAACGTGTGCAAGATGCTTTATAGGTTAAAGCAGGCATCGCGGAGTTGGAACATCTGTTTTGATGAGATAGTCAAAGAGTTTGACATCATCAAAATGGTAGATGAACCTTGTATATACAAAATGGTAGTAGGGAGTATGGTGGTGATCCTCGTAGAGTACATGGATGACATACTCTTGATGGGGAAGGAGTTTCCTATGCTACGCTCGGTCAATCTCCGCTTATCACAAGGATTCTCCATATAGGATCAAAGTGATACCTCCTAAATCCTGAGTTTTGATCTATGAGATAGAAGTAATTGGATGTTAGGATTCTCACTAGTTGTAGTGAGATGGTATCAATCGATCCTGGGGAGAATCACTGGAAAGGTTCCAGGGTGATAAGGACGACTGAATGTCAGTCACAGGCATTGTCTTTACCCTCAGTAAAGGGACGGTATGTTGGAAGAGTTCCAAGCTAGATACCGTGGCATACTAGACGATAAAGGCTGGATACATCGCTACTTAAGATGCTACCAAAGAGGCAGTCTGGGTGTATATTAGTTCATGAGATGAACTTCGTTCCTCCCATTGTGTGACAATGGAGTTGTGGCTTATGCCAAGGAACGCCCGTCCCGTCAGTGATCCAGACATATTCTAAGGCAGTATCACCTGATCATGGAGATGGTTGATCTCCAGGGGATCGAGGTTAGGAGAGAAGAATCAGAGGACAACACGGAGGATCCACTCACAAAGGCCTTTTCCCAGAGAGGGACTTTTATGGGATGGTTGAGTATGAGATACTACAACCACTGCTACAGATGGCCCTAGTGCAAGTGGGAGATTGTTAGTTATATGTATGTCCTAGAGGCCATTACTGTACATAGGATGTATATTGTAGTGGATGCTTGGACATATATAGGGAGGACTTTCTTGCTGGACATGATAGTATGCTATCTGGTTGCTCTTTACCTTAACGTGTACACTGATTGTCTCTCTGTTACATGTTGGTAAAGCCCTTAGGATGTGTACTTGACTACCTGGACTATGATGCGGATCATACTAGTGGGGACATGGTAGTCCATAAGTACATCCTTCAAGGTCCCTAGTCGTGGGTGTATCGAGACGGGGCATCGATATACCTGAGTAGACTAGCGTATACCTTCTCGACCCATACAGATGGGCGATGGATGATCCCATATCCATTGGTGTTTGACATCATAGATGATATACGGGTGCTCAGTGGAGACTGGGTACACTGGACGGACTCGCCGAGAACTCCCTGATGGTATTATACCTTACGTCAGATAGCAGTTCTCTGGTGACACTGGTACAGGTTAGTCTGTAGACCCGAGATCGTCATAGAGTCTTGTGTGATTCCCACTGTGCTTTGATTTCCACCTTACCACGTCCAAGAGGGCGTGCAAAACGGTGGTTTATAGGTACAGTCCCGAATCAGATGGAGGCAATGAGCGATAGGAGGGGATTCGTCTCTCCCGGTATAGGGAGTTGATGTTGTGCTGTGTTTTATTGGCTATAACCGGAAATCCCTGGCCAGGGTTGCTGAGATTTACTGGTAAGTGTTACCAGTAGTTTCTCGAACTGTTATAGACCTCATATCGACACGACTTATCGAGCTATTGGGGTCTGACGTTTGCCACCCCTAGGCGAGATATGCGACATATCAGACGAACAAACCGGACTGTGCGGTAAGTGTTACTGGTTGGATTCACAGGAGTGTGAGTGGGCTTGCTCGTTGATCTTCTGATCGCTCAATACCCGGGTGGCCGTTACGTTTAGCAGACCGCTTGCGGCTTGTGGGTGTTTGATATGATCATCACCTGCTGCCGGCGTATTGACGAGTCTTTAGAGTCCTACACAGAGGTTTCCTGGCTCAAGCGAAACGAAATGGGAGCGCATATGAGATATGTGCGGGACCGAGAATAATACCGGTATGTGATACTGTATTCTATTCTCGAGATTTGTATCATCGGTCGGTTATATGTGATATAGCTGTGTTACCGAATCAAGTGTTGATTCGATATACTGATACACTTGATATTAGTCGGTTATATGAGATATGACCGGATCGTTAAATCAAGTATTGATTTAATGATTTAATGTATAATTATATATTTGATATATTACTTTACATTAACTAGTATTGGTTCACTTAAGATTGATCTTCTCACTTGATGTGCACAAGTTGTATATGTGATATATTTTTGTGCACTAGATTGTATCATGTTTGATGATACATGCAAACTTGGGTGTGTGTTTGCTATATATCATTGTTTAGGTTAATGGTTAGTGTTTTATTTATTCTTTTTATTTATTTTGATTAAACAAAATGGTGGCTTTTCTTGTTCTTTACTTGAAGCTTCATGAAGCTTTGAAAAGTCTAGCCATTTTGTTTTATACCTTAACCTAACCATTACACCTAAACCCTAGTTTATTCTCTACGTGAGTTTACTTCACCCATGGTTGCATTATGATAACTCTTCACTTGATTTTTCATTTTTAAGTGAATTGATATTCTTTTCTTCTTCTTCTTCTTCTTCTTGAGAAAAAAAAAGAAAACCTTGCTAGAAAATTTCAAGTGTTGAAATCAAGTGAGAAATCCAAATCCAAAGTGAACCCACTTCCTATTTCTTCATCCTCTACCACTTGCCATGTTGTATTGGGTGTTTTCTTCACAAGTTTCATGACCTAGTGAATATGGAGCTTGAGTTAGAGTTGCCTCGACGCAGATCATCTTCGGCATCGAAGTCAACGACCTAGCCGGCTCATTTCCCCGATGAAACCATCGCTAGAGTCTGGGATCCCGGTGATCGCAGCGAAGGGACGTCATCACAGAGCTAAAGAAGTGGAGGACCGGATCTACAAAGGTTGTATTTCCATTCACTTGTTAGCAAAGTAGTTTGCTTGCTTTTCTTTTCGCCTTACCTCTAGTAATCGATCTAGTTTAGGGTTTCTCGGCACAAGAAAAATTTGAATTTGGCATGGTTGATGCCTTGTGGAACCTCTTGAGTGTGCCTAGGAACCCTACAGACACTAGCTGTACGTAATGGCTACCCAGATATTGAGCGAAAGGGAGGCCCGACAAGCAAATATCCGTACAGTCCGGTCCATTCGTCTATGAGTATCGCATATCGAGTCTAGGGATGGATAAAGTCAGACCCCTAATAACGCGATATTTAGTGTCGGTATGAAGCCTATCATCTGAATCAGTAATTATCGACTACCTTGGCCAAGAATTTCTGGTGATGGCCATCCGTGCACAATGCGGCATCAACCCCCAATACCGAAACAGACGAATCCCATGACGATCCGCTCACTGCCTCCATGTGGCTCGAGAATGTACCCAACTAAAACCTATTTGCATGAATCCTTTAAATCGTGGTAAGGTAGTAATCAAAGCACAGTGGAAACTCACACGAGACAAATGACGATCTCAGGTCGAAAGACTAACCTGTACTCATGTAACCTGGGAACTGCTATCTGACAATAGGTATAATACCAACTAGTATGTTCCAGGCGAGTCCGTCCAGTGTACTCATAACCAAATGAGTACCTGTATACTATCTTAGGTGACTAACTGACACCAATGGCTTGTGAGACCGGCCACCGCCCCTCGTCGGGGTCTTGATAAGTATACACTAGTCTACTCCGGAGTATCGATGTCCAGTCTCGATACTCCCACAACTAGGGACATTTAAGGATGTGCTTATAGACCACCCAGCTCCCACATATATGATCTCCATCATAATGCTGGTAGTCAAGCAAGAATCTTATGGGCTCTATCAACATGTAATAGTGATCTGTAATGCCACTTGAAGCATGTACATGATGATAAAGACAGATTATATAGCATACTATCATTTCGAGTAAGACTGTTCTACCCATATAGGTCCTCCCTCAATCATCGCAATCGCGACCCTGCGATCCAATAATTGACTTGAGGACACTATAGCCACTCTCACTTGCACTTAAGGCTAATTATTACGGTGTCGCATATTCACAGCCCATGTGATACCGAACACCCAACATCTCTACTAATCAGTTTCACAAAGCCTGTTTGTGAAACTATTGTGTTCGAGAAATAACCTCCGTGAGTGGATCCGCTCTAATGTTTCTTTTTGTATCTCTCTATATCTCAACTTAGCGGAGAAAGCTATCTCCCTAAATGAGCAATTCATGTCTTAGAATATGTATGGATATCTGATGGGACCCACTTCACAAATGAACTCCAACTCCAGCAAACTTCTTAGACTGTATCGTTCACTGAATTTAATCAGTATCCTGTGCCATGCATTCCTCGGTGTCCTCTTGGACCACCTGTCTAACATGTGTCATGCAGGTCACCTTGGAAACCTGGAATGATAACCGTCTCCTGAAGGAGGCTGTCGTTACCAATCCCTAGAACATCCAACTTATGTTCATAAACTGCTTCCCAATGTTTCT
The DNA here is from genome assembly GCA_030015575.1 of Agapanthus africanus. Lineage (NCBI taxonomy): Eukaryota > Viridiplantae > Streptophyta > Magnoliopsida > Asparagales > Amaryllidaceae > Agapanthus > Agapanthus africanus. The sequence continues at coordinate 9,183,253 of CM057351.1, forward strand.
CCAGGATTGGATTAATATATAAACTTATTGCAGCTAGTGAAAAAACATCTGGTGTGGTACTTGACATCACATGATTGGCTCAATTGACTAAGCAAGTGATATGCCAATCATGCAAATCTCTCTCCTTTTTAGTCTATAAGACATCCTTTAGAGAGGGTGACTCCATCACCTGCCGGTACACTACCATGCCAAGAGTCGTTGTTCCCCTCCGAAAGACGCGACGGAGATGCGATGGGTGTCTTTCCTGAGATTCGCGGCAGATACTATTTGGTTTTATCCATCCACCTCTCCGAAGATGCCAAGTTGATTTATGGCACCATGTATCGGAGGTTTAGACGGATGCGGCCGATGTAGCAGACTTAATCAGATTCCCCCTCGTCTGAGGGGTTTTTGATTGTGGGGATGCTCTTCCCTGCAGGCGCAAGCCCCTGTAGTTAATTACGCTACCGCATCGCGGTAACAACTTTCTCCTTCTCCAGAATTTCACTTCGTGTCGTGGGTGTTTGTTTTGTTTATGGTTGCCCGTGGATTGTATACGGAGACTAATTTATGTCGTCGCCCGTAGGACGTGGATTAGTCCAAATCTGTATTTTCTTAGATTTGGGTTTGGGGTTTTGGTTTAAGGATACGTTAGCCATATTTGAGGCTAAGATCAACTTAAACGTTTGTTAAGGATACGTTAGTCCAATTTAAGACTAAGATCAACTTAACTGGATCGTTTAGATCTGACAAAAGAGCATTTGGGCTCTATTGTTCCAGTTTAGGGACATGGTGGTCCATTGCCAGTTTAGGCACATAGTGGTCCATTGAATGTATGGCCGTCGGGACCCGTCACCTCTCTGACGACGTTGAAAGATTACAACGACAAATACCAGAGGAGTTCAGAGATTTACCCTTGAACCGGATGTAAATTGATTTGGGAGAGCAGTTGTGCTCAGTTCAATTTAGTTTGAGGACTTATGGCCAGAATTGGGCTAAGTCCAGTTGAGAATATTCAACATTTTATTTGTGTATGGCCTGTCAGGCCTTTATTTGGGCTCTGCCCTTGTTTAATAATGCATAGCATTTGTTTTGGTCCATTGGACCTCTTAATTGGGCTCTGCCCTTTAATAATGCGCTGCATTTAATAGTCTTATAGTGCGCCACGTGGCCTGTCAGACGCTTTGCGCCGATTGAGGAGCGCAGGGCGAAAACTGATGTTGAGGTGACACGTGTCACGCTCTAGTGAGCGCAAGCGCAGTGCGCTGCGCTGGTGCACTGCTGACACGTGGCGCGCTCTGATGACTTGCGCCAATCCAAGAGCGCAGTGCTCATTTTTTTAAAGCGCAAGGCGCAGATTATTCTAGGGTTGACACGTGGCGTGTTCTGGTGACTTGCGCCAACCCAAGAGCGCAGAGGCTCAAATTAATAGTGCATGGCACTGTTCAATAGCGCAGAGCGCATCTTGATCTATTTTAGATCAAAGAAACAAGTTCTCAAGAACCAATGGTTTATCAAAAGGCAATGGCTTTATACAGAAGTAAATTACTTCTTCTTTTTTATTATTATTAGTTTTTTTATTGAAGATCCTGATCTTGTTCTTAGATCTTTGATCTTTTTTTTAGAAGAAATTCTTCTTTCTTTTCCAAAGGTTTACCTTTTTTTCTCTCTGAGTTTCTTCTCAAAGTTTTCTTTTTAAGAGTTCTGTATCTCTCTATCTTGATATCAAAATTCTCTTTTAGACTTGGAATCTAGGGGCCTTTATATAGGGCCAATTAGTTTGTTAGGTTGGTTACAGAGATCTTTCTCTGGTTGATTTGGGGATATTTCCCCACCGTTGGATCTTTGATCCTAGGGTCTCTGTTTTACAGAAGACAATTTTCTTGTTTTTAACAAGATTGGAAAGATCTTTCCAAAATTTTATTGTTAAAATTCTGGCACAGTTGGCACAAGCGCACCTGCGCTTGACACGTGTCGCGCAGCGCAGAGCGCAGCGCAACTGCGCTGACACGTGTCGCGCAGCGTAGAGCGCAAATCATCTGAAGCGTTGCTTCCTTTATTTTAAAGTTTAAATTTTAAAACAAATCCTTGCTCTGATTGGGGAAAACAGAAGCGTTGCTTCATTTCCCGCCTTGGAATTTGAACAGAGCTTTGCTCTGATTGGGGGAAACAAATGCCCCCCACCGTTGCGCTTACGTAGCCCCAGACGTGAGCGCAGCGGTGGCAGAATTCCAACCGTTGCGCCATCTTTTGGAAGCTGAAACGGCTCTCAATGCCTATAAATAGGACCTTTGGTCCCTTGGATGTTTTTCATCTCTTCATAAGAATTTTTATTCAGAGCCTTGCTCTTTTGTTCAAGCACTTTTAAGAGTTAAGACTCTAGAAGATTTTTAGGTAAAAATTAAATTAGATTAAATTAATATAATTTTAAGAGCCTTGCTCTCAATAGATCCCTGATCTAAAGAAAACCCATTCAGGGTTTCACTTAGCAGAGCTTTGCTCTATAGGTCTAAAGGGATCTAAAGAGAACTAAAGAGAACCCTGTTAGGGTTCCATTAATAGAGCTCTGCTCTCTAAAAGATTTTTCTTGTATTTTCTTAATGCATTAATGGAGCTTTGCTCCTTCCAAATCATATAGAAGAACTCTTAAGAGTTTTTCATGGATCTTGGAGGTTAAAGACGGCATTTTATTTTTTGATGAGTTGTATCGTCTTGCTTAATCAATCTGTCTGCTAATTTTGTTGATTTTCTTTTATAGGAGTAATGGACGTCCACATGTATGACCTTGATGAAATCATCTCTTATGGAGACATCCGCTGACTCAGCCATTCTCAGAACCGAGAATTTACCAACGCCGAGTGTGCCGAAATTATGGGTCTCTTCGAGGCATATAACGGTCAACTGCTTCCTCGACGCTCCCCTCTCCTGAAACTTATTGTGGGAGCAATTTGGGAAGCACTTTCCCTATTCTTTACCGGCGTGCCGATTAGGGCGTTGGATGCTGCCAAGGATAAGGTGCACTCGGTATACCTGATGAACCTAATCTCGAAGAGACGACGAGACAATCTTGTCGACCTCCTGCACCAGGCCTTCCAACAGTCCGCCATACTCGCTGCCTATCGGAGGGTGGAGGACATCAGTGGGGACCCCGACGCTCATGCTCGCGAAAGAAAGCAAACTAGGAAGGTTCGCCAGGCTTGGAAAGTCCTGGACAAGGTCACTTTTGAGTTTCTCAATCCATGTCCTGGATTTGAGGTTTTGCCATTGTAATCATCTCGATAATGCTGCTTTTGTTTACTGTCTTTATTGATGTAAAAAAAATATCCGAGTATGAATGACAAATCTTTTGCCTCCTTCCTTTCATTTTCTGCTTTGTTATTGGCATACTCCTCAAGTAAGCATAGCCTGCAGGTGATATAGAACATTATGTCTCGAATACTTTGGGGAGTAGTGATGGCTTAGGAAGCAGGTTCAGATCGACTGCCTAAGGCTTTTCAACTTTATGAGCTGTGAGGGTCTCATAAAGACTTTTTTCCCTACGAGTCGAGAGGATCTCGTAAGTGTATTTTCTCCTTAGGAATCGTGAGGATTCCTAAGTGCGTTTTCTCTTGAGAGTCATAAAGATCCCACAAGAGAATTTTCATCCTTACAAGTCGAGAGGACTCGTAAGTGATTGATGAGTTGATCTACTCCTGAGTTAATGCATTGCTTCAACAGGGAGTCGAGTGTTGACTTTGGGTTGTCTGTGCACCGCTGAGTCATGGAATTGGGAACTTTGCCACGGCTCCGCTTTGCTGACGTTGTATATTCCTACAGAGACACTAATTTCTCTGCGGGTCGGCGCGAATCGAGATATTCTCGTCAAGGACGCTGATTTCCCTGAATCAAGGTATTTGCCAAGGACACTGATTTCCTCGGGGTTGAGATGAATCGAGGTATTCTTACAAAGACACTGATTTCTCTACAGGTCGACGCGAATCAAGATGCTCGTCAAGGACGCTGATTTCCCTGAATCGAGGTATTTGCCAAGGACACTGATTTCCTCGGAGTTGAAAAGAATCGAGGTATTCCTGCAAAGACACTGATTTCTCTGCGGGTCGACGCGAATAAAGATGCTCTCGTCAAGGACGCTGATTTCCCTGAATTGAGGTATTTGCCAAGGACACTGATTTTCTCGGAGTTTAATTGAATCGAGGTATTCCTGCAAAGACACTGATTTCTCTGCGGGTCGAGACGAATCGAGCAGTTCTCGCAAGAATATCCTAACGTCACAGTTAACCTCTGCTCTTTACGACAGAGGTCCGTTAGGGTCTATGGTACTTAGGGTTTTGTCCGTCGTACCGTGGCGTTGGCTGATGTATTCCTCGATAGGCAGTCTTGCTGTTCGAGTAGCCTTGCGACTGTCGTGTCTCCGATCGCTTCTGGGGCTGGACAAGACGTCTTCAAGAAATCCTCCTAGGCAGTTTGACCGTCGGAAGAGCAAGCGTTAGGAATTTTGCTATGCCGCTTTTTACTTGAGGTTAGGCTCATTTTGGAGAGCCCCGATGAGTCATAACCACTCCGTGCTGGTGTGGGATGATCTCCGATAGTCTTTCAGGCTTTATATGACTTGCTGTTAAGACCCTGAAGCTAGGAATTTGGCCTTTGCTTCGTTTGTTGGCATTGCGTCTGCTGTATCAAGACGAATGTCGCGGTTGTCTCTAGGTTGCTGGTGAACCGTCGAGGTTTGGAACTAGGGATTTTGCCGTGGCTCCTTTTGGTGATGTTGCGTCTTCTGTGTTGAGACAAACGTCGAGGTGGTGACCACACCGCACTGGTGCGAGATGATCTCCGATGGTCTTTCAGGTTTTATATGAGTTACCGTCAAGACCCTGAAGCTAGGAATTTGGCCTTTGCTTCGTTTGCTTTGGCGTGTCCGGATCCTGTTGGAGGAAGGACGTTGTAGTGACATCTCGTCTGCTGTATCGAGACGAATGTCGAGGTGGTCTCTAGGTTGTCAGGGAACCATCGAGATTTGGAACTAGGGATTTTGCCATGGCTCCGTTTGTTTTGACCGTGAGGTCTTTCGTTGGCGTTGCATCTGCATCCTACTGGACTGTGGAGGAACGCCGTTGTCGACATTGCGTCTGTTGTATCGAGACGAATGCTGAGGTGGAGCTGGGATTTTGCCGTCACTCCGCTTGTTTCAACCATGGGGTCTTTTGCTGACGTTGCATCTGCATCTTGCTGGAATGCAAAGGAACGTCGTTGTTGATATTGCGTCTGCTGTAACGAGACGAATGCTGAGGTGGAGCTAGGATTTTGCCGTCACTCTGCTTTGTTTCGACCATGAGGTCTTTTGTCAGCGTTAAATCCATATCCTGCTGGATTGCGAAGGAACGCCGTTGTTGACATCTCGTCTGCTGTAACGAGACGAATGCTGAGATGGTCTCTAGGTTGTCTGTGAACCGTCGAGATTTGGAACTAAGGACTATGTCGTGGCTCCGTTTGATGGTGTAGCATCTATGTCCTGCTGGAATGAAGAGGCACGCCGTTGTTGGTCTCCGAGCTGTAGATGTGGCCATTGAGATTTGGAACTAGGGACTTTGCCATGGTTCCGTTTCGTTGCAACTCTGAGGTCGGTTGTTGACGTCACGTCTGCATCTGATTGGAGTGAGGAGAAACGCTGATGGTGATCTCTAAGTTGTCGATATCGACGTCGAGACCCTGAAGCTAGGGATCTTCCTTTGCTTCGTTTGTTGACATTGTGTCTGCAATATTGCGACAAATGTCGAGGTTGTCTCTAAGTTGTTTATGAACCGTCGAGATTTGGCTTCGCTTTCTGGTGGAGCCTGTTGGGAAGGTATAGTTCCCTTTTTGTTTATGCCCCTGGATTGTATACAGGGATCGATGTGATCTCACCTGTAGGTTAAAAGTTTCATTCATTTTCTTTATATTATCATTTTATTTCCGCGATGCTCAGCTTTTATATCGCGAAGGTCGCGATTGCCCAATCATTTCGGCTATTTTTCGCGGTGCCCAATCATTTCGGCTATTTTTCTTTTTACTCGCTGCTTTTCATTGCGAGCTGCCCAATCATTTCGGCTGTTTTTCTTTACTCGCTGCTTTTTATGGCGAGTTGCCCAATCATTTCGGCTATTTTGTATGCATACATTTTTACTTGCTGATTTTGCTGCAAGTTGCCCCATCATTTCGGCTATTTCGTATGCATGTGTAGCTTGCTATTTTTTTTATCGCGAGTGTGGAACTTGGAATCTGGTGCCAATCTCAGCGTCAGCATCGCTACAACTGGAATATTGGCAGGAGCGAATCATCATTTGCCATGAAAGGACTTGGAATTTGATACCGGTTTAGGCATCAGTATCGCTACAACTGGAATGTTGCCAGGAGCGAATCATCATTTGCCTCTGTCGATGTTGAACAAAGGTGGCTTAGTAAACGGGGTTAGTATCCTATCGACTAAGGCTTTTGACTTCATGAGCCGTAAGGGTCTTACAAAGGTATTTCTCCCTACAAGTCGTGAGGATCTCGTAGGTGTGTTTTCTCCTTAGGAATCATGGGGATTCCTAAGTGCATGTTCCTCTGTAAGTCGTAAGGATCTTACAAAAGGATTTTCTCCTTATAAGTCGAGAGGACTTACAAGGGTTGTTCATCATGCGAACACATCCCTAGTCACGGATGGGACTTGGTTAGGGAAATGTTTATTCGTGGCCGTGGATTGTATACAAGGGTCAGTATTGCGCCACTTGTAGGGCAATATCGAAGGTTGTGGGGGTTGCTTAAGAACAGGTTCAGGTCTCTGTAACTTAAGACTTTCAAATCTTATGAGCCGTGAGGGTCCCATAAGAGAGTTCTCCTTACGAGTCGTGAGGATCTCGCAAATGTAATTTCTCCTTAGGAATCGTGAGGATCCCTAAGTGTGTTGCTCCCTTGTGAGTCTTAAAGATCTCACGCGGGTGGTTTCTCCTTACAAGGTCGAGAGGACCCTGTAAGTGTCTTTTAACGAGGTTGCGCCCTTTCGGGTTTTCACAAACACTCGCCGGTAGCCCTGCTGTTTTTACTCACGGAGCCCTTTTGGGTTTTCATCCGTGCCCATTTTGCTTATGGACATACCGTCTTCTTTTTTTTTATTCTATTTTTTTAAACGAGGTTGCGCCCTTTCAGGTTTTCACAAGACTCGCCGGTAGCCCTGCTATTTTTACTCATGGAGCTCTTTCGGGTTTTCATCCGTGCCCATTTTGCTTATGGACATACCGTTTTCTTCTTTTTCTTTTTTTTTTCCTTTTTTTTATCACGTCAGCCTGAGGATGCTGCGATAGTAGTTTAAAGACGTTTCGGTCATCAGCTAGTTTTAGGACATAGTGGTCCGTCATTAGTTTAAGGACGTTTCGGTCCATGGTTGAAGAAGGCCGGCTACTACTTATAGAGTTTGGGCTTAGGAAGATAGCGAGCGGACATAGTTGTCGTCATCTATCATTGACTTAGGCTGTGACTCATTAAGCGTAGTATTTCTTTAGGAAGCGACCGTTTATTGGCCTGAAAGGCCTTTCACCGTGCATATCCATGAGTAGATAGGCTCCACCCTGGTAGACCTTGTCTATGATGTACGGGCCTTCATAGTTCGGCTCGAATTTTCCCCGCTTGGCGCGATTGGGGATCATAGGTCTTTTAACCACTAGCACGAGTTCGCCATGGCGGAATGTCCTCGGCCTGGTCAATCTTTCATATGAGCGCGTCATCTTTGCTTTATAAGCCTCCAGATATTGTTGCGCTATGAGCCGGGTTTCATCAAGGGCATCAAGCTCCTCAAACCGAAGGTGAACATTTTCTTCGTCCGTCAGCTCGTAGTGGACTGCCACTCGTAGAGAGGGTAATTCTATTTCGAGGGAGAGTACTGCTTCTGTACCGAATACCAATGCGTATGGCATTGTGTTCGTGGCCGTCTTGAATGTAGTTCGATACGCCCAGAGAACTTCTTGCAGTCTCTTATGCCAGTCATTTTTATTTCGGGACACCGTCTTCTTCACGATCTTCGTCAAGGTCTTGTTGAAAGCCTCAGCTAGACCGTTAGCTCGGGGATTCTCTGAAGAAACTCGGCATCAGTTTCCTGCTCACGGCGCTGCTCCGAGGATGTCTTCGGGCTTGCTTTCGGTCCCGTAAGTGCGGCCATGGCTGTCAGCATTTCTTGGAGCTTTTGTTGTCGTTGCTCCTGAGCCTTAGTCACTGATCGCGTAAGCGGTCTATGACCTGTGAAGACATGGCTATCCTCTTTTCCGGATGCCATATAGACGGTATGTACCATCATGCCCCCAGACTTGGGGTGTTTGGGTTCAATGGTCTTGCAGTTCGTCGCAGACCCAGGGATTTTCTCCGGCCTTCTCCTCTTGTGAGCGGTCGAAGTTGAGGGGGCCGTTGCAGTGGGCATCCAAGTAGCTATCGCCTTTTATGGTTTGATAGGACGGTCCTCTTCCCGTTGAACTTTCACCTTTTTCTGTTAGCGGGGATAATCTTGATCAATTACCGAGTCTTGGACTTGACGCCAGTCCTTGTAGATTTTAAAGGACTGCCGTTGAGGGGGTTGTTCCGGCTCTACCCTTGCAGCGCTCTCCATAAGTGGAGGAGCTCTTTTCAGCACAGCGGTCGGAGAGTTCTTGCGGACCTTCCTAAGTGGTTCAAACCTGTTCCCAGTTGGAACAGCAACATCAATTTCCGCCGTTGGAATCGGCGGAGTCAATCCAGAAGGAGAGTTGCCCCCAGCCTTCCTTACTCGGCGCCAGTGGTATATCCCTAGTAGGAAGAGTGTTGTCTCCTGAGGGTTTTCAGCGGATTATACCCACAAAATCCTATAATAAAAGAGAGATGGTGAAAGTTATATAAAGATAAGAAATATAAAAGAAAGAACTTGAAAATAAGAGTTTTCAACTATACCAGCTTTTCAGTTGCTATGAGCCCTATCTTAATGGTCATGAAAAAAAGGTTAGAAATCACATTATCCCTCAATAAAACATCGCCTTTAGTTTTCATTCCTACCTTTCTTCCAAACATTGATCATATACCCCTACGTGTGTGAACTGGACATCCCTACACCCAGAGAATTCAATTCAAGCAATCATACACTTGTCCATCTACCTTAGTACTTTTTAATAGATATTTAGACGGAATTTGCTCACACATTCTTCATGCGACCGTTAATACTTCTTGAGGTACTAACCGATCGATTACACATGTGTTTGCTAATTAGGTGTTTTTCCTCGTCTTGCAACACCTGTTAGTTATATGTATGCCCTAGAGGCCATTACTGTACATAGGATGTATATTGTAGTGGATGCTGGGACATATGTAGGGAGGACTTTCTTGCTCGACATGATAGTATGCTATCTGGTTGATCTTTACCTTAACGTGTATACTGATTGTCTCTCTGTTACATGTTGGTAAAGCCCTTAGGATCTGTACTTGACTACCTGGACTATGATGCGGATCATACTAGTGGGGACATGGTAGTCCATAAGTACATCCTTCAAAGTCCCTAGTCGTGGGTGTATCGAGACGGGGCATCGATATACCAGATTAGACTAGCGTGTACCTTCTCGACCCATATAGATGGGCGATGGATGATCCCATATCCATCGGTGTTTGACATCAGAGATGATATACGGGTGCTCAGTAGAGACTGGGTACACTGGACGGACTCGCCGAGAACTCCCAGATGGTATTATACCTCACGTCAGATGGCAGTTCTCTGGTGACACTGGTACAGAGTAGTCTGTTGACCCGAGATCGTCATAGAGTCTTGTGTGGTTCCCACTGTGCTTTGATTTCCATCTTACCACGTCCAAGAGGGCGTGCAAAACGGTGGTTTTTGGGTACAGTCCCGAGTCACATGGAGGCAATGAGCGATAGGAGGGGATTCGTCTCTCCCGGTATAGGGGGTTGATGTTGCGCTGTGTTCGATTGGCTATAACAGGAAATCCCTGGCCAGGGTTGCTGAGATTTACTGGTAAGTGTTACCAGTAGTTTCTCGAACAGTTATAGACCTCATATCGACACGACTTATTGAGCTATTGGGGTCTGACGTATACCACCCCTAGGCGAGATATGCGACATATCAGACGATCAGACCGGACTGTACGGTAGTGTTACTGGTCGGATTCACTGGAGTGTGAGCGGGCTTGCTCGTCGATCTTCAGATCGCTCAATACCCGGGTGGCCGTTACGTTTAGCAGACCGCTTGCGGCTTGTGGGTGATTGATATGATCATCATCTGCTGCCGGCGTATTGACGAGTCTTTAGAGTCCTACACAGAGGTTTCCTGGCTCAAGCGAAACGAAATAGGAGCGCATATGAGATATGTGCGGGACCGAGAATAATACGAGTATGTGATACTGTATTTGATTCTCGCGATGTGACATTGATCGGTTATATGCGATATAGCCGGGTTATCGGATCAAGTGTTGATTCGATAAGATGTTACTATTGATACCAGTCGGTTATGTGCGCATGACCGGATCATTGAATCAAGTGTTGATTTAATGATTTAATGTATAATTATATATTTGATATATTACTTTGCATTAACTAGTATCGGTTCACTTTAGACGGATTTTCTCACTTGGTTCGTGCGCATTGCATATGCGATATGTTTTTGTGCACTTGATTGTATCATGTTTGATGATACATGTCATGCTAGGGTTCAATTGTAAAGATTAAACCTTGGTTAATGAAATGGTTAGGGTTTATAATTTGTTATTCATTTATCTATTTATTTATCCTTTTTATTTTTGATAAATGAATAAATGAAAATGAGAAAAGAATGGTGGCTTCTTTTGTTCTTTAGTTGAAGCTTCATGAAGCTTTGTTAAAGTCAACCATCCTTATCTCATCCTTAACCCTAACCATTCTCACTAACCATGATTCATTCTCTACACTTAACTCTAGTTAGAATTATGATAAGAATTCATTTTCTTTTCATTTTCTATTAACTTATCATAAGATCTTTCTTCTTCTTCTTCATACTTCAAGTGAAGAAGCTTGAAGTCCATCAATGGTGATTGATGCATATGAGTGAGAAATCCAATTCTAAAGTCTACCCACTTCCTATTTCTTCATCCTCTACCTCTTGCCAAGTAGTAGAGTGTGTTTCCTTCACAAGTTTCATGACTTGTTGAAGGTGGAGCTTGATTCATCGATGCTTCGACGTAGATCATCTTCGGCATGGACATCGACGACCTAGCTTGCCCATTCTCCGACGAAGCCGACTCTAGAGCCCGGATTTGATTTGGACAGCGGAGACGACCTCGTTGCGGAGCCGTGGAGGTGGAGGACCGGATCTACAAAGGTTGTATTTCCGTATTCTCATTAGTTAACTGTTAACTAGTTCTTGTTCGCCTAGACTTCTAGTATACGATCCGTTGTTTAGGGTTTGTAGGCACCATAATTTTTGAAATTGCCATGGTTGATGGCTTTGGAGACCTCACTAGAGTGCCTAGGAACCCTGCAGTGGTATCAGAGCCTAGCTAGAGCCTTAGGCGATGCGTAGACGGAGTTTGAAGTCCGATCGAACCGAAACCCAAACTTTAAAATGCTCTCTGGACATTTTTGTAAAATGTGGATTTTTGCAAATTAAAAATATGCAGAAAAATCAGTAGGTAAATCTAAGAATTACGATGCAAAAATTACCTAATGATCTTTCTAAAGTGCGGCGGAACCGCGGCATTAGCGTGCTAATGCGGCCCTTCCGCCGCACTTTTGTCTTATTAGGCATTTAATTTTGCACAGTAATTCCTATTTTGCAGTGTTGGTTTTCCTGGAATATTTTTTTCTGAAATAAAGAGTTGAGTATTTTGGGTTGTATAGGGGGTTCGTACATTCGATCGGATTGTCAAATTTTGTCTATGTGTTTTTCCGGATAATTTTAGAATATGTTAAAAAGTTCGACCGGATATAAATACCCAACTTTTCCCCTGTCGGGAAATTTCCAAGTGTTGGATTTTTCCGTAGTTTAACGACGTTCTAAGTAGTGCAAGTAACGCGATGGTCCCTCTAGAAGACACAAACCTTAACTCGATTATGTGACCGTCTTGAACTGCCCTTTGAACCTTCGGGTTTGGGGCAGTACGGCGTGCCACATGTGAGGCGTTGGCTTGACCCTTCTACGGCTGGACCGTTGGTACTGAGGTACGAACTGAATGTTGTTAGACTTGTTTCATGTATTGATCTGTATCGGGAAAACTTGGGTGTTCGATTGTTCGATCGAAAAGTTTAGCATTTTCTATTTATCTGGAATGGGATACAATAATTGGAATTCACAAGAAGTTATGAGATAACTAAATGAATGTTATAAACGTAGCAGTTTAGTCTCACTTGATCGGTTGCCACGGAATTTTGATGTGATCAAAAGTCCGTCGCAATCACGTAGCGTACGCGGATACTCGCCGGGTAAACTTAATAGACAGCCTCACTCCATAGCCCCGACCAAGTGACTGTAGGAGAACCCCGTCGCCGAAAGCATCCCTCCGGGTGCTCGCGGTAGCGGTGTTCCGCCTTGGTGCACTTCGTCGACGGTATCGGGGGTGCAGCCGCCTACAGAAGTTTGCGACGAGCATTCGATCAGGATGTCGGGAATCTTGTTGAATTACCCGACTTGATATTGAAAAGTGTTTTCGATAATGAGACTAAAATGCGGGGTTTATAATTGTTAGGCATGCGATGTCTAAGGTATTCATTTGGTCAGGCATGCGATGTCTGAGGTGGTTGCGGATTCCAACTGTTGTAGTTTTACACTTTCTTTTCTGTGACCGTAAGTGTAATATGTGATATCGCCGGTTTCGTTGCTATATGTCAACGACAATTGGGATGGACATATTTACTTACGTTGATGACATGTGATGTTATGTGTTGCTGGATATGTTATATTGGATCGTCGTGTTTGAATAGCCGGGGGTTTTTATGTGAGATGAGTGTTTTTCATTTTCATTCATGTAAAAACTTGTATGTAATATTCTTTTATTGGGGCGCTTCCAGTTTGCGGGAGTTGTCACCTGTTGTATATTATTTACTTTTCCGCACTAGGATAGACCCAAGGAGGAGGGCACAAGTAACCGGGTTCTGGAGTCCAGTGGGAGACCAACTCGAGGAGTCGAGTCCGGGTCTCCTAACTCCAGAATTGGTAGGGTTGCTTGCCGCTCTCATAGGGGTCTAGGGGTGTGGGTTTGGCTATTCATCACGACCGTGGAATCCGTGTTTTATACTGGCTCGTATTGAAAACACGGACGTCCTAGTATATCCAATATTTCATATGATTCTTCTGCTGCGATATCTGTGATGTGATCATGTGATGTTCTGTGATAGATACAGTATATAGTATATATGATATATTATATAGGCGTTACTTATGTTTTACACCCGCGCTAGCCCTGCCCTGCTCTGCCGTTAGTTACCTAACCTAACGGTGCACGAGGGGACATCGAGGCGAATGCGGATGGCATAAGTGTACGTCGTATTTATCTGTGATGTTTAGGTATTTAAATGATGTGACTTCATTAATGTGATTAATGAAAATAAAAGAAACCTAAGATGTTGTAGAATCGAATTTCAAAATAAAACAGGTAGCTACAGTTCTTGCTTTGCACAGCGGTATATGTGATATATCCTGCACCTTATTCGATGAGGAAAGGACCGAGATCCCTTCACCGGGAGTGACTCCTTTAGCAATGACTGGCAGATACTACACACTCGGTTTGTCCTTTGATTGCTTTTAAGTGTTTTTGCTTTGCACAGTGATATATATGATATATCCCGCACCTCATTCGACGAGGAAAGGACTGACGATCCCTTCACCGGGAGTGACTCCTTTAGCAAAACTAGAAAAGCCTCAAAAGCACTCCATTTTAAAATTCATTCGATCCTACAACGATATCAAGTTCATTACGCAATAGGTTTTCAGAAAAACCTGTCGTAGCCCTCCGTCATTTCAGATAAGTTGTATATAGTATTCGTGCTGCATTTGTTGGCTTTCGTCAAGGTGCAGTGTGCGGTAGCTATATGCTGCTTATCTGCTAGCATACGATGCGATTGGATTAGGGTAGTCGTGCGGCTTTGTTGGCTTTCGTCAAGGGTCGTGCGGGTGGGTTTAATTCGATCAAGAAATGTACGGGTTGAACTTGACTAGCGGGCTATGGTTTGTTGGCTTTCGTCAAGATCATAGCACGTTAGGGGCAAAATATTATCGGGAATTTCAAGTGTTGAAATTTGCAATGAGATTGCATACCTTCTATGAGATAGTTGGATCCCGATACCCGCTGCGAGTAAGAGTTACTCCTGGAAGAGTTTTACATATTACAATTAGCCGATCAAGTAGGTGTCTAGAAAGGTGTTAACGAGGTTACGCCTCTGGGAAAATGAGGTTTACATTAATTAGGTTCGTGCGAAAGCACGGGGGACCTCCCTCAAAGTACCGACACTGGCCTGGCTGAAAGATTGGCGAACTTGTAGTGTGTAATTAATCCCGGCTAGTCTTTCCTTTTAGGGTTTGAAGGAAGATTTGATAAAAAGCAGTGGGAGCCATCCTGATTAGATAAAATAATAACCAATCTATTCTTGACAGAGCGCACGCTGAGTGTTTTCTTCTCTCTCTCTCCAGGTAGCGACCATATCACGCCTTAATCAAGATAATAATACGGATTACTGACCGAGCCCGCTTGTTATACTGAGCTGGGGAACGTTGGTCCCGCTCCAACTTATAATTGTTATAAGACAGAGCAGGAAATTGGGGATTACCAGAATTCCCGTGCCGCCCAAACGAAGAGAATGCATGCTGATGCATCATCTTCGGGTGTGTTCATTACAAAGAACTGTTTCTCAGTATCCTTTACGTCCTGGGTATGTGATACCAGATCAGGATCCCAGATATGTAATCTGTTACATAGGGCTACAGATAGGTAGAGAACTGAGAACGAGTGATAAGTTTCATGAGGCAGAAAACGGGGCAAGAGTTGCAGCCAAGTCTGTTGGTCACTGTCACCCTTTATTACAATACATTGATTCTGAACGAATGTTATTAGATACCGAACCTGATATACCAAATCATATCACTCTCTTTGTTAGAAAAGAAAGGATATAATTTTGTATTGATGGATAATGTTTTGAACATTTCCTATATCAAAAGTTGATCGGTTCAGGCACGTTATCTAAAAGCATTAATGTTCTAAATCAAACTACAGTTCTTTAGTATACGGAACACACACAAGAGGAAGAGTTCAGAAATGAACGAATCCTACTTGAGGCATTGTAGACTAGGTCAGATCAATGTGACTCGACTAGCTAGAGTTACATATAGATGCATATTTAAATCAGTTTGAATTTACATCTTGTGAAACTCGCCAGTCATGTCACAAAGATAAGATGACCATAGCTCCGTTTACTGGAAACAGAGAAAGAGTTACTGAACTCTTGGGATGATACATGTTGATGTATGTAGGTCCCCTGTCTACACATGCCAGGACTGGTTCTTTATACTTCATTACATTCTCTGATAATCTCTCAAGATTCAGACATATGTTCCTGCTGAAACACAAGTCTGAACCTTTTGAGATATTCACAGAATATAAGTTAGAAGTAGAGAACCAATAAGGGTACAAGTATTATGTCCTTTGATGTGATCAGGGAGGAGAATACTTGAGCACGGAATTCCAGGACTATTCTAAAGGAGAATGAGATTCTCTCTCAGCATTACTCCTCCGTATACACCATAGCACGATGGTATATCGGGGCGGAGCTGATACACCCTATTTGATATGGTGTGCTCTATGATGAGTAATACTGAGTTACCTTTTTTCCTTTTGGGAGTTATGCACTTACGAAGTTGCATACCTATTGAATAAGATTCCAATCAAATCAATTGCCTACCACTTCATATGTGATATGGAAAGGGAAGAGCCCATATCTTAAGTTAGTTAAGATTTGGGGTTGTCCGGCCTATGTCTAAAAGGCAAAATCCGGGCAAGCTCGAGGCAAAGTCTGTAATGTAGAACTGGAAATGTTCCAGCTATACAAACTGCAGCTGATGATTTGAAAGAACCAAAGGATTCAATAGTTACCAACGAACCTCAGCCTCTCCGCCGATCTAGTAGGGTTCCTCACCCACCTGAGAGATAATTCGGTTTCTCTATGACAGTGGGAGCGAGGACTGCATCATGAGATGATGAGCCAACTAGTTTCGAGCTGGCCATCAAGAGTAAGACTCTGTAAGAATGGCTGGATGCTTAGTGATCTGAGATGGAATCCATATACACCAACAAAGTATGGACTTTGGTTGCTATATCTGAAGGGTTAAATCCCCATCAGGGACAAGTATATCTTGAGAAGATTACTTGGTGTACATGAAAAAGTTGAGACTTTCAAAGCTAGACTTGTTAAAGGTTTTCGTCATTGACCAGGAGTGGATAATGATGAAACCTTTTCAAGTAGCTATGCTTAAGTCCATCCGGATCCTACTTACCACGGCTACATACCATGACTACGATATCTGGTGGTTGGGTGTCATGACTGCTTTTCTAAATGATATTTTGGAAGAGAGCGTCTATAAGTACACAGCCAGAGGGCTTCGTAGACAGTGGGAGCAATGGAAACGTGTGCAAGATGCTTTATAGGATAAAGCAGGCATCGCGGAGTTGGAACATCTGTTTTGATGAAGTAGTCAAAGAGTTTGACATCATCAAAATGGTAGATGAACCTTGTATAAACAAAAAGGTAGTAGGGAGTATAGTGACGATCCTCGTAAAGTACGTGGATGACATACTCTTGATAGGGAAGGAGTTTCCTATGCTACGCTCGATCAATCTCCGCTTATCACAATGATTCTCCATATAGGATCAAAGAGATACCTCCTAAATCCTGGGTTTTGGATCTATGAGATAGATCTAATTGGATGTTAGGATTCTCACTAGTTGTAGTGAGATGGTATCAATCGACCCTGGGGAGAATCACTGGAATAGTTCCAGGGTGATAAAGACGACTGAATGTCAGTCACAGGCATTGTCTTTACCCTCAGAAAAGGGACGGTATGTTGGAAGAGTTCCAAGCTAGATACCGTGACATACTAGACGATAAAGGCACGATACATCGCTACTTAAGATGCTACCAAAGAGGCTGTTTGGGTGTATATTGGTTCATAAGATGAACTATGTTCCTCCCATTGTGTGACAATGGAGTTGTGGCTTATGCCAAGGAACGCCGGTCCCATCAGAGATCCAGACATATTCTAAGGCAGTATCACTTGATCATGGAGATGGTTGATATCCAGGGAGATCGAGGTTAGGAGAGTAGACTCAGAGGACAACACAGCGGATCCACTCACAAAGGCCTGTTCCCAGAGAGAGACTTTTATGGGATGGTTGAGTATGAGATACTTCAAACCACTGCTAAAGATGGCCCTAGTGCAAGTGGGAGATTGTTAGTTATATGTATGCCCTAGAGGCCATTACTGTACATAGGATGTATATTGTAGTGGATGCTGGGACATATGTAGGGAGGACTTTCTTGCTCGACATGATAGTATGCTATCTGGTTGATCTTTACCTTAACGTGTATACTGATTGTCTCTCTGTTACATGTTGGTAAAGCCCTTAGGATCTGTACTTGACTACCTGGACTATGATGCGGATCATACTAGTGGGGACATGGTAGTCCATAAGTACATCCTTCAAAGTCCCTAGTCGTGGGTGTATCGAGACGGGGCATCGATATACCAGATTAGACTAGCGTGTACCTTCTCGACCCATATAGATGGGCGATGGATGATCCCATATCCATCGGTGTTTGACATCAGAGATGATATACGGGTGCTCAGTAGAGACTGGGTACACTGGACGGACTCGCCGAGAACTCCCAGATGGTATTATACCTCACGTCAGATGGCAGTTCTCTGGTGACACTGGTACAGAGTAGTCTGTTGACCCGAGATCGTCATAGAGTCTTGTGTGGTTCCCACTGTGCTTTGATTTCCATCTTACCACGTCCAAGAGGGCGTGCAAAACGGTGGTTTTTGGGTACAGTCCCGAGTCACATGGAGGCAATGAGCGATAGGAGGGGATTCGTCTCTCCCGGTATAGGGGGTTGATGTTGCGCTGTGTTCGATTGGCTATAACAGGAAATCCCTGGCCAGGGTTGCTGAGATTTACTGGTAAGTGTTACCAGTAGTTTCTCGAACAGTTATAGACCTCATATCGACACGACTTATTGAGCTATTGGGGTCTGACGTATACCACCCCTAGGCGAGATATGCGACATATCAGACGATCAGACCGGACTGTACGGTAGTGTTACTGGTCGGATTCACTGGAGTGTGAGCGGGCTTGCTCGTCGATCTTCAGATCGCTCAATACCCGGGTGGCCGTTACGTTTAGCAGACCGCTTGCGGCTTGTGGGTGATTGATATGATCATCATCTGCTGCCGGCGTATTGACGAGTCTTTAGAGTCCTACACAGAGGTTTCCTGGCTCAAGCGAAACGAAATAGGAGCGCATATGAGATATGTGCGGGACCGAGAATAATACGAGTATGTGATACTGTATTTGATTCTCGCGATGTGACATTGATCGGTTATATGCGATATAGCCGGGTTATCGGATCAAGTGTTGATTCGATAAGATGTTACTATTGATACCAGTCGGTTATGTGCGCATGACCGGATCATTGAATCAAGTGTTGATTTAATGATTTAATGTATAATTATATATTTGATATATTACTTTGCATTAACTAGTATCGGTTCACTTTAGACGGATTTTCTCACTTGGTTCGTGCGCATTGCATATGCGATATGTTTTTGTGCACTTGATTGTATCATGTTTGATGATACATGTCATGCTAGGGTTCAATTGTAAAGATTAAACCTTGGTTAATGAAATGGTTAGGGTTTATAATTTGTTATTCATTTATCTATTTATTTATCCTTTTTATTTTTGATAAATGAATAAATGAAAATGAGAAAAGAATGGTGGCTTCTTTTGTTCTTTAGTTGAAGCTTCATGAAGCTTTGTTAAAGTCAACCATCCTTATCTCATCCTTAACCCTAACCATTCCCACTAACCATGATTCATTCTCTACACTTAACTCTAGTTAGAATTATGATAAGAATTCATTTTCTTTTCATTTTCTATTAACTTATCATAAGATCTTTCTTCTTCTTCTTCATACTTCAAGTGAAGAAGCTTGAAGTCCATCAATGGTGATTGATGCATATGAGTGAGAAATCCAATTCTAAAGTCTACCCACTTCCTATTTCTTCATCCTCTACCTCTTGCCAAGTAGTAGAGTGTGTTTCCTTCACAAGTTTCATGACTTGTTGAAGGTGGAGCTTGATTCATCGATGCTTCGACGTAGATCATCTTCGGCATGGACATCGACGACCTAGCTTGCCCATTCTCCGACGAAGCCGACTCTAGAGCCCGGATTTGATTTGGACAGCGGAGACGACCTCGTTGCGGAGCCGTGGAGGTGGAGGACCGGATCTACAAAGGTTGTATTTCCGTATTCTCATTAGTTAACTGTTAACTAGTTCTTGTTCGCCTAGACTTCTAGTATACGATCCGTTGTTTAGGGTTTGTAGGCACCATAATTTTTGAAATTGCCATGGTTGATGGCTTTGGAGACCTCACTAGAGTGCCTAGGAACCCTGCAACACCTAAGGCTTAGCAGTGGATCCCAAACCAGTTGGTCTAAGGCACTAGGTGATAAAGCACCCTCGCTATATTTTTTTATTACTGCCTCGGTGATAACAAAACCAGTGTTCATTTTTCTTTTCACCATTTTATCTTTTATTCTCCACTTTTATTTTCTTCATACTTTGGCTTTTAGACAAGAGCATTTCAAGGTATCCTCTACTATCCCGAGTTTCAAGATGTGTGTAAGTGCGTATAGTAGGGTTTCAACGTTCAAATGTTTGGCTTCCAGATACGAACTATTTTTCAGGCTTATTTTTATCCTCAGATTAGTAATTTTCTTCTTCTTACTAACCCTTGGGACAACAGCTCATAACAACTTATTACTAGTTTCATTTAAGAAAACATCTAACTTTCTTGTTTTTCTTAAACTATTCCTATCTTTTAAATATAATTTTTCACTTTCTACTCTTTTATTATCACAATTTTTTGTGTGTGCGCTTATATATAGTATAATGCAAAGTAAGGCGTAAATAAGCATAGGAGCGCTGAAAAACGACTTCTTGGGAGCTTCTTGCGATGGTACAGGAGCGCTGAAGCTCGTTGGCGGGAGCATGGTCCCGAAGAATAGCCCAGTGGTGGCTTGAGTTACCTGCTCTACTGGCATAGTGAAAAGGGAGGCCGCTTGGGGCCCGTAGGTTACTCCTCCAGATGGGACAGAGCGAGAGTTACTGTTATAGTTAGTGCAGTTTGAAGCCATTGATTTCCTGAAGAGCTTGAATATTCTGCCCCCTGCGTCGACCTTGGTCTTTGGCATGTGCCAGTTGTTTGAGGACCGATTCCGTCGGCAAGGCTGCTGCTTGGGGAGCCTGCCTGTGGATGACAGACATCCTCTGGGCTTCCGCCATCGGCGTTGAGGCACCGAGGGTGGGAGGTGGGAGCATCGACCCAAAAAGAAGCCCGTTGATTTCTTGAAGAGTCGGATTGCAGAGATTTGAGGCTGCGAGTGACCCATACTTGACTCCGCCGGATATGACAGAGCCTGAGTTGCTAGGGTGGGAGCAAATGCCATTCTTCATAGAGAAGAAATGTCGGATTCAATATCCACTCCCCTAAGGGCAACCAAAAACATATACACCGCGATTATTTGATCACGGGAAAAACACGACACACGAAGTATGGAGTGGAAAGAGGAAAAGGCCCCACCGGGCGTGCCAGAATCTGTTCCCTTCCGAAAGACGCAGCGGAGACGCGATGGGCGTCTTGCCTGAGATTCGGGGCAGATGCTATTTGGTTTTATCCGTCCACCTTTCCGAAGATGCCAAGTTGATTTATGCTACCGTGTATCGGAGGTTTAAACGGATGTGGCCGATGTAGCCGACTTCGTCAGATTCCCCCTCGTCTGAGGGGTTTTTGATTGTGGGGACGCTCTTCCCTGCAAGCGCAAGCCCCTGTAGTTAATTACGCTACCGCATCGCGGTAACAACTTTCTCCTTCTCCAGAATTTCACTTCGTATCGTGGGTGTTTGTTTTGTTTGTGGTTGCCCGTGGATTGTATACGGAAACTAATTTATGTCGTCGCCCGTAGGACGTGGATTAGTCCAAATCCGTATTTTCTTAGATTTGGGTTTGGGGTTTTGGTTTAAGGATACGTTAGCCATATTTGAGGCTTAGATCAACTTAAATGTTTGTTAAGGATACGTTAGTCCAATTTGAGACTAAGATCAACTTAACGGGATCGTTTAGATCTGACAAAAGAGCATTTGGGCTCTATTGTTCCAGTTTAGGGACATGGTGGTCCATTGCCAGTTTAGGGACATAGTGGTCCATTAAATGTATGGCCTCGGGACCCGTCACCTCTCTGACGACGTTGAAGGATTACAACGACAAATACAAGAGGATTTCAGAGATGTACCCTTGAACCGTATGTAAATTGATTTGGGAGAGCAGTTGTGCTCAGTTCAATTTAGTTTGAGAACTTATGGCCAGAATTGGGCTAAGTCCAGTTGAGAATATTCAACATTTTATTTGTGTTTGGCCCGTCAGGCCTTTATTTGGGCTCTGCCCTTGTTTAATAATGCATAGCATTTGTTTTGGTCCATTGGACATCTTAATTGGGCTCTGCCCTTTAATAATGCGCTGCATTTAATAGTCTGACAGTGCGCCACGTGGCCTGTCAGGCGCTTTGCGCGATTGAGGAGCGCAAGGAGCAAACTGATGTGGAGGTGACACATGTCACGCTCTGGTGAGCGCAAGCGCAGTGCGCTGCGCTGGTGCGCTGCTGACACGTGGCGCGCTCTGATGACTTGTGCCAATCCAAGAGCGCAGTGCTCATTTTTTTAAAGCGCAAGGCGCAGATTATTCTGGGGTTGACACGTGGCGTGTTCTGGTGACTTGCGCCAACCCAAGAGCGCAGAGGCCCTAATTAATAGTGCATGGCACTGTTCAATAGCTCAAAGCGCATCTTGATCTATTTTAGATCAAAGAAACAAGTTCTCAAGAACCAATGGTTCATCAAAAGACAATGCCTTTATACAGAAGTAAATTACTTCTTCTTTTTTATTATTATTATTTTTTTTATTGAAGATCTTGATCTTGTTCTTAGATCTTTGATCTTCTTTTTTTTAGAAGAAATTCTTCTTTCTTTTCCAAAGGTTTACCTTTTTTTTCTCTCTGAGTTTCTTCTCAAAGTTTTCTTTTTAAAAGCTCTATATCTCTCTATCTTGATGTCAAAAATCTCTTTTAGACATGGAGTCTAGGGGCCTTTATATAGGGCCAATTAGTTTGTTAGGTTGGTTACAGAGATCTTTTTCTGATTGATTTGGGGATATTTCCCCACCGTTGGATCTTTGATCCTAGGGTCTCTGTTTTATAGAAGGTAATCTTCTTGTTTTTAACAAGATTGGAAAGATCTTTCCAAAATTTTATTGTTTAAATTCTGGCACAGTTGGCGCAAGCGCACCTGCGCTTGACACGTGTCGCGCAGCGCAGAGCGCAGCGCAACTGCGCTGACACGTGTCGCGCAGCGCAGAGCACAGCGCAACTGCGCTGACACGTCTCGCGCAGCGCAGAGCGCAAATCATCTGAAGCGTTGCTTCCTTTATTTTAAAGTTTAAATTTTAAAACAGAGCCTTTCTCTGATTGGGGGAAACAGAAGCGTTGCTTTATTTCCCGCCTTGGAATTTGAACAGAGCTTTGCTCTGATTGGGGGAAACAGTCGTCCATTCTAAAACACCTTTAGAATAGTGTCAAAGTACCCAAATTGGGCAACTTGCCAAATCTAGATCTAAAACTATAGATCTAGTAAACAAAATGCCTAATATTATATCCATATCCTATGTGGAGAAACAACCGTGTGACACTCACAGTATAACCGATCGTAGTTTAGGAATTTCACTTCCTATAAAGTGCATAACATCCCAAATACCAGGACATCACACCCTACTACCTTCTTACCAGATCCATCTTCTATTCTGATGAAGTCAAAGCCTATGACTGTCACATCAAAAATAGATGATTTGTCTCCGCTATACTTGCTTTAGTCTATAAATTGACACAAGCTACTTGTCCACTATGCTTTCGCTGCTCCTACTGACTACAACAATCCTCTGGCAAAGTCATAGATGCGTGCACTTCTAAAGCTAGTTTAGAATGACGTTATACCCATCCTCCTGCCAGGTCTCATAGTCTAAAATATTAGCAATTGCAAGTCTGGGTAAACAAGAACCACCTTGTCACCGTTTCTGAGAAGACCAAAATACCTCTCGGGTGCCTGAGGTTACCCACTATATCTGGGGAGTGGCTAATGGAATGTCAAAACCAGTTGAATGTTTAGGTTCTATTAAATTTTCAGTAATCGTTTGTGCTTCTGGAGTCACTTCCAGTTCTACCATACTCCTACTTATGTTTTCTGAAAAGAATCCATTTTACTAAAACTGTGGCGAGTCAAGAACAATATAACTATTGATCTTCCAGATGGTAGAAATTTAACCATCGTCATAGCCCGGGATAACCCACAAACAGCCATTACTGAAACGTGCCTTGAGTTTGTCCAGAGTCTGGTTCTAAGCATAAGCCGGACAACTCCATATACCTTAACATCGTTAAGATACGAACCATTATATATACAATATAGAAACAGAGGCACTAATTTAATTGGAACCAGATTCAAATCATGCAGCTGTCTCTAATGCATGTCAACTAGGTGGAATGAGGCCAAGCAGCATTACTCATCTAGGAGTGCATCCACATATGAGTAACCTGAAAGAGAAGCAAGTTCTCAAAACCATTACCATCAATGGAATACCAAACACAAGTATCTATATCTTCGATCACCTTGAAGAATTATGCTACTTGCAACATATGGTTCTCTACTTTATTCTTATACCTATAACTTCTCAAAACCTGGACCTTGTATTTCAGCGAAATACTTGTCTAAAATTGGAGAAGTCACAAGTAAACAGAATATAGTATGAGCACCAACCCCTTTGTCCTAATAGACACTGGACTACATACAATACTTTGTATAAGTCTCTTGAGTTAAATAACTCATACCCTGTGCGTCGTAGGTTGAAAACTGTACTATGGTTAAGAAGAATTACATCATTGTTGAATGCTCCTTACCCAATCATCAACCGATACAGGTAAATGTCATAGACATAATTTCAAAAAGTTATATCTCATTTTATAAAATAAACGTACGGATATATTAGTTTGAAATTTGTGCATAAAAATGGATATTCAAAACCAAATATTTGCCATCAGGAAAAAACCCAGGTGATTTCCTCAAATATCACCAATTACAACGAATTCCGATATAATGAGGATATAATCACCTAATTCCAAATATTTTACTCCCACTAATCATATGTAATACCATACAGATGTGAGAATTAAATCTGGTAAATACATACCCTGAAGTAAGAATCTAATTGGGAAATCAGTTTTCAATTAACAACTCACAGTCAAACTGAAACATGAAAATGTTTCAAAGGGGTATCCGGGTATTCCTAGTAATACCTCTTCCACTATCCAGATTCATGACTGTAATCGTATATTTCCTTGCCCTCTCTCCAATCTCTTTATTTGTCTTTACTTATTACCTTTTGTACACCACCCTTAGGCTAAATAGTTTTCTTCCTTCCCTACCTTTCGGCACCAGCCTATAGTTTGGAAGAAGACTATCCAATAAACGTAATAGGTGTACTCTCCTAATCCTAGGAGCCTTCGCAACCTGAGAGAAAGTAAAAAATAAAAGATAACTTGAATAATCCTATTCGATTTCTCCTGAACCGAAATCCATCCTCGAACTGGAACAAGTTCCTTCGAGTTCGTATGTAACTATGCGATGACTTATCCAATAAATATGGATCTTCATAGTGATACGGAATGTTCCGGAAAAATGCAAAGGTGAAGTAGGAGTGATGATGATATATGCGGGTTTATCGTGAATGATAGCATGAATAACCATATTTTCCACCATGCTTCACCAAATGAATAACCAAGTCTTGACGGCATACATATGGCCTAGAGACTATTTGGACATTTCTTTTACTCCAGAGGAATACTGAGGTGGTGTTAATAAAGCTCTAAGGAGCCAATGCAAAAGTGGAGTGATGGCAAACTCCTAGCTCTAGATCTCAATGGCGATATGTACAGCTTAAAGACTATATGGATGTCTACTTTACTTCAGTCAAGAATCGGCACGACGTCATCAAAGCAAAAGTGGAGTAATGACATATTCCTAACTCCAAGTCTTGACGGCACTCCATACATGCCTGAAGACCACTGGATATCATCCTACCTCAGAAAAGTGCGGTCATGAATCCCCCGAGGTTCCAAATAGTGCCTAAACTCAAGATAAAGCGTCGTGGTGATGCCTAACATTGAATCTTCTGATAGTAATGTGGATACTTTAGCCTAAGAAGATTACTTGAAGACGTTGTGTTGATTGATATGATCTATGTGTAGTAGTTAACCACAATCAATAACGGTGTCGCGTGTAGCTAGACCGAGATGAGTACGGGTCGTCCTCTGGGAAACGTTGAATCTTTTATTCTTACTTTAGATGTGTTGAAAAAGAGAGGAGGGATAAAGAATATTGAAGAATGGTTGTAGGATCTAGATCTACGTTAAACACTGATGCAAAATATAGATATAGATTAACTACGGAGGTAAGTTTATATGAAAAGGGGACATGTAGGGTTCATTAGGATTTAGTAGTTATGGATGATTAATTAAAGATTACCCTTTTTATCCTTTAATAGATTTAAAACTAGAACGACAGTGATGCATGTAGATTAGGGTTTCTGGAGGAAAAAGGGTTCCCACTCTTAACCCCTATCTCGATATGGAACTCCGTTCATATCTAGCCTTTACCAAAACAATCATTAATCAAATCTCTAATCGCGGTCGAGACTAACAATAAATTGGTAGCGCGCCCGATTAGGATGTTAATGATTCTTTTGATAAAGTTTATAAACTTTATAGGACTTAAAAAGAGTTTAAGGATCTTCATCATCCATTAACATACCCTAATCCTATGAACCCGAACAAGCAGAGAATTACTCGCGCATGTTGGGAGAAGAAGAGATGGAGAGAGAATTCATATTAAAAGTACAAAGAAATAAAATAAGAAAAAGAACTATTTTTATTAATCAACAAAACTCATTTACACTTTGTTTCCTTAGAAAATGATTACAAATACCAGTTTGCTTCTCGATCTCTTCTAAGGAGGTAGATGAACCGTTGATGATCAGCCTGGATGCGTGAGCCGTCTTGGACTTCGTGATCTCTTCAGCTTGATAATTTTTCTAAAAGGCTCTCGGTCCTTATTTATAGTCCCAAAGCCAGAACCCTAGATGCCTAAATTGGAAACTAGTAGTTAAGATCCAAACTGAAAAATCCCAACTCCTAACTCGTCAAAACCGCGGCGGATCCGTGGCCAAAAGGTGGGTTTGGCCGCGGATCCGCGGCCAAGTAGGGAATCTTGGGCTCAATCTTCTTGTGGGCTCTTCTGGTGATATATGGTGATCTTTTAAATATCTGGAAACTGAAAATCTTTTGTACGTCACTGCCAGAATTGATTTCTTTAGTTTACTTTCTTAATTAGGCAGGTTTGTTCCAACAACTTTGATTTCTTTGATTTCAGCCCTGAAAATTTTGCACAACAACTCAACAAATAATATTAGTAGAGATATTAACTTAACCTTTAAGAATTAGTCAAAGGTTTTAATAAGGTAAGCATATTTTAATTGGGCTAAATGTTGCATGGATATTATATGTTTACATTTTCCTACCAAATGTTAATTATAATATATAAACACATGAAAATAGTATTTTTACAGATAAACCCTCAAATGTATCATATATTATAATAAACACCTTTTATTAGAAAGAAATAGTAGGAAAAATGTCATATTAAATGTGCAGTTTTATCAACTAAACAAATACCCCCAAACTTTTCTTTGATCGTTCCAAGCAAACTAGTTTATTCAAGAGAAGGAGAAAAAGAAAGGAGAAAGCTAAGCACACTTTTGTAGGCAACACGATTCCACTGAGCGCGTGCAATAAGTCGTTAAACCCCTAGGTGTCCCTAGTAGGAGGAGTGTTGTCTCCTGAGGGTTTTCAGCGGATTGCACCCACAAAATCCAATAATAAAAGAAATACCGTGAATGTTACATATAAAGATAAGAAAGAAAGACTTTGAAAATTAGAGTTTCCAACCACGCTAGTTTTTCAGTTGCTATGAGCCCTATCTTAATGGTCGTGAAAAAATGTTAGAAATCACATTATCCCTCAATAAAACATCGCCTTTATTCTTCATTCCTACCTTTCTTCCAAATATCGATCATATAACCCTACGTATGTGTAAAGAACATCCCTACACTCAGAGAATTCAATTCAAGCTATCATACTCTTATCCATCTGCCTCAGTACTTTTTAATCGATGAATATTTAGTTGAATTTGCTCACACAATTTTCATGCGGCCGTTAATACTTCTTGAGGTACTAACCGACCGATTACTCATGTGCTTGCTGATTAGGTGTATTCGTATTTTCCTCGTCTTGCACCACCTAAGGCTTAGCAGTGACTCCCAGACCAGTTGGTCTAAGGCACTAGGTGATGAAGCACCCTCGCTATATTTTTTTATTGCTGCCTTGGCGATAACAAAACCAGTGTTCATTTTTTTCTTTTCACCATTTTTATATTTTCTTCATTTATTATTTCCTTCATACTTTGGCTTTTAGACAAGAGCATTTCAAGGTATCCTCTACTATCCCGAGTTTCCAGACGTGTGTAAGTGCGTATAGTAGGGTATCAACGTTCAAATGTTTGGCTTCCAGAATAGGAACTATTTTTCAGACTTATTTTTATCCTCAGATTAGTAATTTCCTTCAGCTTACTAACCCTTGGGACAACTGCTCATAACTACTTATTACTAGTTCGTTTAAGAAAACTTCTAATTTTCTTGGTTTTCTTAAATTTTTCCAATCTTTTGGATGGAAATTTTCACTATCTAATCTTTTATTATCTTATTTATGACAATTTTTTTTATTATATTTTGTTTTGTGCTTATGCAAAGTATGATGCAAAGTGATGCGTAAATAAGCACAAACCTCCCCCAAACCTGTTTACAGCAGTGTCCTCACTGATGTCATCCGTTAAGCTCAAAAACCTGTAGACTTGGGAAGAAAAAGGGGACAATAAATAATGAAAGTGAAATCCTCCCCCAAACTTATTTATAGCTCACAATCTTATAAAAAATTTCTTTCAAGAGCCAAAATATCCCCCCCCCCAAACTTAAGTAAAATCGTATTAAGCATTTAAAATTATTTGGGGGGGGGTTAAAATTATTGGTCAATGCCAAGCTTTGCAAAGACCAAAAGTCAATACCAACCATTCAAAAATTTTATCGATGAAACACTAAGGTTGGTGGAAGAACATGTCGCCTATTGATGTGAAGAAGTGGGGAGGAGATAAGAGGTGTAATGGAAAAGGTTTACGTCTCGGTTTGTAGAGACGAAACAATGATGATAGATTACTCGCATTCTTGTTATCGATAAGAAGAAGTGGTGATGGTTCAACTTCTTTGTGTTGAGGTTGATTCATCACACCACCCATATTTTCTAAGAATGCGAGTTCGTCGGCGAAAATTTCTTCAAAACTTTCATCGATATCCCGAATAATAATCTCATCGGAAAGAATGGGATGATCTCGGACTCCATAAAAGGTCCATATTCAGCATGAGATGTTGACCGGGACAACAACGTAATAGCGGAGTCGAGATCAGTATCGTGAAGCTCTTCAATTTCGCTGCTGTCGGAATCTATTGTTTCGACAGAACACACATGAGCATAAGGTTCGGAGGGTTCACTTCCCAACTTATAAATGTTGAGCTCAATTGACTTCTTCCCGAAGGATAGGGTCATAGAGCCGTTACGGCAATTGATTACAGCGTTAGAAGTCGCAAGAAAAGGTCGACCTAAAATCACCGGAATTTGGTTTCGTGGGTTCGCTACAGGTTGTGTATCTATAACGATAAAGTCCACAGGAAATATAAATTCCCCGACTTTGATTAACACATCCTCTAGCTCACTCCTAGGTTGGGTGATAGATCGATTAGCCATCTGAAGAGTGCAATGCACAGGTTTTAACTCTCCGATCCCTAATTGCTCATAAACAGAATACGGAAGTAAGTTAACACTAGCACCTAAATCAAGTAGAGCAAGATTGATATTTTTACCCCCAATAGAAATAGAAATTGTAGGAGTTCCGAGGTCCTTTCGTTTCTTGGGTAGTTGTTGTGTAAAAGCGGTGCTCACATTACTCGCAAGGAAAACTTTTTTAGGTACTTGAACTTTTCTCTTCCTAGTGCACAAGTCCTTTAGGATTTTCGCATAAGATGGAACTTGTTGAATAGCATCTAGGAGAAGAATATTTATGTTAACTTGCTTTAGAATATCCACATTCTTCTCCATTTGTGGACTTGGTCTGTTGCCCCTTAACCTGTTTGGATAAGGTGCTTTATCAATAAGGGTTGAGTCCAACATTGGAGAGGATTGTGGGGATAGAATGGATCCCAGAATTGGAGTGGGGATCGTTTTAGATAGATTTGTGGAAGTGGACTGAGGGTTCGAGCCTTGGGGAAAACGGAGAATAGGCTCGGAAGAAGGTGGGAGATTAAACGAATTAGGAGAAGAAGTAGAAGCTGGGGTATCATTGGTGTCACTAACATCATCAAATTGCTCACCCACTCGATTATTCAGCACTTTTCCCGATCTCAACGTAGTAACGGCATTCACATTATGATTTTATGAGTGGCCAGGATTCGGTAGGGGTTGAGATGGGAGTTTCCCTTTCTCTCTCGCACTCATTGCGGCGTTTAACTGTGCAATTTGGTTTTCTATTGATTTAATACTCTCACCGTGGGAGGCGAAGTCTTTCTTTATGGTATCAATAGAAGACTTCATATCTGCCGACATTTGAATGGAATGTTTCATAAACAAATCCAAAGTTTGTGCGAGTGAAGAGTTATCAGTACCGGCCAATTGCGGTACAGAAGTGTTGGCCGGATTTTGAAAATTTTGTGACTGAAAGGGGTGCTGACTTTATGGTTGTGGTTGCTTTTGCTGTGGAGGAGGTCTTTGATAATTGCTTTGGAACTGGTTTTGATTTTGGGGTTGGTTTTGGTTCCAAGCAAAGTTAGGATGATTCCTCCATCCTTGATTGTACATGGAAGAATAAGGATCGTTTCTAGGTCGCTGCTGAAAAGCAGCATTAGTTTGCTCGTGACCTTGAAACAATGCATTCATAGGACATTCTTCCATTAAGTGTGAAGGATCTGAACAGCAACCACACACGGTCTTGGGAAGCGTTACCTGATTTAGGGAGAATGATGAGAACTTGTTCTCAATAGCATCGAGTTTCTTCTGCATCGCTGCCATTTCGGCTTTTACTGCGATGGAAACATCGAGCTGGTGAATACCTCCCCTAGTTGAAGGTGGTCTTATGCTTTCCCACTGCAAAGTGTTTTCAGCGAGGTCTTCCAGATATTTCCAAGCTTCACCGTCGTCTTTAGACATGAAATTGCATTGACACATTGTTTCAAGTATCTGCTTTGTCGCTGGATTAATGCCCTCATATATAATTCGGCATAAATCCTATCTTTGTATTCCATGATGAAGACATTGGACAAGCAAATCCTTGAAACGTTCAAAGCACTTCCAAAATGGTTCATTGGGAAGCTGGGTGAACTGGTTGATCTCGCTCCTAATATTGGCAGTCTTATGGTTTGGGTAAAACTTCTTAAGAAATATCATTACGAATTCATCCCAATTAGTGATAGAGTGTGCGGCAGTATTATAAAGCCATTTTTCTGCCAAGTCGCACAGAGTGAATGGGAGAAGACGCAAGCGCATAGCATCCACAGTCAGTTGTGAAGTATCCATCATTGTGCATACGTTTTAGAATTTAGTGATGAAAACATACGCGTCTTCAGATTCAAGCCCGTGAAATTTGGGCAACAGATTGATGTAGTGGGGTTTAATTTCAAAATTATCCCCGTTAGCTGGTGGAATAGATAGACAAGTGGGAAGGGGACCACGGATAGGATAGCATCTCTCTTGGAGAGAGATGCGCGGTGAATTCAGCGCACCTACGGGCGGTGGCAGCGTGGTGTTATAATCTGATGGAGTACCGTCTATCTCGATCGATGTGGTGTGTGGTGGGGGAAAAGAAGATGAAGAAGCACCGACTTCAGAGTCGATAGCAGGAACGCGGACAAGACGGGCACTAGAATCCCGTGTCCAGCCAAGCATGCACTAAGAGAGTTTAGCGCAAGTGGCAGCATGTGTGTGATTTAAAATTGGTCTGTTTTGAAAAAATTGGGACTTAAGACAAATCACCCAAAAATGCACAAACAACCCTAGAACTAAGGTTACCTAGGTCAAGTCTCTAGACCGCTCCTAGACTTCCAAAGGACAAGCCGCAGGATCAATCCTCTACCGCCTCTTTACTACCCTTATAGCCAGGTAATTGCCAGGTAAGTGGGAGGTATCCACTACGTAAGTAGTGGGCCTAATTAAGCAACCACTTGCCTTAGACACACTTGCCTAGACACCACAAAAGTAATGCGGATAAGCAATAGATTACCCACGACCTTCCTCTGTCCTTATTCAGCGCGACAGTCCTTAGAGTCTTGTCTAGATTTTTTTTAAATTAATGTAGGGTTGATGCGGATGCTCGGTTTGTGATTTGTGGGGCTTAGGAAGGGTGATAAAATCACTACCTAATCTGAATTTTGTTCTTGCCCCTTAAAATCCGTATTAAAATATGAATTAACAAACCAATTAAAAAACTTTGCAAAAAGATTTTTGAGCGGCAAAATTTTGCAAAGAATCCTGCAGAAAAGATATTTTATTGGATTTCAGAAGAGAGAGAATGATGTAAAGAAGATACCAGAGAAATTGGAAACCCTAAATCCCTTAATGAGCTGCGGTTCCGCCGCAAATATGCTTTTTGTGCAGCGATTCCGCCGCCGACTAGGAAGATCTAAAGAAGATTTTTGCTACGTGGCCTCCCTTCCTTCTCTGGATCTTGATGAATGTCTCTGGATCTCTGTTTCCTCAAGTCTGTGACTCCAGATTCCCTCGCAAAAATCGAACACTTATCGTTAAATATGCAAGATGCAGTTTGTTTTGTTTTTATTATATAAATCGAATAAGAATTCAACACAAATAGTAAGAATAAAAAATTACGCACGTATCCCCGGCAACGGCGCCATTTGATTGATGTGAAAAATGTGTATGTAGTTAACCGCAATCAATAACGGTGTTGTGTGTAGCTAGACCGAGATGAGTACAGGTCGTTCTCAGGGAAACGTTGAATCTTTTATTCTTACTTTAGATGTGTTGAAAAAGAGAGGAGGGATAAAGAATATTGAAGAATGGTTGTAGGATCTAGATCTACGTTAAACACTGATGCAAAATATAGATCTAGATTAACTACGGAGGTAAGTTTATATGAAAAGGAGACTTGTAGGGTTCATTAGGATTTAGTAGTTATGGATGATTAATTAAAGATTACCTTTTTTTATCCTTTAATAGATTTAAAACTAGAACGACAGTGATGCGTCTAGATTAGGGTTTCTGGAGGAAAAAGGGTTCCCACTCTTAACCCCTATCTTGACATGGAACTCCGTTCATATCTAGCCTTTACCAAAACAATCATTAATCTAATCTCTAATTGTGGTCGAGACTAACAATAAATTGGTAGCGCGCCCGATTAGGATGTTAATGATTCTTTTGATAAAGTTTATAAACTTTATAGGACTTAAAAAGAGTTTAAGGATCTTCATCATCCACTAACCTACATTAATCCCATGAACCCTAACAAGCGGAGAATTACTCGTGCATGTTGGGAGAAGAAGAGATAGAAAGAGAATTCATATTAAAACTACAAAGAAATAGAATAAGAAAAAGAACTATCTTTATTAATCAACAAAACTCATTTACACTTTGTTTCCTTAGAAAATGATTACAAATACCAGTTTGCTTCTCGATCTCTTCTAAGGAGGTAGATGAACCGTTGATGATCAGCCTGGATGCGTGAGCCGTCTTGGACTTCGTGATCTTTTCAGCTTGATAATTTTTCCAAGAGGCTCTCGGTCCTTATTTATAGTCCCAAAGCCAGAACTCTAGATGCCTAAATTGGAAACTACTAGTTAAGATCCAAACTGAAAAATCCCAACTCCTAACTCGTCAAAACAGCGGCGGATCCACGGCCAAAAGGTGGGTTTGGTCGCGTATCCGCGGCTAAGTAGGGGAATCTTATGCTCAATCTTCTTGTAGGCTCTTCTGGTGATATATGGTGATCTTTTGAATATCTGGAAACTGAAAATCTTTTCTACGTCACTGCCAGAATTGATTTCTTTAGTTTACTTTCTTAGTTAGGCAGGTTTGTTCCAATAACTTTGATTTCCTTGATTTCAGCCCTGAAAATTCTGTACAACAACTCAACAAATAATATTAGTAGAGATATTAACTTAACCTTTAAGAATTGGTCAAAGGTTTTAATAAGGTAAGCATATTTTAATTGGGCCAAATGTTACATGGATATTATATGCTTACATTTTCTTACCAAATGTTAATTATAATATATAAATACATGAAAATAGTATTTTTACAGATAAACCCTCACATGTATTATATATTATTATAAACACCTTTTATTATAAGAAATAGTAGGAAAAATTTCATATTAAATGTGCAGTTTTGTCAATTTAACACGTGTTCAGCCTCAGAAAGGATTAGAGACATGACAAATGTCTGGCTCCTCGAGCTGCAACCTAACGGACGATACGTCAAGATGATATCAGCCAACGTAAAGGTACGATAGACTTAACCCAGTACAACAAACTTAACAGACTCCTATGATAAAAAGGGTTATGTATGTTTAACGTTAGGATGAGTTTTTCCATAAGCCTAAAGGAAGGGTAAACTGAACGCTTCAGGATGAGTAAATAAACTAAGCCGGATCACTTCAGCAGTAATGATGAAGTGAAGAAGCCACTTACAGGTCCTCTTGAATCATAAAGGGAAAACAGTTTTATGAGATCCTTATGACTCTCAAGAGAAAAGACACTTAGAAGTCTTCATGACTTCTAAGAAGAATACACACGTGCGAGATCCTTTCGAATCGTAGGGCGAAATACTTTTATGAGACTCTCACGGCTTATAAAATTGAAAAGGCTTAGGTGACAAGGATTTAAATCTGTTTTCTAAGTCATCGTTGCTCTATGGACTGTCTCCATACTGACTACAGTATACTATCTGTAGGCCACATATGAAAAAGTTGAATCGAAGATGTCCTCTATTCGTCAACCAAGATACTAATAAGGAGAGGAGCCATTTGTGTGTACTCTCGACTTGTAAGAAGAAAAATCCCTGTAGGATCCTTACGACTTACAAGGGGAAAGGACACTTAGGAATCCATACGATTCCTAAGTAGAAAATACACCTACGAGATCCCCTTGACTCGTAGGGAGAAATACCTTCATAAGATCCTTACGGCTCATGAAAATTGAAAAAACCTTGGATGAAAGGAATATAAACCGATTTCCAAAGCCATCAAATCTATAGCGATGCATTACTTTGCACTACTTAACCCACGTACATAGTTACGTGGGCATAGTAATGGGGGGGTATTTCTTCCTGCTAAAATTTTTTTGACTCAAAACTTACAAAATTGTGCGCACCCCATACAGATGCACACTTGGCAAAAATGCCATCAAATGCCATGCACCATGTGCAATGCATGTTCATATACACAAAGTAAATCGGCCCAAATAGAGTGCACCACTTAGGTGCGCACTTGGCAAAAATGCTACTTTAATGCCTGCGGTGAAGCTACATCTGAGAATTCCACCATAAAAGAAATGGTATGTCCGAGAGGCCTGTCTTGTATAGGATACTAGGGATATGTATATGTTGGATATGTATACCCTAGAGGCATGTATCATATAGGATACTGTGGATATATATATGTACATGATAATCTTGCTCTATTATAGTGTATACTATTAGAGTTGTCTTTATCTGAACATGTGTATTTGTTTTTATTACTGCTTTGCATTGCTTATACATGTTGATAAAGACTCATTACAGTAGCATACTATTTTGGTTTGTTTTTAACTTAACATATGCATATGTTATACTCGATATCACATATGACGGATACATGTTGATAAAGCTCATAGGATTCTGCTTAACTACCAGCGTTATGATGGAGATCGTACTTGTGGGAGCTGGGTGGTCTGCAAGCACATCTTTAAAGGTCTCAAGTTGAAGGAGTATCAAGACCGGGCATCGATATTACAGAGTAGACTTATGTATACGTTTTTAGACCCCGACAAGGGGTGGTAGTTGGTCCCACAGCCATTGGCGTGATCACCTAAAATTGTATACGGATGCTCACCAGGGGTGAGTACACTGGACGGACTTACCGAGAACCTCTAGATGGTATTATACCTATCATCAGATAGCGGTTCTCAGGTGACATGAGTACAGGTTAGTCTTTAGACCTGAGATCGTCATTTTTCTCGTATGAGTTCCCACTGTGCTTTGATCGCTACCCTACCACGGCTCTACCTAGTCGTTCAAACAGGTTTTGATTGGGTACAGTCCCGAGCAACATGGAGGCAGTGGGTGATTGTCATGGATTCGTCTCTCCTGATATTGGGAGTTGATATCACATTATATCTGGTTGGCCAGAATCATAAGACCTTGGCTAAGGCAGTTGAGATTTACTGATGGTTAGATCAGTAGTTTCTCGGATCGGTCCTGAGCCAAATCGACACGACTTATCATGTTATTAGGGGTCTGACGTTTACCACCCCTAGACCTGGTATGCGATACTCTTAGATGAAGAGACCGGACTGTATGGAGATTGTCACAGATATGCTCAGTAGGGGTTCGGATGATCTTGCTCGTCGGCCTTCCTTTTCGACAGGTACCTGGGTAGCCGTTACGTACAGCTAGTGCCGCTGACGTGCTTGTGATTAAACCCACTGCCAGCGTACCATCGAGTCTTTAGATTCCTACACATAGGGTTTCCCTGGTCAGGCGAAATGATGTAGTTACCGTATTTTGATACGTGCAGGATTCCAATCAAATGATAATACTAGCCGGCTTGGGATTAAGCCGGATTATTAAATAAGGTATTGATTTAATAATTTACATATATATATTTCGATATGTATATTCTATTATTATCCAGAATTTCGAATGGACGGTTGATAATACTAGCCCGCATAGGATTAATCCGGATTACTAAATCAGGTATTGGTTTAATATTTTACATATACACATTTCGATAATTATATTTGATTGATGTGAAAAGTGTTTGTAGAATAACTGCAATCAATAATGGTGTCGCTTGTAGCTAACCGAGATGAGTACGGGTCATCCGCAGGGATACGTGGAACTTTTAATCTTACTTTAGATGAGTTGAATAAAATAAAAGAAGAAAGGAGAATAGTTTATTTAAGATCTAAATTAATTACGAATGTAAATTATACAAGAAAAAGGCTTATAGGGTTCGTTAAGATTTAGCAGTCATGGATGATTAATTAAAGATTACTCTTTTTATCCTTTAATAGATTTAAAACTAGATCGACGGTGATGCATGTAGATTTAGGGTTTTCGGAGGGAATATGGTTCCCACTCTTAACCCGTATCTTTATATGGATCTCCGTTCATGTCTAGCCTTTATCAAAATAATTGTTAATATAATCTCAAATCGCGGTCGTGACTACAAATGAATTGATAGCGCGCCCGATTAGGATGTTAACAATTCTTTTGATAAAGTTTATAAACTTTATAGGACGTAAAAAAGAGTTAAAAGATTTTAATCATCCATTGATCTATCCTAATCCTACGAACTCTAACAAGTGAAGAATTACTAGCGCATGTTGGGAATAGAAGAAAAAAGGATAGTTAAAGAAATCATAATGCAGAAATAATACAGAAAATAAATAATTAAACAAAATGATCTACCTTTATTAATCAACTTCACAAGTACAAATCCTACGAATTTAGATTACAAGAGGTAGAAGTTTCTCTCGATCTCTGCCCCGTAGGAAGTAGATGCTCCGTCGATTTTCACGTCGCCATATCATGTCGAATCGTGGACCTGTCGTGGATCACTTGTTCTATGACGGTGATTTTCTTTGTGGTAAAGGTGATGGTTTTAATTTTAGCCATCGGTCCTTTATATAGCCTTCAAATTAGAAATCCTAAATCTCATAGGTTTAGACTTGCCATAAAGATCCACTTTCCAAGTTTTCAGATCCTATGATTTTATTGGCAGATTTTTGATCCTGTCATTTTGAATACCTTGATCTCTTGACCTGAGCTAAATCTGTACAAAATCCCCATGAATAATGTTAGTAATATTTATTAAATTAAAGGGAGTATCTTAATTACTTTATATGGTAATACATCTTTAAGAAACTGATTAAGAATATTTAATATGCTATTCACTTTATATGGTAATAAATCTTTAAGAAACATGATTAAGAATATTTGATATGCTATGCATATTTTAATTACTAAAATATTATGCATATATTTTGAAATATTATTCTAACCATTTGTATGATATTATATCTTTTAAGAATTGTGATTAGAATATTTGATATGATATGCATATTTTCAATTACCAAAATATTATATAAATATAAAATGCTTATATTTTCCTTCATAATATTAATTATAATATATAAATATATGGTAAATAGTATTTTGCAGATAAATCCAAATATATTCTATATTTATAATAAACACCTTTAAATATTTAAGAAATGTAAGGAAAATAATCATATCAAAGTGCAATATTTTCAATTGAACAAATACCCCCAAACTTAACTTTGATCGTCCCGAACAAACTAGTTATTCAAGAGAAGAAGAAAAAGAAAAAGCAAAAGAAAAACCTAAGTAGCACACTTTCATAGGCAAACACGATTGCACTGAGCACGTGCAATAAGTCGTTAAACCTCTAGGTGTCTCTAGTAGGAGGAGTGTTGTCCTGAGGGTTTTCTGCGGAATACACCCACAAAATCCCATAATAAAAGGAAGATGGTGAAATTTACATACAAAGATATGAATTAATAAAGAAAGAACTTGAAAATAAGAGTTTCCAACTATACTGGCTTTTCAGTTGCCATGAGCCCTATCTTAATGGTCGTGAAAAGATATTAGAAATTACATCATCCCTCAATAAAATATCGCCTTTATTCTTCCTCCCTATCTTTTATCCAAACATCGATCATATACCCCTACGTGTGTGTAAAGGACATCCCTACACTTAGAAAATTCAATTCAAGTTATCATACTCTTGTCCATCTTCCACAGTACTTTATAGTTGGTGAATATTTTCGATAAAATTGCTCACACATTCTTCATGCGACCGTTAATACTTCTTGAGGTACTAACCAACCGATTACAAAATGTGCTCACGTATTTAGGCGTAATTTCCCGTTTCACAACACCTAAGGCTTAGCAGTGGCTTCCAAACCAGTTGGTCTAAGGCACTAGGTGATAAAGTACCCTTGCTATATTTTTTTTATGATGTCTTAAGCAATTACAAAACCAATGTTCATTTTTTTTCTTTCTTCACCACTTATACTTTTTTTGTTTTTTTTCCTTCATACTAAGGTTTTTAGACAAGAGTATTTCAAGGTATTCTCTACTATTCCAAGTTTCAAGATGTGTGTAAGTGCATATAGTAGGGTGTCAACATTCAGATATTTGGCCTCAAGAATAGGGACTATTTTTCAGACTTATTTTTATCCTCAGATTAGTGACTTCCTTCATCTTACTAACCCTTGGGACAACAACTCATAACTACTTATTACTAGTTTTGTTTAAGAAAACATCTAATTTTCTTGCTATTCTCAAACTATTTCTATCTTTCATATGTAAATTTGCACTTTCTAACTTTCATTATCAAAAAAATTTTGTGCTTATATATAGTATAATGCAAAGTAACGCATAAATAAGCACAAACCTCCCCCCAAACCTATTTGCAGCAGTGTCCTCACTGTTGTCGTCTTTTAAATATTAAAATTTATAGACTTGGGAGGAAAAGTTATCAAAGGGGACAAGAAATAATGAAAGTGAAATTCTCCCCCAAACTTAGGCTCATAATTTTGTAAAAATTTTCTTTCAAGAGCCAAAATATTCCTCTCCAAACTTGAGTAAAATCGTATTAAGCATTTAAAATTATGAGGGGGGTTAAAGTTATTGGTCAAGGTAAAGCCTTACACAGACCAAAAGTCAACAACAACCATTCAAAAACTTTATCGATGAAGCACCAAGGTTGGTGGAAGAACATATCGCCTATTGACGTGAAGAAGTGGGGAGGAGATAAGAGGTGTAATGGAAAAGGTTTACGTCTCGGTTTGTAGAGACAAAAAAAAGATGATGGATTACTCCCATTATCATTCTTGATAAGAAGAAGATGTGGCGGTTCAACTTCTTGGGGTTGGGGTTGATTCATCACAACGCCCATGTCTTCTAAGAATGCGAGTTCTTCGGCGAAGATTTCTTTAAAGCTTTCATCGATATCCCGGATAATAATCTTATCGGAAAGAATGGGATGATACTCGGACTCCATAAAAGGTTCACATTTAGCGTTAGATGTTGACCCGGACAACAACGTAATAGCGGAGAAGATATCAGTGTCGTGAAGCTCTTCAATTTCGCTACTGTCGGAATCTATTGTTTCGACAGAACACACATGAGCATAGGGTTCGGAGGGTTCATTTCCCAACTTGTAAATGTTAAGCTCAATTGACATCTTCCCAAAAGATAGGGTCATAGAGCCATTTCGACAATTGATTATTGCGTTGGAAGTCGCAAGAAAAGGTCGACCTAAAATCACCGAAATTTGGTTTCGTGGGTTCGCTACAGGTTGTGTATCTATAACGATAAAGTCCACAGGAAATATAAATTTCCCGACTTTGATTAACATATCCTCTAGCTCACCTCTAGGTTGGGTGATAGATCGATCGGCCGTCCGAAGAGTGCAATGCGCAGGTTTTAACTCTCCGATCCCTAATTGCTTATAAACAGAATACGGAAGCAAGTTAACACTAGCACCTAAATCGAGTAGAGCACGATTGATATTTTTACCCCCGATAGAAATAGAAATTGTAGGACTTCCAGGGTCCTTTCGTTTCTTTGGTAGTTGTTATGTAAAAGCAGTGCTCACATTACTCGCAAGAAAAACGTTTTTAGGTACTTGAACTTTTCTCTTCCTAGTGCACAAGTCCTTTAGGATTTTCGTATAAGACGAAACTTATTAATTAGCATCTAGGAGAGGAATGTTTATGTTAACTTACTTAAAAATTTCCACAATCTTCTCCATTTGTGGACTTGGTTTGTTGCCCCTTAACCTGTTTGGATAAGGTGCTTTATCAATAAGGGTTGGGCCCAACATTGGAGAAGATTGTGGGGATGGAATGGATCCCAAAATTGGAGTGTGAATCATTTTAGGGAGACTCGATGGAGGGTTCGAACCTAGTGGGAAATGTAGAATAGGCTCGAAATTAGGTGGGAGACTAGACG
This sequence comes from Agapanthus africanus, assembly GCA_030015575.1. Lineage (NCBI taxonomy): Eukaryota > Viridiplantae > Streptophyta > Magnoliopsida > Asparagales > Amaryllidaceae > Agapanthus > Agapanthus africanus. Next base: position 9,224,019 of record CM057351.1, read on the forward strand.
AATTAGGGGAAGAAGTAGAAGCCGGGGTATCATTGGTATCACTAATGTCATCAACTTGTTCATCCATTCGATTATCCAGCACTCTTCCCTATCTCATCGTTGTAACGACACTCACATTATGATTTTGTGAGTGGCTAGGATTCGGTAGGGGTTGAGATGGGAGTTTCCCTTTTTCTCTCGCACTCATCGCGGCATTCAACTGTGCAATTTGGTCTTCTATTGATTTAATACACTCACTGTAGGAGACGGAGTCTTTCTTTATGGTATCAATAGAAGACCTTATCTCAGCCAACATTTGGATGGAATGTTTCATAAACAAATCCAAAGTTTGTGCGAGTGAAGAGGAGTTATCGGTACCGGTCGTTTGAAAAGAATTATTAGAAGGTACAGAATTGTTGATCGGATTTTAAAAATTTTGTAATTGAAATGGGTGCTGACTCTATTATGGTGGTTGCTGTTGCTGTGCTGGAGGTCTTTGGTAATTGCTTTGGAACTGGTTTTAATTTTTTGTTTGGTTTTGGTTCCAAGCAAAGTTAGGATGATTCCTCCACTCCTGATTGTATATAGAAGGATAAGGATCGTTTCTAGGTCGCTGCTGAAAAGTATCATTGGTGTATTCTTGACCTTGAAATGGTGCATTCATAGGACATTCTTCCGTTAAATGTGATGGATTGGAACAGCAACCACATATGGTTTTGGGAAGCGTAACCTGGTTTAGGGAGACTGATGAGAATTTGCTCTCTATAGCGTCGAGTTTCTTTTGTATCGCTGCCATTTCGGCTTTTACTGCGATGGAAACATCGAGCTGATGGATACCTCTCCTAGATGAAGGTGGTCTAACGCTTTCCCATTGCAAAGTGTTTTCAGCAAGATCTTCCAGGTATTTCGAGGCTTCACCATCGTCTTTGGACATGAAATTGCATTGACACATGGTTTCATGCATCTGCTTTATTGCTGGATTAATGCCCTCATATATAATTCGGCACAGATCCCATCTATGTATTCCATGATAAGAACATTGGACAAGCAGATCCTTGAACCGTTCAAAGCACTTCCAAAATGGTTCATTGGGGAGCTGGGTAAACTGGTTGATTTCGCTCCGAACACGGGCGGTCTTATGATTTGGGTAAAATTTCTTAAGGAATGCTATCACGAATTCATCCCAATTGATAATAGAGTGTGCGGCGGTATTATAAAGCCAATTTTCTGCCAAGTCACACAAAATGAATCGGAGAAGACGTAAGCGCATAGCATCCACTGAAAGTTGTGATGTACCCATCATTGCGCATACGTTTTCGAATTTGGTGATAAAAACGTACGCGTCTTCATACTCGAGCCCATGAAATTTGGGTAACAGGTTGATGAAGTGAGGTTTAATTTCAAAATTATCCCCGTTGACTGGTGGAATGGATAGACAATTATAAAGGGGACCAAGTATAGGATAGCATCTCTCTTGGAGGGAGATGCGCGATGGGTTCTGCACACCTGCGGGTGGTGGCAGAGTGGTATCGTTCAATCCCGATGGAGATCCATCCATTTCGGGAGATGTCATGGGTGGAGGAAAAAAAGAAGATAAAGAAGCACCGACTTCGGAGTCGATAGCCGAAATGCGGACAAGACGGGCACTAGAATCCCGTGTCCAGCCGAGCATGCACTAAGCAGGTTTAGTGTAAGTGGCAGCTTGTGTATTATTTAAAAATTGGTTTGTTTTTGAAAAGTTGGACTTGAAACAAATCACACAAAAATGCATAAACAACCCTAGGACTAAGGTTACCTAGGTCAAGTCTCTAGACCGCTCATAGACTTCCAAAGGACAAGCCGCAGGATCAATCCTCTACCACCTCTTTACTACTCTTGTGGCCAGATAAGTGCCAAGTAAGTGGGAGGTATCCGCTATACGAATCACCGAAAATAGCGGGCCTAATTAAATAACCACTTTCTTTAGACACACTTGCCTAGGCACCACAAAATTAATGCAGATAAGCGATAGATTACCCACGACGTTCCTCTGTCCTTATTGAGCGTGACAGTCCTTAGAGTCTTATCTAGATAGTTTTTAAATTAATGTAGGGTTGATGCAGATACTCGTTTTGTGATTTGCGGGGCTTAGGAAGGGTGATAAAATCCCCACCTAATCTGAATTTTGGTCTTGCCCCTTAAAATCCGTATTAAAATATGCAAAAACAAACCATAAAACAAAACTTGCAAAAAGATTTTTGAGCGGCGATATTTTGCAAAGAATCCTGCAGAAAATATATTATTGGATTTTTCAGAGGAGAGAGAAAGATATAGAAAAGATACCAGAGAGGTTTGTAGCCCTAAATCCCCAAATGAACCGCAGATCCGCCGCCAATTTGCTCTTTGTGCCGCGTTTCCGCTGCCAATCTGAAGGATCTTTTAAAAAATTTTGCTGCGTGGCCTTCCTTGTACCTCTGGATCTTGATGAATGTCTCTGAATCTCTATTTCCTCAAATCTGTGACTCCATATCTCCTTGTAAAATTCACACAATAATCGTTAAATACACAATTTGTTGTTTTGTTTATTTTATGATGTAGATCGAATTTCAACATGAATAGTAAGAAAATAAAATTACGCACGTATTCCCGGCAACGGCGCCATTTTATTGATGTGAAAAAGTGTTTGTAGAATAACCGCAATCAATAACGGTGTCACTTGTAGTTAGCCGAGATGGGTATGAGTCGTCCGCAAGGATGCGTGGAACTTTTAATCTTACTTTAGACGAGTTGAATAAAGGAAAAGAAGAAAGGAGAATAGTTTATTTAAGATCTAAATTAATTACAGATGTAAATTATATAAGAAAAAGGCTTATAGGATTCGTTAAGATTTAGTAGTCAGGGATGATTAATTAAAAATTACTCCTTTTATCCTTTAATGGATTTAAAACTAGATCGACGGTGATGCATGTAGATTTAGGGTTTTTGGAGGGAATAGAGTTCCCACTCTTAACCCCTATCTTTATATGAATCTCCGTTCATGTCTAGCCTTTACCAAAATAATTGTTAATCTAATCTCAAATCGCGGTTGTGACTACCAATGAATTGATAGCGCGCCCGATTAGGATGTTAACAATTCTTTTGATAAAGTTTATAAACTTTATAGGATGTAAAAAGAGTTAAAAGATTTTAATCATCCATTGATCTACCCTAATCCTATGAGCCCCAACAAGTGGAGAATTACTCGCGCATGTTGGGAATAGAAGAAGAAATGATAGTTAAAGAAATCATAATGCAGAAATAATACAGAAAATAAATAATTAAACAAAATGATCTACCTTTATTAATCAACTTCACAAGTAAAAATCCTACGAATTTAGATTACAAGAGGAAGAAGTTGCTCTCGATCTCTGCCCCGTAGGAAGTAAATACTCCGTTCACGTCGAATCGTGGACCTGTCATGGATCACTTGTTCTTTGACGGTGATTTGCTTTGTGGTAAAGGTGGTGAGTTTCAATTTTAGCCATCGGTCCTTTATATAGCCTTAAAATTAGAAATCCTAGATCTCATAGGTTTAGACTTGCCATAAAAATCCACTTTCCAAGTTTTCAGATCCTATGATTTTATTGGCAGATTTTTGATCCTGTCACTTTGAATATCTTGATCTTTTGACCTGAGCTAAATCTGCACAAAATCTCCATGAATAATGTTAGTAATATTTATTAAATTAAAGAGAGTATTTTAATTACTTTATATGGTAATACATTTTTAAGAAACTGATTAAGAATATTTAATATGCTATTCACTTTATATGGTAATAAATCTTTAAGAAACATGATTAAGAATATTTGATATGCTATACATCTTTTAATTACTAAAATATTATGCATATATTTTGAAATATTATTCTAACTATTTGTATGATATTATATCTTTTAAGAATTGTGATTAGAATATTTGATATGATATGCATATTTTCAATTACCAAAATATTATATAAATATAAAATGCTTATATTTTCCTTCATAATGTTAATTATAATATATAAACATATGGTAAATAGTATTTTGTAGATAAATCCAAATATATTCTATATTTATAATAAACACCTTTAAATATTTAAGAAATGTAAGGAAAATAATCATACCAAAGTGCAATACTTTCAACTGAACACCTTATTAAAGGAAAAGCATTCTAATTCATCATCTTCGGGTGTATTTGTTATTGAAAACTGGTTTTCGGTCAACCCTACCTCCTGGGTATTAAATACCGAATCAGGATCTCATATATGTAATTTATTATAAGGACTGAGAAAAAGTAGAATGGTTAGACCGGATGATATACCCCTCCAAGTAGGGAACGAAGAACAAGTTGACGCTGCTGCCGTCGGTGAATATCACCTAGTATTGCTAAGTGGCAATACCATGATTTTGAACAATTGTTACTATGTACCTTCCATGCTTTGCAACATCATATCAGTCTCTTTACTTGATAAAGATGGATATAATTTTTTTCTAGATAGAAATATCATGAATATTTACCTTAATCAGGTATTGGTTGCAGAAGTACACTTTATAATGGTATCTATGTTCTTAATCAAAACACAGTTTTCAATGTACAAAACACACGGAAGATGAAGAATTCAGATACGAACGAAATCTACTTATGGCATTGTAGACTTGGTTATATCGATGAGAAAAGATTAAGTAAGTTGCATAAGAATGGATATCTGAATTTGTTCGAATTTTCATCCTATGAAACTTGTCAGTCTTGTCTCAAAGGGAAGATGACCAAATCTCCGTTCACCGGATATGAAAAAAGAGCTACGGAGCTCTTGGGACTCATACATGTTCATATCATAATATTGCATTATTATATTCCCCAGTCCTAGTCATTTTACAAATAAACAGGTGCTTTTGACCCATGTCTGCTAATTAGTTGCAGGTTACAGGTTCTTGGAATAAAAACAGTGAAAAAGACAAAAGACGAGACAAAAGTGAGACTTCGACCAACAAATAGAGAATCTTGATAAAGCCTACACGAAGATCAGTTCATAAAGTACAAGGCAGCGCAAGGTTCAAGACTTCGTCACGAAGCAACGGTAAAAGTCCACTACAATTATTCACTGGGAGATCTGGAAGAAACCTAGAAGCCAATCTGAAGAACAAACCAAACAAATAGGAAGCCAAAGTCACCCAGAACCAACACAGAAAAATTCAGCATTCAAGACCTCAAGTTGGCCGCGGAACCGTGGCCAAACCTGGCCTGAGGCCGCGGTTCCGCGGCCGTGTGTTACACGTAGTGGGTGAAATTTTCCAGAAAGGTTTGCGGCGCGTTGACTAGTCTACCTAAGGGCATTTTTGTAAAAGCATACATGCGAGTCGATTGTAACCCTAGGGTTCCTATCCTCTATAAATAGGAATTCTAATTCTTGTATTAGGTTATGCCTCCCTTCATTTCATAATTCTTTTTGGAGAGTATCAATTTGTAAGTTCTTAATTTATTTTCTGCCCTAGGTTAAATTTCTATTCCTGCCCTACTTAAATTTAATTCCTTGCCCTAGTTAGATAGTTAGATCTTTTATTCTCTGCCCTAGATAAATGTTTTTCAATTCCCTAATGAGCGAGTAGTCTCCTCGCTTGTTAGGGTTAGCTTTGGGGAAGGCTTTTGAGAGATGAGATCTCTCATCCCTTTCTTGCCCTCATATATTTCCAATAGGACTCCATGCATACATGCACACACCGCACCCTACGGCACCCTATCCCACGAGGTAGCGATGATACCGTAGTATAAAGGCCCGGTTGTGATGGTTTTCCATGGAGGTTAGGGTAAGGATTGATAAAAGACGGACAAGAAGCTAGAGGAAGAAACATCTTCCCAATAGTTTTAATCCCTTTTATTAATAATTACCATAACTCCTAATAGATCCTAATATAGGTATAGAAAGCGGTGAGATTTATTGACTTTCCAAACTTAACCTAATCCTAACCCTAGCAAGATTTAGATCTAGATTAATTTAGTTTTTAGATTTAATTGATCTATTCACACCCTTTGGAATTAGCTCGTGAGAACAATTAGGAAATTCACAACATCCCTGTAGACCGACCCGTACTTACCGGCTAGCTACCAAGCGACGCTATTCGTGATTGCGGTTACTAGATATTTTTGAGATCAATCAAATGGCGCCGTTGCCGGGGATGGCGTGTTATTTCCTTTTTGCAATTTCGGGTTAATATAAATCATAAAAATCATAAAAACTGAAAAAGTTTAAAAAATATAAAAATTTATCATCCTTGTTTTTTTAAAGGGTATTTTTCGTGTGAATTTTGCAGGACCGCAGAACAAATTCGGATCTGGAAATCTACAGAGATCAAAACAGAAAACAAACGATCCTAACAACAGAAGATTACAATAACAGAGGAGCACAAAAGATTTGGAGAACTGAACCGTCTGGACGACCGCCCTTCCGCCACGCGAAACCCCTTGCGACCGCGGATCCGCGGCCTCCTGTTGACTTCATAACCTGCAAAATTTTCTTGGGAACTGAATGGTCTAGAAGACCGCCAAACCGCGATGGGAACCCTCTTTCGACCGCTAAACCGCGGCGGCTTGGTCACTTCAGCTGGTGGAAAAATCTCTGTTTGTTTTCTTTCTCTCTCCTCTGCAAATCTTGATATATCTTCTGTAAAATCTCCTACAGGATTCTTTGCGCTTAAAAAATCTTTCCTCTTCTCAATAACAAATCTTGTGCAGGATTCTTTGCGCTGTGCTAAAAATAAAAAAATCTTTTGATTGCAAGTGGTTGTTACTGTTTTGCATATCTTTAATCTGACTTTCAGGGGCTTGAGACCAATCCAGATTGGGTGGGGATTTCATCACCCTTCCCAGGACCCCAGAAATCACATAAGGCATTTGCATTGACCATATTTAATTAAAAAATACTAGACTCGGCCCTAAGGACGCCGCGCTCAATAGGACAGAGGACTAGTTATAGGCATCGGCCGTTGATCCTAACCTGACTTTGCGGTGTCTAGGCAAGTGTGTTTAAGGCAAGTGGTTACTTAATTAGGACCACTACTTGTAGTGGGGAGCCTCCCACTCACCTGGCACTTACCTGGCCGCAATTGGCGGTGAAGAGGCGGTTTGAGGTCCTATTTCTAGCCCTTTAGAACAGTTAGGAATTGTCTAGCTGACCTAGGTGACCCTAGATCTAGGCATGATTGTGCATTTTTGGTTGATTAAAAGTGTGTCTAAGCCCTTTATCAAAAATCATTTTGCAAAAAGTTCCAAATAAAAAAGAGAGGAATTTTTTTTTTAAAGGACTTGCAAATTTTGTCGCTAAGAACTCCTTGCACCACCCACCTTCTTTCTCTTCTCCTTCTTACATCATGGGTACCCCACCTCACAAATCTCTTGCCGATCTTTGGTATCCCGAACCTAACTTTGCCTCGTACGTCAATTGTTTCGGTCGATTTAAGGAAGATCCCTCCGTGCCCAAAATTTCTTTGAAAGATCAAATAGAAGCGTCTAGGAGAAACAGTTCGACTTCACAACCCACTTTGTGTCAACCATGTCAACCTTCACCACCTTCGTACGTTGATACCACTTTTTCGAGTTCTGTTGTAACTCCTAAACCGATGTCTATTGCTGAGCATATTGCACAATCTCGTAGCCGATCTTTCACTCCTCTCCACATATCCAGTTATAGGGATCAACAAGTCGATTCACCTTTTATCCAAATGTTGATCCTACTCCTGTCCAACCATCCAATTCCTATCAGTCCTACCCGACTTTCCCACCTTCACTAGACATTGCTTCTACACAGCCGGTTGGGAGTTTCACGTATCCAAACAATTTCGAATCTTTTACCGAAACCCCTTCACAACCCATGTCTAGTTTGGAACAGTCGTTGGAGGCGTATATTGCAGCAACAAACAAAATGATTAGGAATGTGGATGCGTCCATTACCGCCCTTATGCAACCTAGTGAACCGGCAGCTAGTTTCCAACTAGCTCCAAATTTTCCAATGTATGAGGAGGCGGTTGGATAGAGTGCGAATTTGAGAGGATTTCCAAATCAAACCTACCCATACCCAATTGAAGCCCACAACTCCGGTTTTCCATCGATTGTCCCAAATGATTCACAAGTTGAAAATAAAACATCTAACGAGTTGTGCGGCTTTGTAGTGCTTGATTTGCCAGATTGTGAAGAATCCCTTTCGAGTGAAGCCACACCTAATCTTTTTGACCTTTACACCTCCACTTTAGAACCTGAATTGATAAATATCCATGCTTGTGATGAGGTGTCAGAAAAAATTGATTTTCACTTGATTGAGGATATAGACGCCGAGAATATTTTGGATGATAAACCCGTAGATTTGATTGAACTCTTATGTCCAATTCATCATCCCGAGTCATTAAATGTTCCTCCCGGACTTCATATGCGTCTTGATTTTGATGATAATGGCATGGATAGGCTAAATTTTGAGGAGAATTATGAGGATAGTATTGAGGAGAGTATTGAGGATAATATTGGGGTTGAACCATTTTTCTTTGATGTGTCGGATTTTCCAATTCATCCTCCTGAACCTTTAACTGTTATATCACCCTCCCTCCTTTCCATCGTTCCAACCACACAAAAGATCACACTTGAAGACTGTGAGCTTGAAAAATTTCCCTTTGAATCTGACACAGTTCTCACAGCCGATAACACTTACGAGTGTTTCACTTTTTCGGACAATATTGAAGACTCACCGCCCGAGTTTGAGTCCTTTGAAATTTCAGATGGGTTAGTTGAACCATCAGACTCGGTTGCTTACAGTCGTTTCGAACCATTGATGGAATCTTTTAAGTTCGAGACAGTTTACTACGGTGAGAATGAGACTATCCCTAATTCACTCCCTTTCATCCTTCCTATCGTTCCGACCGTACAAGAGACCGTTACGCTTTCATCTCCAATACCAAGTTCGGCGTACCCATGCTTTCTTGCGAATCTTGAGGGATTTGACCCCATTTCTCGACGGGTTGATAGGTTAGCACAATCGCTTTTAACACATCGGTCATCACAAATTGCGCTAATTTATTCACTCGATTTACACTTTCAAGATCGCACTCCACTTCTTTCTCTTTTCCGTCATTCTTCTCCTCCATCGAGACCATATTCCACTCTTCTTCCCATACGGTCTCGTGTGCTTCTCGTTTCTCTTCTTTCCACTCCCTCCTTTCACCAACTCTACCATTACCACGATAAGATTTTTGAATGGTTGGTGCTAATCTTTGGCTTGTGTAAGGCCTTGTTTAGTTTGGGGAGGACCTTGTTGTATATATGTATATATATATTTTTTTGTTTACTTTTTCTCTAAAAAATACAAAAAAAAATTCAAAACGTTAAAAAATATATTTAAAAAATTTAAATAAACAGGGGAGTGCCGACATTTTGACCCTCTTGGTGTAGCATGACAGTGAGGACACTGTCAAAGTTAAGTTTAGGGGTATGCTTGGTAAGCCTTCTTTCCTTCGCATTCATTTGTACATATTTTTGCATTTGTATAATTATTTTAAAAATTGAAAAATTATAAAAATTAATGTATTCAATTTTGGCCTTATTTGACTTAAGTTTGACAGATAGGTTAACTAGTTAGGAACAACTAGATCTTAGACTTAGTAAATTAAAAACCCTAAAAATAACCTTCCTTAAAGTTTAACGGTAGAAAGTATATGTCTTTGTAGTTTATTTAGAAATAGGCAAATTTTGAGTTCACTTTTTGGGCTAAGTCAAAACAAAGGAAAAGTATTGATATCTTTATTAGAGTATAAGTTTGAAAAATAATTCCTAACTTAAGTCTAGATTCTGAAAATGTATACCCTACAAATTGCACAAACACGCACCTTGAAACTTAGAATAGTAGAGGAGAGCTTGAAATTCTCTTGTCTAAAGTCCTTAGTACAATGAAAATAAAAGAAAAGAAAGTGAATAAAGAAAAAAAATGAACACTGGTTTTTGTGATTACTTAAGGCTAAAAAAAATTGAAAAATATTTAGCAAGGGTGCTTCATCACCTAGTGCCTTAGACCCAACTGGTTTGGGAGTCACTGCTAAAACACCTTAGGAGTTACAAGACTAGGAAGTAGGCTTTAAAGTGCAAACGCATTTTGTAATCGGTCGTTGGTACCTCAAGAAGTATTAACGGTCGCATGAAAGATGTGTAAGCAAAATTGATTTAAAAATTCACCAATTAAGAAGTGCTTTGGACAACGGACAAGAGTACGATTGCTTGATTTGAATTTCCAAGTGTAGGGGTGATTTATACACACACGTAGGGGTATGTGATTGGAGTTCAGATGAAAGAAATGAGTGAAGAATAGAACTTGTATCTTTAATAGAGTTGATAAAAATTCCTAAGTGGAGATGGAACCATAGAAGGAAAACTTAAGAAATGCCGAAAGCTAAGTAGGTCTGCAGAACATATATAATCTTAAGTTAAATGATGAAGAAGTGTGAAGAATATGGGTGGATAATTTACTAGTCGACGATAATAGAATTCCTTGTTAGAAAACCCAATTGGAGAATAAAAATCAATGGGCCTAATTGATAGGATTTTGTGGGTAGTATCCGCTGAAAACCCTCAGGAGACAACACTCCTCCTACTAGGGACACCTAGAGGTTTAACGGCTTGTTGCACGAGCTCAGTGCAATCGCGATTCCCTGCGAAAGTGAGGTTAGGATTTTGTTGAGAATAAAAACAAGGTTTGCTCTGAGGACGAGCAAAAGATAAGTTTGGGGGTATTTGTTCTATTTGTTCATATCATAATATTGCATTATTATATTCCCCAGTCCTAGTCATTTTACAAATAAACATGTGCTTTTGACCCATGTCTGCTAATTAGTTGCAGGTTACAGGTTCTTGGAATAAAAACAGCGAAAAGACAAAGACGAGACAAAAGTGAGACTTCGACCAACAAACAGAGAATCTTGATAAAGCCTACATGAAGATCAGTTCACAAAGTACAAGGCAGCGCAAGGTTCAAGACTTCGTCACGAAACAACGGTAAAAGTCCACTACAATTATTCACTGGGAGATCTGGAAGAAACCTAGAAGCCAATCTGAAGAACAAACCAACAAATAGGAAGCCAAAGTCACCCAGAACCAACACAGAAAAAATCAGCATTCAAGACCTCAAGTTGGCCGCGGAACCGCGGCCAAACCTGGCCTGAGGCCGCGGTTCCGCGGCCGTGTGTTACACGTAGTGGGTGAAATTTTCCAGAAAGGTTTGCGGCGCATTGACTAGTCTACCTAAGGGCATTTTATAAAAGCATACATGCGAGTCGATTGTAACCCTAGGGTTCCTATCCTCTATAAATAGGAATTCTAATTCTTGTATTAGGTTATGCCTCCCTTCATTAATAAAATTCATAATTCTTTTTGGAGAGCATCAATTTGTAAGTTCTTAATTTATTTTCTGCCCTAGGTTAAATTTCTATTCCTGCCCTAGTTAAATTAATTCCTTGCCCTAGTTAGATAGTTAGATCTTTTATTCTCTGCCCTAAATAAATGTTTTTCAATTCCCTAATGAGCGAGTAGTCTCCTCACTTGTTAGGGTTAGCTTGGGGGAAGGCTTTTGAGAGATGAGATCTCTCATCCCTTTCTTGCCCATCATATATTTTCAATAGGACTCCATGCATACATGCACACACCGCTCCCTACGGCACCCTATCGCACGAGGTAGCGGTGATACCGTAGTATAAAGGCCCGGTGTGATGGTTTTCCATGGAGGTTAGGGTAAGGATTGATAAAGGAAGGACAAGAAGCTAGAGGAAGAAACATCTTCCCATTGGTTCTAATCCCTTTTATTAATAATTACCATAACTCCTAATAGATCCTAATATGGGTATAGAAAGCGGTAAGATTTATTGACTTTCCAACTTAACCTAATCCTAACCCTAGCAAGATTTAGATCTAGATTAATTTAGTTTTTAGATTAATTGATCCATTCACACCATTTGGAATTAGCTCATAAGAACAATTAGGAAATTCACAACATCCCTGTGGACCGACCCGACTCACCGGCTAGCTACCAAGCGACGCCGTTCTTGATTACGGTTACTATATATTTTTGAGATCAATCAATACATAGTGATGTATATGATCTGATGTCTATACATGTGAGGGGTGGGTTCTTGTACTTTAATTACATTCACTGACGATCTCTCTAGGTTCAGATATGTGTATCTTTTGAAACAAAATCTGAAGTTTTTGAGAAATTCAAAAAATTCAAAAATGAAGTAGAGAACCAGACTGGTAAAAGTATCAAGATCTTTCGATCTAATCGAGGAGGGGAGTACTTAAGTATGGAATTTCTAGAATACCTGAAAGAAAATGGTATTCACTCTCAGCTAACTCCTCCGTACACACCACAACACAATGGTGTATCAGAACGAGGAACCGTACCCTATTGGACATGGTTCACTCTATGATGAGTAGTGTTTGATCTGCATCTTTCATTTTGGGGACATGCACTTCAGACAGTGGCATATCTTTTGAATCAAGTTCCGACCAAACCCGTGCCTACCACTCCATATGAAATATGGAGTAGTAAGAAACCATGTCTTAAATTCATTATGATATGGTGTTGTCCGTCTTATGTTAAAAAGCAAAATCCGGACAAACTGGAGGCACGATCGGTTCTTTGTATGTTTGTGGGATATCCTAAGAATTCACTAAGGTATCTATTCTACCACACTGAGGAACAGAAGGTGTTTGTTACTCGTCACGTCGTCTTTTTAGAGAAAGAATTTCTTGCAAAAGAAATTAGTAGAAGCACAGTAGAACTGGAAGAAATTCAGGAACCACAAACCGAAACTCAAGATTGGTGGAACCTCAGGATTCAATAATCCCGGATGAACCTCAGCTACTCCATAGGTCTAGTAGGATTTCTCATCCTCCCGACAAATACTATAGTTTTCTCATAGATGTTAATCGAGAGGATTGTATCTTGAAGAAGATGATCGTACTAGTTTTAAGCAGGTCATTACAGTAGGGACTTTGATAAATGGCTGGATGCTATGCGATCCGAAATGGAATCCATGTACACCAACAAAGTTTGGACTTTGGATGTTGCTCCTCCTGGGGTAAAACCCGTTGGATGCAAGTGGATCTTCAAAAAGAAGATTGGTGTAGATGGACAGGGAGAAACCTATAAAGCTAGGCTTGTTGCAAAAGGTTTTCGTCAAAGACCTGGAGTGGACTATGACGAAACCTTTTCTCCAGTAGCTATGCTGAAATCCATTCGGATCCTACTTGCCATTGCTGCCTACCATAACTATGATATCTGGAAAATGGACATTAAAACGGCTTTTCTAAATGGAAGTTTAGAAGAGTGCGTTTATATGGATCAGCCGGAGGATTTATAGACAGTGGGAGCAACGGGAAGGTGTGCAAGTTGCTTAAATCAATTTATGGATTAAAGCTGGTATCGCGGAGCTGGAACATCTGTTTTAATGAGACAATCAAGGAATTTGACTTCATCAAAAATGGGGATGAACCATGTGTCTACAAGAAGGTTGTAGGGAAAACTGTTGTATTCCTCGTCCTGTACGTGGATGCCATTCTCTTGATAGGAAATAGCATTCCTATACTGCAATCGGTCAAGTTGTTCTTGTCACAAAAGTTCTCCATGAAAGACCTGGGTGATGCCTCCTACATTATGAGGATTAAGATCTACAGAGATAGATCCAAAAGATTGTTGGGACTTTCACAGTTCAGGTATATAGAGACCATACTAAAGAGTTTTAGTGTGGAAGATTCCAAGCGCGGTAATATACCCGCTTTGCATGGAATCACCTTTTCCAAAGAGATGTCTCCCAAGACTGATGAGGAGAGGGTTCGCATGAACACTATACCCTATACTTTGGCGGTAGGATCTATAATGTATGCAATACTGTGCACCAGACCAGATGTAGCTTACGCGCTTAGCGTGGTGAGCCGGTATCAGTCGAACCCAGGTAAGAATCATTAGACAGCAGTGAAGAATATTCTCAAGTACTGAGAAGAACTAAGGATATGTTCTTGGTTTACGGTAGTGGAGACCTCCAAGTCGAGTCATTTACCGACTCAAGCTTCCAAAGTGACAAGGATGACAGCAAGTCTGTCTCGGGTTTTGTGTTAACCCTCAACGGAGGGGCGGTCTGTTGGAAGAGCTCCAAACAGGACACCATCGCAGACTTAATGATGGAGTCTGAATATATTGCTGCCAACGATTCCACAAAAGAAACGGTCTGGATGAAGAAGTTCATTACTGAAGTGAGAAGGTTCCGTCCATTATTGATTTGATACCTTTGTATTGCGATAACGATGGGGCTATGGCTTTAGCAAAGAAACCACGGTCCCATAAAAAATCCAGACACATCTTGAGGCGGTATCACCTGATCAAGAAGATCGTAGATTGCCGGGTGATCGAGATCCGGAGAGTAGATACGAAGACAACACGACGGATCCATTTACCAAGGCCCTCCCTCAAGCGCAGTTCGAGTGACAATTTGAGATATTGGGTATGCGATACGCCAACAACTAGCCTTAGAGCAGATGTTGGGTATTCGGTATGCCAATTACAGGCCTTAGTGCAAGTGAGAGATTCTTGGATATGTATGCCCTAGAGCCCTGTATTGTATAGGATGCTAGAGATATGTATATATTGGATAGGTATGCCCTAGAGGCCTATATCGTATAGAATGCTGGGGAGTTGTATGTACATGATAATCTTGTTATGTTATACAGTATACTATTTGAGTTGTCTTTATCTGAACATGTGTATTTGTTTTTCTTACTGGTTTGCATTGCTTATACATGTTGATAAAGACTCGTTACAGTAACACATTATTTTGGTTTGTCTTTATTTTAACATGTGCATATGTTATATTCGATATCACATATGGCGGATACATGTTGATAAAACCCGTAGGATTTTGCTTGACTACCAGCGTTATGATGTCGATCAACTTATGGGAGCTGGGTGGTCCATAAGAACATTGTTAAAGGTCCCAAGTCGCAGAAGTATCGAGACCGGGTATCGATATTCCATAGTAGACTTGTGTATACGTTTGTAAACCCCGACGAAGGGCGGTGGTTGGTCCCACAACCATTGATGTGATCACTTAAGATTGTATATAGGTGCTCACTGGGGTGAGTTAACTGGACGGACTCGCCGAGAACCTCTAGATGGTATTATACTTATCGTCAGATAGCGAATCTCAGGTGACATGAGTATAAGTTAGTCTTTAGACTGAGATCACCATTTGTCTCGTATGAGTTCCCACCGTGCTTTGATCACTACCCCCACCACGGCTATACTGAGTCGTGCAAACAGGTTTTGGTTGGGTACAAATGATTGAGCTGCGTTTTTATTTGCCATGCTGAGCGATCTATATGTCCTATTTACCGCAATCAAGACGGCGTCGCTTTGCAGCTAGCCGGTTGTGCACGGATCGTCCACTAGGAGATGGTTCGTATGTTCGTTCTTTTTTTAGACGAGTCAATTAAAGAGTGTATGTATGTTCAATTTTATCCTAAGTGTTCGTATTTTATGTTCAAGTAAACTTGTTAGGGTAGGGTTGGGGTTGGTTAGTAGAGTTAGGATTAGTATTGTGCTTTTCTTTTGCCATTCTCGAAATGATGTTGGGATAATCGGAAATAGCGGGGATTAGGAGGACATAGGAATAGGATTTGCGAGTTTAAGCAAGCTTTCCAACGCTAAATCCATTCCTAATGCCCCTTGTCTGTCCGCTATATACGCTTATTTCCAACCCTAATCCAAACATACACAACCATGTATCCTATTAAGTCACAACTACATGTCACGTTGTAGTGTGTCCAAAGGACTTCTCGACTTAGGTCGTGACTATATGTCACTTATAGCGCGCCTAAGGAAGGGGGTTGTGTTTGTTTGGTTTATATTCATTTTAAGATGTCTGGTAAAGAGAATCACAAGGGAGTTTTCCGTCCCTCATACTAACCTTCCTAAGCTCTAATAAGCGTGTAAATTATTCACACATTTAAAAGAAAAATAAAAAAAAGAAGGACGAAAAGAATGAAAGAAAAATAAGGTTTTTACAAATAGTAGTAAGCTAACTACTTGGGCCCTCACCTAAGTAAGGGACTCCATTGAGTATCACGGGTTGAAAATATGGTTAAGAAGAGAAGGAAAACAAAACAATAAATAACAACAACTACTTAACAACAACAAATAAAAATTACACTAAGAATTAAAATTGCAATACAAGAATTTAAAGATACAAGTTAATAAAAATCCTCATCTTCATTAATATTCCTCTCAAAATCTCTCTCTACAATTTCATGGAGAATAAATGAAGAAGAAGAAGAATAAGATACACACTAAACTATACTAAATCCTAGTAAAGAAAAAGATTTCCTAACTTGGGTCAAAACTGGAGTATTTATAGGCAGAGAAATGAAACCTTAGGGCTATATTCGGAGCCCATACATATTTACCAAACTACCCATGAAAATTGGTCAGGAGAAGACAAGACACGGCCGTTGTTCAGTTGAAATATTGCATTCTGTAACACATCAATTTCCTCATTATTCTAATCATCTAAGGATAGTTGATATAAATATAACACATATTACCAGTTTGTCTGAAAAATACTAAATACCACGTGTTATAGTTATATTCAACATTCTTTACAGGAAATTGTGTGTTTATTACTTCACGCATGATATTGTATATCTCAACACTTTTTATCAAGATTTTGTGCAAAAAATTATTCAGGTGAAAGAACTGGAATCGCAAAATTGCCGATAAAACGCAGCAAGTCAAAGAAATAAAATATGGCAAAGATTCAGAAAAGAAACTAAGATTCCAAATATCAGAAGAAGACCCAAAAGCTTACAACAGAACACCCAAGAAAAACGATACAGAGATCTCCTTACACAGCCGCGGAACCGCGACCGAGTTGGCCGAGTTGCCGCGGACGAGTTAAGGAATCCGATGACATGTTCTCTCTGGAAGCTTCATTCTAACCTCCTAACTTCCTCAAGGCGCTTCATTACCACGTGGCTTCTTCTGGAAGGCTCTACATAACAACCTCCTTCTAAAAGGCTCCTTGTAACAACCTCATTCTAGAAGGCTCTATCTAACAACCTAGCTTATGAGGGAAGATTCATTTGAGATTTATAAAAGGGGACCTAGATCTAATTGTTGGGGGTTGTTGAATATTGAGCCAAATCACTGCACAAGTTGAGTGACATAACTTGATCCAAAACAAAAATCCAAATCAAATTCTAATTCAAGATCAAGATCCATTGAGAGCAAAAATCAAGCGACAATCGAAGATCCTTTATCGCAAGGCCGTTTGTCATCCGAGCACGTGATCCTCGATGATCCAAGACTCATGGATATCGAGTCAAGCAAAGATCGACGACAAATTCCCTTTCAAAGAAACGATCGAGAGCTAGTCTTGTAAACTCAAATTGAGAGGTGTAATTTGAAGGAGATTTAATAAAGGTGATAATTGTAATTCTCGCTTTCTTTACATTCTTGCATTATGAAATTCTTTGTTCTTTATTCTTTAATTTTCATGATGCGTGAGTGAAATCTCCGCTTGTAAAGGATTCGAGAGAATCGGTAGATCAAGTGATGATAAAATCTTAATACTAATTTTAAGTCTTATGAAATTTGTGAAATTTAGGAAAAAGAATCATCAATGACCTAATTTGGATCGAGATCACATTCTTGCTAATTTCTTTGCAAATTAGGGATTAAATGATTGATGATTCTCTTTGCTAAAGGCTAGATCCGAATGATGATCAATGAAAAGACAAGGGATAGAGAAGAAGGAACCCTAGTTTCTTCATTAGATCCATAATCTTCATTCATCACCATCGTCCTAGTTACAATTCATAAATAGATAAGATAAGTCATTGTTAGATTCATCATTGCTACTAATTTGATCGAATCCTATAAGCTATTCTTCATATTCTTGATAATTCAAATTGATATTGGACACTTTCTCGATTTCTAATTCATGTAATATATTCTTGATTTTCTTGAAATGACAACTCGATTAAATCTCGAATTACTTTCTTGAATTTTCTTTTATATTTTCATTTCAATTCATCTAAAGCAAGATCGAACAAATCCTTGAATCTCAGTGGACGATCCGTATTCATTAACGAAACTAAATCGACACTGTTAATTGATTGTGGTTATAAATTCTTTAGTTGTGATTATATTTCAAAACACGATCCGAAATTTTTAGAATCAATCAACCGCGGAACCGCCAAACAAAAGGCCTATTGGCCGCAGTTCCGCGGTCACTTGGAGGGTTTGGAATGTCGTTTTTCATTGGCTTCCTCGTGTTGCTTTGTTCTTCTTTTTGACAGGTCCAAAATTACAAAACGGTTCTAAAATATCATCAGATTTTCAACAGTCCAAAATGGGTACACTTTTAATCTTTTTTATTTTGATCTCCTTCTGCCCCGCGCACCTCTTGATCTTTGAGCTACCCCTCTCGTGCTCTGTGCTTTTCCGAGAAACGAATGACCACTATTATTTGTCTTGTCTCTTGAACTGGTAGGCGGCATTGGACGGGTGTAGATGACCGGAACCCGAATTTTGTCTGTTTTTGGCAGATGTTATGGATTTTGGTATAACCGTGGAGATTTTGCGTGATTTGAGTTATTTTGGACTAGGAACCTATATCCTGTAATCATGTAGCAAACATGGATCAAAAGAACCTACCTATAAATAAACGAGCAGATGAATGAGCGGTATTAAATGCAATATTCTGGTGTGAACAGATACCCTAAACTTGTCTTTTGCTCGTCCCGAGCAAAACCATTTATTCTCAAAAAGTCCTAAGCTCACTTTCGTAGGCATCACGGTTGCACTTAGCGTGTGCAAGAATCCCTTAAACCTCTAGGTGTCCCTAGTAGAAGGAGTGCTTGTCTCCAGAGGGTTTTCAGCAGATACTACCCATAAATCCCGTCAAGCTAGTTTCATAAGTTAATGGTGACTCTAATCCTACGGTTTAGTATCTAAGTTAGAAATTCTCTCATCCTAAGTTAGAAATATCGATCCCTTATTTTTCACATCTCCTATTTATTCAACCTAAGATCCTATACGTTTTGACTGGTTAGAAAGATCTCATTTTCTCTTGAATTTTTCTTTTAAAGCGCGGTCTCCAGTCCGGAATTTTTATCATCTTTATGGAAAACATAGACTTATTCTTTATCACTATCTTTCTTCCAAACAATAATTGTATACCCCTACGTATGTGTAAATTTCATCCCTACACTCAAGAATTCAATTCAAGCTTTGGTACCCTTGCCCTAATCCTAATACTACTTCTTTTCATTAATTATGGACAGATTTGCTCACACACCTTTCATGCGACTATTACTACTTTCTGAGGCACTGATCAGCCGATTACTGAATGTGTGAACTTATTAAAGTGTAAATAGCAGTTTCCAGGTCTTGTATTTTATTTTTCTTATTATTTTTTCTTTTCAAGACCGGACATATTTTTCAATGATGCTCTTTTGGTGGTTAGCTTTAAATACCGTTTTTTCTTTCATACTAGGATTTCAGGCAAGAGTATATCTAGGTATCTTCTATTATCCCAAGTTTCAAGATGGATGTAAGTGCAGTTTGTAGGTTATATATTTTCTGAATTTGGACTTAAGAATAGGAACTATTTTTCAGAATTATCCTTCACTAAAGTTTTCAATACTTTCCCTTTATCTCGACTTAACTCAAGAACCGACTCAAGATTACTTACTACTAAAAAACTGCAAGGACGTATATTTGCCAAGGTTAAACAGAAAGAGAGTTATTTTTAGGGTTTTCAACTTCTAAGCCTAGAATTTAGTTATTTCTAGCCTATCAAACTAAATTTTTAGAATGAAAATCTAAGTTACCGAACTAGCTAACTTGACAACAAAGTTTTTATATTTTTAGATTTTTTTTTATTTTTGTGGGTTTTTAAATAAATATGCAAATGCAAAATATACAAATGAATGTGAAGATAGAAAGCTTACCGAGCACACCCCCAAACATAAACTTGACAGTGTCCTCACTGTCATGCTACACCAAGAGGGTCAACATTGTTGAGGGGTCAAAACTGTCGGTACTCTACTATTTTTTTTATAAAAGAAAAAGCAAACAAAATGTATATACATAAAAAGGCCCCCCAAACTTAAGTGAAACAGTGTTTCCACTGTTTAAGCGGTGAAGTTCAGAGTTAGGGGAAAGTGCGTCATCAATCTATATAAGGCCTTACACAGACCGAAAGTTAACACCAACCATTCAAAAATTTTATCGTGATATCGCAACGGTTGGAGAAAGAACGCGTAGACAAAAGAAATGAAGAATATGCGAGACCGTGTGTGGATGGAAGCGGGATATGGTCTCGGTGGAGGAGACGAATGGCGAAAGGGAGAAAGAAATGGAATACGAACTTGAGGGTGGAAGTGGATTGAATAAATTAGTACAATTTGTAATGATTGGAGTATGAAAATGGATTGTACTAATCTATCAACACGTTGAGAAATGGGGTCAAACCTCTCAAGATTCGCAAGAAAACATGGGCCGGCCGAATTTTGTGAACCAGACGAAGGAAATGAAGCTAATACGGCATCTGGCGAAGTCGAAACGATGGCAAGGAAGGAGGGAAATGATCGAGGAATGGTGTCGGGGAAATGCTCAGGATAATGGTCACAGTCAATGAAAGGGATGGGATGGATTGGAAAATCCGAATCATCTAGTAAAACTGGTTCATCATCAATGATATCCTCAAAATTTGGCTCATCCATGCATTCATCATCATCAACAACATCCAGATGCATATGGGGTTCGGGAAAAACAGTTAATAGTTCGGGATGATGCCCACACGGAAGTGAAAGTACATGATGAATTGGTGAGAAAAACTCATCCAAAATTATGGTTTCATCATCCAAATTATTCCAAGCATCGATATCCTCAATCAAGTGAAAGTCAAATTTCTCAGACAACTCATCAAAATCATGGTTTTCAATCAGTTGTGGTCCTAGAGTGGAGGTATAGAGATCAAAGGGAGTGGGTATAGATTCACTTGAAATGGGCCTTCACAATCAGGTAACTCAAATACTACGTGGTCACACAACTCATCAAACATTCTATCTTCAATTGGTGGGACACTTGATAGATTTTCGAAACTGGAGTTGTGAAATTCAATTTAGAACGGGTAGGTTTGATTTGGAAGGGTGTACTGCTCACTCTCGCTACTCAAATTCTCAAACTGTTCTATTGTCGTATCATACAACGCAAAATCGTGAGCTAGTTGGTAACTACCAGATGGTTGTATGAGTGCGGCCATGGATTCCTCTATCTGTCGACACGAAGCTAACCGAAATTCTTTCAATGATTGTTCAAGACTAGACATGGGTTATGAAGGGGTTTCAGTAAAAGGTTCAAATTTGTGTGGATACATGAAACTCCCAAATGCCTGTGCAAAAGAAATGTCTAGAGAAGGTGTAAAATTCGGATAGGATTAATAGGGATCGAATGGACGTGAAAAGGGACAGTATTAGGATCAACATTATGATAAGGTGTTTGGAATTGTTTTCCTAATGAATTTGGAGTGATGAAAGGAGTGAAAGATCGGCTACGAGATTGTTCAATTCTGTCAGGAATGGATATGGGTTTCGGAGTTGCAACATGACTCTCAAAAGGGGTATCAACGTAAGAAGGTGGGAGAGGTTGAAATGGTTGATACGAAGTGGATTATGGAGTCCAATTGTTTGTCCTAGATGCGTCTATCCAATCTCTCAAAGAAATTTTGGGTATGGATGGATCGTTCGAAGTTCGACCAAAGCAAGAACCGTAAGAAGAAATGTCTGATTATGGGTACCAAAATTCAGCAAGAGTTGGTCATTTTGGGGTACCCATGATAGAAAAAGACTGAAAGGTAGGGACGGTGGAAATAGCAAATTTTTATAAAATTTTTTGAATTTTTTGAATTTTTTTTTTGATTTTTGAAATTGTTTGTTTTGGTTTTTGAGTAAATACAGAATTATAGGACTAAACTTTACCCAAGCAAAATCACAATCACAATATGCACAAACAACATTTAGAGCTAGAGTCTTCAAAGTCCAACTAGACCGCTCGTAGACTTCCAAGCAACAAGTTGTAGGATAACTCTCGAATCGCCTCTTCACTGTCAATTGTGGCCAGATAAATTCAAGTGAGGTAAGGAGGGTTCCGCTAACGAATTACTATGAGACAGGCCTTTTAAAATTATCTCCTCACTTGTCTAGTTCAGGCACCACAAAGTCAAGTTTAGATGAACGACCGATTCCCCGCAATCTTCACTTATCCTAAGTGAGCGCGACAAGTCCTTAAAGGTTTGGTCTAGATATTTTTTATTAACTCAAGGTAATGGGTATACTTTTTGTGATTTGTAGGGTCTTAAGAAGGGTGATGAAATCCCCACCCAATCCTAATTGGTGTTCAAGCCCATTAATGTTCGTATTATTATATGCAAAGCGTTTAAACAAACAAAATCTAAAATAACAAAAAAATTATTTGGCGGCGGC
Source organism: Agapanthus africanus (assembly GCA_030015575.1). Lineage (NCBI taxonomy): Eukaryota > Viridiplantae > Streptophyta > Magnoliopsida > Asparagales > Amaryllidaceae > Agapanthus > Agapanthus africanus. The sequence goes on from CM057351.1 coordinate 9,246,561, forward strand.
GCAATTTGTTCAAAGAAACCTGCAGAAAATTCAGTGGAGTATACAGAGGTTTGTGGAGAAGGAGAAGGGGTACAAATTTTGAGGCTCAGAAGCCAAAGAACGACTATGGAACCGCCGCCATTTTCATGGTTTGACCGCGGATCCGCGGTGGAATTGTTAGATTGGGGCTTCAAATTTTCTCTGTGCACTCCCCTATTTCTTTTCTTCAGTATCCAATCATCTATTTCTTGATTAGATCACTGTACTTGCTCCAGATTTGTCTGCACACTTGCACAAAAAATATCAAAAATAACAAAATAGATTTTATTATATTTATTTATTATTTATCATTTTTTTATATATATACAAAAATTAACCTGAATGACAAGAAAGAAATACGTTACCATCTCCATGGCAACGGCGCTATTTGATTGAGCTGCGTTTTTATTTGCTACACTAAGCGTTCTATATGTCCTATTTACCGCAATCAAGACAGTGTCGCTTTGCAGCTAACCGGTTGAGCATGGGTCGTCCACTGGGAGATGGTTTGTATGTTCGTTCTTGTTTTGGACGAGTCAATTAAAGAGTGTATGTATGTTCAGTTCTATCCTAAATGTTCGTATTTTATATTCAAGTAAACTTGTTAGGGATAGGGTTAGTTAGTGGAGTTAGGATTAGTCTTGTTCTTGTCCTTTGCCATTCTTGAAATGATGTTGGGATAATCAGATGTAGCAGGGATTAGGAGGACATACAAATGGGATTTGCGAGTTTAAGAAAGCTTTTCAAAGCTGAATCCATTACTAGTGCCCCTTGTCCGTCCGCTACATACACTTATTTCCAATTCTAGGCCAAACATACGCATATCCAATTAAGTCACAACTACATGTCATGTTGTAGTGCACCAAAAGGACTTCTCGACTTTGGTCGTGGCTATATATTACTTATAGCGTGCCTAAAGGAGGGGTTTTGTTTGTTAGGTCTAGGTTCATTTTAAGTTGTTTGGTGAAGAGAAGAACAAGAGAGTTTTCTGTCCATCATACTCACCTTTCTTAGCCCTAACAAGTGCGTAAATTATTCACACATTTAAAAGAAAAATAAAAAAGAAGGACAAAAAGAAAGAAAGGAAAATACGGTTTTTTTAAATGGTAGTAAGCTAACTATTTTGGCCCTCACATACGCAAGTGACTCCAGTATCATGGCTTGAAAATAGGTTTAGAAGAGAAGGAAAACAAAACAATAAATAACAACAACTACATAATAACAACAAATAAAAATTACACTACGAATTAAAATTGCAATACAAGAATTTAAAGATAAAAGTTAATGAAAACCCCCATCTTCATTAATCTTCCACTCAAAAGCTCTCACTATAATAATATGGAGAATAGATGATGAAGAAGAAGAAGATACACACTAAACTATACTAAATCCTAGTAAAGAAAAAGCATTCCTAATTTGGGTCAAAACTGTAGTATTTATAGGCAGAGAACTGAAACCTTATGGCCATATTCTGAGCCCATACATATTTACCAAACAACCCATGAAAATAAGTCGGGAGAAGACAAGATACGACAGTAGAACCGCCACCCAAAAAGCCTATTGGCCGCGGTTGCACGGTCACTTGGAGGGTTTGGAGTGTCGTTTTTCATGGGCTTCCTCGTGTTGCTTTGCTCTTCTGTTTGACAGGTCCAAAATTGCAAAACGGTTCCAGAATATTTTTAGATTTTCAACAGTGCAAAATGGCTACACTTTTAATCTTTTTGACTTTAATCTCTCTCGAGCTCCGTGCACCTATTAATCTTTGTGCTACCCCTCTCGTGCTCTGTGCTTTTCTGAGACATGAATGACCACTGTTATTTGTCTTATCTCTTGAACTGTTAAGCGTCACTGGACTGGTGTGGATGACCGGAACCCGGATTTTATCTATTTTTGGCAAATATTCTGAATTTTGGTATAACTGTGGAGATTTTGCGTGATTTACGTTATTTTGGACTAAGAACATGTATCCTGTAATCATGTAGCAAACACGGACCAAAAGCACCTACCTATAAATAAACGAGCAGATGAATGGGCGGTATTAAATGCAATATTCTGGTGTGAACAATAGTCCCGAGCCACATGAAGGCAGTGAGTGATTGTCAGGGATTTGTCTCTTCCAGTATTGGGAGTCGATACCGCACTGTGTCTGGTTGGCCAGAACCATAAGACCTTGGCCAAGACAGTTGAGATTTACTGATGGTTAGATCGGTAGTTTCTCAGATCGGTCCTGAGCCAAATCGACATGAATTATCAGGTTATTAGGGGCCTGTCGTTTACCACCCCTAAACCCGGTATGCGATACTCTTAGACGAAAAGACCGGACAGTACGGAGATTGTCACGGATAGGCTCAGTAGGGGTTCGGATGAGTTTGCTCGTCGGCCTTCCTTTTTGAAAGGTGCCTGGGTAACCATTACGTACAGCTTATGCCGCTGACGTGCTTATGGTTAAACCCACTGCCAGCGTACTGTCGAGTCTTTAGAGTCCCACACAGTGGTTTTTCCTGGTTCAGGCGAAATGATGCAGTGGCCGTATTTTGATACGTGCAGGGTTTCGATCGAATAATAATACTAACCGGCTTAGGATTAAGCCAGATTATTAAATCGGGTATTGATTTAATAATTTACATATACATATTTCGATATGAATATTCTAGTATTATCCAGACTTTTGATCGGACGGTTGATAATACTAGCCGGTTTAGGATTAAACTGGATTATCAAATCAGGTATTGGTTTAATATTTTACATATACACATTTCGATAAGTATATTCTAGTATTATATTCTTTGTATTATTCTATCTCTTTGGGTGTTCGTATTTTAATACGAATACGGGTATGTATATACGGTAGAGTGTATTCCGTATTTATACGGAAAGACATTCTAGAAGGAGAACACCTCATCATGTATTTTCCATTTTTTTGTAAAATGGAAATGAGGTGTAAAAGAGAAAATGAGATGAGAATGGTGTGAACCATAGTTGAATAGTATTGAAAAATGAATTGTATATTCATTTGTGTAAACGATTCAAGCATGGTTGTGATATTATATTGGAAAAATGGTTTACACAAAACCATGGTTGATATTATTCTCTCATGAGTATTTCCGCTCTCATTTTTTTGTTCTCTCTCCTCATTAGCACTTTTCTTGAGCTCCTCCTTCATCTTCCTTCCTACCCTCTCATGAGTTGAGAAATAAGGGTGGAAGAGATAGAAAATTGCTAGAACAACTCACTAGAAATTCTAAATTATCAACCTAGAGCCTTTAGTGAAAGTGTGTCTTAGCATCTCAACTAGGTTTCCACATGCAGCAAGTATGCAATTTTTAAAAATGTAGAGGTCTAAACTACACTAATCTAGAATCGAACTAGAGAATTAGGGTTTGTATGCAAGTAAACAAGTTCTATAACTAAGTGAAAAAGAAATACAACCTTTGTAGACCGGTCCTTCACTTCTAAAGCTCCAAGTAGTAGTCTCTAGAACTTTTCTTAGGCTCCACTTGATAAAATGAATGAACTTGCTTTGTCGTCTTCGAGATCGAAGATGATCCACCTTGAAGTTACTCAAACTCAAGCTACCTCTTCACTAATTAAAGAATTGGTGAAGCAATCAACCTAATCTAATGGGCTAGATGAGAGTAAGTTGATGAAGTAGGAATTTTGCTCACTTTAGAAATCCTTTACTCTTTTTGTTTTTCCAACTCAAGAAAACTAGAGAGGAAGAAGAACTTGGGTAAAGAAAAATATCTCAAGTAATATGAGAGACTTAACCATGGGCTAAAAATAAAATGGTTGGGTTTAGAAAATATCTTTAGTAAAACAAAAATAAGTGAGCTGTGTCATGTCTTCTACATGGTTCTACAAGCATCTAAGCCATGCTTATTTCCACTAATTTTTATTTTCCTCTTAATAAATAATCACTCTAATTATCTTTAGTCTTGGTGTGAGTCTCATACACCCATGTTCTTTATATCATCCACCATGACACAAAAATATTATATATATATATATATATATATATATATCATTATATATATATATATACAAGAGAAGAAATTCATTAGTGAGCTAATATTAGTTAATATATATTAATATATCAAATATATAAATATATATCAAATATTAAATCAACACTTGATTCAATAATCCTGTTATATCATATATAACCGACTAATATTATATATATATATATATCACATTATTAAATCAACACTTGATTCAATAACCCAGTTATATCACATACAACCGTCTTTTATTCAATACCTTATATTAAATCAACACTTGATTCAATAATCCGGTCATATCATATATAATCGGCCAATATCAAATATATATACATATAACAAATCATATAATCAACACTTGATTCAACAATCCGGTTATATCACATATAAACTAACCGATATCAAATATCGCGAGATTAGAATACAGTATCACATACTCGTATTTAATCAAGCTCCCGCACTGTTCAGTTGAAAATATTGCACTTTGGTATAAGTATTTTCCTTACATTTCTTAAATAATAAAAGGTGTTTATTATAAATATTAAACATATTTGGATTTATCTGCAAAATACTATTTTCCATATGTTTATATATTATAATTAATATTATGAAGGAAAATATAGGCATTTTATATTTATATAATATTTGGTAATTGAAAATATGCATATCATATCAAATATTCTAATCACGATTCTTAAAAGGTATAATTTCATACAAATGGTTAGAATAATATTTCAAAATATATGCACAATATTTTATTAATTAAAAGATGTATAGCATATCAAATATTCTTAATCATGTTTGTTAAAGATTTATTACCATATAAAGTGCATAGCATATTAAATATTTTTAATCAAGTTTCTTAAAGATTTATTACCATATATAGTGATTAAGCCACTCTCTCTAATTTAATAAATAAACTAACATTATTCATAGAGATATTGTGCAAGATTTAGCTCAGGTCAAGAGATCAAGATGTTCAAGATGCCAGGATAAAAAATCTGCTAAAATCATAAAATTAATACTGACAGGGACTCAGAATCCAGGCATGGAAAGTTACCATATTAGGAAGTCACCATATATGGTAACTAGTTTTTCTTCTTTGAGGGCTATATAAAGGACCAAGGGCTAAAGTTAGAAGACATCAAGCCGAAGAGATCACGAAGCCCCAAACGCTCACGCATCCAGGCTGATCATCAACTGTTCGTCTACCTCCTTGGAAGAGATCGAGAAGCAAACTAGTCTTTGTAATCATTTTCTAAGGAATCAAAGTGTAGGTTGTTCAAGTTGATTAATAAAGGTAGTTGTTTTATTTAATTCTTTTGCATTTTACATTATGTTTTCCCTCTCTATCTTTTCATCTTCTTTTCCCAACACGCGCGAGTAATTCTCCGCTTGTTAGGGTTCGTAGGATTAGGGTAGGCTAATGGACGATGAAAATAATTAAACCCTTTTTAAGTCCTATAAAGTTTAGGAACTTTATCAAAAGAATCATTAACATCCTAATCGGGCGCGCTAGCAATTCTTTGCTAGTTCCGACCGCGATTAGAGATTAGATTAATGATTGTTTTGGTAAAGGCTAGATATGAACGGAGTTCCGTGTCGAGATAAGGGTTAAGAGTGGGATTCCTTTTCCCTCCAGAAACCCTAATCTACACGCATCACCGTCGTTCTAGTTCTAAATCTATTAATGGATAAAAAGGATAACTTTTAATTAATCGTCCTTAACTACTAAATCCTAACGAACCCTACAAGCCCTCTTATTATATTAATTACATCTTTAAAATAATTTAGATCTATATTTTACATTCTTGTTTAACGTAGATCTAGAAACCACTCTGTAAAATTCTTTATCCCTCCTCTCTTTTTCAACACATCTAAAGTAAGAATAAAAGATTCAACGTTTCCCTGAGGACGACCCGTACTCATCTCGGTCTAGCTACACGCGACACCGTTATTGATTGCGGTTAAACTACAAAACACACTTTTTCGTATCAATCAAATGGCGTCGTTGCCGGGGATCGAACCCGGGTCACCCGCGTGAGCTAGCACATATCACATATGTGTCCTACTTCGTTTCGCTTGAGCTAGGAAACCTCTGTGTGGGACTCTAAAAACTCGTCAATACGCCAGCAGTAGATAATGATCACATCAGATACCCATAAGCCGTCAGCGGTACTAGCTGGATGTAACGGCTACCCAGGTATTGAGCGAATAGAAGATCAACAAGCAAGTTTTTCCAAACTCCCGTGAAGCCTATAAGTAACACTTGCTGTACAGTTCGGTCTTTTCATCTGATATGTCGCATATTGAGTCTGGGAGTGGAAAACGTCAGACCCCAGTAACTTGATAAGTCATGCCAATGTATGGCTTATAACGGTTCAAGAAACTACTGATAACACTTACCAGTAAATCACATCAGCCCTGGTCAGGGACTTTATTTTATAGCCAATCGAGCATAGCGCAACATCAAATCCCTATACCGAGAGAGACGAAACCCCTCCTATCTCTCACTGCCTCCTTATGATTCGGGACTGTACCCAAAATCCACCTATTTGCACGAATCGTTTGAGCCGTGGTAGGGAGGAAATCAAAGAACAGTGGGAATCACACAAGACAATATGACGATCTCGGGTCTACAGACTAACATGTACCAGTGTCACCAGAGAACTGCTATCTGACGATATATAGGGTACCATCTAGGAGTTCTCGGTGAGTCTTGTTCGGTGTACCCATTCTCTAATGAGCACCTATGTACAATCTTTGATGTCAAACACCAATGGATGTGGAATCGACCATCGCCCAATACAGGGTCAAGAAACGTACACACTAGTCTACTCTGGAATATCGATGCCCTGTCTCGATACCCCCTCGACTAAGAATTGCTTAAAAGATGTGCTTGTGGACTATACAAGCCCCACTAGTATGATCTGCGTCATAGTCCTGGTAGTCAAGCTAACATCCTAAGGGCTTTATCAACATGTATCAGAGAGACGGTATAATAATACAAGTGTACATGTTAAGATAAAGAGAAACCAGATAGCATACTATCATGTCGAGCAAGAAAGTCCTCTATATATATATCCAAGCATCCACTATATCAAACAATAATGGCCTCTAGAGCATACATATTCCAAACATTTAGTTCCTTAATTTTGTTTGTGGAGCCAGAGCCATGAACCACATTCCTCGGGTGGATCATCTTCGATGGAGGAAGACCGGCGGTCAAGCTCGATCACGGAGATCCCAAGGAGCTAAAGAAGAGGGTAGAAGAACGAAGGACATGGATCATTCGGTATAAACCTCTTATCATAGTAGCTAAACTTCTTTAGTTTATTAGTTTAATGTTTAGTTAGATTCTAGGCAGTCGTTTCTAGCGCCAAGGTTTTAAAAGTTAAAGTTTTTTTCGTTCCGCAATGGTCGCGGTTAGCGGCTAGGGCAGTAGGAACCCCAACAGCTGCCGCATGATCTCTTGTTCCTTCGTATATGAAGAAGATGCTCCGTTAGCATCAGAAATCGACACTAATGAGCGGGGGCAAGTACCATGCAAAATGCTCTTTATTTCCCGTAAGACAATCCGATTGACGCAATGATAAAAGAAGCTGTCTAAAAGGGTGAAGATGGCCTAAGGTGTGAAGTGTCCATTTATGAAAAAACAGATAGCAATGCCTAAGCAAGCAAGCAGTGGAAGGGACGACTTATGTAACTCCCTGATCAAAGCTGAAAGATGAACCACCATGTCCCTAAACTTGAAAGATGGACCGCTATGTTCCTAAACTGGCATCTTGCCCTACGGCTTGTCTCCATATTGACTACCGTATACAATCTATGGGCACGAGCAATATGTATCGCCACCATGTTCTTCTAATATATATTTCCGTACATCCTCCTTTTGATCCACGTTGCACCTGAAGTCCCACCGGCGAAGATTGCAACTCAAGTCCCACCTGCAAGACTGCACCTGAAGTCCCACCGGCTATGAAGCTCCACCGATGTTGCAGTCCTCCAAAAGATGTTATGCCCCATGGCTAGTCTCCATATTGCATACCGTATATAATCCACGGGCATAAATGATCCATATCTCGCTTAAGTCCCAACGGCAAGCGATGTTGGGTCACCTAAGGTGAAGCTACATCCGAGAGTTCCACCATAAAAAACGGTATCTCCACAAGCAAAATAAGTACGGATGAAAACCTGAAAGGGCTCCGTGAGTAAAAACAGCAGGATTATCTGCGAGTTTTTGAAAACCCGAAAGGGCGCAAACCCATAAGAAATGTGTGTACACTTGCAGGATCCTCCCGATGTGTAAGGAGAAAATGACCGCGTGAGATCCTTAAGACTCACAAAAGAGAAACACACTTAGGAATCCATACGAATCTTAAGGAGAAGATACACTTACGAGATTCTCTCGACTCGTAAGGAGAATATACCCCTATGAGACCCTCACAACTCAGAGAATTCAAAAGCCTTAGGTTACAGGTATTGAACCTATTTCCTAAGCCATCATATGCCCCAAATGTCCCTACAAGTAGGTCAATATTAACTATTATATAAAATCCAAGGGCGTAAACAAAATATGTTTCAACCAAGTTCCACTGGAGCTGAGTGATATTCCCAACATAGTGAACCATACTTGTAAGTCCTCCCGACTTGCAAAGAGAAAATACTGTTGTAAGATCCTTACGACTTGCAAAAGAAAATACAACTTAGGAATCTCCACGATTCATAAGGAGCAAATACACCTACGAGATCTTTTCGACTCGTATGGAGAAATACTTTTATGAGACCCTTACGGATCATAAACTCAAAAATCATTAGTTGGAAGGGATCTAAACCTGTTTTCTAAGCCATCTATGTCCAAATAGACAGTGGCAAATGATGAGTCGCTCCTGGCAATATTTTAGTTGTAGCGGTACTGATACCAAAGCTGGTATCAGACTCCAAGTCCCTAACTCGCTATAAAAATCAGCGAGCATAAAAAATATATGCACATAAAATAACCGAAATGATTGGGCAACTCGCAATAAAAATTAGCGAGTAAAATAAAAAATAGCTGAAATGTTTAGGCAGCTCGTAATAAAATTCAGCGAGTTAAAATAAAATAATAGAGCCAAAATGATTGAGCACCGTGATAAAATATTCGAAATGATTGGGCAATCGCGACTTTCATGATAAGAAAATCTAAAATGACAGAGCAATCGTGGATATAAAAAAATATAAAAAAGAAATATATTTATATGGAATTTTTGCCCTGCAAATAGGTCAATATTGACTCTTGTATACAATCCATAGGTACAAATGATAGAAAGGGAACAATATTTTCCACCATGCTTCCCCAAACGAAGAACCAAGTCTTGACGACATACATACGGTCTAGAGACTATTTGGACGTCCCTCTTACACTAGCGGAATATAGACGTGCTGTCAACAAAGCTCAAAGGAGCCAATGCAAAAGTAGAGTGATGGAAAACTCCTAGCTCCAGATCTCAATGGCGATATGTACAGCTTAGAGAGACCATATGGATGTCTACCCTACTTCAGTCAAGAATCGGCACGACGTCGTCAAAGAAAAAGTGGAGTAATAACATATTCCTAACTTCAGGTCTTGACGGCATTCCATACATGCCTGAAAACCACTGAATGTCATCCCACCTGAAAAAGGAGGTGATGAGATTGAGAGAATTCTTTCTTCAAACTTATAGGGGGTTGGTCCTTTTTAGTTTCTGTATATGAGGCTCCTATTTATAGTATTGGAAAAATTAGGGTTTGTTCCTAATTATTAGATCTGTTTTGATTTCAATTTGATTTTCAATTTATTTATTTGATTCATATCAATTAAAGATGGCATGTGCACCGTTAGATTAAAAATCTTTCGATCTGTTTATTAAGGTATTTTAACCAACAGAAGATTTTTCTTCTAAATAAAGATTTAAATCTTTATTAACAAAATTTATTTCTTATTAGAAATGTTTATTTCATAGGGTGCGCTTGCATACTGTTGAATTACGAGGAATTAGAACATGCGCAAGTGCATTGCACGTATCACATGCCATTAAAGTGGCATTTTTGCCAAGTGCGGACCTAAGTGGTGTGCTCTATTGGGGCCGATTTGCTTTGTGTATGTGCACGTGCATTACATGTGGCGCATGGCATTTGATGGCATTTTTGCTAAGTGCACGTCTGTATGGGGTGTGCACAATTTTGTAAGTTTTGAGTCAAAAAAATTTTGGCGGGAATAAATGCTCCCCATTACTTTGCACATGTAAGTATGTACGTGGGTTAAGTAGTGCAAGTAATCATCGCCATAGATTTGATAGCTATGGAAATAGGTTTATATTCCTGTCACTCAAGGTTTTTTCAATCTTCATGAGCCATAAGGGTCTTATAAAGGTATTTCTCCCTACAAGTCGAGAGGATCTCGTAGGTGTATTCTCTCCTTAGGAATCGTATGAATTCCTATGTGTCCTTTCCCCTTGTAAGTCGTAAGGATCCTACAACGGATTTTTCTTCTTACGAGTCGGGAGTATACACAAGTGACTTCCTCTCCTCATTGGTATCTTGGTTGGAGAATAGAGGATGTCTTTGATGCAACTTTGTCGTATGTGGCCCATGGATAGTATATTGTAGTCAATATAGAGACAGCCTGCAGGGTAGCGATGGCTTAGGAAATAGGTTTAAATCTCTGTCATTTAAGACTTTTCAATTTTATGAACCGTGAGGGTCTCAGTATTTCTCCCTACGATTCGAGAGGATCTCGTAGGTGTGTATTCCTCTTAGCACTCATAAAGACTCCTAAGTGTCTTTTCTTTTGAGAGTCGTAAGGATCTCATAAGAGTGTTTTCCCCTGACCCGTAAGTGGCTTCTTTACTTCATCATTTCTGCTGATGTTACCCGGTTTAGTTTATTTACTCATCCCGAAGCGTTCAGTTTACCCTTCCCTTAGGCTTATAGATAAACTCATCCTAACGTTAAACATACATAACCCTTTTTATCATAGGAGTCCGTTAGGTTTGTGAAACTGGGTTATGTCCATTGTACCTTCACGTTGGCTGATATCATCTCAACGTGCCGCCCCTTAGGTTGCGGCTCGAGTAGCCATGTGTTTATCGTGTCTCTAATCCTTTCTGAGGCTAAACACGACGTCTTCAAGTAATCTTCATAGGTTAGAGTATCCACATTACTATTAGAAGATTCAGTGTTAGGCATCGCCATGATGATTTACCTTGAGATTAGGCTCTATTTGGAGCCCCAGGGGACATCTCTGCCAATCATAAACTTTAGCGACATAGGATCCAAACAGCAAAACCTATAACCTTTAGCGCCGGTAGAATAACCAAGAAAAATGCACTTTTTCGCTCAAGTATCCAACTTGCCTTCACGACAATGTGTATATATGGGACGACCAAACACCTTAAGTGTAGAATAATCAGCGTACTTCCCAGACCATACCTACTTCGGCGTTTTACTTCCAAGCGATGTATGGGGTGACTGATCACAATATAGCATGCCATGTTTACCGCTTCTGCCCAAACCTCCTAGCCGAACCCTGCATTAGACAACTTGCACCGCGCATTTTTTAAAAGAGTCTGATTCATACGCTCTGCAACTCCATTTTGTTGTGGTGTGTAGACAACGGTATGTTACCGAACAATTCCTTCGATTTTGCAGAAATCGTTTAAATCTCTACCATAAAATTCCAACCCGTTGTTTGTCCTTGGTCTTTTGATCCGCTTCCCTTTCTGCTTCTCAAGCAACGTCTTTCATTACTTGAACGTAGTAAACACATTACTTTTATGCTTCAAGAAGTAGACCCAAACTTTCCCCGAAAAATCATCGATGAAAGTAAGTATATACTTGGCACTGCTTCTTTTAGGAGCAACTGGAGAGGATCCCCAAAGATCCGAATGAATATAATCAAGAGTACCTTTTGTGTTGTGCACCGCCAAACTGAAGCTGCCTCGTTTCTTCATCCCAAATATGCAATGCTCACAAAAATATATCTTCGATGTACTCTGTCCACACAGTAGACCCTCTTTCGATAACTCGACCATACCTCTCTCACTCATATGCCCGAACCTCATGTGCCATAATCTGGTTGCATCCAAATCTGACATAGATTTAGATGATGAAATAGCTGATGATCCGGTTGTTGTCGAACCCTGCAACGCATATAAAAAACCATTTTCAAGCCCTTCATAACGACGAGTCCACATTTGGTTATCTTTAAAACTATAGCTTCAGCGGAGAACTTGTAACTCTTATCGTAGAGTGCACCCAATGAGATGAGATTCTTTTTCAAGTCAGGTACGTGCCTAACTTCAACCAATGTTCTCACAACGCTGTCAAACATCTTGATTTGGATCGTCCCCTTACCAATAGCTCGACACGAACTATTGTTGCCCATCAAAACCACTCCACCATCAACAGACTCGTAAGTGGTGAACAAATCTCTATTGGGACACATGTGGTAGGAACAAGCCGAATCCATAATCCATTCGTTCTTGGATTGATATTTGTTGTCAAGAACCACAAGAATATCTCTTTCTCTTTCCGCTATACTAGTTTCGGCTGAAGACTTCTCCTTCAATTTGTCTTCCTGTTTTAACTTGTTCTGCAATTTAAAGCGATCGACCTTTAAGAGCCCCTTCTTCAGTTGCATGTCAAGTTTTTATTATTCTTGGATTTCGACCTTGACGTCATCTTGCTATCTACTGGATCTCTCTTTTTCGTTCGCCTTCGAAAAATTAAGCCTGAAGATTTACCATCACCTTCGCTGGAATTTAACTCCTTGTCGATCTTCTCCTTATTCATTAAATTTTCTTTGACATCCTTTATCGAGATTGCATGTCTTCCATAGACCATGGTGTCATGAAAGTGCTTATAAGAGTTTGGCAACGGACATAACAAAAGAAGAGCTTGATTTTCATGATCAATTTTAATGTTGATCTTACCCGGATCTGTAACGATCGAAATAAACCCACTGATAGGAGAGTTGATAGGAGAGCCTTATGATGTATGAACTTTGTAGAGATGCTACTTTAACAGGAGTCGATCTGTGAGAGATTTCCTTAAATATAACTCCTTTAATTTCTGCCACAAATTAGTCGTCGTCTTCTCCACCAAAACTTCTTGCAGCACTTCGTTTGTTAGATACAACTGCATAGCCGTGAAGGCCTTTTCATCCAACTCCTCCTATGTTTCCTCGGTCATAGTGGAAGACTTCATATCCTTCCCAAGAACTTGTCATAAACTAAAATTCATATTTCCATCAAACTTCTCAATATCGAATTTCATATTCGTTGGAGACATGATTTGGGATCAAACTAAAACACATTGAGTGCTAACGAACCCTAAAACTTTAAAATCACAATCTAAGAAGATGGGGAAGAGAACACAAGCATCGTTATCCACCGTTAATATCGATCGTAAGATTGAAGACCTAACGGTTCAATCAGAAGATCCCCAAACACAACAAAGCTCTGATACCAGTTTGTTACGATAAAATGATCACAAAGTAAAACAAACGATAAAAAGAAAGCACAAATCAATCACAGGTGTTCCCTGATTAAAAATCAGGAAAAAACTTTAGAAGAGACATCACGTGCTCACACGTGACCAATGGTCACGTGTTGGCACGTGATGGATAAAGCAGCGGCATAAAATAGAGCACAGAAGAGGAGTCCATTCAGGGGGTCACGTGCTCACACGTGACCGGGGTCGTGTGCTCACATGTGACCGGGGTCGCGTGCTCACACGTGACCGGGGGTCGCGTGCTCACACGTGACCGGGGCTCGCGTGGCCATACGTGACTGGCTTTAAAGGCTTTACTGTTTAACAGAATTAAGTTCCAAAAAAAAGATCATTTAAATATTTCCAAAATGGAGAAGAATTATGGAGAACCGCTGGATTAAGAATCCCAGGGTAATTAAACATCACCAATTTATGGATAAATCTTGGACAAGGAAAGATTTCCCCTAAATCTCACCGAAATAACAAAAGAAATATCTTTGGATTTAAAATCCAACGGTGAATAAAATTCACCTAATAATCTAAAGGCCCGGATTAATGATGAAAACAAATCAAATCTTTCAATGAAATATTTACTGAACAGATTGATTCTTTTCCTTCTCCTATAAATAAGAGCCAAGAGGAAGAATTGGATAGAGAATTTGGAGGATATAGAGCTTTGGAATCTTGAAAATTCAGAGAGAAAAGAGAGGAGAATTTAATTCTCTACAAAGAAAAACCCTAGGTAAGAAAAGAAAAGGGATCAAAACTTCAATAAAAAGAGAATTTAATTCTCAATGATCTAAGAGTTTAACTCTTTTGAAAAGAACTTAGTTCTTTCCCTGGTTGAAGATCTGCAAAGTGCGCATCTCCCCATAAGTTGAGAATTTAATTCTCATAGGGTCGAGATCCTGCCATGCAGATCTAAAACCTAGGGGAAGAATTGAGTTTGGAGAATTTAATTCTCCCAAAATTATAGGAATTTAATTCCTCCAAGATAAAATTAGGGTTTAACCCTATGTGAGAATTCAATTCTCCAAAATTATAGGAATTTAATTCCTTCGAGATGGACAGAACTAGGGTTTAACCCTAATTGAGAATTTAATTCTCTCAAGCTCGCAGGAATTTAATTCCTTTTAAAATGAAATTAGGGTTTCACTCTATCCCAGAACTTGATTCTTTACATATATGGGAATTTAATTCCCACAGAAAGAAATTAGGGTTTAACCCTACCGAAGAATATAATTCTTCCAAAATAGGAATTTAATTCCTATAAAGATATAGCTAGGGTTTAACCCTATGAAGAATTTAATTCTTAAAAAGATAAACAGATCTTCAAATAGGCAAAGAACCAGGGTCACGTGTCCCCACGTGACCCCTGTAAAGATCCATAAAAAAGAACTCAGAGGCAATGCCTCACGTGCTCCACGTGACCCCTGAAGCACAGAAAGAAAAAACAGAAGAAATAGAAGCCCTGGGCGCTCTCACGTGTTACCACGTGACCCCTTGGCAAATCAGCACACAAATCCCCATCACGTGTCAGCACGTGATGCTCCAAAAATCAAATATAAAAAGTATTCAACACTTTTTGCAGAGCAAAATAAGGGGAATCTGGGCACTCTCATGTGTCCACACGTGACCCCTCTTCCTTTAGTGTTTGACACTAATTCGAGACCTTTGTTCCCAGTGTTTAACACTGATTTTTCTTAGTGTTTAACACTAATTTGAAAACCCTATTTACAGTGTTTAACACTGATTATTTTCTAGTGTTTGACACTAAATCGAAAACTATATTTCCAGTGTTTAACACTGATTGTTCTTTTAGTGTTTAACACTAGTTTAAGAATTCTGTCTCTAGTGTTTAACACTTTTGTTATTTTGTATTCAACACTACTTTTAGCCAAATTGGCTAATCTTTCAGAGGCAGGGCCTCCCCTTCAATTGAACCTCAAAATTGAATAACATCCAGAGCTATAACAGGAATGTTATCAAGCCCCTCAAAACTTTTGTGGACTGGAATCAGACAAATGTCAAACAGGCCAGACTTAATTGGACTTAGCCCAAGTTGGCCATAAGTCCTCAATCCAGACTTAACTGAGCCAATGGGCTCACAATATAATTAATTGGTCTTGGTTCCAAATTGGGCTACAGATCATTTAATCTACCTTGGTTCAAGGGTACATCTATTCACTCCATTGATACCCGTCGTTGTAATTCCTCAACGTCTTCAAAGAGGTGACGGGTCCCAACAACCATACATTTCACGGACTGTGGGGTCCTTAAACTCATGAACTATGATGTCCTTAACCTTGACCAGGATGTCTTAAAACTAACAATGGACTGTGGGGTCCTTAAACTCATGGACTATGATGTCCTTAACCTTGACCGGGATGTCTTAAAACTAACAACGGACTATGACGTCCTTAACCTTGACCGTGATGTCTTAAAACTAACGCCGGACTGTGAAGTCCTTAAATCCATGGACTATGATGTCCTTAACCTTGACCGCAACGTCTTAAAACTAACATCGGACCGCAATGTCCTTAAACAACCTATCGACCGCAATGTCACTAAACTAAACAATAGAGCCCCCCAATTGCTCTCTTATCAGATCTAAACGATCCCGTTAAGTCGATCTTAGTCTAAAATTAGACTAACGTATTCTTAACGAACGTTTAAGTCGATCTTAGCCTCAAATAAGGCTAACGTATCCTTAAACACACACCCCCCAAACCCAAATCTAAGAAAGATACGGATTTGGACTAGTCCATACCCTACGGGCGACAACATAACTTAGTCTCCGTATACAATCCACGGGCAACCAAACACAAAACAAACACCCACGACACGAAGTGACCATCTGGAGAAGGAGAAAGTTGTTACCGCGGTGCGGTAGCGTAATTAACTGCAGGGGCTTGCGCCTGCAGGGAAGAGCGTCCCCACAATCAAAAAACCCCTCAAGCGAGGGGGAATCTGACGAAGTCTGCTACATCGGAAGCATCCATTTAAACCTCCGGTACATGATGTCATAAATCAACTTGGCATTTTCGGAGAGGTGGCCGGATAGCACCAATTAGCATCTGCCTCGAATCTCAGGCAAGACATCCGTGTCATGCCGTCTTTCGGAGGGGAACAGATTCTGGCACGCCCGGTGGGACCTTTTCCTCTTTCCACTCCACACTTCGTGTGTCGTCTTCGCGAACCAATCGCGGTTTGTTAACGGTTGCCCTCGGGTTTCAAGTTACTAAGATTTGGTCTCCTGCTTGGCGCAGAAATCAAACAGCAATGGCGTTCAACTGCTCGAACTGCTCCAACTGCAAATGCAACCGACGCTCCGCCTCACCTGGAGGTGTAGCCTATGGACCGCAGGCTGCTTCCCTGTTCACTATGCCTGTGGAATAAGTGACTCAGGCTACCACCGGTCTGTTCTTTGGGACCATACTCCCTCCAGTGAACATTAATATCCCGCTGCCGAAGGAAGCGCAAAAGAAGTCGGTCTTCGATCGGCTCACTACTACCACGGCTCCTCTCAACGGGTCGTCCAATTCCAACTCCTCGGTCTTCACCAGACTGAGCCTGAACTCCGATGGGCCTGCCAAGAAGCCCATGACCCCTGAAGTGGCCATCCCAAGGAAGATAGCCATCTCTACTCCTGAAATCGTCAATGCGGCTTCTCCTGCCAAAGAGTCGGTATTTACAAGACTGACTATTCCGGCTCCCGTTCCTGCTCGAAGGCCTGTCTTTGACAGATTGGATACCGCTAATCAAAAGACATCAGTCTTCAAGAGGCTGGCACTCGCGGCGCCTCATCTAGACAGAGGGCAAGACAAAACCATCCCCATCGCCGAACCAGCCCCAACAGCTCGACACGCTCGACGTTTCCACTGGCGCCGAGTAAGGAAGGCCGGAGGCAACTCCCCCTCTGGGCTAACCCCACCATCTCCAACGGTGGAAATCAATGCTGCTGTTCCGACTAGGAACAGCTTTGAACCGCTAAGGAGGCTATGTAAGAAATCTCCGACTGCCGCGCTAAAAAGATCTCCTCCACCCACGGAGAATGTTACAGAAACAAAGGCAGAGCAGCCCCCTCAACGGCTGTCCTCCAAACTTTACAAGTTCTGGCGACGAGTTCAGGATTCAGTAATCACTCGAGACTACTCTCACCGGCAGAAGAGGGTGAAAGTTCAGGAAGAAAAGAACCGCCCTGTCAAACCGCAAAGGACGACAACTACCTGGGTGCCTAAAGCAACGGCCCCTCAACTTCGACGGCCCATAAGAGAAGAAGGCCGGAGAAAATCCCCACGCCTGCGGCGAACGTCAAAGGCAGTGAACCCAAACGCCCTAAGTCTGGGGGTATTGTGGTACACACCGTCTACATGGCATCCGGGAAGGAAGATGGCCGCGCTTCAACAGGTCATAGACCGCTTACGCGATCGGTGACTAAAGCTCAAGAACAGCAGCAAAAGCTCCAGAAAATGATGACTGCGATGGCTGCACTCACTGGGCCAAAAGAAAGCCCAGAAGCATACTCGGATCAACGCCAGGAGCAAGAAACCGATGCCGAATTCCTTCGTAGAATACTGGAAAAGAAGGACAAAGAGGCTGCGGAACAAGCAGCCAATATAAAACGAATGGCCCTTCTGTTCTAGGATATGGTGGGTATGATGATCCAGCAAGATCCTCTTGCTGAAGATCCTCCGATTGTCCTTGAAGATGACAGAGGAGAAACGTTAAATCCACCTCCGGATCTTTCAACAGCCAAAGAGGAAATGATTTCCCAAGCTGCCCTGGATGACTACATTGCTCAGCAAATACGAGTCCACCAGGCAACTGAGGAAGCCGGCCAAGTTGTCAAAACAGGGCGACCATATCCGAGCTGGTATGATCAGGTCAAATACCCGCCGGGCTACACGATCCCAAAATTCCATGTCTACAACGGGACAGGCAACCCCCATCAACATGTGGCCCAGTTCAAGGCTCTCTGTGGCAACACCGGCGGCGACGATAAGCTCTTGCTTCGCCAATTCGTCGGCAGTTTATCGGAAACGGCATTTGAGTGGTATTCCGAACTTCCGAATGACTCCGTCAAAACTTTTACTGAAATGGAGTTGTTGTTTACCCAGCGTTTCGCAAGCGCCAGCGAACGCACCCCGATAACAGCTTTGATTAATGCAAGAGTGAAGCCGGGTGAAACTTGGGTCCAATATGCAATCCGATGGCGGAACCTGTGGTCGAAGTGCGAGCAACGCATCGAAGAAGCACCAGCGGTGGGTATGTTCGTGGGTACGCTAGACCCTCATGCAACTATTTCATAGTTCATGATCTTTAAACCGACCACGTTCCAGGCTTTGATCGACAAGCTGGCCCAGATGGACCAGATGGATCATAGACCGCCTCCCCCAAAGCCAGAACCTCGAAACGACAAGGGTAAAGGGAAGGCGACCTTCGTTGGGAACGCTCAACAGCAACCCAGTGCCCCAAAGCTAGCGGATCAACTGGAAGAGAGATGGCGGTATTATAATGAGAAAATGAAGCGCCCTTACTCACTCCCGCGGGATAAGACAAAGAGGCTATTCGAGCTGGCTATGCGCAATAGGCTTATCAACTTGCCGAATCCAAGATGACCGCCGCAACCCAGCGAGGTGAATAACCCTAATTACTGCCCTTACCATCAAACGGTAAGCCATCCGATTGAGCATTGCTTCGTCTTTAAAGGATGGATCGAAGATCAGTACCTACAAGGCAAGTTTGCGCTGTCCGAGAAGTGGAAAATAAACCCACCACAACCCCACACTCCGAAGAAGACGGACACACCGGGGGCAACTTGTTCTTTTGTTGAAGAAGCCCCATGGGAGGTCGTGCTTTCATCCAAAACCAAAAGGATGCTGAATGATCTCCAGACATGCCCGGCGATCAGGTGGGAGAACCCGCTGGAACCCCAGATCATCGAAGGGATGCTGAAGCTGCGCCCCCATCCAAAGATCGGTGGTGAGGGCCTAAGCGCTCACACCCAGCCGTCGAAATCTGTGAAAAATAAGAAGAGATCGAAAAAGCCCGTGAAGCCTGGTGACAAGTGCACGGACTTGCAGAAACAGATCGACGCGCTGGAAGAATATAATCAGAAAGCGCGGACCCCCGTCACGCTCCAAGAGTTCCTCAGCCACGTCCTTGAGGACGAGAATGATGGGGGAAGACTCGTCAGATGGATCTGAGGATTACGTAGAAAGTTGCCATGTGATCTCTCATTCATCGCTAGACAATGAAGAAGCGCCCTGCATAGAAAGACTAGGGGCAAAGCCTGAGCCGGAACTTGTGTGGCCGTCAGACGAGATGATCGACGCCTTTTGAATGAGATTCGTCTGAAAAGTAAAGCCGATCGGGAGCGTGAGATGGTCATATTGGAAGGAACCAAACGCCGGTGACTAGACGAAAGAGTTGAGACACTCCCGCCAAATCAAAAGACATCCGGTGCGGATAAAAACAGATTCAAGACGAGGAAAAGGTTTGCTAAAGCCATATCAATGGGAATGAAGCTACCACCCTCGGAAGAAATCACTCTCGGTGGAGCAGAAATGCATCCTAATTACTGCTCATATCATCAGAAGATTTCGCACCCCACTGAGGAGTGCGACGCTTTTAAAAGATGGTGGAAGGGATATGTTGCTCACCGGCAACATTTTAAACGGATGAAACGCAACACTCGTCGGGAGCAGAGAAGTACGACCGAGGAGCACAAAAGAACTACCGGTAACTGTTGCACGGTCAACGCCGGAGGATCACAGGTTCTCACCTTTAGGAGCGACTCTGACGAAGAAATGGCTCTTGGCCCTCTCTTTAAAGAATCCATCTTGGGGAAAGAGGAAGAACCAGAGGCCTGCGAAAACATCCAGCTGCGCAATCGCACACTTCTAGAAAAGAATCTCGGATCCATGAGTAAAAAAGATAAAGGAAAAGAAAAATTCTCCGAGGATATCGCCCTGGATGACCAAGTCATGAAAGAGATGACTGCCAAGGACCCGCCCAAGAAGATTAAGGTGGACTACAACATCCTAGCACACCTGAGGAAGCTACCCTCTCAGCTCAACATTCTCGACGCCCTCTTATTATCAAAAGAAGTGAGAGATTCATAAATCAAGGTGCTGCAAGAGCCCGAGCAATTCCAAGCCTTCCTCGCCGAAGAAAGGATGAAGTATGAACTGGAAGAAGTGAACACAGCCGATGTTACGTTCGGTGATGAGGACCTTCTCCTTAGGACGTGCGACCACAACCGTCCCCTATATCTCTCTGGATACTGCCACGATATCAAGATAGGCAAAATCCTGGTTGATAATGGATCCTCCGTCAATCACCTTAATGTTCGGGTATTGAAGGAAATCTGCATGAGCGTTCAGCACCTCGCTCGTGATAAAATTACCATCTCCGGTTTCGATTCTCAGTCATCACGGACTCTCGGATCTGTGATACTAACATTACGCTTCGGACTACTCGTCATGGATATTAAGTTTCACGTCATTGACGCCAAGACCTGCTACAACGCCTTGCTCGGTCGTCCTTGGTTACACGAGTACAACATCATCCCTTCTACGCAACATCAGTGTATGAAGTATTTTAAGGATGGTCTCGAGTATACCGTAACAGGAGAGCTGAACCCATTCTCCGTGAACGAAGTCCGCAAGTATGAAGATGCAAAATACTTTTTGCCAGATTTCGAGGACACAGAGAGGTGTCGCAAACTGGAGAACAAAGACGCCGCCACCATTCCTGTTTTCGGGAGTGATACCGAAGAAGAAGAAAAGATAGTTTATGCTGGGCCGTCTCGACGCAACAACCCAGGACCGTCCGCCCCTATATTGATCTTCGGAAGCGACTCGGAAGATGAGGTTAATGCTGTGTTCTCCAATCGGCCGTCAATACAAGCATTCCCTGGTGATGATCAGAGTTTGCAAATTACCATGATTCCGCGGGAGCACTACAAAGACCTTGACGCACTTGAAGCTTACAATGTGCAAATCCTGCAGACATTTTACGTCCCTCCCAGGCGAAAAGGTGATAAGGCGATCCTATTCTACCGGTCCACGGAAACAAGAGCGGAGAAAGAAATCTGGCACGGCGCGGATTCTACACTTGACAGGCTCCAACCCATCCGTCTGCCCAGATATTACACGAAAGGACTAAAAAGGCTATTGAAGCGCCAAGGGGCACCCTTCAAACAGACTATTCGACAAGCTCGGTTCTACAACAGGATTTGGGATGTCCCTGGGACTCACCGCATGTTGCCCAATGGGAGAATAGAAACGCTTGGGCTTGGATATATGAAATCCGGGAAACGGGAACGAGTCCATGGTAGCTACGCCATATATAACTTCGATGAAGAAGAGAACGCGCTGTCAGAAAACGTCGACCCCATACCAAAACTAGATCCTGCAATCAAAATGCCGAGTCAGTCATTTGAAGAACGAATGGACAAGCTTATCAGGAAAGCGGGTCAAAAAGCTCGAGACGACCATAACCGCGAAATGGCCATCTACGAGAAAGCCAGGACGCAACGCCTTCTTCAACAGGCTGCGAAAGATGAAAATGCTCCTCCTTGCCAACCTGTTGCGCAAAAGACCCAACGCAAAGGCGGAAATAAGTCAAGGAGCAGAAAAGGCGTTCAACAGCAACAAAGCGGGACCAAGAAGCCACATGATCAGGAACCGAGCAAGCCGGGCTCGTCCCTTATGAAGAAAATGAGTCGAGCATACTCTTTTCCTCAGAACAAAACACGGAAAATACTTGATCTCGCTATGAGACATCAAATGATTACACTCCCGGAGTCTAAGCATCCCGAGCAAGCAAGCGAGGCCTCTCACCCAGATTATTGCTCTTATCACCGAGCAATAGGACATCCTCTCGAAGACTGCTTCACTTTCAAGAACTGGGTCGAAGATCAGTATCAGCTCGGCAGGTTCGCTCTATCTGACAGCTGGAGAGTAAATCTGCCACAGAAGCACGAGCCCAAGGCTGTGCACGTAGCAAATGTAGAACCAGATCAACATCAGTCTTGGAAGCGGGCTCGCACTTGTCATATGATAACGCTATCAAAAGAGGAACCCGAGGATATGGACGGCCTCCCCTGGTGCTTCGAAAACAACAATGATGAGGTGATATCAGAATTTTCACCAGCGCCGAAAGAGCTGGAGGATGGAATACATACCACTGAGATAACCTCAAGAAAATCGATTTGGGGACGGCAAACGACTCGCGACCGACATTCGTTAGTGAGCTGCTATCTGAAGAAAGCGTGGTTGTGCTAAAGGACGTGCTTATGCAGTATAGAGATTGCTTCGCATGGAACTATTCCGAAATGCCAGGATTGGATCCAGAGATTGCTGTGCATAAACTGGCCATATCCCCGGACGTTAAGCCAATCAAACAAGCATCAAGGAGAATGCGGCTTGAGCTTGAGATGAGCATTAACGCCGAGGTCAAGAAGATAATCGACTCTGGCTTCATCCAAGAGGTTCAGTACCCCGATTGGATTGCCAACATCGTCCTGGTGATGAAGAAAAATGGGACGGTGCGCATATGTGTAGACTTTCGGGATCTCAATAAAGCCTGCCCGAAGGACGATTTCCCAGTGCCAGTCACCGAGCTGATGATAGATAACACATCCACTCATGAAGTTTTCTCCTTCATGGATGGCTCATCAGGGTATAACCAGATAAAGATGCATCCTGAAGACCAGAAGCATACCGCTTTCCGGACCCCTTTGGGTATATTCTGCTACAAGGTGATGCCCTTCGGTCTAAAGAACACCGGTGCCACCTATCAAAGGGCCATGATGAAGATCTTCGATGACCTTATACATGAAATCGTCGAATGCTATATCGACGACCTCGTGGTTAAGAGCAAATCATACAAGGAACATCTCGAGCATCTGAAGATCGTATTTCAACGCCTTCGGCAATACAACTTGAAGATGAACCCTCTCAAATGCGCATTCGGAGTTTCTTCAGGAAAATTTCTAGGATTCATTGTCCAGCACCGAGGTATCGAGATAGATCCATCAAAAATCAAAGCAATCATGGAAATGCCCCCGCAAAGGACTCTCAAACAATTGCGGTCTCTCCAAGGGAAGCTCGCGTGATTTACAGCCAATCTCTCTGGCAAGTGTCGTCCTTATAGTCATCTGATGAAGAAGGGAACCCCGTTCGTCTGGGATCACAAATGCCAAGGCGCGCTAGACGAGATCAAGCAGTATCTATAGAACCCGCCAGTGCTGGCCGCTCCGGTCAAGGGAAAACCTCTCATTCTGTATACAACCGCCCTTGAAGGTTCCTTAGGCGCATTGTGGGCACAGGAGAACGACCAAGGGAAGGAGAGAGCGCTCTACTATCTGATTCGAGTTCTACTGGGGGCAGAAAGCAATTACTCCCCCATCGAAAAACACTGCCTGGCGTTGATCTTCGTGATAACAAAGCTCAGGCACTATTGGCCCATGATGATTCAGGGCTGCCTCGAATATGCGAAGCAATGCCATTCATGCCAAATTCATGGGGATTTCATCCATCAGCACCCAAATCCGTTACTCCCGACAGTGGCTAGCTAGCCGTTTAAAATGTGGGGGACTGACATAATCGGCCCCATCGAACCATCATCGTCCAGGAGACACCGTTTCATTTTGGCGACAACTGATTACTTCTCAAAATGGGCAGAAGCAGTACCGCTGAGGGAAGTGAAGACGGAAAATATCCTCCATTTCTTCAAGACGCGCGTCATTTATCGGTTTGGGACTCCGCGATGGATCATATCCGATAATGGGCCAGCCTACAGAAGCTATAAGATCAGCCGCTTTGCACAACAGTACAACATAGACTGGAGATACTTCTCAGTTTATAATCCCCGAGCTAACGGTCTAGCTGAGGCTTTCAACAAGACCCTGACAAAGATCGTGAAGAAGACGGTATCCCAAAATAAGAAGGACCGGCACAAGAGACTGCAAGAAGCTCTCTGGGCGTATCGAACTACGTTCAAGACGGCCACGAACACAATGCCGTACGCGTTGATATTTGGTACGGAAGCAGTACTCCCCCTCGAAATAGAATTACCCTCTCTACGAGTGGCAGTCCACTACGAGCTGACAGACGAAGAAAATGCTCACCTTCGGCTTGAGGAGCTTGATGCCCTTGATGAAACCCGGCTCATAGCGCAACAAAATCGGGAGGCTTATAAAGCAAAGATGACGCGTTCATATGAAAGATTGACTAGGCTGAGGACATTCCGCCAAGGCGAACTCGTGCTAGTGGTTAAAAGACCTATGATCCCCAATCGCGCCAAGCGGGGAAAATTCGAGCCGAACTATGAAGGCCGTATATTATAGACAAGGTCTACCAGGGTGGAGCCTATCTACTCATGGACATGCATGGCGAAAGACCTTTCCGGCTAATAAACGGTCGCTTCCTGAAGAAGTACTACGCTTGACGAGTCACGGCTTAGGTTAATGATAAATGACGACAACTATGTCTGCTCGCTATCTTCCTCCGCCCAAACTCTGTAAGTAGTAACCGGCTTACATAACAACGGACCGAGACGTCCTTAAACTAACAACGGACCGAGACGTCCTTAAACTAACGGCGGACCGAAACATCCTTAAACTAATGACGGACCACTATGTCCTAAAACTAGCTGTTGACCGAGATGTCGAGAAGCTACGGTAGATTGTGGCATCCCAGAGCCAATACAAAAAAAAGAAGAATAAAAATAAATAAATAAAAAACAAAAATGGTATGTCCATAAGCAAAATGGGCACGGATGAAAACCCGAAAGGGCTCCGTGAGTAAAAACAGCAGGGCTACCGGCGAGTGTTTGTGAAAACCCGAAAGGGCACAACCTCGTTAGAAAAAAAAGAGAAAAAAAGGAAAAAGAGAAGACGGCATGTCCATAAGCAAAATGGGCACGGATGAAAACCCGAAAGGGCTCCTTGAGTAAAAACAGCAGGGCTTCCGGTGAGTGTTTGTGAAAACCCGAAAGGGCGCAGCCTCGTTAAAAGACACTTACAGGGTCCTCTCGACCTTGTGAGGAGAAACCACCTGCGTGAGATCCTTACGACTCACAAGGGAGTAACACACTTAGGATTCCTCACGATTCCTAAGGAGAAATTACACTTGCGAGATCCTCACGACTCGTAAGGAGAACTCTCTTATGGGACCCTCACAGCTCATAGGATTTGAAAGTCTTAAGTTATAGAAACATGAACTTGTTCTTAAGCAACCCCCACAACCTTCGATACAGCCCTACAAGCGGCTCATACTGACCCTTGTATACAATCCATGGGCGCGATTAAACATTTCCCTAACCGAGTCCCATCCGTGACTGGGAATATGTTCGCACGGTGAACAACCCTTGTGAGTCCTCTCGACTTATAAGGAGAAAATCCTTTTGTAAGATCCTTACGACTTACAGGGGAACACGCACTTAGGAATCCTCACGATTCCCAAGGAGAAAACACACCTACGAGATCCTCACGACTTGCAGGAAGAAATACCTTTGTGAGACCCTTACGGCTCATGAAGTCAAAAGCCTTAGCCGACAGGACCCAAACCCTGTTTACTAAGCCACCTTTGTTCGACATCGACAGAGGCAAATGATGATTCGCTCCTGGCAATATCCCAGTTGTAGCGATGCTGATGCCTAAAACGGTATCAAATTCCGAGTCCTTTCATGGCAAATGATGATTCTCTCCTAGCAATATTCCAGTTGTAGCGATGCTGATGCTGAGATTGGCACCAGATTCCAAGTTCTACACTCACGATAAAAATCAGCGAGCTAAAAATGCATATGAAATAGCCGAAATGATGGGGCAACTTGCAATAAAAAGCAGCAAGTAAAAATGTATGCATGAAAAATAGCCGAAATGATTGGGCAACTCGCAATAAAAAGCAGCGAGTAAAAATAAAATAAATAGCCGAAATGATTGGGCACCGCAAAAAATAGCCGAAATGATGGGGCAATCGCGACCTTCGTGATATAAAAGCTGAAATGATAGAGCATCGCGGAAAAAGAAATAAAATAAAAATGAAATTTATGCCCTACAAGTGATGTTACATCAATCCCTGTATACAATTCAGGGATGCAAACAAAGAAGGAATCACACTCCTCCTCCCCAGGATTCATCAAAAGAAGAAGCCAAATGTCGAAGGGCCACAAATAGCCTAGAGATCATCTCAACATTCGTCTCGTCACAACGGACACAACATCGAGCAAAGCGGAACAGCGGCAACTCCCAGCTCCATGGCTCGGCGGTGTACAGATCACCGAGAGTCAAATCCCGACTCCGTGAAATGCGGATATAATCAACAAAATTCCTGGTCACGTGGAACGCAGATAACGTCACCCTTTGACCCCGTGGAAAATGCCCAGAGCGGAGCCTGGTCCTCGCCGAACACGGCAGTGAACCCGTGGGAAGCATCCAGAGCAAAATTCCTGGTCACGTGGAACGCGGATAATGTCACTCTTTGACCCCGTGGAAAATGTCCAGAGCGGAGCCTAGTCCTCGCCGAACATGGCAGTGAACCCGTGGGAAGCATCTAGAGCAAAATTCCTGGTCACGTAGAACGCGGATAACGTCACTCTTTGACCCCGTGGAAAACGCCCAGAGCAGAGCCTGGTCCTCGCCGAACACGGCAGTGAACCCGTGGGAAGCATCCAGAGAAAAATTCTTGGTCACGTGGAATGCGGATAACGTCACTCTTTGACCCCGTGGAAAACGCCCAGAGCGGAGCCTGGTCCTCACCGAACACGGCAGTGAACCCGTGGGAAGCATCCAGAGCAAAATTTCTGGTCATGTGGAACGCGGATAACGTCACTCTTTGACCCCGTGGAAAACGCCTAGAGCGGAGCCTGGTCCTCGCCGAACACGGCGGTGAACCCGTGGGAAGCATCCAAAGCAAAATTCCTGGTCACGTGGAACGCGGATAACGTCACCCTTTGACCCCGTGGAAAATGTCCAGAGCGGAGCCTAGTCCTCGCCGAACATGGCAGTGAACCCGTGGGAAGCATCTAGAGCAAAATTTCTGGTCACGTAGAACGTGGATAACGTAACTCTTTGACCCCGTGGAAAACGCCCAGAGCGGAGCCTGGTCCTCGCCGAACACGGCACTGAACCCGTGGGAAGCATCCAGTGCAAAATTCCTGGTCACGTGGAACACGGATAACGTCACTCTTTGACCCCATGGAAAACATCCAGAGCAAAGCCTAGTCCTCGCCGAACACGGTAGTGAACCCGTGGGAAGCGTCTAGAGCAAAATTCCTGGTCACGTGGAACGCGGATAACTTCACTCTTTGACCCCATGGAAAACGTCCAGAGCGGAGCCTAGTCCTCGCCAAACACGGCAGTGAACCCGTAGGAAGCATCTAGAGGAAAATTCCTGGTCACGTGGAACGCGGATAACGTCACTCTTTGACCCCGTGGAAAACGTCCAGAGCGGAGCCTGGTCCTCGCTGAACACGGCAGTAAACCCGTGGGAAGCATCCAGAGCAAAATTGCTGGTCATATGGAACGCGGATAACGTCACTCTTTGACCCAGCGGAAAACGTCCAGAGCGGAGCCTGGTCCTCGCAAAGCACGGCAGTGAACCCGTGTGAAGTATCCAGAGCAAACATTAGACTGTGGAGTCCTTAAAATCCACGGACTATGATGTCCTTAACTTCGACCGTAATGTCTTAAAACTAATGATCAACCATGATGATTCTAGACTGATTTTACCTTGGTTCAAGGGTACATCTCTTCACTCCTTTGATATTTGTCGTTGTAATTCCTCAACGTCTTCAAAGAGGTGACGGGTCCCAGTAACCACACATCGGACTGTGGAGTCCTTAAATCCACGGACTATAATGTCCTTAACCTTGACCGCAACGTCTTAAAACTAACGTTGGACTGTGGAATCCTTAAATCCACGGACTATGAAGTCCTTAACCTTGACCGTGATGTCTTAAAACTAACATCGGACTGTGGAGTCCTTAAAATCCACGGACTATGATGTCCTTAACCTTGACCGTGATGTCTTAAAACTAACATTGGACTGTGGAGTCCTTAAAATCCACGGACTATGATGTCCTTAACCTTAACCGTGATGTCTTAAAACTAACATTGGACTGTGGAGTCCTTAAATCCACGGACTATGATGTCCTTAATCTTGACCGTGATGTCTTAAAACTAACATCGGACTGTGGAGTCCTTACATCCACGGACTATGATGTCCTTAACCTTGACTGTGATGTCTTAAAACTAACATTGGACTGTGGAGTCCTTAACCCACGGACTATGATGTCCTTAACCTCGACCGCGATGTCTTTAAACTAAGGTACCGTGGAAAACATCCCAAAGCAACCCCTGACCCCATGAAATATGGATAAGGGCGACCGCACCCAGCACTTGCGGGTCCTCACGACCTGTAGGGAAGAAAACTCTCTTGTGAGATCCTTATGACTCCCAAGGGAAAACCCGCTTAAGAATCCTCACGATTCTTAAGGAGAACTTACACCTTTGGGATCCTCTCGACCTGTAGGGAGAAAAACTCTTTATGAGACCCTCACGGCTGATAAAGCTCAAAAGTCTTAGGAGGCAGATCTTAACCCTGAATCCTAAGCCGTCGCTGCCCTGCAAAGAGACCAAGATAAACTGTCCGCATAACACATTCAATTAAAAGGGACACACCCTTGAGAAGAAAAAAATACGTCTTTTATTCATCAACCCAAAATGGATACAAGGTACAATTCATGAAAGGACAAAAAATATATACTCTCATTCATGAGTATATACAAAAAATGGTACAAGTCTTCAGGCCGGTGGGCGATTTAGTAACTTCACTAGCTCATCCTTCTTTCGCTGGGTCACGGATTCGTGATTCAGTATCGCTAGAAGACGGACCTCCGCCTGAGCCTGCTGGGCCTGATACGAGGCAAGCCGGCCTTCGAGCTCTTTCTCGGTAGCCTTATGAGCCTCAACCCTTTCGCGAGTGAACACGACAGCTTTATCGAGGGCCACCACCTCTTTGATAGACTCTTAAAGTACTCGCCAGAGTCCATACGCTTTGTTGGCTATGGCTGTAAGGTTAGCCTGGAGCTCGTGCAGCGCCTTGGAGGCCATCTCCCTCTCCGAGAATTTGCGGTCGAGCCTCTTCTCGCACAACACCATGTTCGCCGCACACCGCTCTTTCAGCCCTCGCAAGCCCGCTTTCGCAGCCGCAGCCTTTGAAATGTGACATGCACGCCCAAGACCGTATAAACAAGCCTCCATTCGACGGCAATAGTCGATCTAAAGCACGCGCACATCACCTGGTATGGGAAGCAACAAGAAAAATTTTCGATGTATCTCCTATCGAGCATGCATTCGCAACTATATGAATATTCGAAAAGAAATGATACCCGAAGCTCTGATGTGTATGCAACATGATGATAATGTTCGCAGTTAAAGAAAGTTCTCATGGGAAGAATACGAAGCTCATTCATACAAGCAAGACACACATACGAGTACCCAACATACATGAAGATTCAGCATAAAGCATGCGAAAACTAATTATAAAAAGAGTACATTGATTTGAATATACTACGCTAGCGGGAAAAGGTCACCAAATAAAGGATCAGTAGCACAAGAGTTAACAAAACAAAGAACAAAATTCTCCATCTCTCTCTCTGCTTTCTCCAACACATCAAAGCGATGGTTCTCGCGAGGAGTCGCTCCCTACCGATTGGCGCCATGTTCGTCCGCAAAAGCAGACATAACAGCCCGCCGGACTCTTATTTGGCTCAACAGGTGAACTGAGCGATCTTTCAAAGCCTGAGTAATCAGGCACGCTTCGTGAAAACCCTCGAGTTTTTCTTCAGCCGTGTCAAGCATCACCAAGGTCATCTCCGCCGGGTGAGGAGGGATGTCGGCAAGCACGGCAGCGAGAATCATCCGGAGCCAGAGGGATCCCATCGAGAGGGGGGACCCCCTACGAATTGAGAGTTCATATGTCGCTGAGTCGCATTCGTCATCGGTAAGAAGGGGATCCACCAATCGTGCAGCAAAGCAAGGAATCATCTCCTCGATAGGCACTTCCCATGGCTGTCGACGAGAATGGGGGCGGTTACAGGCCATGGCACCCAGTTGTTTCCTCAAGATAAATCACACTAAATTGAGAATAAATTTCTCTGTGAAGAGAAAAAGAAGGCCATGGCCTCAGGTTATAAAGAGAGGCATTAAATGCTACGCATGGAGAATACTGCATGGTGGGACTATTTTCGAGGCCAAAAAAAAGGAAAGCATTGGAAATCAAGGAGATAGGACTATTTCCAAGGCTCATTTTCAGCATTAAATGCTGTACACAGAAAATATGGCATGAAAAATTAAACGGGCCCATAAAAAGGGCCCCACGTGTGGAGCACGTAAGCATCAAAGTGAAATAGTGCCTTACACGCTAAACACATCAGCAACAACAATAGCAAAAATGACAAAATCCCACAAAAAAGGCATGCAAACACAGAAGGGCACGATAAAACTTATCGTTCATACTTTAAAAGTTCATACAAAATAAAAAGAAGCGATTACAACGGAAAGACCTCAGACACAGGGCATGCATTGAGAAACTCAAACTTGACTTTGTCTAATATCTTCCAGGCGTTTCGAACCATCCTAGTATGTTTTCTCTCGCGATCACAAGCGTCGGGGTCCTCACGAATGTCCTCCACCCTCCGATAGGCAGCAAGTATGGCTGACTGCTGAAAGGCCTGGTGCAAGAGATCAATGAAAGTCATCTCGCCTTCTCTTCGAGATTAGGCTCATCAGATACACCGAATGTACCTTATCCTCGGCGATGTCCAATGCCTTGAGCGGTACGCCGGTGTAAAAGAGAGGGAGCGCCTCCCAGACCGCCAGCACGATAAGTCTCAGAAGAGAAGAGCGACGAGGGAGTAGCCGACCGTTGTACTCGTCGAAGCGGCTCATGATCTCAGCACACTGAGCGTTGGTGAACTCCTGGTTCTGACTCTGGCCCAGTGCACGAATATTCCCGTAAGAAATGATTTCGTCGAGATCATACATATGGGCATCCATAATACCTGAAATAAAGATCATGAGAATTTATTGTAAACTTTGTCTTCTCAGTTGTGAAAGAGAACTCAGGGCAAGGAAAACCCAAGAAGTCCCCTGGGAAGAACTTAGTTCCTCATAGCAATTAAATTCCTTTTTGAAAAATGGAATTAAATTCCCAGAAATTTTTTGTTCCAGAGCCAGAGCTCCTTGAGGATGGAATTAAATTCCTTGGAAGAGACAGACACCACCAATGATCCCTAAAGATCAGAGAAAGTTTAAAAGATCTAGTATTTGAAGATTAGATGGTTTTCTGTTAAGGAACTTAAAAATGGGTTCTTGTCAAAAGGGAAAACCCTTAGTATGGATTGGAAATCCAGTGAAGATTTCTGTGAAAGTTCTTCGTTCGTTCAAGAGCATTACCTGAAGAGATGGGTCTTTCTTCAACAGAGTTAAAACTCTGGAGAATTTGCAAGACAAAGAACTAAGCACTGAGGAACATGAATTAAATTCTCAAGAGAAAAGTTATCAAAGGAAGAAGATGAAGAGTGGAGGCACTTCTAAAGAGACCCTTCCATTTATAGGATGGGATGAAAAACGTTTCATCTACCCCACTCCCAAGACAGATCCAACGGTCACAGAAATGACAGCGTTGCACTCACGTGCTGACACGTGAGAACAACGCTGTGGGGGCATTTGTTCCCTGATTAAAAATCAGGAAAAAACTTCAGAAGAGACATCACGTGCTCACACGTGACCAATAGTCACGTGTTGGCACGTGATGGTTAAAGCAGCGGCACAAAACAGAGCACAGAAGAGGAGTCCATTCAGGGGGTCACGTGCTTACACGTGACCGGGGTCGCGTGCTTACACGTGACCGGGGTCGCGTGACCATACGTGACTGGCTTTAAAGGCCTTACTGTTCAACAGAATTAAATTCTAAAAAAAAAATCATTTAAATCTTTCCAAAATGGAGAAGAATTATAGAGAACCGCTGGATTAAGAATCCCAGGGTGATTAAACATCACCAATTTATGGATAAATCTTAGACAAGGAAAGATTTCCCCTAAATCTCACCGAAATAACAAAAGGAATATCTTTGGATTTAAAATCCAACGGTGAATAAAATTCACCTAATAATCTAAAGGCCCGGATTAATGATGAAAACAAATCAAATCTTTCAATGAAACATTTACTAAACAGATTGATTCTTTTCCTTCTTCTATAAATAAGAGCCAAGTGGAAGAATTGGATAGAGAATTTGGAGGATATAGAGCTTCGGAATCTTGAAAATTCAGAGAGAAAAGAGAGGAGAATTTAATTCTCCACAAAGAAAAACCTAAGTAAGAAAAGAAAGGGGATCAAAACTTCAATAAAAAGAGAATTTAATTCTCAAAAATCTAAGAGTTTAACTCTTTTGAAAAGAACTTAGTTCTTTCCCTGGTTGAAGATCTGCAAAGTGCACATCTCCCCATAAGTTGAGAATTTAATTCTCATAGGGTCGAGATCCTGCCATGCAGATCTAAAACCTAGGGGAAGAATTGAGTTTGGAGAATTTAATTCTCCCAAAGTTATAGGATTTAATTCCTCCAAGATAAAATTAGGGTTTAACCGTATGTGAGAATTCAATTCTCCAAAATTATAGGAATTTAATTCCTTCAAGATGAACAGAACTAGGGTTTAACCCAAATTGATAATTTAATTCTCTCAAGCTCGCAGGAATTAAATTCCTTTTAAAATGAAATTAGGGTTTCACCCTATCCCAGAACTTGATTCTTTACATATATGGGAATTTAATTCGCACAGAAAGAAATTAGGGTTTAACCCTACCTAAGAATATAATTCTTCCAAAATAGGAATTTAATTCCTCTAAAGTTATAGCTAGGGTTTAACCCTATGAAGAATTTAATTCTTAAAAAGATAAACAGATCTTCAAATAGGCAAAGAACCAGGGTCACGTGTCCCCACGTGACCCCTGCAAAGATCCACAAAAAAGAACTCAGAGGCAACGCCTCACGTGCTCCACGTGACCCCTGAAGCACAGAAAGAAAAAACAGAAGAAATAGAAGCTCTGGGCGCTCTCACGTGTTACCACGTGGCCCCTTGGCAAATCAGCACACAAATCCCCGTCACGTGTCAGCACGTGATGCTCCAAAAATCAAATATAAAAAGTATTCAACACTTTTTAAAGAGCAAAATAAGGGGAATCTGGGCGCTCTCACGTGTCCACACGTGACCCCTCTTCCTTTAGTGTTTGACACTAATTCGAGACCTTTGTTCCCAGTGTTTAACACTGATTTTTATTAGTGTTTAACACTAATTTGAAAACCCTATTTATAGTGTTTAACAGTGATTATTTTCTAGTGTTTGACACTAAATCGAAAACTATATTTCCAGTGTTTAACACTGATTGTTCTTTTAGTTTTTAACACTAGTTTGAGAATTCTGTCTCTAGTGTTTAACACTTTTGTTATTTAGTGTTCAACACTAATTTTAGCCAAATTGGCTAATCTTTCAGATGCAAAGCCTCCCTTTCAATTGAACCTCAAAATTGAATAACATCCAGAGCTATAACAGGAATGTTATCAAGCCCTTCAAAACTTTTGTGGACTGGAATCAGACAAATGTCAAACAGGCCAGACTTAATTGGACTTAGCCCAAATTGGCCATAAGTCCTCAATCCAGACTTAACTGAGCCAATGGGCTCACAATATAATTAATTGGTTTTGGTTCCAAATTGGGCTACAGATCATTTAATCTACCTTGGTTCAAGGGTACATCTCTTCACTCCTTTGATACCTGTCGTTGTAATTCCTCAACGTCTTCAAAGAGGCGACGGGTCCCAACAACCATACATTTCACGGACTGTGGGGTTCTTAAACTCATGGACTATGATGTCCTTAACCTTGACCAGAATGTCTTAAAACTAACAATGGACTGTGGGGTCCTTAAACTCATGGACTATGATGTCCTTAACCTTGACCGGGATGTCTTAAAACTAACAACGGACTATGACGTCCTTAACCTTGACCGTGATGTCTTAAAACTAACGCCGGACTGTGGAGTCCTTAAATTCACGGACTATGATGTCCTTAACCTTGACCGCAACGTCTTAAAACTAATATCGGACCGCAATGTCCTTAAACTACCTATCGACCGCAATGTCACTAAACTAAACAATAGAGCCCCCCAATTGTTCTCTTGTCAGATCTAAACGTTCTCGTTAAGTCGATCTTAGTCTAAAATTAGACTAACGTATTCTTAACGAACGTTTAAGTCGATCTTAGCCTCAAATAAGGCTAACGTATCCTTAAACACACATCCTCCAAACCCAAATCTAATAAAGATACGGATTCGGACTAGTCCACGTCCTACGGGCGACAACATAACTTAGTCTCCGTATACAATCCACGGGCAACCGAACACAAAACAAACACCCACGATACGAAGTGACCATATGGAGAAAGAGAAAGTTGTTACCGCGGTGCGGTTGCGTAATTAACTGCAGGGGCTTGCGCCTGTAGGGAAGAGCGTCCCCACAATCAAAAAACCGCTCAAGCGAGGGGGAATATGACGAAGTCTGCTACATCGGACGCATCCGTTTAAACCTCCGATACATGGTGTCATAAATCAACTTGGCATTTTCGGAGAGGTGGACGGATAGCACCAATTAGCATCGTCCCCGAATCTCAGGCAAGACGTCCGTGTCGCGCCGTCTTTCGGAGGGGAACAACAGGCAAATAGAAGATAAGAATACTAACCAAAAGACACAAGATATATGGAAAACTCTTGCGGGAAAAACCACGGGCGAAGAAACTTTATTAATTACCAAAATATGGAGGAGCAGTCTCACAAATCTCTCAAAACCCTAGCTCTCAAATTCTATCTCAAAAGCTATCAGTTCTAGGGTTACAAAATACTACAATATATATAGTATACAAAAGATCTGATCAAATAAAAAAATTCCCAATTATCTCGAAACTGAAAGATTCAGCCCGATCTACACTTTAGCCGGCTCAAGTTGATGATGAGCCGGCTCATACAAATAGAGAATAATCTTTGATTCCAGACTTATGAGACAGCTCAAGATTGTCTTGATCCGTCTTTTGCA
The DNA here is from genome assembly GCA_030015575.1 of Agapanthus africanus. Classification (NCBI taxonomy): domain Eukaryota; kingdom Viridiplantae; phylum Streptophyta; class Magnoliopsida; order Asparagales; family Amaryllidaceae; genus Agapanthus; species Agapanthus africanus. The sequence goes on from CM057351.1 coordinate 9,282,250, forward strand.
CATAGAGAGCGATGACGAATTCTAAACGTCTTTTGAGCCGGCTCAAGGTGATCTTGAACCATCACTTGCAACCAGAGAAGATGAGACGATATTGGATAACTTATGAGCCGGCTCAGGATTGTCCTGAGCCGTCTTAATTTCAATATCTTAAGTGATACGTTGAATCATGGAAAAGTTCAATAGGGATCAAGAATACGAGACATACTCAACATACATGAAGGAAATAGGGTAGCCTACTTCATTACACGCAGAACATGTGATGACCTATATTCTAGGTTCTATATTCTAGGTTGCTCAAGAACATGAAATATCATGTTGTGACTATGAAACTTTCATATTCATCTTATTCAATAGAGAGATCGCATCCTTTGTGGCCAAATATGGAACTTAGTTCGGATGCTAGTTGTTTCAATCATGCATACAACAAGCGTCCGATCAACCAAATTTGACCCTTGCCAAAAAATTATTCACATCCATCTAGTAACCCACTATTAACCTGTTAATACTGACAATTGAACCTTTTACCTAGATCTGCAAAGATACGTGTGTGTGTGTAGGCAGGCAAGTCATGAAAGCATGCAAAGACCATTCGAATAGCAAGCTAATACAAAGAAGCAAATGTCTTCGTTATCGTTGGCTCGAGGCTCATGATGGCACAATCAGATAGATTTTGCTCAACAGTCAATGCTTTAGACCGTCCGGTCTTGTCCAACGTATATTTTCCAAAGAAATAGTTTTGACGGAAAAAAAAATTTCAAATATAATTATGACATCGGATTGAATGATGAGAGGGAGAGTTGGATCTGGTATGGGCCAAATAAAACTTCAGAATCCACTAAGCTATATGATGTATTGTCTCTAGTGCTCCACACGTACATACTTTCTATTGTGTGGGATCTCATCATGCGCATAATGATTCATGCATTTCTTCTTTTAGGCTAGCTTTAATGTCGGGCCTAGGATACAAGTTTGTTAGAAAAATAAATATGATGCTTGATTCTATATAATTAGTATTAGTGGGAATTGAGTATGAATCTTGCATTCAAGAATCCCAAGATGGTGGGAGCTCGGGGGAATCATGCATTCATCATGCACCCCATGTTGGTTAATTTGGTTGCATCAAATTGTCGGATTGAGACCTCCACCACTCGGAGATTATTATTGGATTCCATATGGGCTAGCATGGCCCTATGCATGCCTAGCTCAACGGCCATTTCTAGCCAGTAGGATGCAATCATGCTACTCTCAATAATGACAGCAGCTCAGTTCGTATGACATCTTACCTCCTTATCAGAGTGCAGGGTTCGATCTCCAGAAGAGTAAATGGCCACAAATTAATGCTTTCGGAGCAAATTCGTGCTCCGCTTGGTGTGTGTGTCGTGTGCTTCTGTGTGTTGTGTGCTTGGATGTGTTGTGTGTGGATTAGGTTTACGTATTAGTTCAAAAAAAATGGCAATAACAAGGATATGTATTTGTTTTGGTTGCTCTCATCGTATCAAAACTTACAAGATTTACAAAATACGTTTTTATTTTCCATCAGTATTTATGACACAAAGGGATTAATTTGGATGTTTAAAAGAATTTTGATGCCCGTATAGGCTTAACATTTAAACATTTCATTGTATTATATATTAGGAAAATAGCGAAAATAATTATCGGCCTTAACTATAGAATTATATATTGATTCGCTAAACATTCATGATCCGAATCTCCTATTTGGAACTTATAGGAAGAATATATAGTAGTGTCTCATTAAATATATCAAAGAAAATAAGAAATGAATCGACAAAGAAGGAATAAGGTAATATGATGTTATAACCTAATTAGGAATCTTAGTTGCAAGTGAAAGATGAATCCAATTCATAATGCTGGGTATCTATTAAGTTTGCCTCGTATTCTCTATCCTTAGAATTTTCCTAATCGAATTCGGCATTTCACGAAGTTTTGCCCCAGTTTTAGATTCGCTTCCAGTAAGCGGACAGAAAGCTTCAGACGTCTGTCGACACTTTGTACTTTGGGCATATTCTTGGGCAGACGTCCGGAAAGTCTTCTTCAGACGTTTGGTCCCGCTCTGTGCTTTGGGCAGACGTCTGCCAAGCCTTCTTCAGACTTCTGTGCGCGTCTTAGGCCGGATATTTGAAATTCATACTTCTACTCTGATTTGTCTATACTATATATATTGTAGTTTGTAATCCTAATTGGGTTAACCCTTTTGAAATCTTAAGAGAGAGAAGTTTAGGGTTCTTTGTTAGGGATTTTGTAAGAATTGATCCACCATTGTAATCCTCCATATTTGTTCAATTAGTAAACCTTTTTTTTCGCCCGTGGTTTTTTCCTGTAAGGGTTTTCCATGTAAATTTTCTGTTTTTTGGTTTGTGCTTTATGTCTATCGCTTTTGATTATTTGGTTTTTCTCTTTATCGTTTGTTTATTGTTTCGTGATCGTATTTGCCGTTACAAACTGATATCCGAGCTATGTTGTGTTTGAGAGATTTGGTGTTTTGTTTGAACCGTTACATCTTCGATCTCACGATCTAAGTTTATGGTGGGTAACAACGCTAGTATCCTCTTCCTCATCTTCTTAAATTGTGATTTTGAAATGTTTTGGGTTCTTTTGATTCTGCATCATATCTCCAACGATTATGAAGTTCGATATTGAGAAGTTTGATGGGAATATGAGTTTTTGTCTATAACAAGTTCGTATGATTGCCATATTGACACAAAATAATTTGAAAAAGGAGATTCTTGGAAAAGATTCAAAGCCTTCCACTATGACAGCCGGAAGAAGCATGGGAGGAGTTGGATGAAAAATCTCTCACGGCTATCGTTGTGAAAAACGAAGTTTTGCAAGAAGTTTTGATAGAGAAAACAGCAGCTAGTTTATGGTTGAAGTTAGAGGAGTTGTATTTGAAAAAGTCTCTCATAAATTGAGTTCTTTTGAAGCAGCGTCTCTACACACTTCATATGTCAGAAAGCTCTCTTATCAAATCTTACATCGGTGAGTTTAATTCGATCAATACAAACCTGGGTAAGATCGATATTAAGATTGATGATGAATATCAAGCTCTTTTATTGTTATGTTCTTTACCACCCTCTTATTAGCACTTTCATGACAACATGGTTTATAGACAAGATACTATCTCGATCAAGAATGTTAAAGAAAATTTGATGAATAAAGAGAAGATTAATAAGGAGTTAATTACTAGCAAAGATGATGGTCAATCTTTAGGCTTATTTATTCGAGAGCGAGCGGAGAAGAGAGATCCAGAAGGCAGCAAGAAGAAGTCAAGGTCGAAATCCAAATATAAGAAGATGACCTGTAACTATTATAAGAAAAGGGGGCACTTCAAAATCGATTGTTTCAAATTACAGAACTAGTAAAAGTATAAAAACTATCAGAAAGAGTCTTCAGCTGAAGCTAGTATTGCGAAGGGAGAAGGAGATCTAGTTGTGGTTCTTGACAATATACATCAATCCAAAGAGGAATGGATTATGGATTCAGGTTGTTCCTACTATATGTGTACCAATAGAGATTTCTTCACCATCTATAAGTCTGCTGATAGTGAAGTGGTTTTGATAGGTAACAACAGTTCGTGACGAGCTATTGGTAAGGGGACGATTCAAATCAAGATATTTGACGGCGTTGTGAGAACATTAGCGGTGTTGGACCTAGGGCTTTCTACCGTATTTTACAAGCAAGCATGCATGACATTTTTAAAAAATAGAGAGCTCCAAATTGAAGAACATATGACCAATGCTAGAATATCAAACTAGAACACAAAACCTGGGAGTTTAGCATGGAAGGAAAGAACCATACAACCTTTGTAATATTTTCATATGCTCCATGTTGAGTTGGACTCTAACTAGACCCCTAGGAGACGTACAAGCTTGATGAAGACCTCCCTTACCGAAGATGGATCCACCCGAGGAAATCCGATACTAGCTTCATCTTCACCTTGAGCTCCATGCTTGTTGTGAAGAAACTTACCACTTGATGTTGCTAGGATTAAGTAATGAGGGATGCAGATCATGGTCACTAGCTAATTTAGTCTCTCCATCAATTTTCTTTTGTTGTTCTCTTTTTGATTTTTGGAGGAAGAAGAAGATAGAGGAAAAAATAAAGCTAGGAGATAATATATTAGATCTTGAGAATAAATCCTTGAACCTTTTCTAAAATGGTTAAGTTTCTTTTATTATAATAATAAAAGAATCTTAGCCATTCATTTTTATCTCCATGCCACATGCTCATCATCTTCTCTCTCCTCCACTTGTCACTCAAGAGAGAGTGCCCATGCTTGTGTTATTCCTTTGGAACAACATAGCTTAAAAGAGAACACTTAAAAGAAAATGGAAATACATAATATATTAATATATGTATATGTATATGTATGAACCATAATGTACACACACACAGACATATGTATTCAACCTATGTGTCAAAACATGAAAATGAGACATAAATAAATAATGAGTTTAACTACAAACATGTCAGCGACACTAGCTGTACGTAACAGAAGGTCGACAAGCAAGCCCGTCCAAACTCCTACTGAGCCTATAAGAGACAGTCTACGTACATTCCGATCTGTTCTTTAAGAGTATCTCATATCGAGTCTAGGGGAAATCAAACCACGAATAACGCGATAAGTAGTGTCGGTGTGAAGTCCATCGCCTACCGAGAAACTACTGATTTGCAATCAGTAATTCTCGTACATCTTGGCCAAGAATTTCTGGTGATGGCCACCCGTACACAACGCAACATCTACCCCCAATACCGGGAGAGACAAATCCCTGACGATCCGCTCACTGCCTCCATGTGGCTCGGGACTGTACCCAAAAACCTATTTGCACGACTCAGTAGAGCCGTAGTAGGATAGTAATCAAAGCAGAATGGGAACTCACACGAGACAAATGACGATCTCAGGTCGACAGACTAACCTGTACTCATGTAATCAGAGAACTACTATTTGACAATAAGTATAATACTATCTAGCATGTTCCTGACGAGTTCGTCCAGTGTAACTCATACCCTATGAGCATCTGTATACAATCTCTGGTGACTAACTAACACCAATGGCTATGAGACCGGCCATCGCCTCTCGTCGGGGTCAAAAAAACGTATAGACTAGTCTACCCTAGAATATCGATGCCCAGTCTCGATATTCCTATGACTAGGGACATTTAAGAATTTGGTTATAGACAACCCGGCCTCACTTGTATGATAGCCATCATAACCCTTATAGTCAAGCAAGAATCTTATTGGGCTCTATCAATATATAATAATGATCCTTAATACCACATAATGTATGTAAATGATGATAAAGTCAAAGCAGACATCATACTATCTTCTCAAGTAAGACTGTTCTACCTATATAGGTCCTCCCTCAATCATAATAATCGCCTGCCAGCAATTAAAATAATTTCCTTTAGGGCACTATAGCCAACAATCTCCCACTTGCAGTTAAAGCTAATTATTGCGGTATCGCATACCCACATCCCGTGTGCTACCGAATATCTAACTTCTCTACTAATCAGTTTTGCAAATCATGTTTTTGAAACATTCATGTTTGAGAAATAGCCTCAATGAGTGAATCCGCTCCTATGGTTCTATCTTTATCTCTCTATATCTCAACTTCGCGGAGAACAACTATCTTCCGAAAATGAGTGATACATGTCTTAGAACTTGTTTGGATATCTGATAGGACCTAGTTCATAACATGAACACCAAATCCTACAAACTTCTTAGACTGTATCTTCTACTGAATTTAATCAGTATCCTGCGCCATGTCTTTCTCAGTATTCGCTTGGACCCCTGTCCGACATACTGCCCCTCAAAAGAGGGTAAACTTATAACTCTGACAGCCAATTTGTCATCCTGGTCACTTTGGCACCCTGAAATGATAACCACCTCCTGAAGGAGGCTGTCGTTGCCATATACTAAGAACATACTCTTGTGTTCATAACCGCTTCCCATTATTTCTACAGGATTGGATTAATATCTGCTTACTGTATCTAGTGCAGAAGCAATATCTGGTTTGGTACTTGATATTTCATGATTGACTCAATTGCCTAAGTAAGTGATATGTCAATCATTCAAATCTCTCTCCTTATCAGTCTAGAAAATATCTCTTTAGAGAGGGTGACTCTATCACCTACGGGTACACCACCACGCCAAGAGTCGTCCATTTTAAAACAGTTTAGAAAAGTGTCAAAGTATCAGAATTGGGACACTTCCTAAATTTAGATCTAAAACCATAGATCTAGTCATTATAATATTTGATATTTTATCCAGATTCATTGTGAAGAAACATCTGTGACAACTATAGTTTAACCGATCGTAGTATAAGAACAACACTTCCTATTCAGAGTATGTCATCCAAAACTAGCACAGTACTCCCTACACATACTTCTTACCAGGTTTATTTGTTATTCTAATGAAGTCAAACACCATGACTATTACACCAAAAATAGATGATCCATCTCTGCTCTGCCTGCTTTAGTCTATAAATATACATAAGTATCTTGCCCACCACGCTTCCGCTACTCCCAATGACTACAACAATTATCTGGCAGAGTCATGTATACGTGCACTTCTAAATATTATTTAGAACGACGTTATAGTCATCCACTTTCCAGATCTCATAGTCAAGGACAGTATCAGTGGCAAGCTAAGGTCATCATCGAGATGATGCATACCTCCCTGTCACCGTCTACAAGGAAACCAAAGTACCTCTCGGATGGCTGAGATTACTCACTAAATCTGCGGAGTGGCTAAATGGATTGTCTAATCCAATTGAATTTTTAGATTCTACTAAATTTTCAGTATCTGTTTATGGTTCTGGAATTTCATCCAGTTCTACCATACTCCAACTAATGTTTTCTGAAAACAATTCATTTTACTAAAAAGGTGGCAAGTCAAGAACAATATAACTATTGATCCTGCAAATGGTAAAATGTTAACTCTCGTCAAAACCCGGGATAACCCATAAACTTCCATTACAGAAACGTTCCGTGAGTTTATCCGGATTCTGGTTTTAAGCATAAGCCAGACAACTCCAAATAGCTTAACATCGTTAAGGTATGAATCTATTTTTTTATTCAATATAGAAATAAAGGCACTAATTTAATTGGAATCAAATTCAAAAATTATGCAGCTATTTCCAATGCATATTAACTAAATGGAAGAAGGCCATGCAGCAAGTAACCTGAGAGAGAAGTAAGTTCTTAAATATATTATTTACGACGGAATACCTAGCATAAATATCTACATCTTCGATCATCTCGAAGAATCCTGATAATTCCAATGTATGGTTCTCTACTTTATTCTTGTACCTATGAGCTTCTCAAAAATTCGGACATTATATTTCGACATAAATGTGTGTCTAAAACCAGAGAAGTCATAAGTAAATGGAATATAGTACAAGTATCAACCCCTTGTCCTTAAGGACATCGGACAACATGCTGTAAGTAGATGCTCATGCTCATGTCACTAACTTGCGATCAAGACGGAATAGAAAACAAAAATTTCTACAAAGAGAGCACGAACTTCTACAAGCTAGAATCGAAACCAAACGCTAAACTAATGAACTAGAAAATTTTAAGTACTCGGATAGAGGTTTAGCTACTTTTGTAGTCGTGTTCTTCGTCTTATTTCCTTCTTCTTACGCTCCTAGGGTCTTCGGGATTGAGCTTGGAAGCCGGCCTTTGTTTTCGAAGAAGATCCACCTGAGAGAACCCAAGAATAGGCTATATCTTCACACTAGTAAATCAAGTGAACTAATGAACTAGACTTGCTAAGAATGGTTCGCTAGAAGATGTAATAGTCTAATCTCTAATTTATTTTCTCTCTTTCTCTTTTCTATCTCAACTAAAGAAATCTCAAGATGAGAAGAAGAAGATGATGATGATGAACTTGAGAATGACAACTAGAGAGAAATCCAATCTCATCCTCATCCTCATCCTCATCCATCTCTTTTCTTTTGTTGTGTGAATGAGTGGGTTGTGTGACTCACCATGGTGAGTCACAAGCCTACACCATTCCACAACAATCAAGAAGAGATTAGAAGAGAAGAGAGACAACCATTTCTTTATATATATATACATATGTATTTGTACATATATAAATATATATAAATACACTAATACAAGTATATGCTATAAATATATACACCCGTATTCGTATCAAAATACGAATACCGTATTCGTATAAAAGATAAAAATACCTGTATTTGTATTAAGACACAAATACACGTATTTATACAAATAACCGTATTCATATAAATACCGATTTTTTCAAAATACGAATACGAAAAGAGAGATACTAAAAAAGAGATAAATAATACTAGTTCACATTAAATCCAAATGTGATAACCTGGCTATCTTTCAAACTCTGCTAGTATTAACAAACCGTCCGATTAAAGGTACATATAGTAAAACATATATTTAATCGAACCCAGGTACATATCAAAATACATACACTGCATCGATTCGCCTAACCTGGGAAAACCTTTGTATGGGACTCTAAAAACTCGACAATACGCTGGCAGTGGGTTTAACCACAAGCATATCAGCTGCACTAGTTGTACGTAATGGCTGCCCAGATATTGACCGAAAAGAAGACCGACAAGCAAACTTGTCCGTATCCCTACTAAGCCTGAAAGTGACAATCTTAGTACAGTCCGATTTCTTCGTCTGAGAGTATTGCATACTGGGTCAAGGAGGTGAAAAACTTTAGACCCTTAATAACCCAATATGTCGTGTCGATGTGGCCTAAAACCATCCCGAAAAACTACTGATCTCACAATCAGTAAATCTCAACTCCCATGGCCAAGGTCTTAAGGCGATGACCAATCGAACACAGCGCGACATCAACTCCTAATACCGGGAGAGACGAATCCCTTCTATCGCTCACTGCCCCCAAGTGTTTCGGAACTGTACCCAACTAAAACTTGTTTGCACGACTCTTTAAAGCCGTGATAGTATAGTAATCTAAGTACAGTGGAAACACACTCGAGATGAATGATGATGTCAGGTCTAAAGACTAACATGTTTCTATGTCACCAGAGAACTACTATCTGACGATAGGTATAATACCATCTAGAAGTTTTCGGCGAGTCTATCTAGTGTAACTCATAACCTAATGAGTATTTGTATACTATCTTTGGTGCCGAACACCAATGGCTGTGGGATAGACCATCTTCCCTCACGGGAATAAGAAACGTATACACCAATCTACTCCGGAATATCGATACCCTATCTTGAACTCTAATGACCAGGGACAATTTAAGGATGTGCTTATAGACTACCTAAACCCCATGAGTATGATCGCTATCACAACTCTAGTAGTCAAGCAAAGATCATACGGGCTTTACCAACATGTAATCGTGATGCATAATATAAAAATAGAACATATACACATGTTGAGGTAAGGAAAACCAGATAGCATACTATCATATTCAGCAAGATTCTCCTGTACACATATATCCCAAGTATCCATATGTAATATACAATCTTATACTATACAATAATGGAATCTAGGGCATATACATCCAACAAACTCCCACTTATACTAAGACCATGTATTGGCATATTGAAGACCAACCATCTCCAATAGCCGCTCCAACTGAGTCTAAGGAAGTGCCTTCGTGAGTGGGTCCGCCGTGTTGTCCTTTGTGTCTACTCTCCTGAACTCGATCTCCCGGCGATCAATAATCTCCCTGATCAGGTGATGCCGCCTTAAAATATGTCTAGATTTCTGATAGGACCGTGGTTGCTTCGCTAAAGCTATAGCCCCATTGTTGTCACAATAAAAAGGTATTACATCAACAATAAACGGAACCACCTCAAGTTCAAGAATGAACTTCCTCATCCAGACAGCCTCTTTTGCGATATCGCTGGCAGCAATGTATTTAGCCTCCATCGTCGAGTCTACTACGGTGTCCTATTTGGAACTCTTCCAATAGACCGTCCCTCCATTAAGGGTAAACACATAACCCGATACAAACTTACTATCATCATTGTCGCTTTAGAAGCTTGAATCGGTAAAAGTCTCCATCTGGAGATACCCATTACTGTACACTAAGAATATATCCTTAGTCCTTCTCAGGTACTTCAAATGTTCTTCACAGCTGTCTAATACTTCTCCCCTGGGTTGGACTGATACTGGCTTACTATGCTAAGAGTGTAAGCTACATTTGTTCTGATACATAATATCGCATACATTATAGATCCTACTGCAAAAGCGTAGGGTATAATGCTCATGCGAACCATCTCCTCATTTGTCTTAGGAGACATCTCTTTGGAGAGGGTGATTCCATGAAAAGTCGACAGATTACTGCACTTGGAATTTTCTATACTTTATCTCTTTAGTATGGTATCAATGTACCTGGACTGTGAAAGTCCCAACAATCACTTAGATCTACCACGACAGATCTTGATCTCCAGAATGTATGAGGCATCACCCAGGTCCTTCATGGAGAACTTCTGAGACAAGAACAGTTTGATCGACTGTAGCATAGGAATATCATTTCCTATCAGGAGAATGTCATCGACGTACAAAATGAGAAATACCACAGTTTTCTCGACAATCTTCTTATATATACAAGATTCATCTATGTTTTTGATGAAATCAAATTCCTTGACTGTTTCATCAAAGCAGATATTCCATCCTCGCGATGTCTGCTTTAATCCATAAATGGATTTAAGCAACTTGCACACCTTCCCGCTGCTCCCACTATCTACAAAACCTTCTGGCTAATCCATATAGACACACTCTTCTAAAGCGCTGTTTAGAAAAGCTATCTTTACGTCTATCTGCCAGATCTCATAACCATGGAAGGCAGCAATGGCAAATAGGATCCGAATGGATTTGAGCATAGCCATTGGAGAAAAGGTTTCGTCATAGTCCACACCTGGTCTTTGACGAAAACCTTTTTCAAAAAGTCTAGCCTTATAGGTTTCCACCTGTCCATCTATACCAATCTTCTTCTTGAAGATCCATTTGCAATCGATGGGTTTTCCCCCAGGCAGTGCAATGTCCAAAGTCCAAACTTTGTTGGTGTACATGGAATCCATTTCGGATCGCATAGTATTCAGCCATTTCACAGTGTCCCTACTGGCAATGGCTTGGTCAAAATTTGTAGGATCATCATCTTCCAAAATACAATCCTCTCGATCCCCTTCTACGAGAAAACTATAGTATCTCTCGGCTGATGAAAAATCCTACTAGATCTGCGGAGTGGCTGAGGTTCATCAAGGATTATTGAATCTTGAGGTTCAACTAAATCTTCATTTTGAGTTTGTGTTTCTTGAACTTCATCCAGTTCTACCACGCTCCCATTGGTTTCTTTTGCAAGAAACTCCTTAGCATTCCGAGAAACAACTATCTTATATTCCTCTGTGTAGTAGAATATATATCCATTTGTTTGCCTAGGATATCCCACAAACTTACATAGAACCGATCGTGCCTGCAGTTTATCCGGATTTCGTGTTTTAAAATAAGTCGGATAACCCCATATCTTAACTCGCTTAAGATATAACTTCTTACCGCTCCATATTTCATATAGAGTCTTAGACATGGATTTGGATGGAACCTGATTCAATAGGTATGCCACTATTTCCAACGCATATCCCCAGAAAGAAATAGATAACTCAACACTACTCATCAAGGAGCGAACCATATCCAATAAGGTATGGTTCCTCCGCTCCGATACACTGTTATGCCGTGGTGTATACGGAGGAGTAAGTTGAGAGAGAATACCATTCTCTTTTAGGTAATGAAGAAATTCCGTGTTTAAGTACTCCCCTCCTCTATTAGATCGGAGGATCTTGATATTTTTGCCTGTCTGGTTCTCTACTTCATTTCTGTATTATTTGAATTTCTCAAAATCTTCAGATTTGTGTTTCATAAGATACACATATCCGAACCTAGAGAGGTCGTCAGTAAATGTGATAAAGTAGGAGAACCCATCCCTTGCATATATAGATATCGGACCACACACATCACTGTCTATGAGTCTCAGGAGCTCTGTAGCGCTTTCTCCATGTCCGATGAACGGAGATTTGGTCATCTTACTTTTGAGACAAGATTGGTAAGTTTATAAGATGTAAATTCGAAAGGATCCAAATATTCATCCTTATACAACATAGCTAATTTTTTCTCGTTGATATGACCCAGTCGAAAAAGCCATAAGTAGGTTTTATTCATATCTGAACTCTTCCTCTTGCATGGGTTTTATACATTAAGAACCATGTTTTGATTTAGAACATAGATACCATTACACAGTGTAGCTTTTGCAACCAATACCTTATCAAGGTAAATGTTCAAGATATTTCTATCTAGAACAAAGTTATATCCATCTTTATTAAGTAAAGAAACTGATATGATACTACAAAGTATGGAAGATATATAGTAGCAATTGTTCAAAATTATAGTATTGTCCTTTGGCAATACCAGGTGATATTCACCGACGGATGCAGTATCAACTTGTGCTCTGTTCCCTACTCCGAGGGACATATCACCAGGTGAAACCATCCTACTTTTTCTCAGTCCCTGTAATAAATTACTGTAGGGTTGCTAGGCACACGCACAAGGGTCTACGAGGTATCAACCATACCCGATTTAAAATTTAGTTGTGCCAAACAACCCAAAGCCGGATCTTTAAACTAGAGATTAGGCGAAAACAAGCATGTTAAACACTTTAACACTAAGTGAGAGGGATTACAACCTTTGTAGATCCGGTCCTTCACTTCTTAAGCTCCGTGTTGAGATCCCTTCGCTGCGATCATCGTGCATCCGGACTCTCGAGAGGCTCCACGAAGAGAATGATGCAAGCTTGCTTCCGATCTATGATAACAAAGATGATCTACCTTGAAGTTTCATTAACACAAGCTCTCACTCACTAAATGAAGTGAACACCCTCATCTAAATGGCAAGGATAGATGAGGATGATGAAGTAGGATTTTTGCTCTCATTTGTTTTCTTATTCTCACTCATTTTTCATCACAAAATCAAAGCAAGAAAGCTTTTCATGAAGAACTCAAGCAAGAAGAAGATGAATAATCAATTAAATCCTTTTGTGATGAATAATGAAAAGATTGTCATGATGAATAATGCAACCATGGTTGACTTAACCTTTGTAGAGATTTAACTAGGGCTAGGGTTTGGGTTGGGTTAAGAATGAGTCATAACAAAATATCTTAACTCAAAACAAAAAGAAACTTTCTAGAAGGTTCATGAATGAACTAACCCAAATCAAACCCTAATCTTGTTTAATCTCCACTAAACATGTTGCATTAGTAATCATATCATGTTACAATATTATATATCACATATATGATATTTATTGTAACAAAATAAAATAATACAATTAACATATATCGCATATATATCAATGTATTACCCGAGTGAAAAAAGAATCTTTTAGTGAGCTAATATTAGTTAATGTAATTTAATATATCAAATATATAATTATACATTAAATTATCGAATCAACACTTGATCCGACAATCCGGCTATATCGTATATAACCGACTAATATCTCATTTACCGATTCATCGAATCAACACTTGATCCGATGACCCGGCTGATATCAAATATCGCGAGAATAGAATACGGTATCTCATATCGCATTATTCTCGGTCCCGCACATATCACATATGTGCTCCTACTCCGTTTTGCCTGAGTCAAGAAATCTCTGTGTAGGACTCTAAAGAATCGTCAATACACCGGCAGTAGGTGATGATCATATCAAACACCCACATGCTGCAAGCGGTCAGCTAAACGTAACAGCCACCCAGGTATTAAGCGATCAAAAGATCAACAAGCAAGCCTGTACATTCTCCTGCGAATCCAATCAGTAACACTCCCGTACAGTCCGGTCTCGTCGTCTGATATGTCGCATATCTCGCCTAGGGGTGGTAAACGTCAGACCCCAGTAGCTCGATAAGTCGTGTCGATATGAGGTCTATAACAGTTCGAGAAACTACTGATAACACTTACCAGTAAATCTCAGCAACCCTGTCCAGAGATTTCCAGTTATAGCCAATCGAACACAGCGCAACATCAATTCCCTATACCGGGAGAGACGAATCCCCTTCTATCGCTCATTGCCTCCATGTGATTCGGGACTGTACCTAAAAGCCATGTTTTTGCACGCCCTCTTAGACGTGGTATGATAGAAATCAAAGCACAGTGGGAATCACACAAGACTCTATGACGATCTTGGGTCAACAGACTACTCTGTACCAGTGTCACCGGAGAACTGCCATCTGACGTGAGGTATAATACCATCTGGGAGTTCTCGGCGAGTCCGTCCATTGTACCCAGTCTCCACTGAGCACCCGTACACCATCCTTGATGTTAAACACCGATGTATATGGGACCATCCATCGCCCATCATATGGGTCAAGATGCGTATACGCTAGTCTACTCTGGTGTATCGATGCCCTGTCTCGATACACCCTCGACTAAGAACAGTTATAGGACATACTCGTCGACTACCGTGGTCCCACTAGTATGATCTCATCATAGTCCCAGTAGTCGAGTACATATCCTAAGGGATTTGTCAACATGTAAAATAGAGACAATCAGAGTATATGTTAAGATAAAGTACAACCAGATAGTATACTAACATGTCGAGCAAGAAAGTCCTCCCTATATATGTCCAAGAATCCACTACAATATACATCGTATGTACAGTAATGGCCTCTAGGGCATACATATAACTAACAATCTCCCACTTGCACTAGGGCCATCTGTTGTGGTATCACATACCCAACAATTAGCTGTGGTTGAAGTATCTCATACTCAACCATCCCATAAAAGTCTCTACTGGGAAAAAAGCCTTTGTGAGTGGATCCGCGCTGTTGTCCTCTGTGTCTACTCTCCTAACCTCGATCTCTCTAGAGATCAACCATCTCCATGATTAGGTGATACTGCTTAAGAATCATATCTGGATTTCTGATGGGATGGGGGTTCCTTGGTATAAGCCACAACTCCATTGTCACACAATGGTAGGAACGAAGTTCATCTCATGAACTTATATCTATCCAGACTGCCTCTTTAGTAGCATCCTTGGTAACGATATATCTTGCCTTTAATCGTCTAGTTTGTCACGGTATCTAGCTTGGAACTCTTCCAACATACCGTCCCTCCACTGAGGGTAAGACAATGCCTGTGACTGACATTCAGTCGTCCTTATCATCCTGGAACCATTCCAGTGATTCTCCCCAGGATCGATTGATACCAACTCACTACAACTAGTGAGTATCCTAACATCCAATTAGATCTATCTCATAGATCCAAAACCCAGGATTTAGGAGGTATCATTTTGATCCTATATGGAGAATCCTTGTGATAAGCGGAGATTAACCGAGCGTAGCATAGGAAACTCCTTCCCTATCAAGAGTATGTCATCCACGTACTCTACGAGGATAACCACCATACTCCCTACTACCGTTTTGTATATACAAGATTCATCTACCATTTTGATGAAGTCAAACTCTTTGACTACCACATCAAAACAGACGTTCCAACTCCGCGATGCATGCTTTATCACATAAAACATCTTGCAAATGTTTCCGCTGCTCCCACTGTCTACGAAGTCCTCTGGCTGTGTACTTATAGACGCTCTCTTCTAAAACATCATTTAGAAAAGCAGTCATGACACCCAACCACCAGATATCGTAGTCATGGTATGTAGCCATGGCAAGTAGGATCTGGATGGACTTAAGCATAGCTTTGAAAGTCTCAACTTTTCCATGTACACCAAGTAATCTTCTCAAGATATACTTGCTCCTGATGGGGATTTAACCCTTCAGATAAAGCAACCAAAGTCCATACTTTGTTGGTGTATAAGGATTCCATCTCAGATCGCTAAGCATCCAACCATTCTTACAGAGTCCCACTCCTGATGGCCAGCTCGAAAACAGTTGGGTCATCATCTCATGATGCAATCCTCACTCCCACTGTCATAGAGAAACCGAAGTATCTCTCAGGTGGGTGAGGAACCCTACTAGATCGGCGGAGAGGCTGAGGTTCGTTAGAAACTATTGAATCCTTTAGTTCTACCAAATCATCAGCTGCAGTTTTGTATAGCAGTAACTCTTTCCAGTTCTACCTCATGACCACTAATTTCTTCACAAGAAATTCCCTTTCACAAAGGTGGCATGCTGAGAAACAAAACATCTTTTGTTCCTCGGTTAGGTAGAAGATATTCCCTTACAAATACTTGGGATATCCAACAAACTTCGACAGAACTGAATTTGCCTCGAGCTTGTCCGGATTATGCTTTTAGACATAGGCTGGACAACCCCAAATCTTAACAAACTTAAGATATGGGCTCTTCCCATTCCATATCACATATGAAGTGGTAGGCAACTGATTTGATTGGAACCCTATTCAATAGGTATGCAGCTTCTCAAGTGCATAACTCCCAAAAGGAAATAGGAAACTCAGTAGTATTCATCATAGAGCACACCATATCACATAGGGTGATATTGCTCCACCTCGATATACCATCGTGCTATGGTGTATACGGAGGAGTAATGCTGAGAGAGAATCTCATTCTCTTTTAGAATAGTCCAGGAATTCCGTGCTCAAGTATTCTCCTCCTTGATCTCATCAAAGGACACAATACTTATACCCGTTTTTGGTTCTCTACTTCTAACTTATATTCATTGAATTTCTTAAAAGTTCCAGACTTGTGTTTCAACAGGAACATATGTCTGGATCTTGAAAGATAATCAGTGAATCTAATGAAGTACAAAGAACCGGTCTTAGCATGTGTAGACAGGGGACCTTTATACATCAGCATGTATCAATCCCAAGAGTTCACTAACTCTTTCTCTTTTTCTAATAAACGGAGCTGTGGTCATCTTATCTCTGTGACATGACCGGAAAGTTTCACAAGATGTAAATTCAAACTAATTTCAATATGCATCTATATGTAACTTTAGCTAGTCGGGTCGCATTGATATGACCTAGTCTACAATGCCTTAAGAAGGATTCGTTCATTTCTGAACTCTTCCTCTTGTGTGTGTTCTGTACATTAAGAACTGTGGTTTGATTTAGAACGTCTATACTTTTAGATAACGTGCCTGAACCGATCAACACTTGATATAGGAAATGTTCAAAACATTATCCAATCTATACAAAATTATATCCTTCTTTACTAATAAAGAGACTGATATGATGTTGTATATCAGGTTCGGTATCTAATAACATTCGTTCAGAATCAATGTATTCTGATAATACAAGGTGATAACTACCAACAGACTTGGCTGCAACACTTGCACCGTTTCTATCTCATGAAATTTATCACCCGTTCTCAGTTCTCTACCTATCTATAGCCCATGTAACAAATTACATTTACGGGATCCTGATCCGGTATCAAATACCCAGGACGTAAAGGATATTGAGAAACAGTTCTGTGTAATGAACACACCCGAAGAAGATGCATCAACATGCACTTTCTTCGTTTGGGCGGCACGGGAATACTGGTAATCCCCAATTTCCTGCTCTATCTTATAACAATTATAAGTTGGAGCGGGACCAACATTCCTTAGCGCAGTATAACAAGCGGGTTCGGTCAATATATCCGTATTATTATCTTGATTAAGGTGTGACATAGTCGTAACCAGGAGACAGAGAGAAGAAAACACTCAGCGTGCGCTTTTACAAGATTAGATTGGTTATCAATTTATCTAATCAGGATGTCTCCCACTGTTTTAGTCAAATCTTCCTTCAAACCCTAAAAGGAAAGACTAGCCGGGATTAATTACACCCTATAAGTTCGCCAATCTTTCAGCCAGGTCAGTGCCGGTACTTTGAGGGAGGTTCCCCGTGCTTTCGCACGGACCTAATTAAAATAAACATCGTTTTCCCAGGGGCGTAACCCCGTTAACATCTTTCTAGACACCTACTTGATCGGCTAATTGTAATGTGTAAAACTCTCCCAAGAGTAACTCTTACTCGCAGCGGGTATCGGGATCCAACTATCTCATAGAAGGTATAAAATCTCATTGCAAATTTCAACACTTGAAATTCTTAATAATATTTTACCCCTAGCGTCCTATGACCTTGACGAATACCAAACCATCCAAAGTCCGCTAGTCAAGTTCAACCCGTACATTTCCTGATTGAATTAAACCCACCCGCACGACCCTTGATGAATGCCAAACAACGCCGCACGAATACCCTAATCCAATCGCATCGTATGCTAGCAGATAAGCACTAGTTAGCTACAGTACACTACGCCTTGACGAATGCCAAACTACCGCAGCACGAATACTAAGTAGTACTTATCTGAAATGACGGAGGGCTACGACAGGTTTTTAAGAAATCCCTTTGCGTAATGAACTTGATATCGTTGTAGAATCGAGTGATTTTAAATGGAGTGTTTTTTAGGCTTTTCTAGTTTTGCTAAAGAGGTCACTCCCGGTGAAGGGATCGTTGACTCTTTCCTCATCGAATAAGGTGCAGGATATTTCACAAATACCACTATGCAAAGCAAGAACTATAGAAACAATCAAAAGACAGACCGAGTTTGTAGTATCTGCTAGTTTCACTAAAGAGGTCACTCCCGGTAAAGGGATCTCGGCTCTTTCCTTATCGAATAAGGTGATGGATGTTCTACAAGGAACATCGCTATGCAAAGCAAGAACTAGAGCTACCTGTTTTTGAGACAAGTTTCTACAATATCTTTTGGTTTCTTTTAGTTTCATTAATCTCATTAATGAAGTCCCATTTTATTATGCTTCACAAGCATCAGATATGAAACGAAATCAACAATATATAATATATATCTCACATATACAATATAAACATTCGTCTCAAGCAGTAATATGATCTCATCATAGAACATTGTAGCAGAAGAACATATATGAAATATTGGATATACTAGGATGTCCGTATTTGTAATACGAGCCTGTATAAAACACGGATTCCACGGTCGTGATGAATAGCCAAACCCACATCCCTAGACCCCTACGAGAGTGGCAGGTAACCCTGCCAGTTCTAGAGTTAGGAGACCCTGTCTCGACTCCTCGAGATGGTCTCCCACTGTAGAACCTGGTTACTTGTGCTCCCCTCCTTGGGTCTACCTAATGCGAAAAAGTAAATAATATACAATGGTGACATCATCCTCAGTCCGGAAGTGCCCCAATAAAAGAATATTACATACAAATGAATTTTACATGAATGAAAAAGAAAAACTCTCATCTCACATAAAACCCCCGGCTATTCAGAACGCGACGATCCAATATAACATATCACAGCAACACATAATATCTCATATCATTAACGTAAGCAAGTATGCATATCCTGATTGTCGTTGATGTATAACAACGAAGCCGGCAATACACCACATACTACGCTTACGGTCACAGAAAAGAAAGTGTAAACTACAACAGTTGGAATCCGCAACCTCCTTAGACATCGCATGCCTAACCAAATGAATTCCTTAGATATCGCTTCCCTAACAATTATAAACCCCGCATTTTAGTCTCATTATCGAAAACTCTTTTCAATATCAAGTCGGGCAATTCAACAAAATTCTCGACATCCTGATCGAATGCTCGTCGCAAACTTTAGTAGACGGCCGCACCCCCGATGTCATCGACGAAGTGCATTGAGGAGGAACACCGCTGCCGCAAGCACCCGAACGGATGCTTTTGGTGACGGGGTTCTCCTACAGTCACTTGGTCGGGGCTATGGGGCGTGGCTGTCTATTAAGTTTACCCAGCGAGTATCCGCATACGCTACGTGATTGCGATGGACTTTTGATCACATCAAAATTCCGTGGCAACCGATCAATTGAGACTGAACTGCTAGATTTATAACATTCAAATTAGTTATCTTATAACCACTTGTGGATTCCAAATATTGTATCGCATTCCAGATAAATAGACAATATTAAACTTTCCGATCGAATAATCAAACACCCAAGTTTTCCCAAATAGTTCTCAACACTTGAAATTAGTTTAAAAACATCCATCACATGCCACAGTACTAATGGTCCAGCCCTAGAAGGGTCAAGCCAACGCCTCACATGTGGCACGCCGTACTGCCCCAAATCCTAAGGTTCAAAGGCAGTTCAAACGGTCACATAATCGAGTTAAGGTTTGTTGTCTTCTAGAGGGTCTACCGCGTTACTTGCACGACTTAGAACGTTCCTAAACTACGGAAAAATCCAACACATGGAAATTTTCCGGCAGGGGAAAAAATGAGTTATTGATATCTGTTCGAACTTTTTAACACGTTCTAAAAATTACCCGGACAAACTAAACGAAGTTAAATTATCCGATCGAATCAAAGAGTCCCCAATACAATCCAGAAAACTCAACACTTGAGTAAGAATTAAAAATTCCCAGAAGAAACAGGAAACACCTACGGACGTTACTGTAGAAAAAGGAGTCCCTGATCTTTACATACGGCCGCGGAACCGCCGCTAAAAGCAGGGTATGGCCGCGGTTCCGCGGCGCTACAGTGGAGTTAGGGAGTCGTATTCTACAGTTATCCTTAGATTTTCCTGCTCTATTTTCTGAGCATTTTTAATTCATAAAAAATCATATTTTTGAAAAATATCCAGAGAAGGGTATATATCGGGGTTTTCGGGTTCGATCGGACTTTAAATTTCGCCTAGACTTCACCTAAAGCTCTAGCTTGGCTATGATACCACTGTAGGGTTGCTAGGCACACGCACAAGGGTCTACGAGGCATCAACCATGCCCGATTTAAAATTTATCCATGCCAAACAACCCAAAGCCGGATCTTTAAACTAGAGATTAGGCGAAAACAAGCATGTTAAACACTTTAACACTAAGTGAGAGCGATTACAACCTTTGTAGATCCGGTCCTTCACTTCTTAAGCTCCGTGTTGAGGTCCCTTCGCTGCGATCATCGTACATCCGGACTCTTGAGAGGCTCCACGAAGAGAATGATGCAAGCTTGCTTCCGATCTTCGATAACAAAGATGATCTACCTTGAAGTTTCATTAACACAAGCTCTCACTCACTAAATGAAGTGAACACCCTCATCTAAATGGCAAGGATAGATGAGGATGATGAAGTGGGATTTTTGCTCTCATTTGTTTTCTTATTCTCACTCATTTTTCATCACAAAATCAAAGCAAGAAAGCTTTTCATGAAGAACTCAAGCAAGAAGAAGATGAATAATCAATTAAATCCTTTTGTGATGAATAATGAAAAAATTGTCATGATGAATAATGCAACCATGGTTGACTTAACCTTTGTAGAGATTTAACTAGGGCTAGGGTTTGGGTTGGGCTAAGAATGAGTCATAACAAAATATCTTAACTCAAAACAAAAAGAAACCTTCTAGAAAGTTCATGAATGAACTAACCCAAATCAAACCCTAATCTTGTTTAATCTCCACTAACATGTTGCATTAGTAATCATTTCATGTTACAATATTATATATCACATATATAATATTTATTGTAACAAAATAAAATAATACAATTAACATATATCGCATATATATCAATGTATTACCCGAGTGAGAAAAAGAATATTTTAGTGAGCTAATATTAGTTAATATAATTTAATATATCAAATATATAATTATACATTAGATTATCGAATCAACACTTGATCCGACAATCCGGCTATATCGCATATAACCGACTAATATCTCATTTACCGATTCATCGAATCAATACTTGATCCGATGACCCGGCTGATATCAAATATCGCGAGAATAGAATACAGTATCTCATATCGCATTATCCTCGGTCCCGCACATATCATATATGTGCTCCTACTCCGTTTTGCCTGAGTCAAGAAAGCTCTGTGTAGGACTATAAAGAATCGTCAATATGCCGGCAGTAGGTGATGATCATATCAAACACCCACAAGCTGCAAGCGGTCAGCTAAACGTAACAGCCACCCAGGTATTGAGCGATCAGAAGATCAACAAGCAAGCCTGTACATTCTCCTGCGAATCCAATCAGTAACACTCTCATACAGTCCGGTCTCGTCGTCTGATATGTCGCATATCTCGCATAGGGGTGGTAAACGTCAGACCCCAGTAGCTCGATAAGTCGTGTCGATATGAGGTCTATAATAGTTCGAGAAACTACTGATAACACTTACCAGTAAATCTCAGCAACCCTGGCACGGATTTCCAGTTATAGCCAATCGAACACAGCGCAACATCAACTCCCTATACCGGGAGAGACGAATCCCCTCCTATCGCTCATTACCTCCATGTGATTCGGGACTGTACCCAAAAGCCACCTTTTTGCATGCCCTCTTGGACGTGGTATGATGGAAATCAAAGCACAGTAGGAATCACACAAGACTCTATGACGATCTCGGGTCAACAGACTACCCTGTACCAGTGTCACCGGAGAACTGCCATCTGACGTGAGGTATAATACCATCTGGGAGTTCTCGGCGAGTCCGTCCAGTGTACCCAGTCTCCACTGAGCACCCGTACACCATCCTTGATGTCAAACACCGATGGATATGTGATCATCCATCGCCCATCATATGGGTCAAGATGCGTATACGCTAGTCTACTCTGGTGTATCGATGCCCTGTCTCGATACACCCTCAACTAGGAACAGTTATAGGATGTACTCATCGACTACCATGGCCTCACTGGTATGATCTCATCATAGTCCCAGTAGTCGAGTACATATCCTAAGAGCTTTATCAACATGTAACATAGAGACAATCAGAGTATATATTAAGATAAAGTACAACCAGATAGCATACTATCATGTCGAGTAAGAAAGTCCTCCCTATATATGTCCAAGCATCCACTTCAATATACATCGTATGTACAGTAATGGCCTCTAGGGCATACATATAACTAACAATTACAGATATGAGATCTTGATCCGTTAGGTATTACCCAGGAGGTAGGACTGACCGAAAAACAGTTATCAATTACAAAGACACCTAAAAGAGATGCAATAGTATACTTCTTCTTCACCGGTATTATCAAGGAATTCATGCAATCCTTTTTCACTTGCTCATGCTCATGACATCTGTCGCAACTCAGAGCCGAATCGACATTCCCCAGCCCTGAATAAGAATTCGGATCGGTCAAGTCATACATTTTATTATCTTGAAAAAGGCGTGGCATGGTAGCTGCAATTAGGAGAGAGAAAAGAAACACTCAGCGTATACTCTTGCAAATTTAGATTGGTTATAAGTTTATCTAAACAGGATGGCTCCCACTGTTTCCTCATATTCTCTTTCAAACCCTAAAAGGAGAACTAGTCGGGATCATGTACGCTCCATAAGTTCGCCAACCGTTCAGCCAAGAAAATGTTGGTACTCCGAGAGAGGCTCCCTGTGCTTTCGCACGGTCATAATTAAAAAACCTCATTCCACAGAGGCATAACTACGTTAACGCCTTTCAAACACCTAATGGGTTAGCTAGTTGTGAAGTGAAAATCTTCTAAGAGTAATCATACTCATCAGTAGGATCGGGTCCCAACTATCATTGTGTGATAATCTAGATGGAAGCCACTCTAGTCACCACACTTCAGAATGTATGCAACACTAGCAAGTTTCATATATGTTTGAAACTCCCAATGTGGTTTTTACCCCTAAGACTTTAGTGACCTTGACACGGTTAACAAATCAAAAAGTCCTAATCAAGTTTAACCCGTTATTATCTTGATTGCATTAAACCCACCAGCATAACCCTTGACACAGTCAGCAAGGTTATAAGACTGTCCTAACTAATCACTTTACATGCTATAAACAAACACCACTTAGCTACCGTTCACTACGCCTTGATACAATCAACAAACGCAGTACGGATACTAAGTACTACTCGAAAGAAATGTCGGACGGCTACTGCTGGTTTTTGGCAAAAAACCTTTGACGTAATGAACTTGATATCGTTGAAGGAAGCTAGTGATTTTGAAATAAGTGGTTCAAGCTCAATTTTGAAAACTTTTGGTTTTTTGAAAAAACGGGTAGTTTTGAAAAGAACCGAGTGTTTTTTGAAATTTGATTCCAACAACATCTTTTTCTTTTAGGTTTATTTTCTTGCATCAATACGAATTAATGTGGTCCTATCAATTAACCCTATCATTGTAGAAGAAACAAAAAAAGAATATAC
The DNA here is from genome assembly GCA_030015575.1 of Agapanthus africanus. Classification (NCBI taxonomy): domain Eukaryota; kingdom Viridiplantae; phylum Streptophyta; class Magnoliopsida; order Asparagales; family Amaryllidaceae; genus Agapanthus; species Agapanthus africanus. The sequence continues at coordinate 9,306,349 of CM057351.1, forward strand.
GTTTATTCCATCCGCATTCGCCACAGGGTCCCGGGTCTTCACCCTAAGGTTACTTAACTTTTGGCAGGGTGGGGACAGGATTAGCGCGAATACAAAACATAAACAACGTTTATTATATACAATATATATATATATAGCCATTCATCCCAAGCAATGATAAAACAACACAGATCACAGGCAGTTAATAAACATCACAGGCATGCGATAAACAAGATGGAATTAGCGGATAAATTAGGAGCCCGGTGTTTCGTTTAACCCGTAAACGAAAACCAATGTTCCCCGATCGTATGGATTGTTCGAACATCACCTGTACCAAATACCCAATGCGATAAGCTACCCGTCGATTCTAGAAGTGAGGCAATCATCACTCAATAAAATGAGTAGGCCACCCGGCACTTCAAGGAAGCCGGTGAGCACTCCATCTTGGGTCTATCCTATAACCTACAAGTGCGGCGAATAACCCACAATTTTAGAGTGAGACGGCTCGAACTCGCCATTGCAAAACGGCCACCTAGCACACTCTAAAATCCGGCTATTCATGCATTTCTCCGTGGGTAATCCTAATACATAAATGAATGAACATACAATGGTAATATCGATCTCAACCCGGTCATATCCCAGAAAAAATATACAACAAGCTGTGACGACGGCCGCAATCCGGCCGCTCACCCGGAATATAAAATATACATCCATTGCTATGATGAGAAGCTATTCACATCTATTCCATCACTAAACATTAACCACCACGGCGGAAGCAAGTGTTTGCAACCCCGTCTAATCGACCTATAGCAATTAGACGAAGTATACAAACACAAAAATGAATACAAAGCCATTAAACGATGCAAAAGTTTCGAGTTTTGAACTTTCCGTGTTGCCCGAATACAAAGATAACACTAAGTGAAATCTGGGCAAAAAAGAAGATTACCAAAAATACCCATTTTCAAAGACCAAGACACACCACAAACACGAACCGGTTTGAATCAAGTCTGGCCGCAATTTATAGCCAGAAACAATAAATCTGCGGCCAAGTTTTCTTCAAATGATTTCGTGTTTGTACAGTGTGATATACTTGCCCCTATCATGATTCTGCAATACGCAAAATAATTTTTCGAGCCCAATTTTTTTTCCAGAAACATGAAGAATTGGTTTTGAAAATACAGAAATTTATCGGTTCGAAACTTAAAATATTGTCTAAACTAGTTCTAGTGTTTGGGTGACTCTGATGCCATGTAAGTAGATACTCGTGCTCATGTCACTAACTTGCGACCAAGGCGGAATGGACAAAAAAAATTTCTACAAAGGAAGCATGAACTTCTACGAGCTAGAATCGAAACCAAATGCTAAACTAGTGAACTAGAGAAGGTTCACTATTCGGATAGAGGTTTAACTACCTTTGTAGTCGTGTCCTTCTTCTTTCTTTCTTCTTACACTTCTAGTGTCATCGGGATCGAGCTTGGAAGCTGACCTTTGTTATCGAAGAAGATCCATCCGAGGGAACCCAAGAATAGGCTATATCTTCATACTAGTAAATCAAGTGAAGAAACTAGTGAACTAGACTTGCTAAGAATGGTTCACTAGAAGATATAATTGTCTAATCTCTAATTTTTTCTCTCTTTTTCTTTCTATCTCAACTAAAGCAATCTTAAGATGAGAAGAAGAAGAAGATGATGATGAACTTGAGAATGACAAATAGGGAAAAATCCAACCTTATCCTCATCCATCTCTTTTCTTTTTATCTTTTCTTTTGTTGTGTGAATGAGTGGTTGTGACTCACCATGGTGAGTCATAAGCCTAAACCATTCCACAACAATTAAGAAGAAATTAGAAGAGAAGAGAGATAGCCATCTCTTTGTACACATATACATATGTATATGTACATATATAAATATATATACAAATACACTAATACAAGTATATACTACAAATATATACACCCGTATTCGTATCAAAATACAAAAACCCATATTCGTATAAAAGATACAAACATCCGTATTTGTATTAAGACATAAATACACGTATTTATACAAATACCTGTATTCGTATAAATACTGTATTTTTTCAAAATACGAATACGAAAAGAGAGAGATTAAAAAAGAGATAAATAATACTAGCTTACATTAAATCCAAATATGATAAGTTGGCTATCTTTCAAACCCTGCTAGTATTAACAAACTGTCCGATTAAAAGTACGTGTAGTAAAACTCGTATTTAATCGAACCCAGGTACGTATCAAAATATGTACACTGCATCGATTCTCTTAACCTGGGAAAACCTCTGTGTGGGACTCTAAAGATTCGACAATACGCTGGCAGTGGGGTTAACCATAAGCACGTCAGGGCACTAGCTGTATGTAACGGCTGCCCAAGTATTGATCGAAAGGAAGGCCGACAAGCAAACTTGTCTGTACCCTTACTGAGCCTGAAAGTGACAATCTTAGTACAGTCCGGTCTCTTCTTCTGAGAGTATCATATACTGGGTCTAGGGGTGGAAAAATTCAGACCCCTAATAACCTAATAAGTCGTGTCAATGTGGCCCAAAACTATCCCGAGAAACTACTGATCTCACAATCAGTAAATATCAACTGCCTTGGCCAAGATCTTTTGGTGATGACCAATCGAACACAACGCGACATCAACTCCTAATACCAGAAGAGACGAATCCCTTTTATCGCTCACTGCCCCTAAGTGTTTCGGGACTGTACCCAACCAAAACATGTTTGCACGACTCTTTAAAGCTGTGGTAGGGTAGTAATCTATGTACAGTAGGAACACACTCGAGATGAATGACGATGTTAGGTCTAAAGACAAACCTGTTCCTATCAGAGAACTACTATCTGATGATAGGTATAATACCATTTAGAAGTTCTCGGTGAGTCCATCCAGTGTAACTCATAACCTAATGAGCACCTGTATACTATCTTTGGTGCCGAACACCAATAGCTGAGGGATAGGCCACCTTCCCTCAAGGGAATAAGAAACGTATACGCCAGTCTACTCCGGAGTATCAATGTCCTATCTCGAACTCCAACGACCAGGGACAATTTAAGGATGTGCTTATAGACTACCTAGACCCCATGAGTATGATCGCCATCACAATTATAGTAGTCAAGCAAAGATCCTACGGGCTTTACCGACATGTAATCGTCATACGTACTATAAAAATAGAACATATACACATTTTGAGATAAAGGCAAACAAGATAGCATACTATCATATTGAGCAAGATTGTCATGTACACATATATCCCAAGCATCCATATGTAATATACAATCCTGTACTATATAATAATGGCCTCTAAGGCATATTCATCCAACACATATAATACTTTGTATAAGTCCTATGGGTTTAATAACTCAAACCCTCTGTGTCGTAGCTTGAAAACTGTATTATGGTTAAGAAGAATTACACTGTTATTGAATACACCTTACCTAATCTTCAACTGATAAAAGTAAATGTTATGAACATAATTTCAAAAAGTTATATCTCATTTTATAAAATAAACATACAGATATATTAGTTTGAAATTGATGCATAACAACGGATATTCAAAACCAAATATTTGTCGTTAGGCAAAACCCAGGCGATTTCCTCAAAAATTACCAATTACAAAGAATTCTGATATTGAGGATCTAATTACCCAATTCCCAATATTCTATTCACACTCAGCATCTGTAACGCCATACAGATATGAGAATCAAGTCCGGTAAATATATACTCTGGAGTCAGAATCTAATTAGGAAAACAGTTTTCAATTAACACCAGTAAAACTGAAATATGAAAATATTTTAAGGGATGGCCGAGTATTCCTAGTAATATCTCTTCTAATACCAAACTCAAAACATTAGTTGCAATTTCCATTGCCCTTACTCCAATCCCTTTATATGTCTTTACTTCTTACCTTATGAACACCATACTTAAGCTAATTGGTTTTCTTCTTTCTCTACCTTTCGAAACCTATCTAAGGTTTGGAAGAAGACTATCCAATAAGCATAATAGGTGTACTCTCTTAATTCAATGAGCTCTCTCAACCTGAGAGAAGGTAAAGGGAAAAAACAACTGAATAATCCTATTCAATTTTCTCAGAACCGAAATCCATCCTCGAACTAAAATAAATTTCTATGAGTTCGTATGTAACTATACGAGATGGTTATATCCATTTATATGGATCTTCGTAGTGATACGGAATGTTCTGGGAAAATGCAAAGGGGAAGTACGAGCGACAGGGGATATTTGGGACTTTGTAGTGAATCTAGACGATCCAAAACCGGATGGTAAAAAGGTTCATTTTAACTTGGTTTTGAGTTTTAGTTTAAGGCGGGTCAAGGTCGCTGCCAAAGAGATAAAAGAAATACTTGGCATGCACTCTAATAAAATTAGATCGGTTAATAACTTTATCTAATCATGATTGCTCACATCGTTTCCCCAAATTCTCTTTCAAACCCTAAAAGGAGAACTAGTCAGGATAACCCGAGGAGTAATGACTACTTATCAGTAAGAATCGGGACCCAACTATCTTCGCGTGATAATTTTGATGGAAATCGACCAAAATCTCCACACTCCAGAAGGTATGCGCATATTTGGCAAGTTTCTCTTATATTTGAAACTCCCGATATAGTTTTTATCCCAAGTGACTTCATGTCCTTGATAAAGACCAACATGCCATAAGTCGCTAGTCAAGTTCAACCTGTCATCATCCATGATTGATTACCTGCACAAGACCTTAATAGAGACCAAAATGTCTGTGTGACTGTCCTAGATAATGGCATATCCATGCAACAGAACACTACGCCTTGACAGAGACCAACGTACGTAATACGGATACTAAGCACTACTAAACTGAAATGACGGAGAGCTATGGCTAGTTTTTGGCGAAAAAGCTTTAACGTAATGAACTTGATATTGTTGAAGGAACCGTATCGATTTGCAGATATATAGTAATGCAAACCTTTTCTAAAGAGATTACTCCGAGTGAAGGGATCTAAACTCTTTCCTCATGGAATAAGGTGCAGGATATTCGTAACCGAATACCACGATGCAAAGCAAAAGAATCAACTATAATGAAGTTATTACAGTGACGCAAACTTTTGCCCAAGAGATTACTCTCCGTGAAGGGATCTAAGCTCCGGCCTCGTCGAATAATGTGCAAGATATTCATGACCGAATACCGCTGTGCAAAGCAAAAGACTACGACAATGGATTTTACAAAATAAGGTTCCGACAACATCATTATAGGTTTGTTTTACTTACATTAAACATATAGTGTTGTCTCATCAATATATCATCACATAGAAGAGACGAAAATAATCACGCACATATATACCATCTGCATTCGCCACAGGGTCCCGGGTCTTCACCGTAAAGTTACTTAATTTATGGCAGGGCGGGGACAAGACTAGCGTGGACGCAAAACATATATAGCGTCTAATACATATAATATATATAACAACATTCGTCTCATGCATGATAATATAGCAAACACAGAATCACAGCAGAAGCAAAAACAATATGGAAATGAGGACAAACTATGAAAAGTACATTTCAATAGAGCAAAATACGAAATGCAATAATTCCCGGTCGTGTGGATAGCCTATAGTATCAGATCCTAGACCCCTATGAGTGAGGCAAGCCACCTGCTAATCTCATAAGCGAGTCAGCCCCAATCATCGATGCGAGTGGGCCACCCAACACTTCCAAAATCCGGTGACTTGGGTACCCCTCCACGGGTCATCCTATATCCCCTACGAAAGCGGCGAATAGCCCGCTAATTTTAGATTAAAACACCCCGGTCTTAATGCCATGAGATGGTGGCATGTTGCCTACTGGAACCCGACTACGCCAGCAATCCATCGTGAGGCAATCATGGTTCATGTAATGAATACCTAAATATACAACGGTGACTACGTCCGTAACCAGGACACGCCCCAAAAAATAATATACAAGCCGTTATGAAAGTAGTCCACATATTGGACGCTCGACACGCAATATGAATATACACAACATCAAAGAGAATTACATCTAATACTACATACACCGGGCCATCCATCATGACAATCCAACACAACCATAATCAACATAGCATCATCCATCACAGAACATGCAAACTTGAGAGTATCAATTCCATAATTTCGTTTAATTAATACATATAGAAATTAGATGACGTTTTACCAAATGTTATGATACATACAACCATCATAAAGCCTATGACATTCGAATAATGCACACAAATAGCCAACACTTCAATTTTCCAAAACATCGAAAATCAAGTGTGCTAAAAAAAACGAGAAAATTCCATGCTAACACCCACTCCGGGAGCCCGGAATGAGTTCAAAACAAGCAAAAACTTCACGAAGGGCCCCGGCATAAAATTAACAATGAATCGGAGGGCTCCTATGGGTTACCCATCCCTTAGGCCACCCTAAGGTGGACAAAAGAGGCAGGTAGACCCGAGCCTGCCCTATGGGCAGGGCTTAGGTCCCCACCCCTCCAAGGCCACCTTAGGGTGGTCTCCGGGGGGTGATCCTTCCTTAGGTTCCCCCCGAAGTATCCCCGGAGTCTCCGCGCACCTCCCCGTGGCTTCTCGGTCCAAACTGAGAGCCTACAGAGAGTCAAAACATCAAAATAGCATGCAATTCCTCACTATTTTAGAACAGTTTTTGCAGAGCAAAAATCGGCCGGATTCGGGAGTCGTAACTATCTGGTTTGAGCTTCTAATTAGGCTCTAGTACCAAGTTGTTGGACCTAGGGCTCTCTACCGTATTTTACAAGTAAGCATGCATGACATTTTCAAAAAGAAGAGAGCTCCAAGTCAAAGAATATAAGACCAATGCCAGAATATCAAACTAGAACACGAAACCTAGGAGTTTAGCATGTAAGAAAAGAACCATACAACTTTTGTAGTATCTTCATATGCTCCATGTTGGGTTGGAATCTAGCTAGGCCCTTAGGAGATGAGAACAAGCTTAATGAAGACCTCCCTTACCGAAAATGGATCCACCCGAGGAAACACAACACTAGCTTCATCTTCACCTTGAGCTTCATGCTTGTAGTGAAGAAACTAACCGCTTGATGATGCTAGGATTAAGTAGTGAGGGATGTGGATCATGGTCACTAGGTAATTTAGTCTCTCCATCAATTTTCTTTTGTTTCTCTTTTTTATTTTTGTAGGAAGAAGAAGAGAGGAAAACATAAAGCTAGGAGTTAATGTGTTAGGTCTTGAGAATAAATCCTTAACCCTTTTCTAAAATGGTTAAGCTTCTTTTATCATAATAATAAAAAAATCCTAGCCATTCCTTTTCATCTGCATGCCATATGTTCACCCTTTTCTCTCCCCTCCACTTGTCACTCAAGAGAGAGTGCCCATGCTTGTGTTATTCCTATGGAACAACATAGCTTAAAAGAGAACACTTGAAAGAAAAAGGAAATACATAATATATTAATATATGTATATGTATATGTATGAAACATAATGCGCACGCGGGCGCGCGCACATATTCATCCTATGTGTCAAAACACGAAAATGAGACATAAATAAATAGTGACATAATACTAACATGCATGCATGTATGTATGTATGCATATTCAATACTTGATTTAATATCCGTATTTCCACAAGACCGGCTAGTATTATCAAACATCTGATTACCACTAGTGTATCCTATACACATATTTTAATCGGACTCCAGTACGTATCTAATACGTACATCTACATCATATTGCTAGAACCGGAAAAACCTCTGTGTGGGATTCTAAAGACTCAGCAATACGCTGACAGTGAATTTAATCATAAGCACTTCAGCGGAACTAGCTGTACGTAACGGCTACCCAAGTATTGAGTGAAAAGAATGTCGACAAGCAAACCCGTCCAAACCCTTACTAAGCCTATAACGGACAATCTCCATACAGTCCGGTTTGTTCATCTAAGAGTATCGTATATCGGGTCTAGGGGTAGATAAAGTCATACCGCTAATAACGCGATAATTCGTGTCGGTGTGAAGCCCATCTCCCATCGAGAAACTACTGATCTGCAATCAGTGATTCTTATACACCTTGGCCAAGGATTTCTGGTGATGGCTACCCATGCACAGCACGATATCTATCCCCAATACCGGGAGAGACGAATCTCCAATGATCCTCTCACTGTCTCCATAGGGTTCAGGACTGTACCAAACTAAAATCTGTTTGCATGACTCAGTAGAGCCGTGGTAGGGTAGTAATCAAAGTACAGTGGGAACTCACACAAGGCAAATGACAATCTCAGGTCGACAGACTGACCTGTACTCATGTCACCAGAGAACTGCTATATGATAATAGGTATAATACCATCTAGCATGTTCCCAGCGAGTCCGTCCAGTCTAACTCATAACTCAATAAGCACCTGTATACAATCTTTGGTGACTAACTAACACCAATGGCTATGAGACCGGCCATCGTCCCTTGTCGGGATCAAGAAATTTATACACTAGTCTACTCTAGAATATCGATGCCCAGTCTCGATATTTCTACAACCAGGGACATTTAAGAATTTGCTTATAGATTACCCGGCCTCACTTATATGACCGCCATCATAACCATGGTAATCAAGCAAGAATCTTATGGACTCTATCAACATGTAATAGTGATCCGTAATACCACATAATGCATGTACATGATGATAAAGTCAAACCAGATAGCATATTATCATCTCGAATAAGATTTTTCTACCTGTATAGGTCATCCCTTAATCATCATAATCACCTGCCTGCAATTAAAATAATTACCTTGAGGGCACTATAGATAACAAGCAGAAGTTAGGAATGTACCTGACTTGAAGAAGAATCTTATCTCATTGGGTACACTCGACGTTAAGGGTTATAAGTTCTCCGCTGAAGGTGGAGTTTTGGAAGTAACAAAATGTGCTCTCGTCATTATGAAAGGGTTGAAAATTGAGTTCTTATGTGTGCTGCAGGGTTCGACAACTACCGGGTCGGCGGCAGTTTCATCATTTAAATCTATGTCAGATTCAGATGTTACCAGATTATGGCACATGAGGCTCGGGCATATGAGTGAGAGAAGTATGGCCGAGTTATCGAAGCAGGGTCTACTATGTGGTCAAAGTACATCAAAAATGGAATTTTGTGAGTATTGCGCTTTTGGGAAGCAGAAACGAGATAGTTTTAGTTTGGCGTTGCACAAAACAAAAAGGTATTTTTGACTATATCTATTCGGATCTTTGAAGACCCACTCAAGTTGCTTCCAAAGGAAGCGGTGCAAAATATCTGCTTACTTTCATCGACGATTTTTCGAGTAAGATTTGGGTCTACTTATTAAAGCATAAGAGCGATGTGTTTCTTACATTCAAGTAATGAAAGACATTGATTGAGAAGCAAATAGACAAGCAGATCAAGAGACTAAGGACGGAAAGCGGATTAGAATTTTATGGTGGAGATTTCAATGAATTCTGCAAAAATAAAGGTATTGTTCGTCATCATACCATTTTCCACACATCGCAGTAAAACGAAGTCGCGGATCACATGAATTGGACTTTTTTGGAGAAAACTCGGTGCATGTTATCGAATGCAGGGCTCGACAAAGGAGTTTTGTGAAGAGGCAGTGAATAGGGCATGCTGTGTGGTGAATCGATGATTGATGTGTGAAAAGTGTTTTAGTAAAGTAGTAACCGCAATCAATAATGGTGCCGCGTGTAGCTAGCCGAGATGAGTACGGATCGTCCGCAGGGATGCGTGGAACTTTTAATCTTACTTTAGACGAATTGATTAGAATAAAAGAAGAAAGGAAAATGGATTCTAGAACTATGATAAACACGAATGTAGAATTTATAGTTTTAAGATCTAGTTTAAATACGGATATATATTTTGTAAGGAAAAGGCTTGTAGGGTTCGTTAGGATTTAGTAGTCATGGATGACTGATAAAGATGACTCGTTTTATTTTTTGATAGATTTAAAACTAGATTGATAGTGGTGAATGAGGATTAGGATTCTTGGAAGAAATTAGGGTTTCCCCACTATTGACCCTTGTCCCTTCATTGATCTCTATTCATGTCTAACCCTTAATAAAACAATTGTCAATCTGATCTCAAATCACGGTCAAGACTATCAATAAATTGATAGCGCTCGATTAGGGTGTTAACGATTCTTTTGCTAAAGTTTATAAACTTCATAAGATGTAAAAGAAGTTAAAATATTTTCTCATCCATTGTTCTACCCTAATCCTAAAAACTCTATCAAGCGGAGAATTACTCGTGCATGATGGAGATAGAAGAAGAACGGATAGAGATCATAATGTAAATACAGAATTTAAATGCAATAAGAATAAAACAACTATCTTTATTAATCAACTTGATCAATTACACTTTTTGTTCCTATAGAAAGTGGAATACAAAACCCTAGTTTGCTTCTCGATCTATCTTGAAGGAGGTAGATGAACAGCCGATTGATCAATCTGGATGCGTGAGTCGACTGGGACTTCATGATCTCTTCAGTTTGATGCCTTTCCAAGTGAAGCTCTCGATCTTATTTATAGTCACAGAAAATACAAACCCTATATATCATATGTGAGGGTTTGTTGAGACGATCCTATCCATAAAACCCCAAACCCTAACTCCACAGAAGCATCGCGGATCCACCGCGTTTAGAGTATATTTACCGTGCAACCGCGGCTGTTTGGTGGGATCAGGTGAAGAAAATTCTTTTGTAGCCTTATAATGACACATGGAGATTGTTTTGATATCTGAAATCTTCATATCTTCTCTAAGTCTCTGCCCGTATTTATTTTATGATTTAATTAAACTTCATCGGCAGATTTTTGATTCCCGACATCTCGATATCCCGATCTCCTGACCTGAGATAAATCTGCACAATATCTCGAAGAATAATATTAGTAATATTTGTTAAATTAAAGATATTATTCTACCCATTTTGTATGATGTTATATCTTTTAAAAATCTTGATTAGAATATTTGATATGATATGCATATTTTAATTATCAAAAGATTATATGAATATTATATGCATATATTTTCTTTCATAATATTAATTATAATATATAAACATATGACAATAGATATTTTACAGATAAACCCTCATATGTTTCATATTTATAATAAACACCCTTAAATATTTATCAAAAGTAAAGAAAATGTTATATCAAAAGTGCGATATTTTCAACTGAACAAATACACCCAAACTTAAGGTTGATCGTCCCGAGCAAACTAATTATTCAAGAGAGGGAGAAAAAAAAAAGAGAAACCTAAGTAGCACACTTTCGTAGGCAACACGATTGCACTAAGCACGTGCAACAAGCCGTTAAACCTCTAAGTGTCCCTGGTAGGAAGAGTATTGTCTCCTGAGGGTTTTCAGCTGATTATTCCCACAAAATCCCATAACAAAAGAAAGAAAATGAAAGTTACGTATAAAAATAAGAATATATAAAGGAAAGAACTTGAAAATAAGAGTTTCCAACTACACCAGCTTTTCAGCTGCTATGAGCCCTATCTTAATGATCATGAAAAGATGTTGACCACATCATCCTTCAATAAAATATCACCTTTAGTCTCCCTCCCTCCCTTTCTTTGAAACATCGATCATATATCCTTACGTGTGTGTAAAAGGCATCCCTACACTTAAAGAATTCAATTCAAGCTATCATACTTTTGTCCATCTTCCTTAGTACTTTTTAGTCGGTGAATATTTTAGATGGAATTGCTCACACATTCTTCATGCGACCGTTAATACTTCTTGAGGTACTAACTGACCCATTACTAAATGTGCTTGCTTATTTAGATGTAATTCCTCGTCTTGCAACACCTAAGGTTTAGTAGTGGCTCCCAAACCTGTTGGTCTAAGGCACTAGGTGATGAAGCACTCTCGCTATATTTTTTTATACTGCCTTAAGCAATTACAAAACCAGTCTTCATTTTTTTCTTCACCATTTTTTTTCTTTATTCATATTCATACCAATGCTTTTAGAAAAGAGCATTTCAAGGTATTCTTTATTATCCTAAGTTTCAAGATGAGTGCAAATGCGTATAGTAGGATATCAACGTTCAAATGTTTGGACTTAAGAATAGGGACTATTTTTCAGACTCAGATCTATCCTCAAATTAGTGATTCCCTTCATCTTACTAATCCTTGGGACAACGCCTCATAACTACTTATTACTAGTTTTATTTAAGAAAATATCTAAGTTTCTTGCTTTTCTCAAACTATTCATATCTTTCATATGTAAATTTTCACTTTAAAACTTTCATTATCAAAAACAATTTTGTGCTTATATATAGTATAATGCAAAATAATGCGTGAATAAGCACAAACCTCCCCCAAATCTATTTCCAGCAGTGTCCTCACTGATGTCATCTGTTAAACTTAAAAAACTGTAGACTTGGGAAGAAAAGTTAGTAATGGGGACATGAATAAATGACAAAATAATGCAAAATAATGCGTGAATAAGCACAAACCTCCCCCAAATCTATTTCCAGCAGTGTCCTCACTGATGTCATCTGTTAAACTTAAAAAACTGTAGACTTGGGAAGAAAAGTTAGTAATGGGGACATGAATAAATGACAATGAAATTCTCCCCCAAACTTATTTTTTTGGCTTATAATTATGTAAAAATTTATTTTCTTTCAAGAGCCAAAAGATTTTCTCCCCCCCCCTCCCCAAACTTGAATAAAATAGTATTAAGCATTTAAAATTATAAAGAGTGAGGCTAAAGTTATTGGTCAATATAAAGTTTTACAAAGATCAAAAGTCAACACCAACCATTCAAAAATTTTATCGATGTAACGTGCTGGTTGGGAGAAGATCATGTCACCTATCAACGTGAAGAAGTAGGGAGGGGATAAGAGGTGGAATAGAACAGATTTACGTCTCGGTTTATAGAGACGAAATAGTGATGATGGATCACTCGAATTCTTGTTATTGATAAGAAGAAGAGGTGGTCGTTCAACTTCTTTGTGTTGGGCTTGATTCATCATAATGCACATGTCTTCTAAGAATGCGAGTTCTTCAGCGAAGATTTCTTCAAAGCTTTCATCGATATCCCGAATAATAATCTCATCGGAAAGAACGGGATGATATTCAGACTCCATAAAAGGTTCATATTTAGCGTTAGATGTTGACCCGGACAGCTCGATAGAAGGGTCCGTATATTTATAATAAATAGCAGGGTCAAACAACAAAGCACTAGCGGAGTCGAGATAAGTATGGTGAAGCTTTTTAAGTTCGCTGATGTCGGAATCCATCCTATCGACAGAACATACTTGAGCATAGGGTTTGGAGAGTTCACTTCCCAACTTGTAAATGTTAAGCTCAATTGATATCTTCCCAAAGGATAGGGTCATAGAGCTGTTTCGACAATTGATTATTGCGTTGGAAGTCGCAAAAAAAGGTCGACCTAGAATCACCGGAATTTGATTTCGTGAGTTTGCCACAGGCTGTGTATCTATAATGATAAAGTCCACATGGAATATAAATTCCCCGACTTTGATTAACACGTCCTCTAGCTGACCCCTGGGTTGGGTGATTGATCGATCGGTCATCTGAAGTGTGAAGTGCACCGGTTTTAACTCTCCGATCCCTAATTGCTCATAGACAGAATATGGAAGCAAGTTAACACTAGCACCTAAATCGAGTAGAGCACAATTGATATTTTTACCCCCAATATAAATAGATATGGTTGGATTCCCAGGGTCCTTTCATTTCTTGGGTAATTGTTGGGTAAAAGTAGTGCTTACATTACTCGCTAAGAAAACTTTTTTAGGTACTTGAATTTTTTTTCTTCCTAGTGCACAAGTCCTTTAGAATTTTCGCATAAGATGGAACTTATTGAATAGCATCTAGGAGAGGAATATTTATGTTAACTTACTTAAAAATTTCTACAATCTTCTCCATTTGTGGACTTGGTCTATTGCCCCTTAACCTGTTTGGATAAGAAGCTTTATCAATAAGGTTGGGTCCAACATTGGAGAAGATTGTGGGAATGGAATGAATCCCAGAATTGGAGTTGGAATCGTTTTAGGTTGACCCGAGAAAGTGGGCTGAAGATTCGAGCCTAGTGGAAAACGGAGAATAGGCTCGGAAGAAGGTGGTGGACTAGACGAAATAGGGTTAGAAGTAGAAGCAAGGGTTTCAATTGATTCCTCATCATCAACCTGTTCACCGACTTGGTTGTTCAGCACTCTTTCCAATCTCAACATAGTTATGGCATACACATTATGACTTTGTGAGTGGCCAGGATTCGGTAGAGCTTGAGATGGAGGTTTCCCTTTCTCTCTCGCACTCATCACGGCATTTAACTGTGCAAGTTGTGCTTCTATCGATTTTATACTTTCACCGTGGGAGGCGGTGTTCTGCATTAACGTTTGGATAGAAGACTTTAAATCAGCCGTCGTTTGCGTGGAATGTTTAACTGTAATATTTTGGAAAATTAAGAATATTTATTTAATTATAAAAATAATGAAAATAATAAGTTTAAGAAAATGATATCGCTTATGAAATTGAGTATCGGAATCATATCCGAAAAATATAATTATTTTGATAATTATGAATAAAGTGGGTGATATTACGAAAAACGATATTTTAACATGATATTGAATTTTTCATTAAGCTAATGACATTTAAGTGATAGATTAATCATTTCATATCTTTTAATTCATATGGATTTAAATTGTAACATGATATAATATTTCATATTATGAAAAGGATATTTAAGTTTCAAGACAAGAATTACAAGTAAACATGGATGTAGATTTTACATAAAAAGAGTTTTCTTTCTTTTTGTTGTTTTAATTATTGTTGCATGGTTGATTATGTCTTAGCTTAGGTTACACTCTCACATACAACTCGCCTCACTCATGCTCATAATCCTCCACCTCCTTCTTCAAGTTTAAACACATCCTCCTTGCATGAATGTATCACACTTCCTCTTGATGCCACCTCTACCTCATCCCTCCACATCATGCTTTCTCTACACCAACAAACACTTAACGAATACCTTAGTGATTTCAACTAAACACAACACCTTCTTTAGCTCCAAACTAAATTTACTAAGTGTTCATCACTCAAATTGAGAAAAAAGAATAAATACCTTCATCAACTTGTGCACATCATCCAAGCTTGATCAATTACAAATCTTAGATGCTTCCATAAGCAATCCTTTAGCTGATGTTCTCTTGAAAATCATCTCCATAGGTATATCTTTCTCTCTTTTCAATTTAATCAGTTCTGTCCAATATCAGTTTTCATATGCAAAACAGAAAACATTAACTTTTGTGATGTTAAACCTACTGCAAATGAATCTGAAACTAATACGTATAGTCACTAGAAAAACTAGCAAGACCAAAAGTATAATGATCCAACTAGAAGAGTACAATTAAAACCTGAGCCCCAAACTTCCTATAAAATCCGGCGACACACCCATAAAATCCGGCGACGCCGGCCATCCGGTGTCCTATTGTGTTGGTTTTTCTTCTGTTGTCTATTTTGAGTAAATTTTGGTCTCTTGTATTTTTTGGGTTATCTAAATACTTACACAGTAAAATCTGATAACGTTTTACTAATGGTTTTATCAAATTTCAGATATTTACGATACAAAGTTTTCGTATTTTGATATTGCAGCTGAACGTTAACGTTTATACGTCAACGACAGAATTATATTGTTGTTTTTGGGTTAAGTATACTGTAGGTTCTAACCTACGGGTGTTTAGCTTGTTATTTTGGTTTTCGATATGATATTTATATCAATGCAATTTAAATACGAATATAGATACGATTCAAGGATTCCGAGACGAATTTGGTGATATAGCAGCGTGGATTCAGCAAGCTTTTAAGTTGGTGAGTAGATTTACATCTACAGAAGAAGTCGGGTGGATGGCGTATAGCACCCCAGCAACCTTATAAGTATTATTATGATATCTAGTTAGTTTAGTATTTATTCAAGATATGGATATAGTATCGCATCTTATATGTCCTTCAATTGCATAAAGTTTCATATGTAGTTTTAAATGAGATACGTACGTGATGTTAGACCCGTACGATATGGATATGGTTTAATGAATTTGTATGAGAGATCATACCGTACTTAAGATGATACAGATATAGCGATATGATGAAATTCGTGTGCCGAATAACGGCAAGGTTTTCCTTTAGACTCGTAGCAATAGGTGATATTCCGTTTTAGGATGTAATACATGTGTGAGCTATATTATTTTAAAAACCATAATTCGCTTATCTTTTAATAAAATAGTAGGATGCAGTGCCAATTTCCAAAACGAATATCTATTTTAAATCTAGGGCAACTTCCTTATTTCAAACGTTTCGTTTACTCCTAAAGTTAATGGTATAGCTCATACAAAGTAATTACAATAGTTACGTTTAGATTACTTTACATGTTTGCATTATATCATCGACGTTATCTACGATATGAACACTCTGATAGAACACTGCACAAATACCAATGAATACTATGCTGCACAAGCACGTAAATATATGTTACACTACAACTCATTGGTACTGCTATGTCACTGTAGAACCGTTCTGTTGTATAATGCGTATATATACATGTGTTAAAATAAATAGGTCGTTACACCGTATAACACTTGCACAAATACTAATGATTGCCATATTGCACGAACATAGATGCGTATGCTACACTACACATCATTAGTACTGTCATGACACAGTAAAATTGAATTCATTATGCCTATATGATATAATTACATAGTCTTTCTTTATTCCTGTTGTAAATTACGAATATTATTATTGTAGATGCTGTATTTGATTTTTATGGATTTTCTGGATATTTTACTCTTGATGATATATATCGGTGGTATGGGACACTGTTATATATGTATATATAATATATCATCAATATAATCTATGCAAGTATTCTTATTCTTTACTTGATATTTTTGATATGATGAGTTAAACGTCCACCATGAGTTTTGTGTTTTCTGATTTTGATTCCGAACCTGGTGGGGTAGCTATACGGTTTCAGATTTGTGAACTATCCGTACTGAATGGGGTAGTTATACAGCGGGATACATAGTGGACCCGGTTCGAGGCCGAGGGGTAGATAGCCGCATTATAAGTGGGGAGCCTAACGAGGATATTCGATACCGGAGATAGAGATGAGCACGGCAGTTATCCAGGGGATACTGACCGGGGTTCGATTAGGCACGGCGGATATCCAGGGGATACTGATCGTAGCCAGAATATCGGGTGGTGATTATCTGTTGAGGTGGTGTCGACGATATCTCTATTTATGTGTCGGTGATAGACACGAGGGATTTCTGGTTTTTGGTTGTCGATACCAGACATCCATAGATATATGTTGATATGTGGTTATCATGAGAGATATAGTAGATTATGATTACTGTATCCGACCAGGACTGATCCGGGGGACAATACCTGTATATATTTGTACGGACATTCATATACATAAACAGGATTTCAAACTTGAGCTATAGCCTCATTATTTTGATGTGTCTGAGATGACACTGAACTCTTTTAAACCGTAAACCTCTTAACACTATTTATTAAAATAGCAGGACGTATATCCTAAATAAGATACCTATTATATTTCATACTATCACGTCTGCCTTATGCCGTGATATGTCTATTCCATGGATATTTTAAAGAAGAGGTTTATATATATATACTTTCGGCTACATTAGGCTTATACCTAAATACAGGTCATCTGCATTGATATGTGTTACTTGGGATTGCATGATAGATAGTGTTGCATTACGATACATATGCATATCATATAGTATATTCGTACAGATTATGATAGTACTATATATATGACCTAGGTATATTCGTGCATTTCGATTTCTACCTTTAGATGTACTTTTATTCACTGAGTTGGCAACTTATCCCCATTGTGCCACAGTTTCTTGCAAGTTTTACCGCTTGGATTATCAATGGCTTGGGCACACATTCCTTTCGGTGATTGATTGGTAAGTGGGTTATTATTATCTCATACTCACTCTTGATTATTCTTATATTCTTGTATCTAGTGGAAACTCCATCAACTTAGAAATGGTATATTGTGGACTTAGAAGCGAGACTTAGAAATTTTGAGGTCACACTCTTTAATGTCGACTTCTGATATAGATTGTTTGGCCGTTCCGTCTTTTGGACGTGAAAGATAGCTCCCGTTGGGATGCTATTTTATTGTGGTAGTTGTATCGGGTTTTTATATAAAATTTTCGAAGGAGGTGTTGTCAGATTTTCAAAACGTCATACATGCTTTTCAAACATACTTAGTTAAATTTAAATGACATTTATACTGATTCCATCTGATGACTATTTTAACTCACCTCCAATATTTTCAAAAGAGTTTAGATTCCGGGTTTCGGCTTACTTGAACCGCGTCGACATCTTTAGATGTCACGTGATTTAAGTGGCGATCACATGCCATATTTGGGTCGTGACAAAGTTGGTATCAGAGCGTTTGGTTTAGCCTTTGTTCGAGTCTAGGTTGGCTATATGGAGTCTGGGCATACATTTTGTTTCCTAGACTTGACCTTATAGGACTTAGACTTGACTTTGGGGGTCTTATACCCGAACTTTCCTTTTATGGGATGACCTTTGTTGATGGAGTAGGTACTAAGTAGAGTGACGTACCGTACATATGTTCCGTGGCATATTTACGATATGATACTCCGCCTAAGTTACCCTAGGATTTATATCTTGAGATCATCCTTCTATTCTTCCGTTGATCTACCTTCGTCATTACATGTTGATTATTTCTATCACCATGTTTATGAGAGCCGAGAGGGTTGCAGTTAGAGATACGGTCAGAGTAGACTGGTCGGGGACAAGGATTGACCAAGGTGACTTTCCAGTGATAAAGAGACACGTCATTTATTTATATTTTAATTGAGTTCTAATATTGACGCGAGTTTCTTCGGGATCCGCACCAGATGGTGGAGTCGTTGCTAGAGATCAGTCGGACTTGAGACGTGATGTTTTCTCCTCTTCGAAGATCGTGGTGTCGCGTACTGTTCAGACAGCGGTACCAATCACTGCTGAAGTTATCGAGATGTTTCTTTCAGAGTTCATGAAATTAAAAGTTGACGATGTTACAAGTGTAGATGGATCAGAAGGAGTCGTAGCCGTTCAGATATGGGATGGTTAGGACTTTTAATCCGTTGTGGCGCTTCAGTTACGTGATCGGTGAAATTGATTTGTTTCTTCTGATGGGTCATGCTCAGACCAGATGCAAATCGCTTGAGAAAGAGATCGTACAGTAAGTTTTCCTCCGACCAATTTGGACGAGTTTTCGAAGGTGAGCTTAATTAGATTCTTTTACAGAGTATCAGAGATACCGAATTCGTGTTTTTGAAAATCTTGTAAGGCTCCGGGCATGGTCATGATCGAGTATGACTTGCAACTCGTCGGATAGTCGAGATATGCTCTTTAAGTGGTTGATATTGGAAATGTATGAAATAGGAGATTTATGCAGAGTTTTAGGGGACCGTTGATCTTCACCGCTGATGTTGAAGATTCAAAGCAAATGGAGAAGAGAGTACGACCATACGTTTAGGGAAATTTTTAAGGAAATGACAGTCGTTATTAAAGGGAAACCGGATTCAGAACGGAGTGTTAGTTCCAGGTAGGCTGGATAAATGATTTAGCAGAAAATTTGATGGATTCTCTTCCAGGAGTTTATAACAAATAAGATTGGACCGGGATTAGTTGTTAGCACACAAGCAGAGGACAGAGATTTTCGTTATCAACATGTTACGTTACAAGAGACTGAACTACTGATCAAGAAGGTTTGATGGGATGTATCAGCAATAAGACAAATAGTGTCGTTGCTCCCCACTGGACGATCACATAAAGAAGCTATGGTATTAGAGATCTGCAAGGAGAACCAGAATTCAGAGACAGAGGACGTTAGAACGTGGCAGACGGTAAGCAGTAGTCCTTGCTATGCCAATTCCGGTGGTATAAACACCTTTCGACATTGAAGAGAATATGCTTCGATGTCCTTTGAGTTTGATTTACGTTTTTAAAATCTAAAACAATCATTTTCAAACGTTGGAGAAAGGACAACTCGACGTCCGTGATTTTGATATATGTATTTTGAGGATTTGAGGATCAATTTATATTTTGTGCACACCAGGTGCACTTGATGAGATTTCTATGTACGGTAATTTCACTTTGACTTATGTTTTGTGCACATCAGGTGCACTTGTTGAGATTTTTTATGCGAAGTGACTGCACTCGATAGGAGTGTTATATATACCGGATGCACTACACTGTTATTTCCATGCACATCAGATGCACATGGTTAAAAGGATTTTATATATATACCCTATATATAATTGATTTTGATTTTGTGCACTCTGATGCACTTGATTTTTGATTTGGTGCACCCCGATGCACTTGATACTATTTTGTACACTTTTGTTCCATGCACAGTAGATATAGTGGATATCATTTCGTGCACGCCATTTGCACTTAATGCTGTTTTGTTTTCATGCACACCGTGAGGTGGGGTTTGAGATTTACATGCAAACCCATTAGGGTTGATTTTGTTTTCGTGTTTTGCACTTGATAGGATATGTGATAGAGTTGATTTCTTTATTTTTTCTTAGTCGTGTGCACTGATAATGCACTGCGATTATGGCATTGATTGTGTACTGAGGATACACAACGGTTTTCATATTTAGCAAAATTTTTGTCATAACTGGAGTAATTCTCATAGCAACCGCTAGAGTTACAGTTATGAGAGATTATATCTTTTGAGTTTTCACGCACACGGTTGCATTGTGATGCGTTCTACCTCGTATGGGACTTTGGAGTCTTATTATATCGAGCAAATTTCATGTTTTAAAATTGGACCCCAGGAAATTGTTTTGAAATAAGTTGATTGGGTTAAGAAAAGTGTTTTACGAAAGAGGTTTAATTTAAAATCGGGGATCGAATTTCATTAAGGGAGAGAGACTGTAACATTTTGGAAAATTAAGAATATTTATTTAATTATACAAATAATGAAAATAATAAGTTTACGAAAACGATATCGCTTATGAAATTGAGTATCGGAATCATATCCGAAAAATGTAATTATTTTGATAATTATGAATAAAGTGGGTGATATTAAGAAAAATGATATTTTAACATGATATTGAATTTTTCATTAAGCTAATGACATTTAAGTGATATATTAATCATTTCATATCTTTTAATTCATATGCATGATATAATATTTCATATTATGATAAGGATATTTAAGTGTCAAGACAAGAATTATAAGTAAACATGGATGTAGATTTTACATAAAAAGAGTTTTCTTTCTTTTTATTGTTTTAATTATTGTTGCATGGTTGATTATGTCTTAGCTTAGGTTACACTCTCACATACAACTCACCTCACTCATGCTCATAATCCTCCACCTCCTTCTTCAAGTTTAAACACCTCTTCCTTGCATGAATGTATCACACTTCCTCTTGATGCCACCTCCACCTCACCCCTCCACATCATGCTTTCTCTACACCAACAAACACTTAAGAAATCCCTTAATGATTTCAACTGAACACAATACCTTCTTCAGCTCCAAACTAAATTTCTTAAGTATTCATCACTCAAATTGAGAAAAAAGAATAAATCTCTTCATCAACTTGTGCACATCATCCAAGCTTGATCCATTACAAATCCTAGATGCTTCCATAAGCAATCCTTTAGCTGGTGTTCTCTTGCAAATCATCTCCATAGGTATATCTTCCTCTCTTTTCAATTTAATCAGTTCTGTCCAATATCAGTTTTCATATGCAAAACAGAAAACATGAACTTTTATGATATTAAACCTACTGCAAATGAATCTGGAACTAATACGTATAGTCACTGGAAAAACTAGCAAGACCAAAAGTATAATGAACCAACTAGAAAACTACAATTAAAACCTGAGCCCCAAACTCCCCATAAAATCCGGCGACACACCCATAAAATCCGGCGACGCCGGCCATCTGGTGTCCTATTGTGTTGGGTTTTTTTCTGTGGTCTATTTTGAGTAAATTTTGGTCTCTAATATTGTGTGGGTTATCTAAATACTTACACGGTAAAATCTGGGAACGTTTTAGTAATGGTTTTATCAAATTTCAGATATTTATGATACGGAGTTTTCGTATTTTGATGTTGCAGCTGAAACGTTAACGTTTATACGTTAACGACAAAATTATATTATCATTTTTGGGTTAAGTATGCTGTAGGTTCTAACCTACGGGTGTGTAGCTTGTTATTTTGGTTTTCGATATGATATTTACATCAATGCGATTTAAATTCGAATATAGGTACGATTCAAGGATTCCAAGACGGATTTGGTGATATAGCAGCGTGGATTCAGCAAGTTTTTAAATTGGTGAGTAGATTTACATCTACAGGGGAAGTCAGGTGGATGGCGTATAGCACCCCCGCAACCTTATAAGTATTATTATGATATCTAGTTAGTGTAGTATTTATTCAAGATATGGATATAGTATCACATCTTATATGTCCTTCATTTGTATAAAGTTTCATATGTAGATTTAAATGAGATACGTACGTGATATTAGACCCGTACGATATGGATATGGTTTGATGCATTTGTACGAGAGATCATGCCGTACTTAAGATGATACAAATATAGCGATATGATGAGATATTATACAAGAGTTTATACATATTGGAATTGATGAAATTCGTATGCCGAATAACGGCAAGGTTTTTCCTTTAGACTCGTAGCAATAGGTGATATTCTGTTTTAGGATGTAATACATGTGTGAGCTATATTCTTTTAAAAACCAAGATTCGCTTATCTTTTAATAAAATACTAGGATGTAGTGCCAATTTCCAAAACGAATATCTATTTTAAATTTAGGGCAGCTTCCTTATTTCAAACGTTTCGTTTACTCCTAAAGATAATGGTATAGCTCATACCAAGTAATTAAAATAGTTACGTTTAGATTACTTTATATGTTTGCATTATATCATCGACGTTATCTACGATACGAACACTCTGATAGAACACTGCACAAATACTAATGAATACTATGCACAAGCACGTAAATATATGTTACACTACACCTCATTGGTACTGCTATGTCACTGTAGAACCGTTCTGTTGTATAATGCGTGTATATACATGTGTTAAAATAAATAGGTTGTTACACCGTATAACACTTGCACAAATACTAATGATTGCCATGTTGCACGAGCACAGACGCGTATGCTACACTACACATCATTAGTATTGCTATGACATAGTAGAATTGAGATCATTATGCCTATGTGATATAATTATGTAGTCTTTCTTTATTCCTTTTGTAAATTACGAATATTAGTATTATAGATACTGTATTTGATTCTTATGGATTTTCTGGATATTTTACTCTTGATGATATATATCAGTGGTATGGGACACTGTTATATATGTATATATATAATATATCATCAATATAATCTATGCAAGTATTCTTATTTTTTACTTGATATTTTTGATATGATGAGTTAAACGTCCACCATGAGTTTTTTGTTTTCTAATTTTGATTCCGAACCGGGTGGGGTAGCTACACGGTTTCGGATTTGTGAACTATCCGTACTGAGTGGGGTAGTTATACAGTGGGATATGTGGTGGACCCAGTTCGAGGCCGAGGGGCAGGATAGCCGCATTATAAGCGGGGAGCCTAACGAGTATACTCGATACCGGAGATAGAGATGAGCACGGCAGATATCCAAGGGATACTGACCGGGGTTCGACTGGGCACGGCGGATATCCAGGGGATACTGATCGTAGCCAGGATATCGGGTGGCGATCATCTGTTGAGGTGGTATCAACGATATCTGTATTTATGTGTCGGTAATAGACACGAGGGATTTCTGGTTTTTGGTTGTCGATGTTGGACATCCATAGATATATGTTGATATGTGGTTATCATGAGAGATATAGTAGATTATGATTATTGTAGCCGACCAGGACTGATCCGGGGGATAGTACCTGTATATATTTGTACGGACATTCATATACATAAACAGGATTTCAAACTCGAGCTATAGCCTCATTATTTTGACGTGTCTGAGATGACACTGAACTCTTTTAAACTGTAAACCTCTTAACATTATTTATTAAAATAGCATGACGTATATCCTAAATAAGATACCTATTATATTTCATACTATCACGTCTGCCTTATGCCATGATATATCTATTCCAAGGCTATTTTAAAGAAGAGGTTTATATATATATACTTTGGGCAACAATAGGCTTATACCTAGATATAGGTCATCTGCATTGATATGTGTTACTTGGGATTGCATGATAGATAGTGTCGCATTACGATACATATGCATATCATATAGTATATTCGTACAGATTATGATAGTACTATATATATGACCTAGGTATAGTCGTGCATTTTGATTTCTACCTTTAGATGTACTTTTATTCACTGAGTTGGCAACTCATCCATGTTGTGCCACAGTTTCTTACAGGTTTTACCGCTTGGATTATCAGCAGTTTAGGCATACATTCCTTTCGGGGATTGATTGGTAAGTGGGTTATTATTGTATCATACTCAATCTTGAGTATTCTTATATTCTTGTATCTAGTGGAAACTCCATCAACTTAGAAATGGTATATTGTGGACTTAGAAGCGAGACTTAGAAATTCTGAGGTCGCACTCTTTAGAGTCGACTTCTGATATAAATTATTTGGCTGTTCCGTCTTTTGGACATGAAAGGTAGCTCTCTTTGGGATGCTATTTTATTATGGTAGTTGTATCGGGTTTTTATATAAAATTTTCAAAGGAGGAGCTGTCAGATTTTCAAAACGTCATAGATGCTTTTCAAACATATTTAGTTAAATTTAAATGATATTTAAACTGATTCCATCTGATTACTATTTTAAACTCACCTCCAATATTTTTAAAAGGGTTTAGATTCCGGGTTTCGGCTTACTTGAACTGTGTCGACGTCTTTAGATATCACGTGATTTAAGTGCCGGTCACATGCCACATTTGGGTCGTGACATTAATAAACGTATCTAAGCTTCGTTCGAGTGCAGAGGAGATTTCAGTACCGGCCATTGAGAAATAATTATTATAAGATGTAGAGTTATTGGCCGGATTTTGAAGAGATTGCGATTGAAAGGGGTGCTGACTCAACTGCGGTGGTTGTTGTTACTGTGGAGGAGGCCTTTGATAGTTGCTTAAGAACTGGTTTTGATTTTGAGGTTGGTTTTGGTTCCAAGCAAAATTAGGATGATTCCTCCATCCCTGATTGTATGTGGAAGATTAAGGATCGTTTCTAGGTCGTTGCTGAAAAATAGCATTAATATGTTCTTGACCTTAAAACGGTGGACTCAAAGGACATTCTTTCGTCAAATGTGATAGGTCGGAACAGCAACCACATACGGTTTTGGGGAGCGTAACCTGGTTTAGGAAGGCAGAAGAGAATTTTTTTTCGATAGCGTCGAGTTTCTTTTGTATCGCGGCCATTTCAGCTTTCACTGCGATGGAAACATCGAGCTGATGGATACCTACCCTCGATGATGTTTGTCTAACACTTTCCCATTGTAAAGTTTGTTCAGCGAGATTTTCCAGAAATTGCCAGACTTCACCATTGTCTTTGGACATGAAATGGTATTGACAAATGGTTTCAAGCATCTGTTTTGTCGCTAGATTAATACCCTCATATATAATGCGACAAAGGTCCCATCTATTAATTCTATAATGAGGGCATTGGACTAGCAGATCTTTAAATCGTTCAAAGTATTTCCAAAATGGTTCATTGGGAAGCTGGGTAAACTGGTTAATCTCGCTTCGAACACGGGAGTTCTTATGATTGGGATAAAAATTCTTAAGGAATGCTATAACGAATTTATATCAATTGGAAATAGAGTGTGCGGCAATATTATAAAGCCATTTTTCTGCTAGATCACACAAGGTAAAAGGGAGAAGACGTAGTCTCATAGCATCCATAGAAAGTTGTGAAGTGTCCATCATTGCGCATACGTTTTTGAATTTGGTGATAAAAACGTATGAGTCTCTAGATTCAAGACCGTGAAATTTAGGCAAAAAGTTGATGAAGTGGGGTTTAATTTCAAAATTATCTCCATTGGCTGGTAGAAGGGATAGGCAAGTAGGGAGGGGACCGCGTATCGGGTAACATCTCTCTTGGAGAGAGATGCGCGGTGGATTCTGCGCACCTGCGGGTGGTGACAGAGTGGTGTTATTAAAATATGATGGAGAACTGTCCATCTCGGTCGATGTGGTGGGTGGAAGGGGAAAAAATGAAGAAGTATCAACTTCGGAGTCGATAGCAGAAACGCGGACAAGACGGGCACTAGAATCCCGTGTCCAGCCGAGTATGCACTAAGCGGGTTTAACGAAAGTGGCAGCGTATGTGAGAACTATTTAAAATGGTTTGTTTTGAAAAATGTCGTACGTGAGACAAATCACACAAAAAATATACAATCAACCCTAGAACGAAGGTCACCTAGGTCAAGTCACTAAACCGCTCCAAGACTTCCAAATGACAAGCCGCAGGATCAATTCTCTACCACCTCTTTATCACTCTTGTGGTCAGCTAAGTTTCAGAAAAGTGGGAAGTATCCGCTATACGAATCACCGAAAATAGCGGGCTTAATTAAGTAACCACTTTCCTAGACACACTTCCCTAGACACCACAAAAGAAATATAGATAAGCGATAGATTACCCATGACCCTCCTCTATCCTAATTGAGTGCGACGGTCTTTAGAGACTTGGTCTAGATATTTTTTAATTAATGTAGGGTGATGCGGATGCTCGTTTTGTGATTTTTGGTGCCTAGGAAGGGTGATGAAATCCCCACCTAATCTGAATTTTGATCTTTCCCCTTAAAATCCGTTTAAAAATATAAAATAACAAACTAACTACAAAACACGCAATTTTTTGAGCGACGATATTTTGCAAAGAATCCTGCAGAAAATCAAATTATTAGATTTCTAGAGGAGAGAGAAAGATGTGAGGAAGATACCAGAGAAGTTTGGCACTCTAACTCTCCTACTCCGTCGTGGTTCCACCGCCAATACCGCACTAATGCTGCGGTTCCACCACAGAAAGGAGGGTTCTGTTGACAATTTTTCCACTGTGGCCTCCTTTGCTCCTATGGTCCTCTTTGAGGGTCTCTGAATCTCGATTTTCTCGTTCAAGTGACTCCATATTCTCTCGCAATCGCACACTAATCGTTAAATACACAATTTGCTATTTTATTTTATTTTTATGATATGGATCGAATAAGAATTCAGCACGATTAGCAAGAAAAAAAATTACGCACGTATCCCCGGCAACGGCGCTATTTGATTTATGTGTGAAAAGCGTTTTAGTAAAGTAGTAACTGCAATCAATAACGGTGTCGCGTGTAGCTAGCTGAGATGAGTGCGGGTCGTCAGTAGGGATTCGTGAAACTTTTAATTTTACTTTAGACAAGTTGATTAGAATAAAAGAAAAAAAGAGAATAGATTCTAGATCTATGATAAATATGGATGTAGAATTTATAGTTTTAAGATCTAGTTTAAATATGGATATAGATTTTATAAGGAAAAGGCTTATAGGGTCTGTTAGGATTTATTAGTCATGGATGACTAATAAAGATGACTCCTTTTATCTTTTGATAGATTTAAAACTAGATTGATAGTGGTGAATGAGGATTGGGGTTCTTAGAAGAAACTACGATTTCCCCACTATTGACCCTTGTCCCTTCATTGATCTTTATTCATGTCTAGCTCTTAACAAAACAATTGTCAATCTGATCTCAAATCAAGGTCAAGACTATCAATAAATTGATAGCGTGCCCGATTAGGATATTAACGATTCTTTTGCTAGAATTTATAAACTTCATAAGACGTAAAAGAAGTTAAAATATTTTCTCATCCATTGTTCTACCCTAATTCTACAAACCCTATCAAGCAGAGAATTACTCGTGCATAATGGAGATAGAAGAAGAACGGATAGAGATCATAATGTAAATACAGAATTTAAATGCGATAAGAATAAAACAACTACATTTATTAATCAACTTAATCAATTACACATTTTGTTCTTTTAGAAAGTGGAATACAAAACTTTAGTTTACTTCTCGATCTATGTTGAAAGAGGTAAATGAACAGCTGATTAATCAACTTGGATGCGTGAGTCCACTTAGACTTCATGATCTCTTCGGTTTGATGCATTTCCAAGTGAAACTCTCGGTCTTATTTATAGTCACAGAAGATACAAACCCTAGATATCACATGTGAGGGTTTGTTGAGACGAACCTACCCATAAAATCCCAAACTCTAACTCCACAGAAGCGCCGTGGATCCACCGCATTTAGGGTATATTTGTCGCGCAACCGCGGCTGTTTGGTGGGATCAGGTGATGAAAATTCTTCTGTAGCCTTATAATGGCACATGGAGATTGTTGTGATATCTGGAATCTACATTTCTTCTCTGAGTCTCTGCCCGTATTGATTTTATGACTTAATTAAACTTCATCGACAGATTTTTGATTCCTGACATCTCGATATCCCGATCTCCTGACCTGAGATAAATCCACACAATATCTCCAAGAATAATATTAGTAATATTTGTTAGATTAGAGATATTATTCTAACCATTTTGTATGATATTATATCTTTTAAGAATCTTGATTAGAATATTTGATATGATATGCATATTTTAATTACCAAAAGATTATATAAATATTATATGCATATATTTTCCTTCATAATTTTAATTATAATATATAAACATATGACAATAGATATTTTACAGATAAACTCTCATATGTTTCATATTTATAATAAACACCCTTAAATATTTATCAAAAGTAAGGAAAATGTTATATCAAAAGTGCGATATTTTCGACTGAACAATCGATCATCTCATACATCGCTTGGTAGTAAAACACCGGAGCAAGTATGGTCTGGAAAGCACGCCGATTATTCTACACTTAAAGTGTTTGGTTGTCTCGCATATGTGTATTTCCGTGAAGGCAAGTTATATCCTCGAGCGAAGAAATGCATTTTTCTTGGATATGCTACCGAGGTCAAAAGTTATAGGTTGTGGTGTCCAGATCGTAAGTCTCCAAAGTTTATGATTAGAAGAGATGTCACTTTTGACGAGTCTACTATATTGAAGCCGAAGAATACGGAATCTCCAACTCAAGACTATACAAGGAAGGATGAGCCAAGCGTTGAATTTGAGGTCGGTGAAAGATCGGGTTTGTAGGAGATCTCTCCTTCACTATCGTCTGATGAAGAACAGTCCCAAGATGAGCAGTATCGACTCACTTGAGACCGACAATGAAGGAACATTAGACCGCCATAGAGATATGGCTATGATGATCTAATGACATATGCGCAGTCCGTTGCAGAGATAATTGGTAGTAGCGAGCCTACGAGTTATTAAAAAGTTATCTCTTCCGATGAGTCAGCTCGCTGGCTAATCACTATGAATGAAGAGATTGAGTCTCTTCTAAAGAACTAAACATGGAAGATCGCCAAGCTCTAAAGAGGAAAGAATGTAGTTTGCTGCAAGTGGGTTTTTAAAAGGAAGGAAAGAGATCAAGGGGTTGCAGATACTCGATAGAAGACACGGTTAGTAGTTAAAAGCTATTCGCAGGTTAAAAGAGTGAGCTTCAATGAAGTATTTTCTCCGGTTGTAAAACATACCTCTATTCGTGTCTTGCTCAGTTTGGTAGCTATGCAGGATTTGGAGCTCGAGCAGCTCGATTTTAAGACCGCTTTCCTGCATGGTGATTTGGTAGAAACGATCTACATGCAACAATCCAAAGGTTTTGAAATTGAAAGAAAGGAAAACAACGTTTGTTTGTTAGAGAAGTCTCTTTCTAGTCTGAAGCACTCGCATAGACGTTGGTACAAAGAAATTTGTTTCCTTCATGAAGGATATTCGGTTTATGAGAAGTAAGCGCGACAATTGCGTTTATTGCAAGAAACTCACCGATGGTTCTTTCATATACTTGTTTTTTTATGTTGATGATATGCTGATAGCAGCAAGGTATATGGTTGGTATTCAGAAGCTTAAGGAACATTTGAAAGGCAAGTTCGAGACTAAAGATTTGGGAGCGGTTAAGAAAGTTCTCGATATGGAAATTAAGCGCGATCGCAAGGGTGATAAACTTTACTTGTCTTAACAGTGATACATTAAGAAAGTTTTGGAGTATTTTGGCATGGCAGACGCTAAATCAGTAAATACCCCTTTAGCAGCTCATTTCAAACTTTTAACTCGTTTATCATCACAAACACAGAAAGAAATTAAGTATATGTCACATGCTCTTTATTCGAGTACGGTGGGTATCATTATGTATGCTATGGTTTATACCCGATCCAAAATTTCACATGCAGTTAGTGTTGTTATTCGCTATAAGACATCTCCTGGTAAAGGCCATTAGCAAGCAGTGAAATGGATTTTACGTTACCTACGAGGTACATCTGATGTGGGGTTAGAGATTATAAGGAACGGTGACAGTTTGGTTGGTTTCAGCTATTCTGATAATGCAGGTGACCTCGACAGGCGAAAGTCGATCACCGGCTATGTATTCTCTATAGGAGAATGTGACATTAGTTGGCGTGCTTCATTACAGCCTACGGTAGCGTTATATATGAAAAAGGCCGAGTATATGGCCGTTGTTGAGGCTGTTAAGGAAGTAATCTGGTTGAAGAGATTATTTTTGGAATTTGGTATCCAAAAAGATATCATAATAGTCTATTTTAATAGCCAAAGAGTGATTCATTTGACAAAGGACCAGATGCATCATGACAGAATGAATCATATCGACATTCGGTATTGGTTTGCTCAGGATGGCATTGAAGAGGAAGAGATAATTGTAAAGAAAGTTGGCACAACGGATAATCAGACCGACATGTTGATTAAGTCTCTTTTGTCTGTTAAGTTTAAGCATTGCTTGAACTTAATTGGAATGCGTCGCATTCATTGAGCCCTTTACGAGTTTTGTGGAGAAGGTGGAGGTACTATTAATATTATGGAGGAGTTTTGTGGTGAATGCGAGGTAAGGTGAAGATTTGTTAGGTTTTCCTCGTATTTTCTATCCATACAAGTTTCCCAGTCGAATTCGGAATTTCACTGAGTTTTTTCCCAGTATCAGATTCGCTTCCAGCAAGGGGACAGAAGTTTGAAGCTTATGCTTCAGACGTCTGTCAACGCTCTGTATTTTGGGCATATTTTTGGGCAGACTCTTGCAAGTCTTTTTCAGACGTCTGGCCCCGCTCTGCATTTTGGACAGACGTCTGCCAAGTCTTCTTCATACGTATGCGCGCATCTTGGGCTGGATATTTGGAAATTCTATTTCTACTCTGATTTGCCCATTATATATGTGTGCGTGCGCGCGCGCGCGCACACTGTAGTTTGTAACCCTAATTGGGTTAACCCTTTAGAAATCAGAATTAAGAGAGAGGATGTTGGGGTTCTTTATTAGGGATTTTGTGAGTTGATCCACCGTTGTAATCCTCCATATTTGTTCACTTAGTAAAGGTTCTCTTTCGTCCGTGGTTTTTTTCCGTAAGAGTTCTCCACGTAAATCTTGTGTCTTTTGATTAGTGTTTTATTGCTATTGGTTTTGATTATTTGTTTCTTCTCTTTATCGTTTGTTTATTACTTCGTGATCGTATTTGCCGCAACATTATCTTTGTTGCAATCGAAGAGTGCTCTTATCTTTGTTGCAAAGGAATAGATGAATCCATCCCAAACTACTAATTAAATCGCTACTACAATAAGAGGTTACCCCTATGGATATAGTTATCCGTAGGGGCAATAAAAGTTTGCCTTTACAGATTAATCCGTAGGTTCCCATGGTTGTCTCTACGGTGCCATATGAATTAATTTAAAAATATTAAAATGTAATTTGTTATTTGGCCCTACGGAGCCGCAAAAGAAGGACCTACAGGTTAATCTGTATGGGCATGTATATGAGTTATTAATAAAAAAAATAAAGCACAGAAAAGTCCTCGATCCCAAAAAAAATACTCTCTCTCATCACTCGATCTCCCGTGCGCGCCTTTCGTCGCCACCGCCCTTCCACGCGCGGCTCGTCGTCCCCGACATCACCGTCGACTTCCTCGTCGTCGACCGTCTCCGGTGTCCTCCATCGCCAGCCAAGCTACAGGTTAGTAAATTTCACAGTTTTACTTCTAATTATGCTTTTATTTCTGTTTTTGGTGATTATTGGGTTGCAACTTGGGTTAGGGTTGGGGTTTAGGGTTCGGTTAGGGGGAGGGTTAGGGTTCAGTTGAGGGTTCAGTTGAAGGTAGGGTTGGTTAGGGTTCAGTTGAGGGTAGGGGTAGGGTTAGGGTTAGGGTTCGGTTCAGTTAGGGTTAGGGTTAGGGTTAATTAGTTGGGGTTAGTGTTAGGGTTAGGGTAAGACTTGGGCTAGGATTAGGGTTAGGGTTCAGTGTATGGTTAGGGTTAAGGTTAGGGTTTAGGGTTAGGGTTTGGTTCAGGTTTAGATTTAGAAGCTAGGGTTAATTTGGGTTAATTAGAGGCTAGGGTTAATTTGGGTTAATTATTGATAATTTGAAAGGATTAGGGTGTTGATTAGGGTTAATTAGCTTAATTTGGGTAAATTGGGTTAAGTTTGGGTCGATTAGGGTTAATTAGATTAATTTAGGTAAATTGGATTAAGTTTGGGTTGATTAGGATTAATTAGGTTAATTTGGGTAAATTGGGTTAAGTTTGGGTTAATTAGGGATAATTTGTGTTAGGGTAACGATTATGGTTAATTGTGGTTAATTAGGTTAATTTGGGTTATTTAGGGTTAGGGTTTAGGGTGCATTAGATCATTCAATAGGATCTCGATGATAACGTAAACGTACAACTTCACCGTAAATGCGAGAAAAATTTACCCTAAACTAAAATCTTCGAACCCTTAATAACGAAACGTAAACGTAAAACCTATTCAAGTTAAATATTTAAGTTAAAACCAATATATGATACTCGATGATTATATGAAACTTTCATATTCTCATCGATACTGATATATGAAAATCAAAGCGCGACTTAGTCCCCGTCTATCGGTTAACATACGTTCGATATTCGTCGTGACATAAAACTATACGAAGATTGTTAAATATCGGACGGTATAGTTCGGTACTAACAATGTCGTATAGTCTATATGACGAGAAGATTCAATCGTATGATAACCGATAGATTTGTCCAGTGTGGACAAGTTAGGAATGTATAAAGCAAACGCCTGTATTCACTTGTGTTTTCATCCGTTTTGAGTTATTTCGTCGGTACTTTTCTGCTGGTTCTCCATGTACAAAGATAGATTAGATGTTCATTTCAACGTTGTTTCACAGTTCTGAAATGATTATCTATTATATTACAGAGCGGGAAGGTACTGCCGAAATTTATTCGAAACAGTTGAAAACACAAGCGTAAGTACATAGTCTCCTACGCATTAAATAAATATTTTGTCCCTACGGAATACACCGTAGGTGCATAGTCCCCTACGCATTAAACCGTAGGGACAATTTTTACTCTGTAGGGACATATTCAGGACGAAAACTTGCACCTGCGGCGATTGCACCTTCGGAGAATTTTCTAGTCCCTACGAATATATCCGTAGGGGCAGTGCTTTGCCTCTACGGATAAAGCCGTAGGGGCAACCCCTTATTGTAGTAGTGAATCAACTTTGTATCTCTTGTATATATTTTTTCCAATTCATCACATTCTTGAATTTTAAATGAA
Source organism: Agapanthus africanus (assembly GCA_030015575.1). Taxonomy (NCBI): domain Eukaryota; kingdom Viridiplantae; phylum Streptophyta; class Magnoliopsida; order Asparagales; family Amaryllidaceae; genus Agapanthus; species Agapanthus africanus. Next base: position 9,340,073 of record CM057351.1, read on the forward strand.
AAGAAAATAAAAATAAAAATAAAAAATGAGATCCTCCAATTTGAAGTTTGACACCAGAAGATCGAATCCAAGTCAGCTGACAAAAATGATATTTGGGACTCAAAGTTGCTACCATCAAATCGTCACCACAACCAAGAGAATTCAAGTGCTTAATTAGTAGATATATGCACTTTGAATGCAATGATGTGGCCTCACTCACACTATGAACACAAAGGGAAAGGGAAAGGCAAAGCAGAGATTCGATTCTTATACTTCACTTGTGCGTGATTCACCCTCAACTTGATTCATGACATCACCCCCTGATTCATGCTTTTCTTCGGACCTTTGTTTCTTAATTAGATAGATACTCTAGTTAATGAAAGCAAAAGCAACAACCAACTTCATTGCAAAAAGAAAAGAAAAAAATTAAAGCCTCTTAATTCCCAATGCATTATTTGATGTTAGCTTTAAATATTAGGCCTAAGGCAATGCGTCACCTCTTTCTTGGGTTGGTATTGCTAGCCTTTAAGAGATTTTTATTTATGTATGTACCATTTAATTTATTTTTGAGATGCAAGGTTGGATGCGTACCGAACTCACCCTTCTTGATATAGTAGAAGTTTTGATCAAAAGTTTTATTATAATTCTCATGTCCTACCATTTGTAAGTGTCTAGCCTTTGACAATTTCAATGTGTTTTAACTCCGATCATACTGGTGCCTGAAAATCTGTATCGCTTCCTTATATTTTGCGTCCAGTACTTTCATCTTTATCATTCATGTGCATTACTAGTACAAATTGTGTTAAGCGACAACCACTATAATGGATGAATGAGATAAACAGAAATAAACAAACACAAACCATATAAAGCAATCAATACAAAGACATGGATTTATGTGGAAAACCTAAATCAGGTAAAAACCACGGATAGCAGCAGAGATCGTTTCATTAATTTTAGATGGAGATAAATAGAAAAATTACAAAATTTTCAAATGACTGCTCTTTAACCTCCTTAAAACCTTGCATAACACTTGGGATTAATGAATTGAGTCTGCTTGAGAATCAAACAGAGTTAGAGTTCAAGACATCCTAAAAAATATCCATCCTGGATTGAATCTCATCAAATGTGAAACGAATTGCAAGCACTGCTGCCAATTTCCTCTTGGAGCTATCTCCATCCATCAACATCAGAAAGTTCAAACTATGTCTGAACTTGTGAGTAGAAACCGACTTAGTAAATATATCTGTTGGGAGGTCATTTGTATCAATCTTCTTTACCTTGACCATTTTTCCGGAATGGATGAAGTATAACTGTCGGGACTTGATCCTTACTCACAGAATAAAGTGCCACACGGAACAAAATGTCAAGCCAAAGGACGGGGGCCATCTCCTGAATCCGTGGGGCCACCTCTTGAGTCCGTGGGACTCATTGTAGAAAAATGGGGAATATTCAGAATACATTCTGAAAGAGAGCCGATCTGTACCATAAATGGAATGCTGCCACTCTTCAATGCAGATGCAACTTTTAAGTGAACCGGCACTATAAGAGCTTGAGAACTCTGTAGTTAAGCGTGCTAGGGCCCCGAAAATTCTAGGATGGGTGACCTCCTAAGAAGTGGCCCCTGGTCGGGTCCGGTTTGCACTGAAAGACAAAACCGTGCGGCTTTGCTTAGAGCGGATAATACTGTCTGTGTTGGGAGTGGGGGTGACAAAATGGTATCAGAGTTGGTCTCTCAATAGTAGGTCTGTGGTTCGTCCAAAATGCGAGGGAATACATTCTGAAAGAGGGCAGATCTGTAGTATAAAAGAAATGATACTACTCTTAAATGCAGAGACCTCTTTTAAGAGAAAATCTGGGATGTGTGACCTCCTGGGAAGTGGCCCTTAATCGGGTCTGGTTCCCTCCGAAGAACAAAACCGTGAATCTTTAGGCAGAGCGGACAATACCGTCTGTATTGGGGATGGGGCGTGACAATACCTCATGTCAATATGCTTCGTTCTGTAATGATGCATTTGATCTTTTGCTAAATATTTAGCATTCAAGCTGTCACAGAATAACACAACTTGATTCTTATGTAAGCCAAGATCACCAACTAAACTCTTTAGCTAGATGCGTTCCTCTGCTTCCGCCACTGCCATATACATTGCCTTTGTAGTAGACAAAACAACCGACGGATGTAAATTAGCCTTCCAATTGACGACATAACCAACTAAAGTGAAGACAAAATCAGACAGATATTTACTTCCATAAAGATTTGCTGCATAATCATAATCTGAATAGCCTGTCACTTCCAACATGTCACCTCATCCATATACAATACCAACATCTATTATTCCTTTAAGATATCAGAATATATGTTTCACTGCTTCACAATGCTCCTTTCCAGGCGAAACTATGTACCTGCTAACGAAGCTAACATCGTGTGTAATGTTTGATCTACCACACACCATTAAACTTCACATAACATTAACATATGAGACTCGGAACATATACTTTGCCTTTTTTTCTGACTTTAATGTGAAATTTTCGAAAGACGAAAATTTCCAGCCAATGGAGTGCTCATAAGTTTCGTATCGAAAATGTTGAACCTTTTCAGTATCTTCTGAATGTTTCTCTCTTACGATAAAAAAAAGCTTCAGTTGTCCTATAGATCTCTACACCCAAAATCTTTCGAGCTACTCTAAAATCCTTCAAATCGAATTCACCACTCAGAAGCACCTTCAACTTCTGAACCTCCGATTTATCCCGAGCCGCAATGAGTATGTCGTTTACATATATGAGTAAGTAAGTATATAAATGAGCTATTCTTGACTCTTCTATAATAAATGCAACTATCATATTAACTCCTATTGTAGACATGCTCTACTATGAATATGTTAAACCTTTTATACCAGGGGTGTTGCTTTAACCCATATAAAGATTTCTGTAGTCTGCAAACATGATCTTTCCTGTCCTCAACTGAGAATCTTTTGTTGGACTCACACCACTTCGGAAAAGTCTGAACGGTTGATGAACTGAGGCGGCTTAGGAATCAAATAGAGTTATGATTCAAGACATCCCAACAGCCACAATATCTACAAAATAGTAAAGATGCTAATAGTTAAGCACCCCACACTCGTAACTGATGTACACATGATGCTTCCACTAAATCAGGGAGCATAACAATTAATGGCTCATAATACCCATGAATGCATACAGGATTAGAGGACACTTGTTTGAGAATAAAACTTGGAATTAGCCTTTATACATGTTTGATTTGTAGAAGGCAGGACATACGATGAAGAGCAAAGTGAGCAGCCTCTTTAATCCAAAGGAATCTGATTCCTCGTTCTTTCAAAGGATTTGCATATAATCTTGTGATTTGATAACTTTTCATTGCCTATGGGAGTATAGGGGTGATTAAGGTTCCTTTCATCAATATTGTCAACTCCAAACTAATGAAGTTTGATGATTTTCCATGGAATCATGGTGATGCCCATCAAGGAATTTAATAAGTGCCCTTGGTCAACTGGTTTCTTTTTTTTTTGTTTTTTTATTAGGTAAATTGTCAAAAAGCCTCCGGTCCGCTTGATAGTTATCTAAAAACCCTGTAATTTTCGAAATTGTTAAGAAAAGCCTACTGTTCAAAATCTTTGTGAAAAAACCCTAGGCTATATTTATTTTATTTAGGTCTTGTATTCTTTCAACTGCTTGGATATTACAGGCAACTGCAATGCTTGGATATTACACGCAACTGCTTAGATATTACAGGCAACTGATGTACATGGGGTTTTGATTGGGCTCATGGTCTTTTGCATAAGTTTGAAGCGGGCTAATGGCTTTTTGACAATTTACCCTTTTTACTGTTCTCCTTTCTTTTTTGTATTTTTCCTGCTTTTACTGTACAATTAATTATTTAAGGGGTATTAGTGGAGAAGAATTTATAAAACCCGAATTCTAACAAATTCCATATCATTTGGACAGAATTCTCAAGAATTTCATAATGAAAATGCTTAACATTCTTAAATGTAATTCAACTTATTCATGTAAAATTTCATGACACGTGACAAATGTACATGCCATTTAAAGTTCATGTAAGAAGACAGTATAAATTACCTCATACCAAAAATGGACTTGTTAGCCTCAAATGATACTACCTACCGCCATCAAAAGTAATTTTATAAAATAAAAAGATGCTCCAACCACATCTTTATAATAAGTCAAACACAAAACATCATCTAATAATCTTCCTTGCGATACTAATATCACACAATTTAATTTACTCTCCCCTGGTTACATGAAAAGTATCTATCCACATATCTCTGCAATTTTATTTTTCCAATCCACTGCAGCCGTTTATTGAATAGTTTATGTTTGTAAATCATCATGTGAATCTGAATCTTCACCATCATCTAGAGTAACATTTTGTGGTGCCTTGATCTCTATTGTCTTGATCTCTACTATATTCATTTCACATAATTTCTAGCGCTCTTTGTTCGTGTCATAGATGGTTCTCTATCCATTCTCACAAATATTAATTTGACGGATTTATATAAAGACCTATAAGCTTAATCCAAAAAAAAATTCATATAAACAAGAATTGAATATAAAGGGATTTGAAAGAACATGCAAATCATTGAAAATATTGTTAAGGTTTCCCGGCGCTCGCGGCTAATGCGCAGCGGAAGCGAAAAACGCGAACAAAAATTTCTAGCGAGCGCGAGGAAACCGCAATCTAGAATCCGTTCCAAACATCAAACTAGAAAACAACATATAAGGTTATAAAAACTACAGCATTTATCGCATGTCTACCTAATCGTGGAAGACCCTTCCAAGTTTTTCGTAGGCCATCGGGAACATGCTTGAGAGACAACCGTCCTTACCGAAAATGATCTACCCAAGAAAAACCGATCCAAGCTCCAGCTTCACCTAGTGAAGCAACCGACACTCTAAGCTTGCCAGAAATGGAGTGCGGATGTACGAATTTTTTCAACTTTCATTTTCTATCTTTTTTCACAACTCAATAGAGAAAAACCTCAAGATAGAAGGAGGAGAAAGAGGAGAGAGAGAGAGTGTGTGTGTGTGAATCAATGAGAGAAGAATGGCTTCATATTATTTTTCAACCATAAGAAAAATAAGTGACAAACAATTTTCCAATAAACAATTGAAACTCATCCCTCACTACATCCCTTACTACATGCCCTCCACTTCATTTTGATTTTCCTAAAAATGAATATCAACAAATAAGGTGTGCTCCTTCTAGAAGTATTCACGTATAAATACGGAATACTTTCCCTGTATATGTATCTTCTACATATACGCTTATCTGTATAAAAATATGGATAGCCAAGAGAGAGAAAATGAATAGTGGACATAATGCTAGAATACACACACACACACACACACTTGATTTAATAATCTGGCTTAATACTAAGTCGGCTAGTATTATCAACCATCCGATTAAAATCCGTGTAGCCAGTATACGTATTTAATCGGACCCCTGCACGTATAAATATATAGCATCTACATCATATCGCCTGAACCGGAAAAACCCTCTGTGTGAGACTCTAAAGGCTCGAAAATGCGATGGCAGTAAGTTACTGGATAAATTTATAACCAAAGCACGTCAGCGGCACTAGCTGTACGTAACGGCTACCCAGGTATATACCGAAAGGGAAGTCCACAATCAATTCTGTGCGTACCCTACTGAGCCTGAATGTGAGAATCTCCGTATAGTCCGGTCTTTTCGTCTAAGAGTATCGCATACCTGGTCTAGGAGGTTGTAAACGTCGGATTCCTAATAACCCGATAAGTCGTGCCGATGTGGGTCAAAATCATCCGAGAAACTACTAATCTCACTATCAGTAAATCTCAACTGCCCTAACCAGGGTCTTATGGTGTTGGCCAACTGAACACGGCACGACATCGACTCCTAATACTGGGATAGACGAATCCCTGACGATCGCTCGCTGCCTCCATGTGGCTCGGGACTGCACCTAACTAAAACATGTTTGCACGACTTCTTTGAGCCGCGGTAGGGTAGTAATCTAAGTACACTGGGAACTCACACGAGACAAATGACGATCTCAGGTCAAAAAATTAACATGTATTCATGTCACCAGAGAACTGCTATCTGACGATAGGTATAATACGATCTAGAAGTTCTCGACGAGTCCGTTCGGTGTACTCACTTCCATTGAGCACATGTATACAATCTTAGGTACCAAATCACCAATGGCTTGTGAGACCGGCCCCCGCCCCTTGTCAGGGTCTAAAAACGTATACACTAGTCTACTCCGGAAAATCGACACTCAATCTCGATACTCACTCGTCTAGGGACATTTAAGGATGTGCTTATGGACAACTCAGCTCCCGCGTATATGATCGCCATCATAATGCTGGTAGTCAAATAAGAATCTTATGAGTTTTATTATTATGTATTAGCGACGCGTAATAACCAGTAAAACATATACACATCAATGATAAAGACAAATTAGATATCATGCTATCATCTCGAGCAAGATTGTTCTACTTGTATAGATCCTCCTTCAATTATCATAATCGCCTACCTGCAATTACAATAATTACCTTGAGGGAAATATAGCCAATAATCTCTCACTTGCACTTAAGCTAATTATTGCGGTATCGCATACCCACAGCTCGTGTGTTACCGAATACCCAACTTCTCTAATAATTAGTTTCGCAAACCGTGTTTGAGATACATTCGTGTTCGTGAAATAACATCAGTGAGTGGATCCACTACAATATTCCAACTTCATCTCTCTATATCTCAAATTCGTGAAGATCAATAATCTCCCGAACTGAGCGATACCCCGCCTCAAGAATTTGTCTGGATACTTGATGGGACTAAGTTCATAAATGAACAACTTTATCCAATAGACATCTTTGGTTGTATCCTCCGTTGAGTCATAACCAGCATCATGTGCCATACTTACCTCAGTATCCTGTTTGTAATCCATTCCAATATACTGCCCCTCAGAAGAGAGTAAACTTATAACTCTGATAACATTTCTGTCATGCAAGTCATCTGGGAAGCTAAAACCGGTAACCTCCTCCTACAGGAGGCAGCCATTACCATACACTAAGAACATTCTCTTATGTTCTTCACCGCTTTCCTCTGTTCCTTCAGGATTGGATTAATATCTACTTCTACAATAAGTGCAAAAGTAACATCTGGTTTGGTACATGATATCGCATGATTAACCTAATTGCCAAAACAATTATAATACCATTCATGCGAGTCTCTCTTCTCATCAGTCTAGAATATTGGTTCGTTATGCTCACTCTATATCAAAGTTTAGAGGCGGAATGCATAAAAATTAAATTTTTAAGCAAGCACAACCAACTTAACCGAAGTGATCAAATCATAATCTTAAACTAGCAACTACTAGGAGTTTTATCTACTATGAAAGAAGAGTTACACCGAATGATCCGTGTCCTTCGGTCTTCTAGCCTCTTCCTTAGCTCCTTGAGGTCTCCTTGATCGAGCTTGACCGTCGGTCTTCCGCCGTCGTAGATGATCCATCCGAGAGATGTGGTTCATGGTTCTAGCTCCACATTAAAATTCAATGAAGCAACTAAAGACTCTAGGATGCTAATCTAGAATAGTTAAAGATGTAGTAGTGTTTTTCTAGTGGTTTTCTATCTCACTTCAACTCTTGATTTTCAACTCATGAAAGTGTAGGGTTGAAGAGGAAGGAGGAGCTCAAGAAAAGATAGAGAATGAGAATGGTGTAATGAAAATCTCATCTCAAAAACAATAATGCAAGCATTTTATTAAATGATTTTTGCAATTATAAAATCCAACCATACTTGAATAATGTAGACAAATGAATTATAAATTCATTTGTCTACCCTATTCAATCATACTTCATACGATTCTCTTTGCCACATGACTCCTCCACCTCATTTCAATTTTCTAGAAAAGAAAAACCATGGAAATGAGGTGTTCTCCTTCTAAAATGTTTTCCGTATAAATACGGAATACACTCTACCGTATATACATACTTGTATTCATATCAAAATACGAATACCTAAAGAGGTAGAATAATACAAATAACATAATACTAGAATATACATATCGAAATATGCATACGTAAATTATTAAATCAAAATCTGATTGAATAATCCGGCTTAATCCTAAACTGGATAATATAATCAACCGTCCGATCGAAAACCTATACATATCGAAATATGTATATGTAAATTATTAAATCAATACCTGATTTAATAATCTGGTTTAGTTCTAAGCCGGCTAGTATTATTATTTGATCGGAACCCTGCACGTATCAAAATACGGCCGCTACATCATTTCTCTTAAATCAGGGAAACCCTCTGTGTGGAACTCTAAAGACTCGACAATACGCTGGAAGTGGGTTTAACCACAAGCACGTCGGCGGCACTAGCTGTACATAACGACTACCCAGGTACCTGTCGAAAAGGAAGGCCAACGAGTAAGCTCATCCGAACCCTTACTAAGCCTATCCGTGACAATCTCCGTACAGTCCGGTCTCTTCGTCTAAGAGTATCGCATACCGGGTCTACGGGTGGTAAACGTCAGACCCCTAATAACCTGATAAGTCATGTCGATTTGGCTCAGGACCGATCCGAAAAACTACTGTTCTAATCATCAATAAATCTCAACTGTCTTGACCAAGGTCTTATGATTCTGGACAACCGGACACAGTGCAATATCGAATCCCAACACCGGGAGAGGCGAATCCCTGATAATCACTCACTGCTTCTATGTGGTTCATGATTGTACCCAACCAAAACCTATTTGCATGACTCGGTTAGCCGTGTTAGTGATATATGCCCTAGAGCCTATTATTGTATCATACTGGATTATATATTACTTAATGGGAGCTTGGGATATACATGGATATAGTAACAGTCTTGCTCGAAATGGTAATATGCTACCTGGTTTGTTTCTACCTCAATATGTGCATGTGTTTCTTTTAGCATATCGCTTATACATATTGACAGAGCCCTTAGGATATTTTCTTGATTACCAGCGTTGTGATGGCAATCACACTAGTGGGGGCTGGGTAATCTATAAGCACATCCTATACAGGTCCCTAGTCGTAGGATTATCGAGACGGGGCATCGATACTCCACAGTAGACTAGTGTATACGCTTCTCATCCCAGCATGGGAAATGATCTGTCTCACAGCCATTAGTACGTCGTACTGGAGATAGTATGCAGGTGCTCATTAGGTTATGAGTATACTGGACAGGACTCATCGGGAATTGTTTGTAGGTATTATACCTATCATCGGGTAGCAGTTCCCAGGTGACATGAGTACAGCTTAGTCCGTTTACTTGACACTGCTACTTCGCCTCGAGTGTGTTCCCACTGTACTTTGATTACTATCCTACCATGGCTCAAAGGAGTCGTTCAAACAGGTAGTAGTTGGGTGCAGTCCCGAAGCACTTGGAGGCAGTGGCGATTAGATAGGATTCGTCTCTCTCAGTGTTGGGGGTTGATATCGCGCTGTGTTCGGAAGGCCATTACACAAAGTTCTTGGCCAAGGCAAGCGAGATTACTGGTAGGTATCCAGTAGTTTCTCAGGGTGTATTGGGCTATACTCCGACACGACTTATTGCGCTATTAGGGGTCTGACGATTACCGCCCCTAGGCCCGATATGCGATACTCTTAGAAGAACATACCGGACTATACGGAGATTGTCATATACAGGCTCAATAGGAGTTCAGATAAGTTAGCTCATCGGCCTTCTTATTGACACATACCTGGGTAGCCATTACATGCAGCCGGTACCGCTTGCGGCTTGTGGTTAAACCCATGGCCAGCGTAGTGTCGAGTCTTTAGAGTCCCATATAGAGAGTTTCCCTGCACCGGGTAAAAGGTGTAGAGGTCATATGGTTTTACAACAGGGCTTCGATCACGTACGTGCACTTGTGCGCATATGATGTTCGGCCGGACAATACTAGTGGGTTTTGGTTTAAGCCAGATCCTAGTATTGTATTGATTGATTTATTTCGTCTCTTTGTATTCGTATTCTTCGGAATGCGAATGCGGGTATGTATATACGGATGATGGGCATTCTCGTAATTTCGCGGGGAAGCTTCTAGAAGTGGAAACCTTATTTAGGGTTTTAATTCTTTTTTGGATTAAAAACAAATGAGGTGGAGGAAATGAGATGCAAACTTGACAAAAGAAATTCATGACTCATCACTAGATATTTGTAGAACCTCATTTGATATTTGTGAGAGATATTTTTATCTCCTCAATTATTAGTTTGGTTTAACTATTCATCACAAATGAGCAAGGGTTATTCTTTAGTTGAGTTTCTACACTTTCATCTTCCTCAAGAGTTCTTCTTCTTCCTCTAAACCCTAATCTCTCATGTATTGAGAATCATAGGGTTCCAAGAGACAAATCACTCCATCTTATCACTCTACACAACCTAGGACATCTAGTTTAGCGAGCTAGATGCCGTAGTTATCTCGGATTTGAGGTAGGAGCTCGGACTATAGACTCTCGGGTGGATCATCTTTGACTCGAGGAGACCGTCGAGGTTACCTGATCCGTTCCGATTCTTGGAGTTGACGAAAAGGTGGAAGACAGCGAAGAAGACCCAAAGAACTTAGCATCGTGAGGTATAACTTCCGAGTAGTTAAACCTCATTGCTTGTTAGCTAGTTAGGGTTTAGCAACGATCATGGAGTTCAAGTTGGTGTTGCGAGCTTTGAAAAATCGTTTTTTGCATATTTCGCCTCCCCGCGAACACGCGGGGTGCGCAACATCGACTTACATTGATATCAGAGCCTACTAAACCATAGCTAACAGTTTAGACGAAGTGTAAAACTACGAAACCGAAATAACTCCGAAACACGAAACCTAAACTCCAAGTTTCTGTCAAATTTTTCCGAGCCTCTAAAATTTTTTTAAACAATTGCAGAGTGCTCTACCTCTTGTGAGATGAACACACACCAAAAACAAGGCTTTTCACTTGTTTTGGACCGGCCACAAGCTCAAAAAAACCGGCCTCACCTTTTTAGTTGTGGTGAAATTCTTTGAATTTTGGTTTGTGTTCTAGTTGCTTGGATCTAAGGTCTCAGATGTTGTTTATTTTTGCCAATTATGGATATACTGTTATCTTTTTACTATGGCAATACGGAGTGTTTCTAAGTCATAGTTTTAACGTCGTTTAAAGTTTAAAGTTGTGATATATGTGTTTGGAAACGTCGACTAATTGCTATATGTCGATTAGTCGGGGTTGCACATATCTATGTTGCTTTGTTGGTTTGTGTATATGAACTTATTGGATCGTCGTAGATGAATATCCGGGGGATGTGAGATGAGGGTTTTTATCTTTCATTCTATGTAATAATTGTAAAGTGATGTAATATTATTTTGTGGGGTACATTCGGGTTGAGGTTGTAGCCACCGTTGTATTATTTCTTTTACAGTTTTCTGCTCCTAGGATAGACCCAAGGTGGGGTGCAAAAAATACCGGGTACTTTGAAGTGCTAAGTGGCCTACTCATTTTACTGAGGGAGGTTGCTTCGCTTCGGGTATTTGACGGGTAGTTTGCCGCACCCGTAGGGGTCTGGGGTGGGGTTTGGCTATTCATCATGACCGTGGAATCCGTCTTTCATTACAGGCTTAAACATAATGCGGAATTATTAGTATATCTAATATGTTCATCTGTGATCTGGAATGCCTATTATTGCGTCAGACGATTGCTTATTATATATATTCTATATAGTAGATGTTGCTTATGTTTTTCACCCGCGCTAGTTCAACCCCCGCTCTGGCGTTAGTTAAGTAACCTAACGGTGTTAGTCGGGGCCCAGTGGCGAATGCGGATGGCATAAGTGGACGTGGTATTTTCGTCTTTCTTTGTGATGATAGGTGTAAATGATGGGCCTGCATTATTAATGCAAAACAAATAAACCAAAGTTGAATCTTTGGAACAAATTTTAAAACCACTCGGTTATTTTAAAACAGGAGACTTTTAAATGCGAAGCTTAAACCACTCCTTTTAAAAGCTATTAGGTTCCTTCAATTATATCAAGTTCACTACGTTCACGGTTTCACCAAAACCATTCGTAGCCCTTCATCATTTCAGTTAAATATTCAATAGTATTCAAACTATGTATTCTGACCTTCGGCAATGCATAGTAATTGGTAGCTGCTGGATATTCATCTGTAGCATAGATAGATGCGTTGGTTTGGGACAGTCGTACTACTATTTTGGCCTTCGTCAAGGGTATGTACGGATGGGTTCAAATTAACCTGAACAATGACGGGTAGAACTTGACATGTGACTTATGATATATTGGCCTTCGTCAAGGTCATAAGAGCATGGGGCAAAAATCCACATCGGGAGTTTCTAAAGAAACTGAAACTTGCTAATGCTGCATACCATTTGGAGTGTGATAATGTTGGTAGGATTCCTTCAGGATTATCACACGGTGATAATTGGATCCCGATCCAACTATGAGTATCTGCTACTCCTCGGGAGATTCTTCACTTAACGATCAATACTATAAACCAAGTAGGTGTCTAGAACAGTGTTAGCGGGGCTACGCCTCCAGGGAAAAGAGGTTATTTAATTAAGAAACTTCGCGAAAGCGTCGTAAAACCTCCCTCAAAGTACCGACACTAGCCTGGACGAACGGTTAAGTAAGTATTGTACGGTGAGATTAATCCTGACCAATTCTTCTTTTATGGTTTGAGGAAGGATTCGAGAAACAGTGGGAGCCATCCTGTTTAGATAAATTAAAAACCAATCTAAATTTGCAAGAGCATCATGCTGAGTGTTTTCTTCTCTCTCTCCTAATTGCAGCGACCAGGTGACCATATTAGGTTACAGATAGATAATAAAATGACTGAGTTACTATATTAACTGGTAAAGGTTTGTCCAGATGTCCATTACCTATGACAAGCTAGACCACCTCATTACTACTCAAGCCCCCGCCGTCCCAGGTCGAGTTTCCACCGTTGTGGATGTTGATATCCGTAAGACAAGGGAAAAAGATTATGCGAATGCCAAGTGCCTCGTGTTGGCCTCAGTTGATGGTGTATACCAGAGGCAGCACGAGAAGATGGACTTAGTTTCCATCTTCCTCCATAACAAAGTGTTATATGGAGAGCAATCTCATATCGCAAGATATAAGACCTCGAAGGAATTGCTTCAAGCGAGGTTGGCTGTCGGGTCATCTGTAGGGGACCACGTCCCTACAATGATCAGCTGTATTAAACAGCTCACGGACCTGGTGACCACGTTGGAGAACGAGTCATGTACTGACTTGATTCTACAGTCCCTACCTCCTACTTACCCCCAGGGGAAGAAAGTTATACTTCCAGTTGAGGACGTCTTGAAAGAAACCATGAAGACACCCGCTCTACTTATTGGGGAATTTTCCTCTTCTGGATCCATGGCAAAGGACAAAGGTGAGAAAAAGAAGACCTCTACAAAGCCGATAGGTGGTGTCGGTTATGTAGAAGGAAAAGTGCAGGGCAAAAGTTTCGGGGTTAACAGTAGGGAAGAAGGGTTGTTCTTATTGTTACGAGAAAGGATATTGGCAGAAGGGATGCAGGGCTTGGAAAGCCAGAATCCAGGATTCGAAGCATGTTGTGGCTTCGACTTCAGGTGTGTTTGTGATTGAAAACAGTCTGTCAAATAACTCTACTTCCTGGGTACAAGATACCGGATCAGGATCTCTTATCTGTAATTCATTACAGGCTTTGAGAAACCGTAAAGTTATCAGGGCAGGTGATATGACTCTCAAGGTTACTAACGGAATGAGCGTGGACGTTGTATCCTTAGGGTATATCACCTAGAATTGACAAGTGGGCAGATATTGATTCTACATAACTGTTTGTGTGTATCAAGTCTAGTTTGTTAGCGATGTGGTCTACATCCACCTAAATCAAAATTTGATTGGGTCAGGTACACTAGATAACGATATATACGTATTAAATCAAGCTCAGGTTTTCAAGTCTAGAACACACTTAAAAGAAAGTCTCCAGAATCAAATAAGAATTTCTTATGGCATTATAGACTGGGTCACATCAATGAAACACGATTGTCGAAGTTACATAGAGAAGGATATTTGGATCCGTTCTAATATCAGTCTTATGCAACTTGTCAATCTTGTCTCATAGGAAAGATGACAAAGACTCCGTTCACTGGACATGGAGCAAGAGCGAGCGAGCTTTTCGGACTCATACACAGCGACGTGTGTGGTTCAATATCTACAGATGCATGAAGTGGTTATTCCTATTTCATTACTTTTACGGATGATTTCTCTAGGTAAGGACATGTCTTCTTGATGAAGCATAAATCCAAGGCCTTTGAGAAATTCCCAGAATATAAGAATGAAGTGGAAAAATAAATAGGTAAAAGTATCAAGACACTGAGATCTGATCGATATGGTGAATACTTAATTGCCGAGTTTCTGGGTTACCTAAAAGAGAATGGAATTCTCTCTCATCTTACTCCTCCATACACACCACAACACAACGGTATATCGGAAAGGCGAAACAGAACCCTATTGGATATGGTTCGTTCCATGATGAGTAACGCTGAGTTACCGCGATCCTTCTGAGTTTATGCACTAGAATCAGCTGCATATCTTTTGAATAAGGTTCCTACCAAGACTGTGCCTACCATATCATATCAGATGTGGAGTGGGAAGAAACCCTATCTTCAGTATCTGAAGATATAGGGATGTCCAGCTTTTGTCAAAAAGCGGTATGCGGACAAGTTCGAGGCACGCTCAGGAATGTGTAGGTTTGTGGGATACCCAAAGAACTCCAGGGGGTATCTTTTCTATTACGCAGAGGAGCAAAAGGTATTTGTTCCTCGTCATGCCCACTTTTTAGGAAATCAACTTTTTGAAAAAGGACTAGTGGGAGCGCAATAGAACTGGAAGAAATTCCAGAACCACAAACTATTACTGAAAGTATGGTAGAGCCAGAGATTTCAAAAGAACAGGACATCCATGTGCTAATCCATAGGACTAGTAGGCAGTCTCATCCGCCCAAGAGATACTACGGTTTTCTCATAGACAGGGATAGAGATGATTGCATCATTGACAATGATGAGCCAACTAGTTTCCAGCAAGCCATTCAGAGCGGTGACTCGGTAAAATGGATGGATGCAATGCGGACCGAGATGGAGTCCTTGGAAACCAACAAAGTATGCACTTTGAACATTGCTCCAGAAGGGGTAAAACCCGTAGGCTGCAAATGGATCTTCAGAAAGAAGATTGGTGTGGGTGGATAGATTGAAACCTATAAAGCTAGACTTGTTGTAAAAGATTTTCGTCAAAGACCTGGTATGGACTATGATGAAACCTTTTCTCCTGTGCCTATGCTTAAATCCATTCGGATCCTTCTTTCCATCGCTGCCTTCGAAGATTATGAGATCCGGCATATGGACGTAAAGACGGCTTTTCTAAATGTTAATTTGGAAGAGTGTGTCTATATGGATCAGCCAAAAGGTTTCAATCAGAGTGGGAGCAGCGAGAAAGTGTGCAAGATGCTTAATTCCATTTATGGACTAAAGCAGGCATCACGGAGTTGGAACATTTGTTTTGATGAGAAGGTCAAAGAATTCGACTATAACAAAAATCCAGATGAACCATGCATTTATAGTAAGATAGGGAGACTATAGGATTCCTTGTCTAGTGTATAGATGACATTCTCTTGATAGGAAATGGAATTCCTATACTACAATCAGTCAAAGGATTCTAGAGATTCTCCATGAAAGATCTGGGTGATGCCAACTACATTCTGGGGATCCAGATCTATCGTGATAGATCAAAGAGGATGGTGGGATTTTTAAAGTTAAGGTACATCAACACCATACTAAAAGTATTTAGTATGGAAGATTCTAAGCGCGGTAGTCTACCGGCTTGTCACGGAATCACCCTCTTAAATAGATGTCTCCAAAAACTGATTTGGAAAGGGCTCGCATCACATCTATACCCTACGCTTCTGCGGTAGGCTCTATAATGTATGCAATGTTGTGTACCAGACTAGATGTTGCTTACACACTAGCGTGGTAAGCCGGTATCAGTCAAACCCAGGGGAGAAGCACTGGATAGCAGTAAAGAACGTTCTCAAGTACCTGAGAAGGACTAAGGAGATGTTCTTGGTGTATGGCGGAAAAGACCTCCAGATCGAGGCCTTTACTGACTCCAGCTTCCACAGTGATAAGGATGACTCCAACTCCATGTCGGGTTATATCTTTACCCGTAATGGAGGGGCGGTCTGTTGGAAGAGCTCCAAACAGGACACCGTTACAGACTTGACGATGGAAACGGAGTAGTTCGCTGCATGAGACGCCGCAAAAGAGACATTCTGGATGAGGAAGTTCTTGACTGAACTTCAGGAGGTTCTTTCCATTGTTGATCAAATACTTTAGTATTGTGACAACAAACGGCGCTATAGCTTTAGGGAAGGAACCCAGGTCCCACCAGAGTACAATGGGAATTTTGAAAATCGTTTTTTGCATATTCCGCCTCCCCGCGAACACGTGGGGTGCACGACATCGACTTACAAGCCGTGGTAGGATAGTGATCAAAGTACAATGGGAACTCACACGAGACAAATGATGATCTCAGGTCTAAAGACTAACCTGTACTCATGTCATCTGAGAACCGCTATATTACGATAGGTATAATACCATTTAGAGGTTCTCGGCGAGTTCGTCCAGTGTACTCACCCATAGTAAGCACCTATATACAATCTTAGGTGATCATACCAATGGCTGTGGGACCAACCACCGCTTCTCGTCAGATTCTAGAAACGTATACGCAAGTCTAATCTGGAACCTTTATGTTAGGAATATGTATGCCCTAGAGGCCATTATTGTATAATATAGTGGATGTTTGGACATATATATAGAGGACTTTCTTACTCGACATGATAGTATGCTATCTGGTTGTTCTTTATCTTAACATTTATACTAGTATTATTATATTGTCTCTCTGATACATGTTGATAAAGCCTTTAGGATGTTAGCTTGACTACCAGGACTATAATGTAGATCATACTAGTGGGGCTTGTGTAGTCTGCAAGCACATCCTTTAACAGTTCCTAGTCGAGAGAGTATAAAGACAGGGTATCGATATTCCAGAGTAGACTAGAGTGTACATTTCCTGACCCTGTATGGGGCGATGGTTGATCCCACATCTATTGGTGTTTGACATCAAAGATTGTACATGGGTGCTCATTAGACAATGGGTACACCGAACATGACTCGCCGAGAACTCCTAGTCGGTACTATACCTATCGTCAGATAGCAGTTCTCTTGTGACACTTGTACAGGTTAGTCTGTAAACCCGAGATCGTCATAGAGTCTTGTGTGGTTCCCACTGTGCTTTGATTTCCTCCCTACCACGGCTCAAAGGAGTCGTGCAAATAAGTGGATTTTGGGTATATTTCCGAGTCACATAGAGGCAATAAGCGATAGGAAAGGTTTCGTCTCTCCCGGTATAGAGAGTTGATGTTGCGATATGCTTTATTGGCTATAACAGCAAGTTCCTGGCCAGGGCTGATGAGATTTACTGGTAAGTGTTATCAGTAGTTTCTCGAATGGTTATAGGCCACACATCGGCATGACTTATCAAATTATTGGGGTCTGGCGATTCCACCCCCAGATTTGATATGCGACATATCAGACGAAGAGACCGGACTGTACGTTAAGTGTTGCTTATAGGCTTTGCGGGAGTTTGAAAAAGCTTGCTTGTTGATCTTTTATTCGCTCAATACCTGAGTAGCCGCTACATCCAGATAGTACCGCTGACGGCTTGTGGGCGACTGATGTGATCATTACCTACTGTTGGCGTATTAACAAGTGTTAAGAGTCCCACACAGAGGTTTCCTAGCTCAAGCGAAACGAAGTAGGGCACATATCGTGATATGTGCGGGAGCTTAATTAAATACGAGTATGTGATACCGTATTCTAATCTCGCGATATGTGATATCGGTTAGGTTATATGTGATATAAACAGATTGTTGAATCAAGTGTTGATTTAATGATATGTTATATGTATATATGTTTGATACTAGCTGGTTATATGTGATATAACCGGATTATTGAATCAGCTGTTGATTTGATATAATATATTGATAGTTGTCGGTTATATGTGATATGACCGGATTATCGAATCAAGTGTTGATTCGATAATTTAATATACATATAAATGATATTAGTCGGTTATATATGATATAACTGGATTATTGAATCAAGTGTTGATTTAATAATTTGATATATATTTTTATATTTGATATATTAATATATATTAACTAATATTGTGCTCACTTAAAGAATTTCTTCTCTTTGAAATACATTTAATATATATATATGTGTGTGTGTGTGTGTGTGTGTGTGATATATATTAAAATATGTATTTATATATTGTGTCATGGTGGATGATACATAGAACATGGGTGTAGACTCACACCAAAACTAAAGATAATTTGGGTAAATATTTATTTAGAGTTAATTCAAAAATGAGGTAGAAATGAGCATGGATTAAGATGCTTGTGGAAGCATGTAGAAGCCATGACTCATTCCACTAATTTTGTTTTTTACTCTAGATATTTTATCACATAACCATTATATTTAGCTCATTATTAACTCCCATTCCATCACTTTGAGATATTTTCTCACCCTAGTTCTTCTTCTTCTCTCAAGAGCTCTCTAGGTTTTCTTGAGTTGGAGAAAGAAAAAGAAAAATAGATTTCTAAATTAAGCAAAATTCCTACTTCATTAACCTAATCTCATTTAGCCCATAACATTAGGTTGCTTGCTTCACTAATTCTTTGATTAGTGAAGAGGTAGCTTGAGTTAGAGTAATTTCAAGGTGGATCATCTTCGGCCTCGAAGACGACGAAGTAAGCCCGTTCCTTTCACCAAGTGGAGCCTAAGAAGAGTTCTAAGGATCACTACTTGAAGCTAAGAGACTACTACTTGGAGCTTTAGAAGTGAAGGACCGGTCTACAAAAGTTGTATTCTCTATTCACTTAGTGTAAAACTTATTTACATGGTTTCAAATCCTAATTCTCTAGTTCGATTCTAGGTTAGTGTAGTTTAGACCTCTAGATTTTTTTAAATTGCATACTTGATGCACGTGGAAACCTACTAGAGGTGTTAAGACACACTTTCATGGTATCAGAGCTAAGCTAGAGTATTAGGTTTGGTCTAAACGACATTAAAGTGTTCGATCGGTATTTTCGAAACCCTAAAAACATAGTTTCTATCCAAATTTTCAAAAGTTGATTTTTTCCAGATTAAAAATATTCAGAAAATCATGCAGGGTTTTTTATAGAGCCCCAAGAAAAAAGAGAGCCTAACTCGACCAATTGGCCGTGCAACCGCGGCATAACTATGGGTTTAGCCGCGGTTTCGCTGCATGCTTGGTGAGTTTGGGACTCCATTTTCTTGTGCTGTTCCGTGGTGTGATTTTGCACTTTTTAGGTGTTTTTTTAGTGAGACTCAAGTTGTTGAAATCTTTGTGATTTGTGGGTGTTTGATATATCGATCGAAATGTTTAATATCATCTAGATATATATGATATGTGATACAATATTTGGAATTCACATTAATTAGTTTTGTGAAAACTAGTTTGTGTTTTATAAATCTCGCATTTTAGACTCTTTTGATCGATTGCTACGGAGTTTCGATTCGGATCAAAACTCCATCGCAATCTCATATTGTACGCAGATAGTCGCCGGGAAACACTACTAGATAACCATGCCCCATAGCCCCGACCAAGTGACTATATGAGAACCCTGAGGCCAAAAGCATCCATTCGGGTGCTCGCGGCCATGTTGTTCCACCTAAGTGCACTTCATTGATGGCACCGGGGGTGCGGCAATTTACTAAAGTTCCCAATGAGCATTTGATCTTTTAATCGGGAATCCTATTGAATTACCCGACCGATATTGAAAAGTGTTTTCAATTCGAGACATAAATGTTAAAGTGTTAGGCATGAAATACAAGATATGAGATATTCCGGGTTTATGATGTCTAAGGTTTGATGTGGATTCTAATTATTGTAGTTTTCATTTCTTTTCTGCGACCGTTAGTGTAATATGTGGTGTATCCCCGATCTCGTTTCTATACGTCAACGACATTTAAGATACGCATATTTACTTACGTTGATGACATGTGATGTTATGTGTTGCTGTGATATGTTATATTGGATCGTCGTGATTGAATAGCGGGGGTTTTTGCATAAGATGAGAGTTTTTCTATTTTCATTCATGTAAAAACTGTATGTAATATTCTTTTATTGGGAAACTTCCGGGTTGAGGATGATGTCACCATCGATGTATATTATTTACTTTTCCACATTAGGATAGACCCAAGACGGGGAGCACAAGTAACCGGTTCTAGAGCCCAGTGGGAGACCATCTTGAGGAGTCGAGACCGGATCTCCTAACTCTAGAATTGGCAGGGTTGCTTGCCGCTCTCGTAGAGGTCTAGGGATATGGGTTTGACTATTCATCACGACCGTGGAATCCGTGTTTTTCATTATTGGCTGAATTTAAAACACGGACCTCCTAATATATCCAATATTTCATATGTTGACTTCAGCTTCCTGAGTTCTGTGATGTGATCATATAACTGCCTGAGACGAATGCTATATATATATATATATATAATAAACGTTGCTTATGTTTTGCACCCGTTCTAGTCCAGCCCCCGCTCTGCCATTAATTAAGTAACCTAACAGTGCATGACGGGGCCCCGTGGCGAATGCGGACGGCATAAGCGTACGTTCTATTTTCGTTTCTTCTGTGATGTTTAGGAAACATAAATGATAGGACTTCATTAATGAGATTAATGAAAAGAAAAGAAACTTAAAGATATTGTAGAATCAAATTTTTCAAAAAGGTAGCTCTAATTATTGCTTTGCATAGCGGTATTCCTTTATGGATATCCAGCACCTCATTCGATGAAGAAAGAGCCGAGATCCCTTCATCGGGAATGACCTCTTTAGCAAAAGCTAGCAAATGCTACAATCCACTCGGTTTGTTTTGAAAACTACTTGATTTAAAAAGCGGAGCTTAAACCACTCCTTTTCAAATCACTAGATTCTACAACAATATCAAGTTCATTACGTTAAAAGTTTTATTCCAAACCAGTCGTAACCCTCCATCATTTCAGATAAGTGTTGTTTAGTATTCGTGATGCGTTTGTTGATCATAGTCAAGGCGTAGTATGCGATAGATGATTAGTGTTTATCTGCTGCATGTGATGTGATTGGATTAGGGTAGTCGTACGGCTTTGTTGACCATAGCCAAGGGTCGTATGGGTGGGTTTAATTCAATCACGAAATGACGGGTTGAACTTGGCTAGCACTTATGATTTGTTGACTATAGCCAAGGTCATAAGTCGCTAGGGGTAAAAACAGATATTGGTAATTTCAAGTGTTGAAATTTGTAATGAGATTGCATACTTTCTATGAGATAGTTGGATCCCGATATCCAATGCGAGTAAGAGTTACTCCTGGGAGAGTTTTCCACTTTACAATTAGCCGATCTAGTAGGTATCTAAGAAAGGTGTTAAAGGGGTTATGCCCCTGCAGAAATGAGGTTATTTAATTAGTTCCATGAGAAAACAAGGGGAGACTCTCACGAAGTACCAATACATGCCTGGCTGACCGATTGGCGAATTAATCCCGGCTAATCTTACCTTTTAGGGTTTGAACGAAGATTTGATAAAAACAGTGGGAGCCATCCTAATTAGATGAGATAATAACCAATCTAATCTTGCAAGAGCATACGCTAAAGTGTTTTCTTCTCTCTCTCTCTCCAGGCAGCGACAATGACATGCCTTAATTAAGATAATAATATGGATGTATTGACCGAACCTGTCTATTATACTGAGCTGGGGAACGTTGGTTCCGCTCTATCTTATGATTGTCATAAGTCTGAGCAACGAATAGGGGAATATCAGGATTCCCATGCAACCCGAACGAAGAAAGAGCATGATGATGCATCTTCTTCGGGTGTGTTCGTTACCGAGAACTATTTCTCAGTATACTCTACGGCCTGGGTAATGGATACCAGATCAGGATCCCATATTTGTAATATGTTACATGGGTTAAGAAAAAGTAAAGAACTGGGAAAGGGTGATAAATCTCTAGTAGTAGGGAATGGTGCAATTGTTGCAGTCAAAACAGTTGGCGAATATCACCTTGTATTACCAAGTAGTAATACATTGATTCTGAACGACTATTATTTCGTACCAAAGATGATGTGCAATATAATATCAATTTCTTTATTAGATAAAGAAGGATATAACTTTGTACTGGAAAAAAATATTATGAACATTTTCTTAAATCAAGTGTTGATTGGGTTTGGTACGTTGTATAACGGTATATACGTTCTAAATCAATCTATGTTCTAAATCAAACTGCAGTTCTAAACATACAGAACACACACAAGAGGAAAAGTTCAAAAATGAATGAATCCTTCTTGTGGCATTGTAGACTTGGTCATATCAATGTGACCGGACTACCAAAGTTGCATAAAGATGGATATTTGAATTCGTTCGAATTTACATCTTATGAAACTTGCCAGTCATATCTCAAAGGCAAGATGACCAAAACTCCGTTTACTGGATACGGAGAAAGAGCTACTGAACTCTTGGGACTGATACATAGTGATGTATGCGGTCCTATGTCCACACATGGCAGGATTGGTTCCTCGTACTTTATTACATTCACCAATGATCTCTCAAGATTTAGGCATGCGTTCTTATTGAAACATAAATCTGAAACTTTTGAGAAATTCAAGAAATATAAGTACGAAGTTGAAAAGCAGAAAAGTAAAAGTATTAAAATCCTTCAATCTGATCGAGGAGGAGAATACTTAAGCACGTAATTCCGTGACTATTTAAAAAAGAATGGGATTCTATCTCAGCTTACTCCTCCGTATACACCGCAGCACAATAGAGTTTCAGAGCGGAGAAACCGCACCCTATTAGATATGGTGCACTCTATGATGAGTACTGCTGAGTTACCTATTTTCTTTTAGGGTTATGCGCTTGAGACAGCCGTATACCTATTGAATCAAGTTCCATCAAAATCGTTGCCTAAAACACCATATAAGATATGGAGTGGAAAGAGACCATATCTTAAACGAGTTAAGATATGCGGTTGTTCGGCCTATGTTAAAAAACAGAATTCGGACAAACTCGAGGCACGATCAGTCTTTTGCAAGATTGTAGGATATCCTAAAAATTCACATGGATATATCTTCTACCACACCGAGAAACAAAAAGTGTTTGTTTCTCAATATGCCACCTTTTTAGAAAAGGAATTTCTTGTGAAATTCTTGTGAAAGAAATTAATGGTAATGAGGTAGAACTGGAAGAAGTTCCAGCTACACAAAATACAGCTGATGATTTAATGGAACCAGAGGATTCAATAGTGCCTGACGAACCTCAGCCACTCTGCAGATCTAGTAAGGTTTCCCATCCACCTGAGAGATCTACGGTTTTCTCATTGATAGTGGGAGCGAGGATTGCATCATGGAAGATGATGACCCAACTAGTTTCAAGCAGGCCATCATGAGTGGAGACTCTGTGAAATGGATGGATGCAATACGATTTGAGATGGAATCCATGTACACCAACAAAGTATAGACTTTGGAAGTTGCTGCTGAAGGGGTAAAACTCATCGGGAGCAAGGATCTTTAAGAAAAAACTTGGTGTAGATGGAAAGGTTGAGATCTTCAAAGCTAGAATTGTTGCAAAAGGTTTTCTTCAACTACCAGGTGTCGATTATGATGAAACCTTTTCTCTAGTGGCTATGCTTAAGTCCATCAGGATCCTACTTGCCATTGCTGCATACCATAACTATGAAATCCAGCAGATGGACGTCAAGACCGCTTTTCTAAATGGTAATTTAGAAGAGAGCGTGTACATGACACAGCCAGAGGGCTTCGTAGATAGTGGGAACAGTGGAAAGGTGTGAAAGCTGCTTAAATCAATCTACGGATTAAAATAGGTATCACGGAGCTAGAACATCTATTTTGATGTAGAAGTCAAAGAGTTTGACTTCATAAAAAACGTAAATGAACCTTGTATATACAAGAAGGCTGTAGAGAGTAAGGTCGTCTTCCTCGTAATGTACGTGGATGACACACTCTTGATAGGAAATGATGTTCCTATACTACACTCGGTCAAGCTCTTCTTATCACAAAAGTTCTCCATGAAAGATCTAGGTGATGCCTCCTACATTCTGAGGATTAAGATCTATAGAGATAGATCTAAGAGGATGTTGGGATTGTCCCAATCAAGGTACATTGACACCATACTAAAGAGGTTTAGTATGGAAGATTCTAAGCGTGGTAATTTACCCGCTTGCTCTGGAATCACTCTCTCCAAAGAGATGTCTCCCAAAACTGATTTGGAGAGGGTTCGCATGCAAGGGATACCCTATGTTTCTGCAGTTGGGTCAATCATGTACGCGATGTTATGTACCATACCGGATGTAGCTTACGCACTTAGTGTGGTAAGTAGGTATCAATCAAATCCCGGGGAGAACACTGGACAGCTGTGAAGAACATTCTAAAGTATTTGAGAAGGACTAAAGAAATATTCTTGGTGTATGATAATGGAGAACTCCAAGCCGAGTCCTTTACCGATTCGAACTTCCAGAATGATAAGGACGACAGTAAGTCGGTCTCAGGTTTTGTCTTCATCCTCAATAGAGGGGAGGTATGTTGAAAGAGTTCCAAGCAAGATACCGTAGTAAACTCAACGATGGAGGCTGAATACATCGCTGCCAACGATGCTGCCAAAGAGGCTGTCTGGATGCAGAAGTTCATTGCTGAACTTGGTGTGGTTCCATCCATTGAGCATCCAATACCTTTGTATTGTGATAACAATGGAACTATGTCTTTGGCCAAGGAATCCCGGTCCCATCAGCGATCCAGACATATTCTTAGGCGGTATCACCTGATCCGGGAGATAGTTGATCGCCGGAAGATCGAGGTCAGGAGAGTTGAAACGAAGAATAATATATCGAATCCATTCACGAAGGCCCTCCCCCAGACGCAATTTGAGAGACTTTTTAGGATGTTGGGTATGAGATACTACAACAATTGGCCTTAGTGCAAGTGGGAGATTGTTAAGAATATGTATGTCCTAGAGGCCATTATTGTATGATATAGTGGATGCTTGGACATATATATAGAGGACTTTCTTGCTCGACATGATAGTATGCTATCTGGATGCTCTTTATCTTAACATGTACACTAGTATTATTATACTGTCTCTCTGATACATGTTAATAAAGCCCTTAGGATTTTAGCTTGACTACCAGGACTATGATGAAGATCATACTAGTGGGTCATGTGTAGTCCGCAAGCACATCCTTTAACAGTTCCTAGTCGAGTGAGTATCGAAACAGGGCATCGATATTCTAGAGTAGAATAATGTGTACATTTCTTGACCCTGTATGGGGCGATGGCTGATCCCACATCTATTGGTGTTTGACATCAAAAATTGTATAAAGGTGCTCATTAAAGAATGGGTACACCGAACAGGACTAGCCGAGAACTCCTAGTTGGTACTATACCTATCGTCAGATAGCAGTTCTCTGGTGACACTTGTACAGATTAGTCTGTAGACCCAAGATCTCCATAGAGTCTTGTGTGGTTTCCACTGTGCTTTGATTTCCACCCTACCACGGCTCAAAGGAGTCGTGCAAACAGGTGGATTTTGGGTACAGTCCCGAGTCATATGGAGGCAATGAGCGATAGGAGAGGTTTCGTCTCTCCCGTATAGGGAGTTGATGTTGCGCTATACTTGATTATCTATAACAGCAAGTCCCTGGCCAGGGCTGATGAGATTTACTGGTATGTGTTATCAGTAGTTTCTCAAACGGTTATAGGCCACACATCGGCATGTCTTATCAAGTTATTGGGGTCTGACAATTCCACCCCTAGATTTGATATGCGACATATCATACGAAGAGACCGGACTGTACGGTAAGTGTTGCTTATAGGCTTTACGGAAGTTTGGACAAACTTGCTTGTTTATCTTCTATTCGCTCAATACCTGGCTAGCCGTTACGTCTAGCTAGTACCGCTGACGGCTTGTGAGTGACTGATGTGATCATTACCTACTGCTGGTGTATTGACGAGTCTTTAGAGTCCCATACAGGGCTTTCCTAGCTCAAGCAAAACGAAATAGGGCACATATCGTGAAATGTGCAGGACCTTGATTATATACAACTATGTGATACCGTATTCTAATCTCGCGATATGTGATATTGGTTAGGTTATATGTGATACAACCAGATTGTTGAATCAAGTGTTGATTCAATGATATATATATATTATATATATATATATATATATGTTTGATACTGGCCGATTATATGTGATATAACCGGATTATTGAATCAAGTGTTGATTTGATATAATATATTGATAGTTGTCAGTTATATGTGATATGACCGGATTATTGAATCAAGTGTTGATTCGATAATGTAATATACATATAAATAATATTAGTTGGTTATATATGATATAACCGGATTATTGAATCAAGTGTTAATTTAATAATTTGATATATATATTTTTATATTTGATATATTAATATATATTAACTAATATTGTGCTCACTTAAAGAATTTCTTCTCTTTGAAATACATTTAATATATATATGATATATATTAATATATGTATTTATATATTGTTTCATAGTGGATGATACATAGAAC
This sequence comes from Agapanthus africanus, assembly GCA_030015575.1. NCBI lineage: Eukaryota > Viridiplantae > Streptophyta > Magnoliopsida > Asparagales > Amaryllidaceae > Agapanthus > Agapanthus africanus. The sequence continues at coordinate 9,366,782 of CM057351.1, forward strand.
ATGAGTGTATGAGACTCACACCAAAACTAAAGATAATTTGGGTAAATATTTATTTAGAGTTAATTCAAAAATGAGGTAGAAATGAGCATGGCTTAAGATGCTTGTGGAAGCATGTGGAAGCCATGACTCATTCCACTAATTTTATTTTTACTCTAGATATTTTATCACCAAACCATTATCTTTAGCCCAGGGTTAACTCTCATTCCATCACTTTGAGATATTTTCCCACCCTAGTTCATCTTCTTCTTTTAAGAGCTCTCTAGGTTTTCTTGAGATGAAGAAAGAAAAAGAAAAAGAGATTTCTAAAGTGAGCAAAATTCTTACTTCATTAACATACTCTCATCTAGCCCATAAGATTAGGTTGTTTGCTTCATTATTTCTTTGATTAGTGAAGAGGTAGCTTGAGTTAGAGTAATTTCAAGGTGGATCATCTTCGTCTAAGCATGCTCGTTCTTTCACCAAGTGGAGCCTAAGAAGAGTTCTAAGGATCACTACTTAGAGCTAAGGGACTACTACTTGGAGCTTTAGAAGTGAAGGACCGGTCTACAAAGGTTGTATCCTCTATTCACTTAGTGTAAAACTTGTTTACATGCTTTCAAACCCTAATTCACTAGTTCGATTCTAGGTTACTGTAGCTTAGAGCTCTAGATTTTTTTAAATTGCATATTTGATACACGTGGAAATCTAGTAGAGGTGCTAAGACACACTTTCACTTTAAGGTTGTACTTGTGGACTACCCAACTCCCACAAGTATGATTGTCATCATAACGCCGGTAGTCAAGCAAAATCCCACGAGCTTTAACAACATGTATCAGTCATATGCGATATCGAGTATAACATATGCACATTGTAGGGTGTTTTTCATCACCATATTGAGATAGGAATACACATGCGCTTGTCAGGCGTATTACAGATTACCCCTGTCTAGGACAGGCGGGGGTTTATTGATTGTGGGGATCCGAATCTCCGGCAGCCGAGGACTAAGCTGCCGTTAATTACCCTTCACCTTTGGAGCGAGAGAACCTCCGATTGACGGGTCAAACTGGTCATGCGAACTCAATGTGCAGTGTGCGTGTGTTGTGTTTTGAAAGGGGGTTTTGGATATATCGGGGGCCTCACAGACTTTCCCTAATAGGGGACGTGTTTCTGGTGTGGAGTGCACGGAAAATGAGGGCTGAGGAGCATCTTAAAGACGCGTGCATGGCACGTGGACGGTGGGCGCCCATGGGTCACGTGCCTGGTGCATGGGAGCTTTGCGCCCGCAAGTCACGTGCTTGGCGCGTGGGCGCATAGCGCCCGCTGGTTATGTGCCAGGCATGTGGGCACTGGACGCCCGCGGGTCACGTGCCAGGCGTGTGGGCGCTGGGCGCCCACGGGTCACATATGCAACACACGACCGCTGGGTGCCCGTGGGTCGCGTGAGGTGCACATGGGCGCTTAGCGCCCGCGAGTCATGTGCCCTGCACGGGACCGCTGGACGCCCGCGGGTCACGTGCGCGGCATGCGGCCGCTAGACGCCCGTGGGTCACATGCACGGCACGCGACCTCTGGAAACACCAGCGGAAAAGGGGCTTAGCCCCTTGGTTAGGAATTGAACTCCCAAGGGGTTTATGTATAGATTTGGAGTTAAACTCCTAAAAAGGGGTTTGATTTATGGGCTAAACTCCAACAGATCTTAAATGGAGTTAAACTCCCAGAAATCATTGGATCTTCTTTTGAGCCCCGGATCCTCCTGGAATGGGTTTTTGGAGATATGCATCCTTCTTCTTCCTCTCTGTTGGCTGGATCTTAGGGGAAAAGGGGGAGGTAAGACTTAAAATCTCCCCTTTTAGGGATTTGATGGTAGATCCGAACTCCCCTTTAAGGGTTTTATGGTGAAAAACTATTTATTTTTGAAAAAGGAAGAGTTAAACTCTTGATTTAATTCAAAAGAAAAGAAGAAGGTTTTAAAACCTTGAGGAAGGAGAAGGAGGCACGGACCCTAGTTTTTAGGGAGAATGAATTATTCTTTATTTCATTATCATGTTGCCTTTTATAGGCTTACAAATTTACATATAGCCCCTTGGGCTTTATAAAATAGCATCTTGCCCATCCCATGACTCATGTGCTCATTTGTTTTGCACATGAGCCATGGGCTTTACAAAAATTTGGCTTTATGCCCATTTTTTTACATTCATGCATAAAAAATTACATCAAAATTATTTATTACATGATTTCATTTTGGCATGGGGGAGGCCGGCCGCGGGGCTCGACTTGGGCATGGACCCACTTGATCTGGGCTTGGACCCGCTTACTTGGGGTTGACTTTGAATTTGACTTGGTCAATCGGGGTGTAATTTTTGACCCCAACACACATATTAAGATAATGAAAAACTAGAATAGTATACTATTGTAACAAGTTTTTATCAACATGTATAAGCAATACAAAACAGTAAGAAAAACAAATACACATATTCAGATAAAGACAACTCAAATAATATACTATATCCTATACATACATATCCCCAGTATCTATACGATACGGGCATCTAGAGCATATGTATCCAACATATACATATCTCTAGCATCCTATATAAACAGGCCTCTAGGACATACATAGCCAATATAGAAGATATCTCTTTAGAGATGGTGACTCTATAACATGCGGGTAGACTACCATGCCAGGAGTCATCCATTCTAAACCACTTTAGAATGGTGTCTAAGTATCCAAATCGGGACACTTTCCAAATCTAGATCTATTGATATAGGTCTAGTCACTAGAATTCTTGATTCATTATCTAGATCTTATGTGGAGAAGCATCTGTGATAACCAAACTTTGACCGATTGTAGTATGGAACATCGTTTCCTATCGGGAGTATGTCATCCAAATCTCAGGACATAACCCCCAGCATCCTTCTTACTAGGTTCATCTGTTGTTTTGTTGAAATTAATCATCTTGACTGTCACATCAAAACAGATGATCTATCTCCACTGTAATTTCTTTAGTCTATAAATAGACATAAGTAACTTGCACACCTTCCGCTATTCCCACCGACTAAAATAACCCTCTGACAGAGTTATATACACGTGCACTTCTAAATTTCCATTTAGAAAAACATTATAATAATCCACCTGCCGGATATCACAATCATGAATAGCAACAGTGGCAAGTCATATCCGTATAGACTTTAGCATAGACACTACAGTAAAAGTTTCATCACAATCCACGCCGGGTATTTGATGAACACCTTTCACTATAAGTCTAGCCTTATTAGGATAATACCTTTTCACCTGCACAGATCTCGAAAGATCTATTTGCTCCTAATGAGTTTTACTCCTTCAGGAGCACCAAGCAAATTCTATAATTTGCTAAAGTGCGTGGAGTCTAGCTTGGATATATAGCATCCGGTCACCTAAAAGTTACCATTTTCTATGACCTGCTGATAACTAGTAAGGCCATCATCACCGTGATGTTGACTTCCCTGTCACCGTCTATGAGCAAACCGAAGTATCTCTCAGGTGGCTGAGGCCACCTACTAAAATCTGCGGAGTGGCTAATGGTTTGTCAAGTCCAATTGAATTTTTAGGTTCTACTAAATTTTCAGTAACCGTTTGTGGTTCTGGAATCACTTCCGGTTCTGGAATCACTTCCGGTTCTACCAGTCTCCCACAAATTTCTTTTGAAAATGATCTTTTTTTATAAAAAGGTGGCGAGTTAAGAACAAATCAACCTTTGATCTTGCAAATGTTAGAAGTTAAACCCTTGCTAAAAGCTTGGAATAACCCACAAACTGCCATTATTGAAACATGCCTTGAGTTTGTACGAATTCTGCTTTTAAACAAAAACCGGATAACTCCATATCTTAACATCGTCAAGAAATGCTACCTTTATATGTCCACATAGGACCAACGGCACTAATTTAGATGGATAAATAGAGTTGTCTTCGGATAGGCGAGTCGCTAGCGCCTTTGCTCTTCTTTCGAGTCAATTAGCATGCTACTGTTTCCAGTTGCATATCTCAAATGGAAGAAAGCCATACATCATTACTCATCAAGGAGCGCATCCATGGATGAGTAGCCTATGAGAGAAACAAGTTCTTAATATTACTACGATGAAATACCTAGCATCAGTATCTACATCTTCAATCACCTCAAAAAATCATGATACTTCCAACGTATGGTTCTTTATTTTATTCTTATACTTATAAACTTCTTAAAATTTTTGGACCTTACATTTCAACGAATGCGTGTCTAAAATAAGAGAACTTATAGGTTAGCTGAACGAAGTAAGAGTACCAATCTCTTGTCCCGAAAGATACTGGACAACATACATTTTCATGTATAAGCCCCAAGAGTTTACTAACTCAAATTCCGTGTGTTTGTAAGTTGATAACTGTATTTTGTTTAAGAATATCTTACACCATGTTTATAAGCCCCAAGAGTTTACTAACTCAAATTTTGTGTGTTTTTAAGTTGATAACTGTATGTTGGTTAAGAATTTCTTATATCGTTATTCAATGCACCTTACCTTATCCTCAACTGATAAAAGTAAATGTTTTTCAAAAATTATAACTCACTTTATAAAATAAAGAGATAGATATATCAGTTTTTAAGAATTGGTGCATAACAACGATTATTCAAAACCAAATATTTGTCGTTAGGTAAAACCAGGTGATTTCCTCAATAACACCAATTACTACGAATTCCGATATTGAGGATCAAATCTCTCATTTCCCAATATTCTACTCCTATTCACTGTAACGTCATACAGATGTGAGATTCTAATATGGTATATGCATACCCTGGAGTCAGAATTGGGAAAACAGTTTTCAATTATAACATCACAGAAAACTGAAACATGAGAATATTTCAAGGGGGTCGCCGGGTACTCCTAGTAATGCCTCTTCCAATGTCCAGATTAATGACAATAATCACAATTTTCTTTACCCTCACTGCAACCTTTTATATGTCTGTATATCTTACCTTCTGTACACGAACTTAGGCCAGTTGGTTTTCTTCCTTCCCTACATTTCAGCACCAGCCTAAGATTTGGAAGAAGACTATCCAACAAGCTTAATAAATGTACTCTCCTTATACAAGGGGCTCTCAACTCAAGAGAAAGTGAAGAAGGGGAGACAACCTGAATTATACAATTCAATTTCTCTAGAACCCGTGACCATCCTCGACTAAAACAACTTCTTCGAGTTTATATGTAAGTATACGATGGAAGTTCCAAGCTATATGGATTTCTGTAATGATACATAATGTTCTGGAGAAAGCGAATGGAAATTAGGAGTGGCACAAATATATGCGACTTTATCGTGAATCATGACAATCCAAAACCAAAGTATGTAAGAAGGTTCGGTTATCTTGGTTAATGAGTTTTAGTTTAATGTAAGTCATGGTCCCAAACCAGAGAGAGAAAAGAAAAGCTCAGCGTGCACTTTATCAAGATTAGATTGGTTAATCGTTTTATTTAATCAGGATGGCTCCCACTGTATCCTCGAATTCTCCTTCAATTCCTAAAAGGAGAACTAGTCGAGATCATGTACACCTTATAAGTTCGCTAACCATTCAGCCAGGCCAGTGTTGGTACTCCGAGTGAGGTCCTCCATGCTTTCGTACGGACCTAATTAAATAATCCCGTTTCTGCAAAGGCGTAATTTCATTAACACTTTCTAGACACCTAATAGGTTAGCTAGCTATGAAGTGAAATTCTCCCGAAGAATAATACATATTCATCAGTGGGAATCGGAACCCAACTATCATTGTATGATAATCCTGACGGAAGCCGACCAAAATTACCACACTCTAGAAGGTATGCTCATACTTGGAAAATTTCCCTTATATTTGAAATTCCCGATATAGTTTTTGCCCCTCTGACTCAAGTGACCTTGACTAAAGATCAAACTTCCAATAGGTCCTAGTTAAGTTCTACCCGTCATTATCTTGATTGCATTAAACACACCTGCACGACACCTGACTAAAAATCAAAACTATCGTACGAATGTCCTAACCAGTCGCATCACCATGCAGCAGAAAAGTACAACAGAGATACCGAATACTATGCCTCAACTAAAAATCGACATACGTAGCACAAATACTAAGCAATAGTAATCTGAAATGACGGAGGGCTACGGTTGTTTTTTGGCGAAAAACCTTTAACGTAATGAACTTGATATCGTTGAAAGAACTCGAGTGGCTTAGAAAAGGAGTGGTTTAGGCTCCTCTTTTAAAACAAGTAGCTTTGAAGAAAACCGAGTATTTATAGTAACATAAACTTTTGCTTATGAGCAAACTCCCCATGACGGGATCAAGACTCTTTGCTTATCGAATAAGGTACCGGATATTCCTAACTGAATATCTCTATGCAAAGCAAAAGAATATGACTATAGTTCTAAAAATTAGTTCCGACAACATCATTTAGATTTATTTTTCTTGCATTAAACATATAATGCAATCCCATCATTTTAACTTTCTAGCCATAACAGAAACAACCAAAATAGCATACTTTTATATGTCATCCGCATTCACCACGGTGTCCCGGGTTTTCACCGTAAGGTTACTTAACTTATGACAGGGGGGACATGGCTAGCGTGGATGCAAAACACACACACACACACACACACACACACATCATCATCATCATCATCATCATCGCAGGCAAGTAATGATCATAACAAGCATGCGAACAAAGAACAATATGAATGTAACATTTCAAAATAATAAAATATCATTTTCGGGAAATTTTATAAATTAATATTACTTTATTGAATATTTTAATAATTCGGTATAATTAAATACAGATAAATGGAGAAAAATTTGGAAAAATTATGGAGAATTCTAAAATAGGGTAATTTAGAGATTTATACCATTTTTATGTTGTTATGATTAGTTATATGCTAATTGAGTGCTAATCGCGATTAAAAAATCGCTAATCGGGTTTTCTGGCAATTTTGTGCAAAACATGCACATATCATTTCCTACACTTGTGTTGCATTTTTCTTGCCATGGTTTTATTTTGGGGATCACTATTTGAGTGAGAAGGAATTTGAGGGAAAAGAAAAGAAAGGAAAAAGGAAAAGGATTATAATATGGTGGTAGGTGGATGAGAGAGAGAAAAGAGAGGGGGTAGCTTTGACTTAGCCATTTCCCTTCACTTCCTCAACTCACTTTCTCTCTCCCTCTTCCCCTTCAGCTGCTGCTGCTGCCCCTCATCTCCCTCCCCTCTTCATTAGTCCCAAATCACCATGAAAACTACACCAACACCCATCTTCATTTCACAAAAAATGTGCACAAGCTCGAGATCTACACGTAGGACCAAGAAAGCAAAGATTTTAGCCACTAGGGGAAACTCAAGAAAATTCTTGAGTTGCCAAATGAGGTATTTACTGAACCCTTAGCTTAGTTTTAGTATTACTTATACCCCATGTTTAGTTTAGAACCGATATTGTGTGTTTTTGTGGATTGGAGAAAAACCTAGTTAGGGTTTGAGGGAATTTTGGGTTGTAATGTGAAATTGAGCTCAGTTGAGGTTAGATAAATACCCTAGTGCATGAATTGATACCCAACCTGAGAGTTGAAACCCGAAATACGGATTTAGAAACCGATATCGGAAAAGTTATGAAATCTGGGAAGCTTTTATGAGATCTGCTATCACCCGAGACATCCTAAAATAAAATTGAATAGACAGTGACATGTGCAGGCACCCAGGAAGCTACCACCAAGACCCTAGCCCCTAACTCCATGACCCAGCCGCCAATTAATTCCCTCTGGCCGCAAATTGCGGCCAGACCTGCACCAATTTGGGTCGTTTTGGTTCTGCTGCTCCTACATCTGTAGTTTAGGCCCCTGGCATGTATAGATTTGTCTAATTTGACCTAGGGTGAAATCTGGAGCCTATTTCCTTAATTGCTGTTTTGGATTCGTGTTTCCGTATTCCGTATTTTTAATTCTGAATTTGTGTATTGTGTTTTACCTCGACTATTTGGCGTTTATACGACGATATCGAGGGTTGTTGATGGGTTTGGAAGGCGTTGTCCATAGGTTCTAACCTATAGATCTTAGCGTATCGTTTTGAGATTCATATGCCGTTTTAGTTCGGAATTGGTTTTGATACGCATTTGCGATACGTTAATGTGTAGGTACCCCATGAAGACTTCGGGACGACAAGCAAACGCGTGGTGACGTCGACAATGAAGACGCAAGGTGAGTAGATTATATCTACAGGGGGAAGTCGGGGGATGACGTATAGCACCCCCACAGTCCGTAGTTGATATACTATATATGATAGTTATAGTGTGTCATGGATATTGTGTTAGGTGTTTTATGGATAGTTTAGGCGTAGAAGTAAACTAGTGTAGTTCATAGCCACGAACCCTAGAACAGGTTTACACCCACACGTACACCCTTGCATATTCACTATACTTGCACTGTGTTTATGATGATATTGGATGACTTTGGAGATGAGTCGATGATATTGGGCTTGGTGCCGTGAGATCGGTGATTTGATATGATTCGTATTTGGGATACGATATGTGATTCTTAGCGGGCCTTTGGGCATGTGTTTTACCCCCGCATTCATAATTATATAGATGGTATCGATTTGTATTAGACTTAGATTCAGTATCCCAGATTATGTGTTATGATGATAAGAATACCAGGTACTTGATGAGATAATGTGATATTGATCCGTACCCAGCTATTGGGATGCCGTACGACGATTTACCGTACGAGCTTTATATTGATGATAGATCCGCACTCATGACTTGAGGATTGTCATATGATATACTGTATTGTACGCGATACTATTGAGGCGGGATCACCGACTATTATATGTATATATATATTTTTATCGACTTAGATTTAGGTGGATTCTATACCCCTCCCGGTTGACTTGATACTTAGATCTGTGGTTTGCTTAATAGATGTTAGACTAGACCCAAGTCATACCTATTACAAAAAACCCGATTTGTCTTATTTCAAATGGCAAGCTGCATTATTATTCATTTACCATTTCTTGTGCATATGCCTTTACATAGTTGCATGCTTATATTAGTGTTCTTGTTGCATGTATTATAATTCATGGATTTCGCACTGTGATATGGTTGCATATGATGATTCTGGATTGTTTTACTCCTGCGTATATATATCAGTGGTATGGGACGCTGAAATATATATGTATACCCATAGAGTATATATATATTAGTGGTATGGGACGCTGATATATATATACGCATACTTAATATATCATCATCATGATCTAAGCAAATTTACATATGCATTATGAGAGGAGCCTATGTGCTCGGAGCCTATGAGCTCGATGTGAGAGGAGCCTATGTGCTCGGGGCCTTTATGGTCTATGGCATATTATATCTCCCCTACCCCATATTTATTGTATATGCATTGCATCACATATTAGTAGTACCTGATAGAGTACCTTCATGAATGCTGCATACATATCGGATACATGATATATAGGTTTCACTTGATTTTGAGATATATAGTTTGTGCCGATGCTCGACGTTGATTTTCTGATGATTTCATTCATGATATCTTCTGTTTCATTTTACTGCATACATACATCATATTTATGATATATTATTACGTGAGGCACTGGCACGAGTACTTGGCACTACACTTATGTTCAGATGTTACATTGCCACTTTACTATGATTCAGACTTATTCATTTGAGGTTTATATTATATCTGATCGTTTGACTTAGGATTATGTCATGCTTTCAATTTCTGCTTGTAGATATTTTCTATTCACGAGTTGGCAACTCACCCCCGTTGTGCCACAGTTCTTGCAGGTTTTGCCGTACAGGTTCCTTAGCGGCATTTCCGGCACATTGCTTCCTTTGCGGGTGATTTGCTTGGTAGGTGGGTTCTTTGCATCAGAACCACCCTTGTATATGTATTATTCTTTGTATCTAGAAATTCCATCAACCAAAACTTGTATATTGTTTCAGACTCAGACACTAGTGATGTATTATTTCGACCTTAGAGTCGCGCTTAGTAGTGTTAAGGTTTTCTTGTTATTGTGAGTTTCTTTTGAGTTTGATCCTCGCCCTTCGGCGTTGTATATCATATTGCTTGTGTGGGTTGTGCTCTTTGTTTATGCGTAGTAAGTGTTAGATAAAATGCCTCAAGGGAAAATAATTTACAAGATATGTTTCTTTACTCTTAAAATGGTTTTAGATTTCTGGGCTTTTGGCTTACTTGGATCAGATGGAGTCCTATAGACTTCATATGGTTCAAGGGCCAGTCACGTGCTCTTTCGGGCCGTGACAATGAAACAACAGATAAACTAGATGCCCTAAGTTTCATTTAAGCCCAAATAAAACACAATGCTCCCCGATCGTGTGGATAGCCCGTACATCATCGATCTTAGACCCCTACGAGTGCGACAAACCACCTGCCAATTCTAGAAACTGGGTAGCCCACCCTCAATATCACGAGTCGGTCATCCGTCGCTTTCTAGAACCCGGTAACTTGGGCACTCCTCCACGGGTCGATCCTATAACCCCTATAAGTATGGCAAGAAACCCGCCAATTCTAGAGCGGGACAATCCGGTCTCAAACACCATAAGATGGCCACCTACCGCACTCTAGAACCCGGCTACTCGAGCACTTCTCCTGGGTTAATCCTAGTACAGAAATGAAATATATATAGCGGTGCAATCGACCGCATGCTGGTCGATTCCTAATAAAAGAATATACAAAAAGTTGAAAAGGTGGTCACAAGTCGGACGCTCGCCCGAACAAATGAATACAAATATATCAAAACTGTACAAGCACATCACACGAGGGGGTATCCGTTACGACAATCCAATTAAACCATAACAAGATATATATATATATATATATATATATATATATATATATATATATATATATCACTGAACAAGCAGCTACAACATATGTGTAAACTTGTCTAATCGAACATATAGCAACTAGATGACGTTAACCAACACATATACCAAGATACAAAACATAAACGATGTAAAAATTTCGTCCGAAAATTTTCCGTATTTCCCCGAAAGCAAAGATAACACTATATGAAATCTGGAGCAAAAAGAATGATACCTAAAGTCATGTTTCATCAATTCCAAGCAACCACTAAAACCTAAGGACCTAAGGACAATTTTGGGCCGAAAATGGCGGCCAAAATGAATTTTCCGGCGGCCAGAGTTTTGAGTTAGGTCCTTAGGTTTTGTACTATGTTTTCATACCTCACAACAAGTCCAGTGACATACTTTAAAAGAATTCCAAGCGCGTGTTTACTGCCGAAAACGGGAGACGGAACCGCGTAGGTCGTCTTGCCTGAATTTGGCGGCAGATGCTATATGGGTTTATCCGTCCACCTCTCCGAAGATACCAAGTTGATTTATGGCACCATATATCAAAAGTTTGGACGGATGCGGCCGTTGTAGCAGAACTCGTCAGATTCCCCCTCGTTGTGAGGGGGTTTTGATTATGGGGACGCTCTTCCCTGCAGGTGCAAGCAGCTGCAGTTAATTACGTTACCGCATCGCAGTAACCACTTTCTCCTGCTCCAGATGTTCAATTCGTGCCGTGTGTGTTTGTTTTATTTTTGGTTGTTTGCAGATTGTATACGGAGACTAATTTATGTTGTCGCCCGTAGGACGTGTATTAGTCCAAATCCGTATTTTCTTAGATTTGGGTTTGGTTTGATTTAAAGATCGTTAATCTCGTCTGGGATTAAGATCGATTTAAATGTTTGTTGAGGATATGTTAGTCTAATTTTAGACTAAGATCTACTCAACAGGATTTTTGGATCATTCAGACCCAACAGAAGAGCATTTGGCCTCTATATTGTTTTAGTTTAAGGAAGTTACGGTCCATAGTTAATTTAAAGACGTTGCGGTCTATTGTAGTTTAAAGTTGCGATCAGTAGTTCGTTTAAAGATGTTGCGGTCCATATTGGGATGTACCCGTCAATTTGGGAGTACACGAAAGAGTTTTTGGTTATCGGGACCAACCACCTCTCTGAAGACGCTGAAGAATTATAACGACATTTATCAGAGGTGTGAGGAGATGTACCCTTGAACCAATGTCCGTTGGAAGAACAATAGTCGTGTTTGGGAATGAGACCAATTTGGAAAATGGTGAGCACATAGGCTCGGTTGATCTGAATTAGGGACCTTTGATCAACTTAGACTCAGCCCACTCAGTCTTTGAATAAAGTGTTAAATACTTGTTTGGGCTCAATCCCTTCTCTGTGCAAACAATGCTGAGTATTGATATGGGATCTGACGCTCACCCTTTACTTTATCCTCTTTTTTTTTGTTTTTTATGGAGTGTTAAACACTCTTTATGGCGCCCACGTGCGGAACACGTGAGGCGCCTAGCGCTAGGCACTATTTGATGAGTGCAGAGCACTTTACGTTAAGCAGCGCCCACGTGAGGCGCTTGGCGCTGAGCGCCAATCATTGAGTGCTAAGCACTCTTTATTTGGGCAACGCCCACATGATGGGCACGTGAGGCGCTGGGCGCCGGACGCCAACTATTGAGTGTTAAGCATTCTTTATTTAAGCAGCGCCCACGTGAGAGGCATGTAAGGCGCTTGGCGTTGTTTTTTTCTTTGTGCATTTTTCTGAAGATGTTCAATTCTCTGTTCTCCCATGCATCTTCGATCTCCAAGAACAAATTCGTCCCCACGAGAATTAAATTCTCATTTGTGGGAGACTTGTCTCATGGGTCTCGGATCCAGGAAAAAGAACTATGTTCTTTATGAGGGTTAAACCCTTGGATATACAGATGAGATACTATGATCTCTATTCTCTTTATTTATCTTGAAGAAAGTTCTTCTTGCTTCTTCTCTCTTAAAGCTTTTCTTTTTTTTTTGCTTGCTCTTTTTTTCTGAACTTGAAGTTTATGGGAGGTTTTTCTGTACAAGAGTTGAAGTCTTGGGGCCTTTATATAGTGGAGGCAAGTTTGTTGATTTAGTTAAAGAAATTTCTCATTGAGAGATCCTTAATTGATTTGGGGATTTTATCCACCGTTGGATCTTTGATCCAAGGACTTCTGTTTTACAGAAGATATTTTTCTTGTTTTTAACAAGATTGGGAAAATATTTCCATACATAGCTTATTCTGTAACTTGGTGATTTTTTTAATCACCATTGGATCTTTAATCCAACGGTGCTCTATTTTACAGAGCGTAATCTTTCTTGTTTAGAAAGATTGGGGAAATATTTTCCCATTCAAAACTTATTCTGTAGCTTGGTGATTTTTAATCACCCTTGGATTTTTAATCCAACGGTGCTCTATTTTACAGAGAGTAATCTTTCTCGTTCAGAAAGATTTGAGGAATATTTCCTCAACAGAATTTAATTCTGTATATTGATGATTTATCATCACCGTTGGATTTTTGATCCAACGGCAGAGAACTTTTAGTTCTGACGCCGGCGCCCTCGTGCGGGGCACGTGAGGCGCTGCCTAAGAGTTTTTTAACTCTCAGCGTTAGCGCCTCGTGCAAGGCTCGTGAGGCGTTGCCTCAGAGTTTTTAACTCTCGGCGCTGGCGTTCTCGTGCAAGGCACATGAGGCGCTACTTCAGGGTTTTTAACTCTTAGCGCTGGCGCCCTCGTGCAAGGCACGTGAGGCGCTGCCTCTTTTCAAATTTTGAACAGAGCCTTGCTCTTCTATTGTTGGTGGAAACAAATGCCCCCCTACCGTTGCACTCACGTGGCTCACACGTGGGTGCAGCGGTAGCAGCTTTTCCACCGTTGGATCTTCTTGGAAGTTGGATCGGCTTCCCCTGCCTATAAGTAGGGCCTTTGGCCCTTAAGATGACTGTTGTTCATCTTCTTCTCTTCTTTCTTCTTCTGAGAATTTAATTCTCTTTTTTAGAGCTTAGATCTCTGCCTAAGGAAACTCTTTTAGAGTTAGAACTTTGTCCAAAAATTTGGTAAGGATTATGCTCGGACCCATTAAGCAGAGCTTTGCTCTTCTTAGATCACAGATCTTAAAGTTTTTTTTAAGGTTTCTTAACCTGTTAAATGAAAACAGAGCTTTGCTCTTCTTAGATCATAGATCTAAAAAATCTTTTTTAGGGTTTCTTAACCCGTTAATGAAGAACTCTTAGAGTTTCTATGATTTTTACTTCAGATCTTTAATGATCTTGGGGTTTTACCTTGTACCATTGCTTTTACAGAGCATAGCTCTTTAGAAAATATTGGGGAATTTTATTCCTCTCTTAATTACATTTGACAGATATGATTTCTGTCTGCAGAGTACTGCTCTCGAGGGAGTTCAACTCCTTGGCCCAATGAGTTTCTCATTAAATGAGAATTGTTTTAGGATTCCATCCTTAATGAGTGACTGTCTCATCAATGATGAGCCGTCACTTTGATTTTGTGGGTCCCCCTTGGTCCCTTTCTCCTGCATTGCAGTGTGGTAAAATTTTAAAGTACCAAGTGTCAGAATTCAGATTATAGCGTTGGCAACTAACCCTCGCCTCTTTTCGTGCAGGTACTATGGCTTTCGATTCTTCCTTCCCTTTTGTTCGTTCAGAGAGCGCCTTCGCCGACACGCCCATGGATCGAGAAGTCTTTGCGTTCATTAAAGATCACGATCCAGAGCAGAAATCTCTTCATCTCTGGGGGTTATAGTACGATCAGATTATCCAGGGTCGGTGCAGTTTTTCTTGTGCAGTACCCTCAGAGCCCACTTCAGCAATTCACTACGCCGACTCGCCTCAAGTGAATTACGCTGTAGAGGAGGTTAACTGGACCTCGGAGGGTCGTCTTCAGCCTTCTATGGCCTCAATACCCATACAGCCATCGATGGCTGTGGATATTTTGGGGCGGCGCATATGTCAAGGCGAGTCACGCCCTTGGGGACAAGTATACATGATTGGCTTTACTCCTCGCCATTCAGCCGGATATCTGCAGTGGGCTCGATACATCCTGTCGACCAAGAAATCACTGCTACTGAAGCTCAGGTTGTACCCCACAATTTATGCGTCTCTTTTCCAGTATTCTGCGCCCCCTGTATGGTGGGTTAAAGCTTTCTTGGAACAATGGAACATCCCGACTCACACCTTTCTTCTATCGGACCGGGAAGTTTCGATTTCCTTAGAGGAGTTCGTGGAAATTTCGGGCTTACCCGTCAGAGGGGAACATTACGAGGAGATACTGCCCCTTGACGAGTACATCTTTGCCACCAAATCAGTGGTGATGGGCCTTACCCCAGAGAATACCGTTCAACATCGATTCCCGAGCCTAATCAAGGTGTTGAACATTTATGAGAGCCTATTTCTAGAGTCTGGAGGGCATGGAGTCAACTTCACAGACTTCATCGCTCGCTTTCTTCGTCCAGAAGTCTTGTCAAAACAAGCTGCGAAATTTTCCAAGCTTTACGACCCGTTTGGTTTCGGTTTGGATAACCAGCCGACGGCGGAAGCAGATTTAAGAAGCCTCTTCATTCCGGACACCCCGGTTGTTCCTTTCGTGAAGCTTGCTACTTCAGATGTCGATGAAGAGACGTTTTTCTTGGGTTTATCGGCCTGTGCTTGAGCTGGTTTGTGCTTCCAATGGACCTTCGCTATATGAGGCCATCTGTCTTTTATCCAGCCCACCGCATGGTTGCGGGGACGCGTGTGGCCGTTGGGATTACAGGGCTGGCTCATCTATACTATGGCCTGAGCTTAGCAGCAGATACTACTCAACCTGGGGTAAAACCTGTACATCTTCCGTTGCACTACTTTACATCCTGGGTTGAAATGCACATGCTTGGTGCTTTTGGAGTCCACAAACAGCCCCGTTTCTATGACAGCTATAACTTTCCGCGGGTCATGTTTCTAGTTGATGCTTCCGCATTAGATCCGTCGCAGCGAGAGGCTCGACGTCTGGTCCTTCGCCCGCGTATAGTTGGGGATAGTATAACTTTTGTCGATAGAGTCTTAACTATTGGCAAGGAATCTACCAAGGCAATGCAACCGCTGCGTGATACTTTTAAAGACGGGGCTCCTACGTTGAAGGCTCGGATGATCCTGCACTTATATTTGATCAGGCCAGGCTTTCTGGTGTTTAGGCAAGGCGTCTCGGCATTGTTCATGAGATATAACCCACACTGTTTCGCTCAACAGTCGGGTTATGATCAGGATGTCCCACTCGAGGATTTCTTAGCCGAGCCGGTTGCTACGGAAGAGGGTATCCGCAGTGCGCTGCACCACTTTATGTGGCTAAATACAGGGACTAGCTTTCTCATCAGTAAGCCAAGCTACGTGCAGAAAGCTTCGAATGCCTACGTAGCATGGTACCAGCATGCGACGGGTGCTGTTATCAGGGAAGATAGGCGGCTATTACTTGATCATAAGGCTGCTATCCCAGCCGGTAACCCAGCAGTTCCTTTGAAGCGACGGACCGCCGTTCGTCCCTCCTTAAAAGAAGTTGCTGCAGTTAGGGTCCCGCGCGCCTTCCCTGAGAAGCCTCCACCCCGTTTTCCTGTAGAAACGGTAGCTGTAGCATCCCCGGAATCCGGCGTTGGTGCAGAAATTGGGACCCGTCGCCCGAAAATGCCCGTCAAGCACAAGCTCTTGTCATTGGCTGCCGGCGTCCGCTTGCAGAAAAAGAAGAAGTCGCTATTCTCTGCCGATGTCATATTTGGGTAGGAGCCACATGCTCCCTATAGCGAGAGTTTGTGCGAGTACGGGACCAATGAGGGTTTATTCATCGCGCCAGCGGATGATACTGATCTCCAGGTTGCCCTTATGGCTTCTGAGCGACTAGCTCGCGAAGAAGCGGCACTGATTACTATCGCAAAATCAGGTATACTTTCAGTTATGTTCTTCCGCGGTTATCTTTTTTCTCTTTGTTATGTTTATATTGACGCTTTCTTTTTCCACAGGTATTTCTGCCGAAGAGGCTCTTGCGGCTTCCCTCCGGACGTTCGAGGAGGAAGAGAGGCTCCGTGCTTCTTTGGGCCTTGGTAAAATTCAGTTCATTTTGCCTTTATTCTTTTTTATTCGTGCTCTGACCCTATCTTTCATCTTGTTGCAAGGACCACCTCATCTCAGGTCATTCCGAATGCAGTACCGATCCCGAGCGGCGATACAGCGGAACCCTTGAAACCAGCTACCGTGACCACGGCCTTCCCAGGGTTACCGAAGAAGGCTTCGCTGAAATAGCCGATGATTGATGCCGTATCGGCTTCGGAGGCAGAGCTTGGTTCAAATGACGACGTTCCCCTGTCGGAATTCTTGAGGAGGTCATTTCTCACGGCCCAGACCGAAAAGAAGCGTGCAGCGAAGGAGCGCGATGCTGTCTTGGCCGTAGGTGCAGGCTCAAATAATACTTTATCTATTGATATTCCTTTGGCGGGTGTTCCAGCTACCTTGTCTACTGCCCATAGACAGGTTGCACGCGCGGCTCGTGAAGAAACTGGAAAGTTACTTAGAAGTAATGTAACGCCTAGTCTTTTTATTAGAACTCGATCCTCAAATTTTGATATACTCATTTCCTGCAGGGCCAAGTCCTGACGATGGGATGGCAGGCGGAACGCTGGCGGCTACAGAGCCCGAAGTGGCTACTCTTTCACGGGAATCTGGGACCGTCCAGACCGCTGCTCTCTCTCCCTGTGGCTCCTTGGTATCGGCGGGCATCGCAAGAATCACGACGGCCCTCGTTGAGTCAGGGGATGAAGCTATGGGCGTGGAATCTACTCCTCCGAGAGAGAGCGAAGAAGCCGTTACACCTGGTGATGCCTCCATCATGGTTTCGGTCCATGATTTATCAGGTAGTCGTTGGGTCGCTGTTTTTGAGTTTTTCAATCCTGTTCAGCCCTTCTAATGATATTTTTTTGTCTTCAGTATAGGTGCGGTGAACCCTGAGGCTGTGCCGTCTGAAGAAGTATCGTCGGTCGCTGCTCTGACGGTCACTGTCCCCTCGCCTTCTTCTATGCCCTCTCAAATATTGGAAGGTATAGGTTTGTTACTTATTTGTTTTACTGTGGGTGCCATCCTCCTTGTATTGACAGTATATTGTCGCAACTCTGCAGGAGTCCTTTTCGACCATCTATACCAGGTGTTGAACCCGCATTTCTCCCTTCAGTCGGAAGTCGTTCCGCCTTCTAGTATTGGTTAATATATTCTTCAACTGACGTCCCTTCCTTTCTTTTACGAATAGACGTATTGTTGCTAAGTTTCTTCATGTTTATCATAGCTTCACGGGTCAGAGGTGGAGACGATAGAATAACATTGCCTCCGGTATTCCCCATCCTACCGCCTTCCACAGTCGGTATAAAAGACTTCACTGCTGATATGTTTTCTTTATTCCCCGAATCGACCTTTTGACCCTAATTCATTTTGCAGCAATTGCGCCAGCTCCAGCTCCTTTCGAGTCTCATATTCTAAAGCCCGCAGGGCCTTTTGCTAAACGCATGTCTTCCAGGGGCGCCGCAAATAGCCGACGAACGTTGAGCGAATTCATTGAGGATCTCAATGCCGAGGCCTTCACTTCTGCAACGGATTTTTCTATGGAAGTCAATCCAATGCTGGCGACACTCGTGAATTTCCATGATGAAGCTATTGTCGACTCTTGGGTTGATTATTACAGAAAGATCAAGGCTTGCCTGCATGAGATTGAGCTCCAGCGTCCAGCTCTTGAAGTATTAACTTCGAACTCTCAGCGAGCTGCTTGGATCGAGCATAGTGT
The DNA here is from genome assembly GCA_030015575.1 of Agapanthus africanus. Classification (NCBI taxonomy): domain Eukaryota; kingdom Viridiplantae; phylum Streptophyta; class Magnoliopsida; order Asparagales; family Amaryllidaceae; genus Agapanthus; species Agapanthus africanus. The sequence goes on from CM057351.1 coordinate 9,385,442, forward strand.
TCCTTTCATTCGCCATTTTGAACAAGAGGCAACCCTAAGACGAAAGGATCATGAGGTGGCTTCCAGCAAATCCGTCCGACTGTGCGCCCAGATTGAAGCGAATGCTGCACAGCTAAAAGCTATTTTTGACAATCTCCAGAGATGTATTTTGGATGGGTTGATGCTGAGGCGGACGCTTGACTTCGCCGAGCGAGTCATGCAAGACTGTGAAGCTGCCATGTTAGAAGCCGATGGGAAGCTTTCGTCCTGTTTACGGAAACGGGCTCAGGTTGAAGCGGAGTTGTCCACAGTGGCTAATCACGAGAAAGGATTGAGAGGAGCGCACCAGCGGCTTGCTGATTTGTTGAAGACGCCTTCTCCTCAATAACCGTCTTTGTACCCCTCTTTTTTTTATTGACTGTAATCTTGCAATTTATGAGTAACATGCATTCATTTCGATTCCTTTGTGAAATGTATCTTGTATTCACTTGCATTCATGAATAAAAGACATATTTTATTTCACATTGGCATGGCCCTTTAGCAAATGCATCTTGTAGATAGTCTATCTTGATCTCCTTACTGGGCAGCGATGGCTTAGAAGACAGGTTCAAATCTGCCGCCTAAGACTTTAAACTTTATAAGCTGTGAAGGTCTCATAAAGACTTTCCTCCCTACGAGTTAAGAGGATCCCGTAGGCGTATTTTCTCCTTAGGAGTCGTGAGGACTCCTAAGTGTGTGTTTTCTCTTAAGACTCGTAAGGATCTCACAAGAGAATTTTTTCCCTTACAAGTCGAGAGGACTCGTAAATGGTTTTTTCCCTCTTTTCTATATTCGACTTTGGAGAGTGTGGCCCGTAAATAGTATGCAATAGTCCATTTTGGATTGACTTGCAGGGCCCCAGTGCTTAGAAAATAGGTCCTTATCCCTATTGCCTAAGGTTTTTCCCTACGAGTTGAGACGAATCGAGAAGTTCTCGCAAGGACATTAATTTCCTCACGAGTCGAGACGGGTCGAGAAGTTCTCGCAAAGGTGTCCTAACATCACAGTTAACTCCTGCTAAAAGAAATTCAATAGGGTCTGTGGTACTAAAGCTTTTTACCCGTCGCACCGTCGCGTTGGCCAATATATTCCCCGATATACAATCTTGCTATTTGGGTAGCCCCGCGACTGTCGTATCTCCAATCCCTTCGGGGGCTGGACAAGACGTCTTCAAGTAATCTTCCAGGTGATATTACCGTCGCAAGAGCAAGAGTTAGGGATATTCCATGTCGCTTTTTACTTGAGGTTAGGCTCAGTTTGGGAGCCCCGATGAGTCATGACCACTCCACGCTGGAGTAGGATAATCCCCGATGATCTTTCATGTCTCATTTGAGTTGCCGTCAAGACCCTGAAGCTAGGAATCTTCCTTTGCTTTGTTTGTTGACATTGTGTCTGCAATATTGCAACGAATGTCGGGGTTGTCTCTGGGTTATCTGTGAACCGTCGAGATTGGAACTAGGGGACTTTGCCATGGCTCCGTCTGTTGATGTCGTGTCTGTATCCTGCTGAGGGAGAAAGAACGCTGTTGTTGATCTCTAGGCTGTGGATGCTGCCGTCGAGACTTGGAACTAGGGACTTTGCTATTGCTCCGAGGTAGTCTCTAGGTTGTCCATGAACCGTCGAGATTGGAACTAAAGGACTTTGTCGTGGCTCCATTTTGCTGACGTCTTATCTGCTTCTGGTTGGAACGAGAAGGAACGTCATTATTGATTTCTAGGCTGTAGGTGTAGCCATCGAGATTTAGCTTCCCTTTGACGAAGCCTGGTGGGAAAATGTGGTTCTCTTTTCGTTTGTGCCCATGGATTCTATACAGGGTCAATGTGATCTCACCTGCAGGGAAGAAATTTCATTTCATTTTTTATTTCTTTCCGCGATGCTCTATCATTTCAGCTTTTTATATTGCGAAAGTCGTGATTGCCCAATCATTTCGGCTATTTTTTCCCGGTGCCCAATCATTTCGGCTATTTTCTTTTCTTTACTCGCTGTTTTTTATTGCGAGTTGCCCAATCATTTCGGCTATTTTTATATGCATATATTTTACTCGCTGATTTTTGTTGTGAGTTGCCCTATCATTTCGGTTATTTCATATGCAATTTTTGCTCGCTGATTTTTTATTGCGAGTATGGAACTTGAGATATGACACCATTTTGGCATCAGCATCGCTGCGATTGGAATATTCCCAGGAGTGAATCATCATTTGCCGTAAAAGGGCTCGGAATTTGATACCAATCTTGGGCATCAGCATCGCTACCACTGGAATGTTTCAGAGGAATCATCATTTGCCTTTGTCGATTCGAACAAAGGAGGCTTAGCAAACAGGGTTAGTGATTCTATCGACTAAGGCTTTTTTAACTTCATAAGCCGTAAGGGTCTCATAAAGGTGTTCCTCCCTACGAGTCGTGAGGATCTCGTAGGTGTGTTTTCTCCTTAGGAGTCGTGAGGATTCCTAAGTGTGTGTTCTCTTATAAGTCGTAAAGATCTTACAAAAGTATTTTCTCCTTATAAGTCGAGAGGACTTACAAGTGTCGTTCACCACATGAGGACATTCCTCGTCGTTGGTGGGACTTGGTAGGGGAAACATTTATTGTGCCCGTGGATTGTATACAAGGGCCGATATCGGAGCAGCCTGTAAGGCAACTTGGAGAGTGTGATGCTTAAGAACAGGTTCAGATCCCTGTAGCTTAAGGCTTTTGAATCATACGAGCTATGAGAGTCTCATAGGGGGAATTCTCCTTACGAGTCGTGAGGATCTCGTAAGTGTAATTTCTCCTTAGGAACCATGGGGATCCCTAAGTGTGTTGTTCCCATGTGAGTCGTAAGGATCTCACGCAGGCGTTTTCTCCTCACAAGGTCGAGAGGACCTTGCAGGTGTCTTTATTTTAACGAGATTATGCCCTTTCAGGTTTTCACAAACTCGCCAATAGGTCCTGCTGTTTTTACTCACGGCGCCCTTTCGGGTTTTCATCCGTGCCCATTTCTCTTGTGGACGAATCGTTTTTTCACGATGAAAACTCTCGAGAATAGTTTCGCCGCATGTGGCCCATCTATTTGCCGATGGGATTTGAGTTGCAGTCTCACCACTGGGACTTGTGGACTTGCATTCCACTATCGCCATGTTAGAGGCGACGTTGTTAGTTTAAAGACATCTCGGTCCCAATATTAGTTTAAGGACATCTTGGTCCATTATTAGTTGAAGGACATCTCGATCCACAGCTAGTTTAAAGACGTTGCGGTCCATAGGCGATTTTGAGGCGAGGTTTCGCTGGATACTACTTATAGATTTTGGACTCAGGAAGATAGCGAGCGGACACGAGCATTGTCATCCATCATTAACCTGAGCCGTGACTTGTCAAGCGTAGTATTTCTTAAGGAACCAGCTGTTTATTGGCCTGAAGGGTCTTTCGCCATGCATATCCATGAGCAGTAAGCCCCGCCTTGGTAGACCTTGTCTATGATGTACGGGCTCTCATAGTTCGGCTCGAATTTCTCCCATTTAGCATGATTGGGGATCATAGGTCTTTTTACGACTAGCACGAATTCGCCTGGGCGGAATGTTCTCGGCCTAGTCAATCTTTCGTATGAACGCGTCATCCTTGCTTTGTAAGCTTCTAGGTTTTGCTGCGTCATGAGATAAGTTTTATCAAGAGCGTCTAGCTCCTCAAGCCGAAGATAGGTCATTTTCTTCATTCGTCAGTTCGTAGTACCGAATCGCCACTCATAGGGAGGGTAGCTCTATCTCTAAGGGAACTACCGCTTCCGTGCTGAATATTAACGCTAATGGCATTGTGTTCGTAGCCGTCTTGAACGTGGTCCTATAGGCCCAGTAAGCTTCATGCAGTCTCTCGTGCCAGTCTTTTTTATTTCTGGACACCGTTTTCTTTATGATCTTTATCAAGGTCTTGTTGAAAGCCTCGGCTAGACCGTTAGCTCGGGGATTATAAACTGAAGAATATCTTCAATCTATATTATGTTGTTGTGCAAAGCGACTGATCTTATGGCTTCTGTAGGCCGGCCCATTATTCGAGATGATCCGTCGCGGAGTGCCGAATAGGTAGATGACATGTGTCCTGAAGAAATGGAGGATGTTCTCTGTCTTCACCTCTCTTAGCGGTATTGCTTCTGCCCACTTGGAGAAGTAATCGGTTGTTGCTAGTATGAACCGATGTCCCTTGGATGATGCCGGTTTGAGGGACCCAATTATATCGGTTCCCCACATTTCGAATTTCCAGCTAGCCAGTGTTGGGTGTAGCGGATTCGGATGCTGGTGGATGAAGTCCCCATGAATTTGGCCCGCGTGACACTGCTTCACATATTCGAGACAGTCCTGAATCATCGTGGGCCAATAGTAGCCCATTCTTTTGATCTTCAGCTTCATCTTTGGCCTGGCTTGATGAGAACCGCAGAGTCCATCATGAGTTTCTTGGACGACTCTCCTTGCTTCTTCTGGCCCTAGACACCTTAACCACAAACACTTGAACGATCTCTTATATAGAGTATCATTGACGAAGGTGAAAGACAGAGCTCGCTTCATGAGCTGATGTCTCGACGATGCATTATTGGGCGTTCGATGGGATTTGAAGTAGTCTATGAAGACTTCTCTCCAATCCTCAGCATTTTCTTCTTCCTCTATTTGGAAAGCCGATTGTTTGGTCACTTCCCCTCCTTTAGACGTCTTCGGAGATATCTCCGCTGGCACGAGAATCTGGCGGCTTGGCACAATGATCCTTACGTCATCGAGGTTTTCGTCGGCCAGTTCTTTAGCGAACTTGGCTAATGCATCTGCCTTTCTATTTTCCGCACACGGTATGCTTTCCAGGACGTAGGAGGGGATTTGAGTCAAAAGTTGCCACACTCTTTCGCCAACTCTGGCTTGTATGTCTGATAGTCACCCTTTACTTGGTAACGACCAGCTGGGAGTCTCCATATATGAGGAGATCTCGATTCCCATGTCAATGGCAGTCTTGAGACCAGCTATTAGAGCCTCGTTGTTCGTCCTTGGCTCTGTTAAGGAAAGGGTGAAACGCATTCTCCCTCCTTGCGGAGTCACGAGGATAAGGCCCACCCCGGTTTTGATTATGCGGTATTTTGCTTTCACTTTTTCATAGACGACGCTCCATCGAAATAAAGTTCCCATCGGGTATCACTCGCTTCTTTCTCCCCGTCAATTGTGTCGAACGCATATTCATCAGGCAATTCGCAATTTAAGGGAGAATCAGCTGGTATCGAATGCTCAGCGAGAAAGTCGGCGATGGCCTGATCTTTTATTGCCTTGAGGGGTCGATATACTATCGAGAACTCCATCAAGAGGAGGGCCCATTTGTCAAGCCTTCATGTTAGTATGGCTCTTGACATCAAATACTTGAGAGGATCCACTTTTGATTTGAGATAAACCTCATGTGCCAATGCATAATGCCTGAGCTTCGTTATCGTGAAGATCGGTGCCAGGCGATGCTTTTCGATGGGGGAGTAGTTGTTTTCTGCCCCCAGAAGAACTCGACTCAAATAGTAGAGAGCTCTCTCTTTTCCTTGATCATTTTCCTGTGCCCATAGCACGCCTAAAGAACCTTTGAGGGATATTGTGTACAGGATGAGGGGCTTTCCCTTGACCGGAGCGGTCAGCACCGGGGGATTCTACAGGTATTGCTTGATTTTTTTCCAATGAACTTTGGCACTTACGATCCTAAAAGAACATGGTCCCCTTCTTCATTAGATGGTTGTAGGGACGACATTTGCCGGAGAGGTTAACTTTGGAGTTTGACACCTGTTTAGGCATCTGTATCGCTACAGCTGGGATATTGCCAGGAGCGACTCATCATTTGCCTTGAGAGGACTCGGAATTTGATACCGATTTAGGTATCAGCATCGCTACAACTGGAATAGTACCAGGAGCAAATCATCATTTGCCCCTGTCGATTTGGACAAAGGTGGCTTAGTAGACAGGGTTAGGATCCTGTCGACTAAGACTGTGACTTTATGAGCCGTAAGGGTCTCATAAAGGGTTTTCTTCCTACGAGTCGTAAGGATCTCGTAGGCGTATTTTCTCCTTAAGAATCGTAGGGATTCCTAAGTAATGTCTTCTCTTGTAAGTCGTAAGGATCTTTCAAGAGTGTTTTCTCCTTATAAGTCGAGAGGACCTACAAGTGTTATTCACCATATGGGGACATTTCTTGCCATTTATAGAACTTGGCAAAGAAATATTTATTCGTGCCTATAAATTGTATACAAGGGTCAATATGGACTACCTGTAGGGCAATTTGAGAGATATGACGGCTTAAGAACAGGTCTAGATCCCTGTAACTTAAGGATTTTGAATTCTATGAGCCGTGAGGGTCTCAGAGGGGATTCTCCTCACAAGTCGTGAGGATCCCGTAAGTGTATTTATTTTAACGAGGTTGCGCCCATCCGGGTTTTCACAAGCTCACCGGCAGTCCTGCTATTTTTACTCACGGCGCCCTTTCGGGTTTTCATCCGTGCCCATCTTGCTTGTGGACGTACCTTTTTTTTGTCGAGCGGGGTATTCCAATAGATTGTAGGACCTGTTTGTAGGCCCCTTAATATCCTTCCAGTCCTTTGAGAAGAAAGGACCATTCTACATAGAGATTCTTCCGCCAGTAAGAAATATGCCCCATGTGTATATCTCGGGGGGAACGAGTACCCACGCCGTCGCTATTTTGGCGACAGGTTGCTTCAGAGCCGCTTATTTTTGTTGAGTGTAGGTGACAAACGCCATCTTGCCTCCGCTTTTCACTCGTCACCATTGGATGAGAAAGAGTCTTGACCCATTTGATCCAATCGAGCCATTTTATCCATGAGTTCTTAGAAGGTCGAAAACGCCTTTGAATTTGGGTCAATGGTGGCTATGAGCATTCCCATGGCTGCAACTTCATCGATACGTTGCTTGCATTTGACCAGAGATTTCGCCATCGGGTAACATATTGAACCTAAGTATCATTCGGTCTAACCCTTTCGTTGACCAGCGCCGTCACGGTAGTATGTTCGTTCTCATTAGCGAATTTCTGACAGAAGAGCATCTCCATCTCGTCGAATGTATTCACGGAGTCATTCGAGAGTTCCGCATACCCTTCAAAGGCAATGCCCGCCAGACAGCTAACGAACTGTCAGAGGAGAAGTATATCATTCTCTCCAGTGTTACCGCACATGGATTTAAATCGCGCGATGTGCTGGTGAGGATTCTCGGTTCCTTTGTATATGTGGAGTCGGAAGTATGTATTCTGGCGGGTACTGTATTTGATCGGAGCACGCCGGATACGGTCGACCAGTCTTGATTAGCCTATTCGATGCTTCACTGGCATATTGAGTTTTGACTTGCTGAGCGATATATGTGTCCGGCTTTTCTTTTAGGAATCATTTCCTCCTCAGTCGTTGATGAGGTTTGCAGAGAATTTGAAATGTCATCCTTATCTTTAAGACCGACTACCGGAGGTTCAACTTCCAGTGGTTCCGATTGAACCATCATTCCAGCCTTATTCTAAATCAGAAGGGCCATCTGGTTCATTTTAGTGGACATTTCTGCCACTTCTTCTTCTCTCTTTTTCAGAGCACGCTTTAAGAAATCAATATCCGACTCCTTCTTGACTCTTTCTTCGGGTGCACCCTCGGGATTTTTCTTAGGCGATGGATTACCGTTTGCTGCCGCCTGAGCGAGCATCTCCTGCAGCTTTTCACGTTGCAGTTGAATTTTTGTCAGGGACCGAGTCTGAGGTCGGTGACTAGTAGAAGCTCGAACTTCGTCTTTGGAATCCACCATATAGACTATGTGAACTACCATGCCCCCAGGCTTGAGGTGTTTAGAGTTTTGGCCTTTGGAGTTTGCTTTGGGCACTTGAGCATTATTAAGACTCTCTTTTTTGTAAAAAGCCGAGGGAGAAACCGCTGTATCAGGATCCATCTTGCGATGAATCCCCTTGTATTTGAAAGGGGATTTGTCAGAATTTGGCTGACATTTAGAGGAAGAGCCTCAGACGACGACTGAGTCCTTCACCTACTTCCACGCATTATATATAGATAAGGAAAGTTGTTATAGGAAGCGAACTGGTTTCTGCTCACGTGGGATTTCCATGAGCTACGGAGATTTCTTCAATATTGCGGTGGGAGAATTTTGTCTGAACCTTCACAACAGTTTGAAGCTCTTCCCGGTTGGAACAACAATATTCATCAATGGGGTTGAAACAAGACCATACAGAGAACTGCCCCCAGCTTATTTTGTATGATGCCGATATTGACGTCGACCGTTTCTTACGGTCGGGATTTGATTAGCCTCAGGATTTTGCCGAATCGCGTACCTCGATCGTCTGAGGGAGGGGTTTATATAGCGGCAGCAATGGGCGGGCAGGCGCGATAATCATGCCGGCCGTTACGCCCCTGGCGTCACGCCCGCGTGATAAACGGGATCCCGCATTAATGACGAGACAGGCTCGTTAATGGGGGATCATGGTGGCGTGGAACACGGGGTCATAGGCAACGGATATTTCGCGCATGGCGAGATTCACGGTGCCATGGCAAAAGCGCCAGTGATCAGTGCCGCGGGTCGGTCTTGTTGAGACCGAGGAAGATGAGCTCGGCGGAAAGCTCGGGCACGAGCGGGAGGCCGAGGTTTCTTGGTTCTGTGATAGCTCGGAGGCGAGCCGAAGGGTGGTCTGGGAGGCCACCGGAGGTTGGGAGACTCCTCGGGCCGAAGGACCGGGGTGCGACCCCAACCGAGGTTACTGATCCTCTCTCGTTGGTTCTGGGACACGTCATCTGAAATGTGTCAGCATCTAGAGAGTCACCAATATCGAGCCTCATCATTAGCCCCCCACTCTCGTCTCGACCCGTTCCTGGGTCGGGTCGAAAGTGGTCTGACCGATCATTCGAGGTGAGCTCTCGTTCGAGATATCGTCGGTGCGCATTCCCGGGCAGAGAGCAGTATTTTCTTGATGGCTTCAGTAGATCAGGGGAGAGATCTCGCATCAAAGGGAAGCGCCGGATCGTGCGTACGTTCGTCGAAGCGATAGCCCACTTGTCTGGCGTTGGTTGGCTGGAGAGACACGCCGCAGGAGTTCCCGCTCCGGATGGAATGCGCCCAACGCGAGTGCGACGGGTGGAACGCTGTCGGCTGTTGGTTGCGAAATGTTGTTTTGGGCCGGAAGCGATCAGAGCCATAGGATGCGTACGCCGGAAGCTATAAATAGAAGCGGGATCCCCATCAGTGCCCATACCTTCTCATAACTTCCTCGTCCCTAGTCGTGTTAGCTCGGCTCTCTTCTCTACAGGTCGGACTCCTTGCGTTTGATTTCCCGAGGATACCCCTTTGATCAGATTAGATGTCTTCTTCTAAGGAGTCTGTAGATATAGTCCGGGTAGAGTTTAGGGAGTCTTCTGGAGCTTCCTCTTCTACTTCTTCCACTTCTTCCTCTGAGTCAGAGTCCTCTGGGGAGTTAGGGTTAGTAATGCTCCCCGGGGTTGTGCGACGGGGGGTCCCCAGAGCACAGGTCGTGGGTGTTCTTGGCGTGTGATCCTCGTTGAGGCGTGCGGAGGAGCTCGCCATCATCAAGACTCATTTCCTCATTCCTCCCGGCTATTCGCTTCGTCTGGCCGAGGAGGGGGAGAGGGCAGACTAGATACGGTGCAATGAGATTGCCTTGTACCTGGAAGCTTTTTGGGCTGGGATGCGTCTGCCCTTTTCCCCCGAGGTGAGTGCGGCGTTAAATTGTTTCAGGTTAGCCCCAAGCCAGCTAGTGCCGAACTCTTGGAGGATCCTCCTCGGGTTCCTGGTTCGGTTGAAACTGAGTCTGATCCCCTTCAGCCTGAGCCTTCTCGTTTCTTCTCTTTGCTACAAAAACCATCCTGGCGCCCGCAGGGACGAGCCGAGCTAGGTATACATTTCTTTTAGAAGACAACGGGGGGACGCCACCGGGTTGAGGGTCGTCGTAGTACCTTCTTCCATTCACAAATGGAAGAAGAAGTTTTTTTTTGTGGCCCCTCCTGAGGGCGAGGATTGGTTTGTGCCCACCCGGTGGCAAGGGACCAGCTGTTCACAGGTGAGTCGGTCGAAACGCTGACGCGGTGGCAGTGTCAAAGTGGGAGCTCATCCCTCCGGTGGATGTGCCGCTGTCTGAGCGGGCCCTCAGTTGGGCCGAGCTCAGCCCCACCCAGTACGCGGGTAAGTTAGGAGCACTCAGGCGACCTGTTTGGACTTGTGCATTCTTTTACTTTTCTGGCATTGCTGAATCCTCTGTATTTTGTCTTATGCAGAATCCATGGACCTAAACAAGTTCCGGGCGGCAGTGGTTGATGTGAAGAAGGAGAAGAAGGCCGGAGGCGCCGGCCCTTCTCGCCAGGCGTCGGCTTCATCCCCATCGGCGGCAGCCCCATCCAGGCACCCAAGCGCTCCTTGGGAGCCAGAGTCCAGCCGCGCGCCGGTCCGAAAGCGCGCTTGGGAGCAGGAGCCCTAGGCTCCCGAGGTGGGAGAGAGATAGGTTCTCCCGCGTCGATCCTTAAGAGGTTTCATAGGATGGAACCCCGCTCCCCGGCTTCCCCAATCCTCGTAGACGATGGGGAGCTTCGCTTCGAGGTGCCCTCAGGGCTTTCCGTCGCTGACAGTCTGCTCTCTAAGATGGATAGATCGGCTGAGGGCAAAATCCCTTGAGGGACCCTCCGGGCCCAAATGACGGCCATAGTTCAAGAGGCTGTGCAGGTTAGTGTTTGCACTCCACCATGTTCTTTATTCAGCATTTTTGTTCGCGTGATTGGACGCCTCCCTTCCCTTTTTAACCCTCTTCCTTTCTTCAGGTCCTCCAGCACGTCGCCCTCGTCGTCAACATGGAGGACGAGGAGATAGCCCCGGCAATGCGGGCCTCAGGCCGCGAGGAGAGCTCGAGGCGGGAGCTGGGGGCGGCGATGGAGAGGATCGCTGCCCTTGAAGACCGGGTGGCGGCCGGGAGTCGGGAGGTCGCCCGGTGCCGGGAGGTCGCCCGGTGCCGGGAGGCTGCCCGAGCCGCCGAGGCCAAATAGGAAGACTCCGAGGTGCTCGTCGCCATCTTGAAGAAGACGGAGAACTCCCTCCATGGGGAGAATGAGGTGGCGAAGGAAAGTACGAGGCGTGCCGAGCTTCGGGCGTCGAAGGCGGTGGAGGGCTATAAGAAGTCAGACCAGTTTTATACCGACCTTGCTGAAGCTGTCAGCGTTATTTGGCACGACGCCCTCGACACTTTCAAGGACCAGATGCCGGAGCTTCTTGACGGCGAGCTTCGGGCTGCGTACCCTAGTGGGGAAGAGGTGCAGGGGGACGATCCCGACATTGCTATAAGGGAAGAGGCCCTGGTGGGCCCGCCGGGAATCAGTCGATCGACCCGGCTACCGGGACCGGGGTTCCCACCATGGGCGTCGACCATGAAGATGCCGCCTCGATGGTCGTAGTGGACGTGCGGCTCATCAGGATTCGCCCCGGCCCTAAGGCCTGAACTTCCTCGCCTCCTTATTTTGCACCAAAATTTTGTAAGCCTCCGGCCATTTTTGTAAGAATGGGGAGCCCATAATACCTTCATAAATACTTCTGATTTTTTTGAATAGAGAATCCATTTTGCAGTTTCTTTGCATGCGCATTTTCCTTTTGTTTGTGATAAACGTTTGAACTTGCACAATACTGCTTTCATCTTTAAGTTGGTATTTAGTCTAGCGATTACACATCGAGGCAAAGACCGATGAAAGGACGGTATCTCCATGGCCCCGAAGTCGAGGTGGAGATCGCTTAGACATGGACGGACCGAGCAGGGTCGCTGCCCGATGCCTCTTGGCGAGGGCTTTGATCCCTGGCATCGTGGAGTAGGGAACTACCAGCCAGGGATGACCGAGCAGGTTAGTTGCTCGGTCGCCTCTTTGGGAGGACTTTGATCCTTAGCGCGGGAAGGACCGTAAGAGGCCAGCTAAGGATGGACCGAACAGTGAAGCTGCTCAGTTGCCTCTTGGCGAGGGCTTAGATCCTTAGCGCGGGAGGGGCCATAAAAGGCCTGCTAAGGATGGACCGAGCAGTGAAGCTGCTCAGTTGCCTCTTGGTGAGGGCTTAGATCCTTAGCGCGGGAGGGGCCATAAGAGGCCTGCTAAGGATGGACCGAGCAGTGAAGCTGCTCAGTTGCCTCTTGGCGAGGGCTTAGATCCCTGGCGCCATGGGGTAGGGAACTACCAGCCAGGGATAACCGAACAGGGACGAGCCCGGTTGCCTCTTAATAAAGGCTTAAATCCTTAAGGACGGGCCGAGCAGGGTTGCTGCCCGGTGCCTCTTGGCAAGGGCTTTGATCCTTAGCGCGGGAGGGGCCATAAGAGGCCCGCTAAGGACGGGCCGAGCAGGGTTGCTTCACGGTGCCTCTTGGCAAGGGCTTTGATCCTTAGCGAGGGAAGGGTCGTAAGAGGCCTGCTAAGGATGGGCCGAGCAGGGTTGCTGCCCGGTGCCTCTTGGCAAGAGCTTTGACCCTTAAGGACGGGACGAGCAGGGTTACTTCCCGGTTGCCTTTTGGCGAGGGCTTAGATCCCTGGCGTCGTGGGGTAAGGAACTACCAGCCAAGGATGATCGAGCAGGGTAGCTATTCAGTCGCCTCTTCGGGAGGGCTTTGATCCTTAGCGCGGGAGGGGCTATAAGAGGCCTGCTAAGGATGGAACGAGCAGTGAAGTTGCTTGGTTGCCTCTTGGTGAGGGTTTAGATCCTTAGCGCGAGAGGGGCCATAAGAGGCCTGCTAAGGATGGGCTGAGCAGTGAAGCATCTCAATTTCCTCTTGGCGAGGGCTTAGATCCCTGGCGTCGTGGGGTAGGGAACTACCAGCCAGGGATAACCGAGCAGGGGCGAGCCCGGTTGCCTCTTAACGAGGGCTTAAATCCTTAAGGACGGCCGAGCAGGGTTGCTGCTCGGTGCCTCTCGACGAGGGCTTAGATCCTCAAGGACGGGCTGAGAAGGGTTGCTACCCGGTGCCTCTTGGTGAGGGCTTTGATCCTTAGCGCGGGAGGGGCCGTAAGAAGCCTGCTAAGGATGGGCCGAGCAGGGTTGCTACCCGGTACCTCTTGACGAGGGCTTGGATCCTTAAGGACGGGCCGAGCAGGGTTGCTGCCCGGTGCCTCTTGGCGAAGGCTTAGATCCCTGGCGTCGTGGGGTAGGGAACTACCAGTCGGGGATAACCGAGCAGGGGCGATCCCGGTTGCCTCTTGACGAGGGCTTTGATCCTTAAGGACGGGCCGAGCAGGGTTGCTTCTCGGTGCCTCTTGGTGAGGGCTTTGATCCTTAGCGCAGGAGGGGCCGTAAGAGGCCTGCTAAGGACGGGCCGAGCAGGGTTGCTGCCCGGTGCCTCTTGGCGAAGGCTTAGATCTCTGGCGTCGTGGAGATAGGGGACTACCAGCCAGGGATAACCGAGCACGGTAGCTTCCCTGTTGCCTCTTGCCGAGGACTTCGATCCTTAGCGCAAGAGAGGCCGAAAGTGGCCTGCTAAGGATGGACCGATTAGGGTTTCTGCCCGGTGCATCTTGGCGAGGGCTTAGATCCCTGGCGTAGTGGAGGTAGGGGACTACCATCCAGGGATAACCGAGTAGGGTAGCTTCCTGGTTGCCTCTTGGCGAGAGCTTCGATCCTTAGCGCGGGAAGGGCCGGAAGTGGCCTGCTAAGGATGAACCGAGCAGTGAAGCTGCTCTGTTAAGTCATGAGGTTCTGTCCGATCTTCCACGGCGTTCGAACATCGGGAAGATTGACCGTCATGGTTGACACGTGTCATTAACGCGTGGGGGGAAGCGGAGCGTAAGAGCCGCCTCGTTCCGATTTCGCCGAGAAAGGCGGGACGCCCGCCGTGTGGCGGTACAGTTGTGGAAGGCACGAGCGACTGTTGGACGCTTGAGGGCATAGTGGGGCTATAAAGTGGAGGGTTTGTTGAGCACTCCTTTCTCCATCTCCAAAATGTAAGAATGGACACTTTTCCTTTCACCATCCCCGATATCATAATGTTCCTGGACGTGTACTTGTACGACCAAAATTGCACCGAGGATATGGTACAGCTAGTTATAGGCCGCATCGAGGATCATACTGGCCGACTGCTTCCCCGGCGCTCACCCCTCCTCCAGCTGTTGATTTACTCAATCTGGAGGGTGTCGCCAGGGCTGCACAACCCCTTGTCCGAGCAGCTGAAGGACGGGGCGGTCGGTAAGCTGAGGTCTTTGTGCCGCTTCGGCCTGATCTCAGCGGGTCGGCGGGATCGCTCGATGGCACTCGTCCTCGAGTGCTGCCGGCTGAGGTACCACGCATACGTTCGCGGGCGGCATCAGAGGAAAAGGTCCGAGGCGGCAAGGGCTCGGCTGGCGGAAATATGCTCGGAGTACCACGAACAATGTTTCCTGCACCTCCTTCCCCCGCTACTATAATTTTCTTTTATTCCAATGTACAGCTGAGGAGCCCATAGTACCCTTTGGAATAAATAAAACTCTTCTTTTTTTTTTGTAATGTCTTATTGTTCCCTTCTTATTATATGAACAGAAAGAACTTGAGAAAAGTTTACATTGCTTTAGTAAAAGAAGTGCACGCTAGTAGATGCTCTTTTTACTGGTATAGTTTGAGTTTCGCGGCCTTGTAAGGCCATGGAAACTTGCGCCCTTCCGCGTCATGCAAACGGTAGGGTCCACCGGGCAGTACTTCGGAGATGAGGAAAGTACCGTCCCATCTTGGGGAAAACTTATGCAGCCTGCCTTGGTCGACGAACTCCTTCCGCCTTAAGACTAAATCTTCGGCCTTGAAGAGGCGACGCTTGACTCGTGCATTGTAGTAGCGGGCAGTCTGTTGTTGATAGGCGGCAGCTTTGATCTGAGCCCGGTCTCGTTTCTCTAACAAGATGTCCATGTTGGTTCGCAGTGCCGAGGTGTTTGCTTCATCGTCGAAGTGTTCAACCCGATGACTGGGTAGCCCGACCTCCGCTGGGACCATTGCCTCAGTCCCGTGGCAGAGACTGAAAGGGGTTTCCCCGGTGGGGGTTTTCTTTGACGTACACAGGGCCTATAGGATCCGGGGCAATTCCTCGACCCAACTGCCTTGGCGTCCTTCTAGGCGTGTCCGGAGACCTCGAAGGACATCCCGATTAGTGACTTCGGCTTGCCCGTTGCATTGGGATGTGCGACCGCTGCGAACTTCATGAGGATATGATATTCATTGCAGAATTCCTTCATTTTTTCGTTCTCGAAGTTCGTCCTATGGTCGATAATGATACACCTCGGGATGCCAAACCGGAGTATCACGTTGTTCTGCAGAAACTTGATTGTTGTGGTAGCATCTGGTTTCCTAATGGGGATAGCTTCGATCCACTTCGTGAAGTAATCCACCACAACAAGGATGTACTTGTGTCCGCCCGTGCCAGTAGGGAACTGGCATATCATGTCCATTCCCCACTAGGCGAACGGCCACGGTGAGGTTAGGGCGGTCAGCTCGGTAGCCGGAAGGCGTGGTACGCTTCCATGAAGTTGGAAACTTTTGCATCTCCTGATGAGCTTCTGGGCGTGTTGGTGAATAGTTGGCCAGTAGTGCCCCTGGAGCAATGCCTTATGGATTAAAGTGCGGGCCCCTAGGTGTGCATTACCGACCCCTTCGTAGATCTCCCGGAGGACGTGGTAGGCTTCATGGGGGTCGACGCACCGGAGTAAGGGCTGAGTGAAGGACTTCTTGTAGAGGTTCCTATTGCTCCAAATGAAGTGACGGGCTTCGGTCCGGAGATGGAGGGCTTCTCCCTGATCTTCTGGGAGCGTATCCTCCCTTAGAAATTTCATGAGGGGCTTCCTCTAGTCCCGGTCTTCTTCTTGGGCTGTGTATACATGGAGTGTTTTTGCCCCGTCTTCTACGCTGGGCCGTGGCAAAATCTCGAAGAGAATTGACCGCTTGTTGTTGGCCGAGTAGGATGAAGCCAGCTTACTCAGGTTGTTGCCTTGGGCATTGAGCTGTCTGGGGATCTGCTCTACCTAGATTTCGTCGATGTTCTTTCGAAGTCTTCTTAACTCGGCCAGATACTTCACCATCAGAGGTTCCCGAGCCTCGAAATGACCTCACTTGGCCAACGACTAGGGCTGAGTCGCTGCGGATCCAAATTGTTTTCAGCCCCAACCCGGAGGCAGTCCGGCCAGCAAGGCCTCGTATTCCGCCGCGTTATTTGAGGCCTTGACCCAAGCTTCAGAGAATACCCTATTTCTGCCTCGTTCGGGCCCTGAATGATGAGGCCGACACCACAACCTTCCTTGGTCGAGGACCCGTCGACATAAAGAATCTAATCAGGGACTGAGTCGGGCTTCCCATCGACAGAGAGCTGAGCTGCGGGGGCCGGCGTTGCCTCCAGCTCCCTGCTGGGGATAGTGCACTCGACGACAAAATTGACCAGGGCTTGTTTTTTGATGGCCTGCCTCGGGCGGTATTTTATGTCGAACTGGGACAACTCCCACCTCCAGTTCTCCAGGCGGCCAGAGGACTCAGGTGAGACGAGGATAGCCCCCAAGGGGCGCTTGGTAAGAACAAGGATGGTGTGTGCCTGGAAATAGTGTTGCAGTTTCCTTGAGGCCATGATGAGTGCCAAGACGATTTTCTCTATTGCTGGGTACCTCGCTTTTGTGTCTTTGAAGACGTGGCTCACATAGTATACCGGCCTCTGGGCTCCGTTGACCTCGCGGACGAGCACTGCGCCCGCTGCTTGGTCAGATACTGTCGGATACAGCGATAGATCGTCCCCTTCCACTGGTCGGGTGAGTAGAGATGGAGTTGCAAGGTGCCTCTTCAATTGATCAAAAGCGGTCTGGCACTCCACCGACCACTCAAACCTCGGAATTTTCCTTAGAGCTTTGAAGAACGGGAGGCACTTCTCCCCTGACCTCAACATGAAACGTGACAGAGCGGCTACTCGTCCTATCATCCGCATGATCTCGACGTTAGTCTTAGGCGCGGCCATATTGAGGATGGCATTGATTTTCTCCGGGTTAGCTTCGATCCCGCGGTGAGTGACCATGAAACCGAGGAACTTTCCCCCGGTGACCCCGAATGCGCACTTGGCGGGGTTTAGCTTCATCTTGAACTTGCGGAGTACTTCGAAGGCCTCGCCTAGATCCTTGGCGTAGTTGACTGATGAGATCGATTTGACGAGCATATCGTCGACGTAAACTTCCATGTTCCTGCCGATCTACGGCTTGAACATGCGATTGACCAAGCGTTGGTACGTAGCTCTGGCGTTTTTGAGGCCGAAAGGCATTACCTTGTAGCAGTATACCCCCTGGTCCGTTATGAATGCGGTGAGATCTTCGTCTGCCGGATTCATGCGGATCTGATTGTAGCCGGAGAAGGCGTCCATGAAGCTAAGTAGCTCGTGGCCTGCCGAGTTGTCGACGAGCTGATCTATCCGAGGGAGGGGATAGTTGTCTTTCGGGCAGGCCATGTTGAGGTCAGTGAAGTTGACGCACATTCGCTACTTCCCGCTTGACTTTTTCACCATAACCACGTTTGCCAACCATTCAGAGTAAGACACATTCCGAATGAAGTTGGCGGCGAGGAGCCTGTCTACCTCATCCTCAATTGCTTTCTGCTTGGTCAGGACGAAGCTTCGCTTCTTCAGCCTGACGGGTCAGGCAGTAGGATCTACCCCGAGCTTATGAGATATGATTTTGGGGTCAATCTCAGGCATGTCAGTATGAGCCCAGGCGAAGACGTCGGCGTTGTTTCTGAGGAAGCCAACTAGATCGTCTCGCTGAGTCCCTGTCAGAAATGACCCGATCTGGATGGTACGTTCGACGTCCCCTTCTACGAGGGGGACCTCAGTCAATGGCTCCACCGGGGTCTCTCGGACCCCTTTTGCTCGTCCCGAGTGTCCAGAAAACCCCTGATTTCACTCTCGGCCTCAACATCGTTGTTCGCCCGTTCAGATGAAGATGCTGCGGTGAAGCAAACCATCGTAGTCTGCTAGTCTTCCTAGGCCCGACCTATCCTTCCTTGGTCGAGCGGGAATTTCATAGCCAAGTGGAAGGTCGATATCTGGGCCCTGAGGGAGTTCAGGATTAGGCGGCTGAAAAGGATGTTGTAGACTGATGGGATTCTCGCTACGATGAATTCCACAGGCACTGTTCGCGTACGGCCAGCCTCCTCGACGTTAACTACAGGGTGATTACCCCTTCCGCCGGGATGGAGTGTTTGGTGAATCCTTACAGGGCGTGTGAGGTCAGCCTTCGGTCTGCCGGGGTGAGCCCCATGCATAGAAAGCAGTCATAAAAGAGTATCTCCGCCGAGCTTCCTGAGTCAACCAGTATCCTCTGCACTTCGAATTGATGGACACGAGCCGTAATCACCAGAGGATCGTTGTGGGGCAGGGATATACCATGGAGGTCCTCATCATTGAAAACGATCGGCCCAGGCTCCCTGGCCTTCTTTCTCGGACGGTCGGTAGCCTCCGCGAACGGCGTGGGGTGCTGAGCCTCATAGGTACCCGACGTACCCCCCGCTGACATGACCATGATTTGGCCAATTGTCAACTCACTGGGAAGGGGACGTTGCTCTTGCTCGCGATCCGTATGCCGCTTGTCTCGCAAGTATGTCGCCAGGTGCCCCGAACAGATAAGCTCATCGATGTAATCTCGGAGCTACTTACAGTTCTCCATGGAGTGGCCTTGCGACCTGTGGAAGCCGCAGAAGGGGCCCCGGGTGCGCTTTGCCGCCATACGTGAGACTGGGCGGAGTTTGAAGAACCTCTCGCCCTTAGCCTCCTCTAGTAATACCGTCTGGGAGACGTTGAGCGAGATGTACTACTAAAACTTCGGGGAGTAGGGGTTTGGCCGCTCAAGCCTCTTTTTCTCTTCCCTCGCCCTTTTCCTCTGGTCAGTTTGCTCTGCCCGGGGGAGATTTGCGTTCACCTCGGACTCGAGCTGGATCTCTCGGTCGGTCCAGGCCTTTACCTCGGCCATGGTCTTAGGTTGCGCTAATGCAAAGGAGCGTAACCACTCCTTGTGCCTAAGACCTGATCTGAGGGCCGTAATGACCGCCTCGTCTCGGTGTTCTGGGACCTCGAGGAGAGCGTTGTAGAAGCGGGTTACGTACCTTTTGAAGGTCTCCTTGTCCCCGCTTATTATTGTGAAGAGGTGGTCAACGGTCCACTTCTGCCGCCTGTTCCCGACAAAGTGGTTGAGGAATTAGGTGGCCAGCTCGTCGAAGGTTGAGATCGAGCATGGCGTGAGTCCTCGGAACCAGTCTCGCCCGGAGCTGATGAGAGTGGCCGGGAAAGCGCTGTATTGGGCGGCGTCAGAACAGTTTTGGAAACTCATCCCGGCCGTGAACTTGTCCAAATGGTCCTTTGGGTCGGACTTACCATCGAAAAGCGAGACCTTCGGGGGTTTGTTTCGGGAAGAGACGGGAACGGCGAGAAGCTCCTCGGTGAAGGGCTTCATGAGCGAGTCGGCGGCGTATTTAGCCCCGTCGCTCGAATGATGACCATCCCGATGCATGCTCACGATTTTCTTTTCGAGGGCGTCGAGTCGGCCGTGGTACCCCGATGACTCGGCACATTCTGATCTGTGGCCTCTGCTGTCGGAGACCTGTGTTGGGCCACGGCCCCGGTTACTTTCGATGAGGTTCCTTAGGTCCCCCGGCGAGGTAGTCTTTGAGCTGCCGTGACGAGTCCCGTCTGCGCAACCCCGTCGAGGGAAGGGGTGTCGGTCATGCCTGGGCACAGGCGAGCTGACCGACACCTCCTCGGGAGGGACAGGGGGCACGATGGGGCTCAGGGTGAGGCGCTCTAGCGATGGATCTCGATGTTGAACTATGGGGCGCTCAGCGGGTCATAGAATATGTTGGCCCGTGGGATCTACGGCCGCCGGAGGTAGCGAGACGGTGGTCGGTAGTGCTGACGCGAGGAGGGTCTTCTCTCCCTCTGTAGGGATCCGGTCCCAAGGTGGGGGAGCGGCGACTTGGGGAGCTTGCCCTGCCGTTTGGACATGGACGAGCGCGTCCACGACAGACGGATGTCGATCTATCCGAACGGTGAGGGCATTGATGGAGTTCGGGGGAGGAGATTCGTCCGCGCCTCCGTTATGGGGGAGGCGGAAGCTAGTGCTTGGATCATCGCGGTGATCGCTCGCCATAGGGTTGGGATCGGAAGATGAACTTTCATTGAGTGGAACAAGAGGGTTCCCATAGATGGCGCCAACTGATGGGGGCCTGGATCACCTTCAAATGTTATCTTCCGTTGATCCGCTGCAAGGGCTGATGGACGACTGAGATTAAGTTGGAGGGTTGACCCCTGAAGAGTGTGGATCTCAATGGGTTTTGAGTGGTTGTGGCTGAGCTGCCTGCAAGTGGTTGTGCCACCGAGAACCCTCCGACGATCAAGTTAGTGGTGCAAGTTGGGCAGAGTAGCGGCCGAGTGGAAAGAATCGAGTACCTCGATCGTCTAAGGGAGGGGTTTATATAGCGGCAGCAATGGGTGGGCGGGCACGAGAATCACGCCGGCCGTTACGCCCCTTGGCATCACGCCCGCGTGATCGGCGGGATCCTGCATTAATGACGAGACGGGCTCATTAATGGAGGATCGTGGTGACGTGGAACACGGGATCATGGGCGGCGGATATCTTGC
Source organism: Agapanthus africanus (assembly GCA_030015575.1). Taxonomy (NCBI): domain Eukaryota; kingdom Viridiplantae; phylum Streptophyta; class Magnoliopsida; order Asparagales; family Amaryllidaceae; genus Agapanthus; species Agapanthus africanus. The sequence continues at coordinate 9,406,063 of CM057351.1, forward strand.
GCATGGTGTCACTCCCCGCTTCCCAGAGTATGCAAGATCGGGCACGTAACATAGCCAACCATGCTAGCTGTGGGTAGGAAGTATCCATCCACAGTCACATTACGGTTGTCGAGATATCAAGAACAATATAAATAAACTAATCTAACACATGTCCAAATCCATAATAACAAGAGTCAATAAACAATAGTGCGGAAGCAAATGATCCAATACAATAAATAAACAGTATGTCCCATAATGCGGGCTCACATCTGGAAATGAAATGAAATAAATAAACTAATCACTAAGGAACTCACAGTTCAGCCTGCTGGCTGAAGTACTCCTGCTCGGTCGTCGACGGTGGTAAGGAATCTGGGCCATGCAAAACCCAGACGTCAGCGCGTCATGCCAACCAATAATATAATACGAACATGGTAATAAGCAATACAGAAATAAACATGAATAAAGCAATAGTATGAAACAAGCAGTGCAGGGTAGTGTGCAGTGGGTAACTAAATTGTTCTATCGGGTTTCTATTCTAAAGTCTTTGAAATCAATTCGATGAATCATCGATGTAACTCAATAGTATCCCGTACATACCCGGGATCACGGCCATAATATTCTCGGCTGCAGCCGAGACATGCCGCTAGGCACAAACAGGAAAGTGTACACTCGGTAGTACCCCGTACATACCCGGGATCACGGCCACAATATTCTCGGCCGAAACCGAGACATGCCGCTAGGCACAAAACAGGAATGTGTACACTCGAACAGGTAGTGAACTGTCGAGTTACAAGTCAGGTTCATCTTTGATTTCCCCATACCCCCAAGTTATGTATGTCAGGTCAGGTATTCAGTAGTCAAGGACTAATGCCAACACAGAATCAGGTAACAACAGGTTCTGTCTGGATAGACAGCAGGAATGGTCCATGAGAACCCCAAGTCAGGTTTGTTGGCATTAGGCATGAGATCATGTAATAAGTCAGGTCGTAGTACAATAGGTTGAGTCGGTATGTACAGGGTGTCATGTCCGGTGTATCAGTATGTAAATATATGTCAGGTGTAGCAGGGTCGAGTCAATATGCAATGTAATCGAGTATGTGCTCTCAACAGGTATACAATCGAATAAGTAACAGCAGCAAGAAAAAGTAATTAACAATAACGGTTCACTTAGTCACAATGGTACAAGAATATGATGCAGTTGTATTATACTAGCAGGTTCGAGCACCCTTGGGGTGCAATAATCACAGGGTAGCGCAATATTACTAACAGCAGGTAATGAAGGTATAAGTGTACGATTTTCGTCCTCTAAATACCAAAATGATTAACAGGTAGTTGTTATTAATGGTTATGGTGGCAAGTACGATTTAGATGGCAGTATTAAGATGCATATCATATTTCGTCCAATAAGACAAGTAACAGTACTTAGTTAATATAGCAAGTTTTATGATTCAAACACTTAATTAGTTTAACATAGCATGTAGCAAGAAATCTTGCCTCGACGGTTTCGCAAACCGGAAACACGAACGTAGCGTCGGCGGAAAACACGCGACGGATGCACAGGTCACGGATCGAGTCCAAACAACGAACAGCGGGGCTACGTGGACCGGAGTACTTCGCTGGAAAGTCGGGTCAAGTCGTCGGCACGGTCGGAATCCGGCGAAATGTCAAAACGGCGACTAAATTAGCACATACGATACACAAACACTAAAGCTCAGCGAGGGGGGGTTAACACGAATGGAAAGATAGAGGTATGCTTACAGGGAAGAACCAGGGGGCAACCACGACAGGTTCGACGGCGATGGGGCGCCGGCGGCGAGGAACAGTGGCGCGGCAAGGGTTCGAGGTGGCTGGATCGGGGTGCAGCGAGTAGGGGAGAGGCAAGGGCCTGGTCTGGGCTACAGGAGGAAGAGGAGGTGGTCGTCGGTGTGCTGGCGACGACGAGGGGGTCGACGGTGTCCCTTTTCCGGCGAACCAGATGGTTAGGCGATGGGGGTTGGGCTCGGGTTGGTGGTGGTCCGGCGAGGGGAGGAGGAAGAAGACGACGAGGTCGGGACGAGGGTGAAGGGAGGAAGTCTCTGGCGTCGTCGGCGATGGGAGACGGCGGCGACGGCGAGATCTGCGGCTGGTGGTGGCGTCGGGGGGTTGGGTTGCAGGCGCGGAAGGCTGGAGAAGAGGAGGACGTCGAGCAGTCGAGGTTGAGGAGGCGAGGACGGCGACGGCGAGGTCGCGGGGAGGTCGACGGCGAGGGCACGACGAAGCTAGGGTTAGGGTTCGGTGAGGTTTCGTCGATGAAGTTTTCTCTTGGGGGACGAGGGAACTGTTTAAATATAAATAGAGAGAGAGAAGATTGTTAGAGAGAGGGAGAGAGATTTTAGAGAGAGAGAGAGAGAGAGATGATGGAGGCGGGGCCTACGAAAGGAAGCCTGGTTGGCTGAGGAGAAATTTAAAAGGAGATTGAAAAAGATTTAAATGATTTAATGGTTAAATTAGAAACAGAAGATTATATTCGTATAGTTTTAGATTATTTAAATTAAATGGGTACTTTGGCGCTAAATGAAACATTTCCAAATCGCGCCCGGGTTGCGCCCAAATATTTGAAATTCAAATAATAGGATTTTAAACGAGTTCCAAATTTTAAAATGAGATGTTTTATGATTAAAATGCATGCCCCCAAGTCGGACACTTGCACGCGCGCGTAGCCGTCCAAACTCGCCCGTTTCACCGAACGGGATGAAATCTCGACGCGCGGACGCTACCACGCGACTAGTGGTGACGAGTAGGCTAATATGGATATTTTTAATTTCATTTTAGGTGTTAAAATTTGTTATAGGCAAAATGACTTAGCCGGTTAAAATTTTGCAACAAGAACCAAACAAGCAAGATAATTGAAATGAGCAATGTCTAACACTCAACCAGTAACAGAAATAGTATTATTGGGCTCGGGTGTTACATCATACCCAACTACAAAAAGAATTTCGTCCTCGAAATTCCAAGAATACAAGATAGCTAACTACAGGAAAAGGTGAGGAAACTTTTGCCGGATCTCGTCTTCTCGCTCCCAAGTGGATTCTCTTATGCGATCGATTACCCCAAGAGACTAGCACAATAGGGATAACCTTGTTCTTAAGAACCTTTTCTCTTCGATCCTTGATTTCAACCGGTCGCTCCTCAAAAGTTAGGTCCTCCCGTACGGTCAACTCCGAATGATCCAAGACGTGGGTTTCATCTCGAACATACCTCCGTAGTTGAGATACATGAAACACATCGTGCACTCCTGCCAAGGACTGTGGTAACGCCAAATGGTACGCTACCTCTCCAACACACTCCAATATCTCGAAGGGTCCAACGAATCGAGGACTAAGCTTTCCCCGACTCCCAAAGCGAATCACCCCCCTAGTCGGTGATATCTTCAGAAATACCAAATCACCCACGGCGAACTCTAGAGGTCTTCTTGACGTGTCAGCCCAACTTTTCTGTCTGTCTTGAGCTGCCTTCATATGCTTTCTGATTGTATTCACCTTCTCGACTGTCTGTACCACCAAATCTGGTCCTAGTAACCTTCGTTCACCAACATCATCCCAACAAACCGGTGAACGGCACTTACGACCATGCAACGCTTCAAACGGAGCCATCTGAATAGTCGCTTGGAAGCTATTGTTGTACGAAAACTCCACCAGGTGTAGATGATCTTCCCAAGAACCTTTGAAGTCCAACATGCATGCCCTCAACATATCTTCAAGAGTTTGGATCGTTCCCTCCGTTTGTCCATCAGTTTGAGGATGATAAGCTGTGCTAAACTTCAATCGAGTCCCCAAACTTTCTTGTAAACTCCTCCAGAAGTGTGACAAGAACCGAGTGTCCCGATCGGACACGATGCTCACCGATACTCCATGCAGTCTTACAATCTCCTGCATGTACCGCTCTGCCAAAGTCTTCGTCGATTGACCAACCCGAAAAGGAATAAAGTGAGCTGCCTTGGTCAATCGGTCGACAATCACCCATACGGCATTGTTACCCTTTGGACTCCGCGGTAAAGCTGCCACGAAATCCATGGTTATATGTTCCCACTTCCACTGAGGAATCGGAAGTGGTTGCAACAAACCAGCAACCCTTTGGTGTCCAGCCTTGACTTGCTGACACACCAAGTACTTAGCAACGAAGCGAGCAATCTCCCGTTTCACACCTTCCCATCAGAAGTGCTGTCGAATATCTCGGTACATCTTTGTCCCTCCTGGATGTACAGAGTAAGCTGAACTGTGTGCCTCCTTCATAGGCTCTTCACGCACATCCCCTTCTGGCACACACACTCGGCTACCATAACTCAACGAACCATCTTCGTGGATCAGTAAATCTGTTCGTAGTCCGGCTTCGACCTGCTCTCGAAACCTTTGCAATCTAGGATCCTGCGATTGTGCCGCTTTAATCTTCTCAACTAAGGACGACTGTACTTGCAACTGCATCAACTGTCCCGTAGCATGTGGTAGCACAACCCCCAAGTCAAATCTCCGAAAATCCGCAATGATCTCCCTCTGTGCGGTCAATACCTGAATCGCTGGTAACCGATTAAGCGCATCCGGCACGACGTTAACTCTTCCCGGATGGTACTTAAGATCAAGGTCGTAGCCGGCCATCAGCTCTAACCATCTGCGTTGCCTCATGTTCAACTCCTTCTGAGTGAACACATACTTCAAATTTTTGTGATCTGTAAAGACTTCGACTCTCTCGCCCAAAACGTAGTGTCTCCAAAGCTTCAAGGCGAAGATCACTGCCGGCTCTTCATTACTATCGACTTCCATTATCGCAAGAACACTGTTTGTCGGCCTAGCCCTAAACTCGACTGGCCCGACAGAACTGCTTCCCCAGTGAGGGTAAACTCAGAGTGTCCGGGAATCTGGAAAAATTACCTTCCTTGCCCTACAGTCAATGTGGGCGTGGAAAGTGCCAAGGAAATCCATTTCCAAGACAACTTCATAGCTGCCCGTATCTATCACCAAGAAATCTGCAAAGAGCTCCCGTCCGCACACAACAACTGTACAATCTCTACACTCCTTACTGGCTATGATTTTCCCATTCCCAGTGTGTATGTCCCAAAAAAACTAGACAGGGTCGTGCAGGTGATCGAGTGTGTAGTTATAAATTTGGATGACATAAAACAGTGGGATGCACCGGAATCAAATAATGCTAATGCGGGAAAACCATGAACGAGTAAAGTACCTGAAACCACTTCTCCTGATGCCTTGGCCTCCTCAGCTGTCAAGGTAAAAGCTCGAGCATGGTTAGGTCCTTGAGTCAGCTGTTTTTGCCCTTGGAACGGTCTCTGCGGAGGCTTCAGTACATCATCTCTCGTGCGAAGCTTCGACGGACAGGCACCAACTGCGTGATCAGCCGCTCCACAAACCAAACAAAGTCCCAGCCTCCTTCGACAATCCTTTTGCATGTCGCTCGGTAAATTGCAGTAGTTACAATTCATGCTCTTTCTTCGATCAACGACCACAGGCTTCTTCATGGGTGCTACACCACGACGATCCACTGGAATATCCTTGCTCCCATGATCTCGGTTAGGTACGAATGCGGGCTTCCTGGCCGCAACTGCTGTCTGCTGTAGGTTCCCTTTCATACCCGATAAACTCTGCTGTTCTCTGGCTGCCGTGAGAACCTGCGAGAAAGTGGTCAAACCCAGGGAGACAATTTGCCTCTGGATGTCCACATCCAAACTGCGCAAGAACCTTCGCGCCCTGTCTGCCTCGTTGGCGACCAAGGGTCCAGCGAAGCGGCTGAGCCTCGTCCACTCCGCTGCATGTACATCCACAGCTGCTCCATTTTGTCTCAGCCCAATAAATTTCTCTTCCATTTCTTCCCGTGCAGTCCGCGGGAAGAACTTCTCCAAGAAACTTTTAGAAAAATCCGCCCAACTGATTGGCTTGGGCAAACGGGTCTCCTCCACAAGCCACCACTCTCGGGCGTAATCCACCGGCTGAATGCGCACGACATCAACTCTCTTGTCTTCTGGGATCTGTGCCGCAATCAGTAAATTCTCCATGTCCACTAGCCACTGCTCAGCTGGCAGCGGCTCCTCCAAACTAGTGAAAGTAGTAGGACCCAACCGTCTGAAATCTGCCACGGTCCCTACTCGGTCAACTGGCTTCGCTACAGCGGTGTTTACAGACTGCCGAATGGCCTGCATACCCTCCTGAAACGAATCTGCTTGCTGTTGGATCAGTTCAGTTTGCCTCTTCTGATTCTCCAACATCCCACGTATCACTCCTAACATGGCGGCTTCATCCACGCGCCTCTGATACGTCTTGAAATTCTTATCTGCCATGGTCCTGAAATCAAAACAAACAACATTAGCATGATGATAGATTCAATATATAAATCAAGGCTAGAACTCTAAGATACTTAAATAGAGTACCGCATTGTAGCTATGCCGCGGTATCATAGCCGCAATTACTTAACTCCACCCAAGTCGCCTAAGTCCTAGAGATAACAAGAAATTAGGTTTTCGAATTGACAATGCAAAGTAAGTTTGCATGTCGACATGATCCGGAAGAATGATTCAAGGATGGTAAAATGGTCAAAGTGGCAGGACATGTTTCCTAATCACGGGTATTATGATTCGTGTATCGGGTGCAATACCCAACTACAAAGAATCAACCCAATTAACCTATGGCTCTGATACCAAAAGAACCATGTCACGCCCCGCTTCCCAGAGTACGCAAGATCGGGCACGTAACATAGCCAACCATGCTACCTGTGGGTAGGAAGTATCCATCCACAGTCACATTACGGTTTTCGAGATATCAAGAACAATATAAATAAACTAATCTAACACATGTCCAAATCCATAATAACAAGAGTCAATAAACAATAGTGCGGAAGCAAATGATCCAATACAATAAATAAACAGTATGTCCCATAATGCGGGCTCACATCTGGAAATGAAATGAAATAAATAAACTAATCACTAAGGAACTCACAGTTCAGCCTGCTGGCTGAAGTACTCCTGCTCGGTCGTCGACGGTGGTAAGGAATCTGGGCCATGCAAAACCCAGACGTCAGCGCGTCATGCCAACCAATAATATAATATGAACATGGTAATAAGCAATACAGAAATAAACATGAATAAAGCAATAGTATGAAACAAGCAGTGCAGGGTAGTGTGCAGTGGGTAACTAAACTGTTCTATCGGGTTTCTATTCTAAAGTCTTTGAAATCAATTCGATGAATCATCGATGTAACTCAATAGTATCCCGTACATACCCGGGATCACGGCCACAATATTCTCGGCTGCAGCCGAGACATGCCGCTAGGCACAAACAGGAAAGTGTACACTCGGTAGTACCCTGTACATACCCGGGATCACGGCCACAATATTCTCGGCCGAAACCGAGACATGCCGCTAGGCACAAAACAGGAATGTGTACACTCGAACAGGTAGTGAACTGTCGAGTTACAAGTCAGGTTCATCTTTGATTTCCCCATACCCCCAAGTTATGTATGTCAGGTCAGGTATTCAGTAGTCAAGGACTAATGCCAACACAGAATCAGGTAACAACAGGTTCTGTCTGGATAGACAGCAGGAATGGTCCATGAGAACCCCAAGTCAGGTTTGTTGGCATTAGGCATGAGATCATGTAATAAGTCAGGTCGTAGTACAATAGGTTGAGTCGGTATGTACAGGGTGTCATGTCCGGTGTATCAGTATGTAAATATATGTCAGGTGTAGCAGGGTCGAGTCAATATGCAATGTAATCGAGTATGTGCTCTCAACAGGTATACAATCGAATAAGTAACAGCAGCAAGAAAAAGTAATTAACAATAACGGTTCACTTAGTCACAATGGTACAAGAATATGATGCAGTTGTATTATACTAGAAGGTTCGAGCACCCTTGGGGTGCAATAATCACAGGGTAGCGCAATATTACTAACAGCAGGTAATGAAGGTATAAGTGTACAATTTTCGTCCTCTAAATACCAAAATGATTAACAGGTAGTTGTTATTAATGGTTATGGTGGCAAGTACGATTTAGATGGCAGTATTAAGATGCATATCATATTTCGTCCAATAAGACAAGTAACTGTTGGAGATAGTGCCCTCAGAGTCAATTATTGGATCACAGGCACGTGATTGCAATGATTGAGGGAGGACCTATCCCGGTACGACAGTCTTACTCGAGATGATAGTATGCTATCTGGTTTACCTTTATCATCGTGTACTGCTTTAGGTGACCTGAAAGGTCGCTATTGCACGTTGATAGAGCCCCTAGGATTCTTGCTTGACTGCCGGCAGTATGAGGGCGATCATATACGTGAGAGCTGGGGTCTACAAGCATATCCTTAAAAAGTCCCTAGTCGTGGGAGTTTCGAGACAGGGCATCGATTCTCCAGAGTAGACTAGTGTATACAGTCGAGACCCCGACGAGGGACGGTGGCCGGTCTCACAAGCCACTGGTGTCAGTTGGATCACCTGAGATGTATACAGGTGCTCATTGGGTTATGAGTACACCGGACAGGACTCGCCGGGAACATGCTAGTTGGTCTTATACCTGACGTCAGATAGCAGTTCCCAGGTGACATGTGTACAGGTTAGTTCATCGACCTGGGGATCGTCATTTGTCTCGTGTGAGTTCCCACTGTACTTTGATTACTACCCTACCACGGCTCAAAGGAGTCGTGCAAACAGGTTTTAGTTGGGTACAGTCCCGAGCCACATGGAGGCAGTGAGCGGATCTTCGGGGGTTCGTCTCTCCCGGTATTGGGGGTGAGGTCGTGCTGTGTCTAGGAGAGCCATTACACAAAGTCCTTGGCCAAGGCAGGAGATTTACTGGTAGGTATTCCAGTAGTATCTCAGGGTGTTCTGGGCTACACTCCGACACGACTTGTACCGCTTTTGGGGGTCTGACTTTTACCCACCCCCTAGGCCCGACATGCGATGCTCATAGACGAACGGACCGGACTGTACGGATATTATCACTGACAGGCTCAGTAGGGTGTCAGGATGAGTTCGCTCATCGATGTCCCTTTTGGTCAATAGCTGGTGGCCCATTACGTATTGGCTTATACCTCTGACGTGCTAGTGGTTAAATCCACAGCCATAGTATTGACGAGTCTTTAGAGTCCACCACACATTCAGTTACTCAGCTTTCGGGCGAAACGCTGTAGAGGCCGTATGGAGATATGGCAGGGTCCGATCAGATACGTGCGGTATTGCACGGATCAGGATCGGACGGTTTGTACTAGTGGCCGTATGGATATATGGCAGGGTTCGGTCAGATACGTGCGGTATTGCACGGATCGGGATCGAACGGATATTACTAGCCGGCTTTGGTTTAAGCCGGATCCTAGTTTAGTACAGTGTAGATTTTGTCTCATTGCATTTGTATCCGGACGGAATACAGATGCGGGTGTGTATGCACAGCATCGGGGTTTTCCTGTAATTTATTACGGGACCAGTTTTCTGGAGTTGCCAGTTTGCATTCCGTTCCGGCCGGTTTTCCTTTGTTCTTTCCCGGCCGGACTTTTTCGATGGAGGGGGTTATTTGCAATTGTGCAAATAACTTTTGTGGAGGGGGTTTCTTGCATAAAAGATTGATTATGATAGCATCATTATCTTTTGCACCATCACTTGCATTAATGATGATTTGAGGGGGTATGGGTTTGATGTGCTTAAGCATGGTTGATGTTTTGCTTATGGTCACCTTTCTACTTTTACTACACTCACTCTCCTTCATGGTTTGATGATGGTTGATTTCTTTTTTTCCCACAATTCCCTTGAGGGGCCGGCCACTTCTTGATGTGAGAATGAGAGAATTTCATTTGTGAGCTTGTGGCATTCTTGATCTCATTTGATGCTAGAAAAATGCAAGCACCATTTTTCTTCTTGATTCCTCCATCATCTTTCAAAGGTAACATAACCCCAAAATGAGACATGCACTCTACACTACATTCTACAGCAAATCTTGGACGCCTCGGCTAGCCTACTTCGCGCCCGAGTTGCCTCGGTATTGAGGTGGGAGCCCGTAAAAGATGCAGGCGATGTGGTGCCCTACCGGCGAGGAGGCGACGACCGGAGTTTCCGCAAGAGATCGGGACGATGACGAGAAGACCGGAGGACTCGGATCACTCGGTATATCTCTTCCCTATCTTGTTAGTTAGCTAGGACAAGTTTAATGGCCCGATCCGGGGTTTAGTGCGCGGTGGTGCCGGTTTGCAAAGTTCGCAAAATTAAAGTTTATCACCGTTTCCGCATTTGGCCGTCGGATTGACGACCGGGGCGCCGCCGTGCACTTACAGTGGTATCAGAGCCTCGCCATTAACTTCGTCTAGCTTCGTTTGATGTGTTTTTCATTTCCGATCGACCAAAATTCCAAAACTTGCATTTTTGTTCACATCAGTTTTCTGTCGAAATTTTTTGAAGTCCAAAAATATTTCAGGTTGTCTCAGAATGATGTGCAGGGAGTTCTAAGACTGCTGTAAAAATTCGACGCAGTGACTCGATCACTGAAGCGCGGAACCGCGGCCAAACCCCCACTTGGGCCGCGGTTCCGCCGCACATTGGTGTCGTCACTGCATCATTTTTTTCCAGTGGGCTTCTGGGCTAATTTTAGGGGTTTTGGAATATTAATATTGGGCCCAGATTTTCTGTGAGTGCTACAGTATTGCCTTGGGGCCCACTTGTTAATTTTTGATCGATCGGATATTTTAAACACATTATTTCACAGTATTTACATTATATCTGCGACCGTGAATGTCACTCGATCGGTAAATCCGGTCTAACTGCTATAGCCCGGTTAGACGGATTTGCGAACGTGACTTTCACGTTGATGTTCTGTGTTTTTGCTGTGATGTTGCGGATCGGTCGTGGGGGATAGCCTGGATGCAATGCTAGTACAGTGATGTTGTATTATGTACATTTGGTATTGCGGGGCGAGCGTCCGACATGTGGACTGCCGTCACTGCCTGTTTGTATTATTCTTTTGGGGCACGACCTGGTTGCGGTCGATATACCCGTTGTATGTATATTTTTCTTTCTGTACTAGGATTGCCCCGCGGTGGAGTGCACGGATAGCCGGGTTCTAGAAGGCAACAAGCCCGCATCTCATGGCATTGGGACGGAGGGGGCTTCACTCCAGAATTGGCGGGCTATTCGCCGCACTCGTAGGGGGTACAGGTTGACCCAGGAGGGGTGCCCAAGTTATCGGATTCCGTGAAGTGCTGGGTGGTCCATTCACGGTGCTGAAGGGGGCTGCCTCGCTTCAGGTTTTGGCGGGTGACTTGCCGCGCCCGTAGGGGTCTAGGTTTTCATTGCACATGCTATCCACACGACCAGGGGAACGTCGGGTTTCAGCAGTGGCTCTGTGAAACCCGGGGATCCCAGATATCTGTATTGTTCTGTGATGCTGTACATTTCTGTGATGTTGCATTTTATTCACGCCTTGAGCGAAATATAATATATTGGTATATATATTAGTAGATGTTGTATATGTTTTTCATCCGCTCTAGTCCAGTCCCCGCTCTGCCGTTAGTTAGCTAACCTAACGGGTGATGACGGGACCCAGTGGCGAATGCAGATGGCATATACGTACGTCAGTATATTTTCGTTCTTTGTGGTGTGATCAATTGATGGGACTGCGTTGATTCGGATCAATGCAAGTTAAACAAACCTAATCTGATGTTGTTGGAACACTTTTCAAAAAGCTGTTATTGCAAGGACGTTCACTTTTGTTTTGCATCGTGGTATTCATTTGGAATATCCTGCTCCTCAGTCGACGAGGCAAGGGCCGAGATCCCTTCACCGGGAGTGACCCCTTGGACAGAAGTTTGCGTCAGCGCATTAACTTCACTATAGCCGATTACTTTTGCTTTGCATCGTGGTATTCATTTGGAATATCCTGCACCCCATTCTACGGGGAAAGAGCCGAGATCCCTTCACCGGGAGTGACCTCTTTAGTAAAGGTTTTCGTCACTGTATTTTCTAAAAAGCTATCCGTTCCTTCAACGATATCAAGTTCATTACGTTAAAGGTTTTCGCCAGAAACCATTCGTAGCCCTCCGTCGTTTCATATGGGTAGTCAATAGTATTCAAGCTGTGTTTGTTGGCCAAAGTCAAGGCACAGTGTTTGGTAGCTGTTGGGTATTCATATGCAGCATAGATAGATGCGTTGGTTTGGAACAGTCGTACTGCCTTGTTGGCCAAAGTCAAGGGTATGTACGGGTGGATTCAAATTAACCTGGAGAATGACGGGTAGAACTTGACATGTGACTTATGATTTGTTGGCCAAAGTCAAGATCATAAGAGCATGGGGTAAAAATCACATCGGGAGTTTCAAAAGAACTGAAACTTGCCAGATATGCGCATACCTTCTGGAGTGTGATACCGTGAGCGGATTCCGTCACGTTATCATGCGATGAGAGTTGGATCCCGATTCCCACTGATGAGTTAGTTTACTCCTCGGGTGACCCCGACTAATTCTTCTTTCAGGTTCGGAGGAGAATTTGAGGTACAGTGGGAGGTTTCCAGATTAGATAAAGGGATAACCATTCTGATCTAGGTTAGAGTGCACGCTAAGTGTTTCTTTTCTCTCTCACTCTGGCAGCGACCATTGACCCGACCCAAGACTATGACTCAGTGACCAAGTTGACCGAACCTTCTTAACACTGGCTTTTGGATTGTCAGAGTTGCAGACCTCATTGCCACTCCTACTTTTACCCTTTTCTCCAGGACACCCCGTATTACTACGAACGTCCACTTCCATTGGACAAAACCATCGTATGGTTAGATACGAACTCGAAGGAATTCGAGGATGGTTTCCGGTTCTGGAGAAAACGGATAGGATTATTCAGTTGTCTTTTCCCTTTTACCTTCTCTCAAGTTGTGAGTACTCCTTGGTTTAGGAGATAGTACACCTATTATGCAAATTGGATAGTCTTCTTCCAAACCTTAGGCTGGTGCCGACCGGTAGGGAATGAAGAAAACCAATTAGCCTAAACGGTGTGCAGAAGGTATTAAGATTAAGACAAAGCAAGGGATTAGTAAGAGGGCAAAGTAAATTGCGACTGATATTCACGACCAAACCAAGTATTTCTTCGCCAATCCTAAATCACCTTTGTATTTCTCCAGGACACTCCGTATCACTACGAAGATCCACAGTTTATTGGATAATCCATCGTATGGTTATATACGAACTCGAAAGGAACTTGTTCCAGTTCGGGGATGGATTCTGGTCCAGGAGAAATAGGAATAAGGTTTATTCGGGTGTCTTTTATCTTCACCTTCTCTCGCATTGCGAGTGCTCCTAGGACTAGGACAGTACACCCATTATGCTTATTGGGTAGTCTTCTTCCAAACCATAGGCTGGTGCCGAACGGTAGGGAAGGAAGAAAACCAATTGGCCTAAAGGGGTGTGCAGAAGGTAATGACTAAAATACATATAAAGGGATTTGGAGAGGTGGCAAAGAATTATACGGTCATAGTTGTGAATCTGGATAATGGTAGAGGCATTACTAGGAATACCAGGATACCCCATCGAAACGTTTCAATGTTTCAGTTCACTGTGTACTGTTAAAAGAAAACTGATTTCCCGATTAGATACTTACTCCAGGGTATGTATTTACCAGGTATGATTCTCACATCTGTATGGTTTTACAGATGATGAGTGGGAGTAAGTTATTGGGAATTGGGTGATCATCCTCATTATATCGGGATTCGTTGTAATCGGTGATATTTGAGGAGATCACCTGGGCTGTTTGCCGGTCGGCAAATTTTTTGGTTTTGAATATCCGCTGTTGTGCACCAATTTCAAATTGATATATCTGTACGTCTATTTTCATAGAGTGAGATATACCTTTTGATATTATGTCGATGACATTTACCTATATCAGTGGATGGTTAGGTAAGGAGCATTAAACAGCGGTGTAATTCTTCTTAACCATAAGTACAGTTTTCAACCTACGACACACAGTGAAAGAGTTGTTAGACTCAGCGGACTTATACAGAGTATTGTATGTTGTCCAGTGTCCATTAGGACAGAGGGGTTGGTCCTCATACTATATTCTGTTTACTTTTAACTTCTCTAGTTCTTAGACATGTGTTTCGTAGAAACACAGGGTCTAAGTTTTGAGGAGTTATAGGTATTTGAATAGAGTAGAGAACCAGGTGTAGCAAGTATCGGGATTCTTCAAGGTGATCGAAGATGTAGATACTCGTATATAGTATTCAGTTGATAGTAATGATAAAGAGAAATTGCTTCTCTTTCAGGTTACTCATAATTGGAAGCATTCCTAAGTTGAGTAATGCTGATCGGCCTCTCTCCATTTAGTTGACATGCACTGGAGACAGCTGCATGATTTGAATCTGGTTCAATTAAATCAGTGCCTCTGGTTCTATATTGGATATAGTACAGTTCATATCTTAACATTGTTAAGGTACGGGGAGTTGTCCGGCTTATGATTAAAACCAGACTCTGGATAACTCAAGGCACATTTCTGTAATGGCTGTTTGTGGGTTGACCCAGGCTATGACGAGGGTTGACTTTCTACCATAAGAAAGATCAATAGTGATATTGTTCTTGACTCGCCACAGTTTTAATAAAAATGGATTTTTCCAAAAACAGTAGTGGGAGTATGGTAGAACTGGAAGTGATTCCAGAACCGCAAACGATTACTGAAGATTTGATAAGGAACCTAAAGATTTAATCTGATTTGACATTCCATTGGCCACTCCGCAGATAAGGTGGGTAACTTCAGGCACCCGAGAGGTACTCCGGTAGCCTCAAGGACGGTGACAGGGAAGTTCTTGTTTACCCACACTTGCCATTGCTGTTGTTCCAGGCTGCGAGACCCGGTGGGAGGATGAGTATAGCGTCGTTCTAAACTAGATTTAGAAGTGCACGTCTATATGACTCTGCCAGAGGGTTGTCGTAGTCAGTAGGAGCAGCGGAAGCATTGGTGGACATCTGGCTTATGTCTATTTATAGACTAAAGCAGATATAGCGGAGATAGATCATCTATTTCTGATGTGACAGTCATGGGTTTGACGTCATCAGAATAGGGGATGGATCTGTTGAGAAGGTAGTAGGGTGTGATATCCGGGTTTTGGATGACATACACAAAGTAGGAAGTGATATTCCTATACTACGTTCGGTTATACTTTGGTCGTCACACAGTGGTTTCTCCACGAAGGACTTGGACATTATATTAGACATACTGGTTACTAGATCTATGGTTTTAGATCTAGATTTAGGTGGTTTCCCAATCAGGGTACTTTGACAGCATTCTAAGAGTATTTAGAATGGACGACTCCTGGCACGGTAGTGTACCTGCAGGTGATGGAGTCACCCTCTCTAAAGGTGTCTTATAGACTAAAGTAGAAAGGGATGTGCATGATTGGCAAATCACTTGCTTAGGCAATTGAGTCAATCATGAGATGTCAAGTACCACACCAGATGTTGTTCTTGCACTAGATGCAATAAGTTGATATTGTTCCAATCCTGGAGAAACAGTCGGAAGCAGTTTTAGAACATAAGTGAATGTTCTAGGGATATGATAACGGCTGCCTCCTTTAGGAGACGGTTATCACTCCAGGCTTCCAAGGTGACATGGACGACAAGGAGGTTGTCAGAGTTTTAGTTTTCCTTCTGATGAGGGGCAGTATTTTGGACAGGTGGTCCAAGGAAATACTAAGGGTGGCATGGCGCAGGATACTGATTAAGTTCAGTTGAGGATACAGTCTAAGAAGTTTGGATTTGGAGTTCATTTATGAACTAGGTCCCATCAGACATCCAGACATTCTAAAACAGGTATTGCTCTTTTCGGGAGATGGCTTTCTCCGCGAACTTGAGATATAGAGAGACATAGAAAGAAACTTCAGAGCGGATCCACTCGCTGAGGCTATTCCTCGAACGCAATAGTCTCGCAAACGAGCTTTATGAGACTGACTAGTATAGGAGTTGGGTGTTCGGTATCACACGGGCTGTGAGTATGCGACATCGCAATAATTAGCCTTGAGTGCAAGTGGGAGATTGTTGGAGATAGTGCCCTCAGAGTCAATTATTGGATCACAGGCACGTGATTGCAATGATTGAGGGAGGACCTATCCCAGTACGACAGTCTTACTCGAGATGATAGTATGCTATCTGGTTTACCTTTATCATCGTGTACTGCTTTAGGTGACCTGAAAGGTCGCTATTGCACGTTGATAGAGCCCCTAGGATTCTTGCTTGACTGCCGGCAGTATGAGGGCGATCATATACGTGAGAGCTGGGGTCTACAAGCATATCCTTAAAAAGTCCCTAGTCGTGGGAGTTTCGAGACAGGGCATCGATTCTCCAGAGTAGACTAGTGTATACAGTCGAGACCCCGACGAGGGGCGGTGGCCGGTCTCACAAGCCACTGGTGTCAGTTGGATCACCTGAGATGTATACAGGTGCTCATTGGGTTATGAGTACACCGGACAGGACTCGCCGGGAACATGCTAGTTGGTCTTATACCTGACGTCAGATAGCAGTTCCCAGGTGACATGTGTACAGGTTAGTTCATCGACCTGGGGATCGTCATTTGTCTCGTGTGAGTTCCCACTGTACTTTGATTACTACCCTACCACGGCTCAAAGGAGTCGTGCAAACAGGTTTTAGTTGGGTACAGTCCCGAGCCACATGGAGGCAGTGAGCGGATCTTCGGGGGTTCGTCTCTCCCGGTATTGGGGGTGAGGTCATGCTGTGTCTAGGAAAGCCATTACACAAAGTCCTTGGCCAAGGCAGGAGATTTACTGGTAGGTATTCCAGTAGTATCTCAGGGTGTTCTGGGCTACACTCCGACACGACTTGTACCGCTTTTGGGGGTCTGACTTTTACCCACCCCCTAGGCCCGACATGCGATGCTCATAGACGAACGGACCGGACTGTACGGATATTGTCACTGACAGGCTCAGTAGGGTGTCAGGATGAGTTCGCTCATCGACGTCCCTTTTGGTCAATAGCTGGTGGCCCGTTACGTATTGGCTTATACCTCTGACGTGCTAGTGGTTAAATCCACAGCCATAGTATTGACGAGTCTTTAGAGTCCACCACACATTCAGTTACTCAGCTTTCGGGCGAAACGCTGTAGAGGCCGTATGGAGATATGGCAGGGTCCGATCAGATACGTGCGGTATTGCACGGATCAGGATCGGACGGTTTGTACTAGTGGCCGTATGGATATATGGCAGGGTTCGGTCAGATACATACGGTATTGCAAGGATCGGGATCGAACGGATATTACTAGCCGGCTTTGGTTTAAGCCGGATCCTAGTTTAGTACAGTGTAGATTTTGTCTCATTGCATTTGTATCCGGACGGAATACAGATGCGGGTGTGTATGCACAGCATCGGGGTTTTCCTGTAATTTATTACGGGACCAGTTTTCTGGAGTTGCCAGTTTGCATTCCGTTCCGGCCGGTTTTCCTTTGTTCTTTCCCGGCCGGACTTTTTCGATGGAGGGGGTTATTTGCAATTGTGCAAATAACTTTTGTGGAGGGGGTTTCTTGCATAAAAGATTGATTATGATAGCATCATTATCTTTTGCACCATCACTTGCATTAATGATGATTTGAGGGGGTATGGGTTTGATGTGCTTAAGCATGGTTGATGTTTTGCTTATGGTCACCTTTCTACTTTTACTACACTCACTCCCCTTCATGGTTTGATGATGGTTGATTTCTTTTTTTCCCACAATTCCCTTGAGGGGCCGGCCACTTCTTGATGTGAGAATGAGAGAATTTCATTTGTGAGCTTGTGGCATTCTTGATCTCATTTGATGCTAGAAAAATGCAAGCACCATTTTTCTTCTTGATTCCTCCATCATCTTTCAAAGGCAACATAACCCCAAAGTGAGACATGCACTCTACACTACATTCTACAGCAAATCTTGGACGCGTCGGCTAGCCTACTTCGCGCCCGAGTTGCCTCGGTATTGAGGTGGGAGCCCGTAAAAGATGCAGGCGATGTGGTGCCCTACCGGCGAGGAGGCGACGACCGGAGTTTCCGCAAGAGATCGGGACGATGACGAGAAGACCGGAGGACTCGGATCACTCGGTATATCTCTTCCCTATCTTGTTAGTTAGCTAGGACAAGTTTAATGGCCCGATCCGGGGTTTAGTGCGCGGTGGTGCCGGTTTGCAAAGTTCGCAAAATTAAAGTTTATCACCGTTTCCGCATTTGGCCGTCGGATTGACGACCGGGGCGCCGCCGTGCACTTACAGTAACAGTACTTAGTTAATATAGCAAGTTTTATGATTCAAACACTTAATTAGTTTAACATAGCATGTAGCAAGAAATCTTGCCTCGACGGTTTCGCAAACCGGAAAACACGAACGTAGCGTCGGCGGAAAACACGCGACGGATGCACGGGTCACGGATCGAGTCCAAACAACGAACAGCGGGGCCACGTGGACCGGAGTACTTCGCTGGAAAGTAGGGTCAAGTCGTCGGCACGGTCGGAATCCGGCGAAATGTCAAAACGGCGACTAAATTAGCACATACGATACACAAACACTAAAGCTCAGCGGGGGGGGTTAACACGAATGGAAAGATAGAGGTATGCTTACAGGGAAGAACCAGGGGGCAACCACGACAGGTTCGACGGTGATGGGGTGCCGGTGGCGAGGAACAGTGGCGCAGCAAGGGTTCGAGGTGGCTGGATCGGGGTGCAGCGAGTAGGGGAGAGGCAAGGGCCTGGTCTGGGCTGCAGGAGGAAGAGGAGGTGGTCGTCGGTGTGCTGGCGACGATGAGGGGGTCGACGGTGTCCCTTTTCCGGCAAACCAGAGGGTTAGGCGATGGGGGTTGGGCTCGGGTTGGTGGTGGTCCGGCGAGGGGAGGAGGAAGAAGACGATGAGGTCGTGACGAGGGTGAAGGGAGGAAGTCTCTGGCGTCGTCGGCGATGGGAGGCGGCGGCGACGGCGAGATCTGCGGCTGGTGGTGGCATCGGGGAGTTGGGTTGCAGGCGCGGAAGGCTGGAGAAGAGGAGGGCGTCGAGCAGTCGAGGTTGAGGAGGCGAGGACGGCGACGGCGAGGTCGCGGGGAGGTCGACGGCGAGGGCACGACGAAGCTAGGGTTAGGGTTCGGTGAGGTTTCGTCGATGAAGTTTTCTCGTGGGGGACGAGGGAACTGTTTAAATATAAATAGAGAGAGAGAAGATTGTTAGAGAAAGGGAGAGAGATTTTAGAAAGAGAGAGAGAGAGATGATGGAAGCGGGGCCCACGAAAGGAAG
Organism: Agapanthus africanus; assembly: GCA_030015575.1. Lineage (NCBI taxonomy): Eukaryota > Viridiplantae > Streptophyta > Magnoliopsida > Asparagales > Amaryllidaceae > Agapanthus > Agapanthus africanus. Next base: position 9,425,284 of record CM057351.1, read on the forward strand.
CCTGATTGGCTGAGGAGAAATTTAAAAGGAGATTGAAAAAGATTTAAATGATTTAATGGTTAAATTAGAAACAGAAGATTATATTCGTATAGTTTTAGATTATTTAAATTAAATGGGTACTTTGGCGCTAAATGAAATATTTCCAAATCGCGCCCGGGTTGCGCGCAAATATTTGAAATTCAAATAATAGGATTTTAAGCGAGTTCCAAATTTTAAAATGAGATGTTTTATGATTAAAATGCATGCCCCCAAGTCGGACACTTGCACGCGCGCGTAGCCGTCCAAACTCGCCCGTTTCACCGAACGGGATGAAATCTCGACGCGCGGACGCTACCACGCGACTAGTGGTGACGAGTAGGCCAATATGGATATTTTTAATTTCATTTTAGGTGTTAAAATTTGTTATAGGCAAAATGACTTAGCCGGTTAAAATTTTGCAACAAGAACCAAACAAGCAAGATAATTGAAATGAGCAATGTCTAACACTCAACCAGTAACAGAAATAGTATTATTGGGCTCGGGTGTTACACATGGCGAGATTCGCTGTGCCGTGGCAGAGGCGCCAGTGATCAGTGCCACGGGTCAGTCTGGTTGAGACTGAGGAAGATGAGTTCTGCGGGAGGCTTGGGCACGAGCGAGAGGCCGAGGTTTCTTGGTTCTGTGATAGCTCGGAGGCGAGCTGAAGGGTGGTCTGGGAGGCCACCGGAGGTCAGGAGACTTCTCGGGCCGGAGGCCTGGGGTGCGATCCCAACCGAAGTTACTGATCATCTCTTGTTGGTTCTGGGACACGTCATCTGCAACGTGTCAGCATTGGAGAGTCACCGATATCGAGCCTCATCAACAATAATTAAAGATCCATGTTTGCTCAAAGCTTTTTGTTTGAAACCCGTTTACTCAAACTTTGCTATTGAATGGAATGAAAAAACTCTCGAACAAAAAACAATGTAATAGTCGATCACATATACGCTAACGTATGATTTTCCTGACAAAAAGTTATATTTAATAGAAGCCTGAAAGTAAACCAACTAACATGTAAAGATGATAGTTGTTTCCACGAAAAAAAGATTGATGTACGATATATAAATGTAGTATAAATTTGTAAACTGTTAAGAATGTGGTTAATATAGTTCCACATCGGGAAAATTATAGGATGCATATGTGTATAAAATATAAGTTGGGATAAACCTCCATAAGGCTTGAGTCTTTTGGATAGTGTCTCACTATATTGAAAACTCATGTGCATCCATGTGTGGGATCATATGTTATGGACCTAAACCGAGTTTCACATGGTATCAAAACTCGGATGTTTGTTTGTATGTCCACGTTGCACATATAAGATTTGAGCTCTCGCAAGTGAATTCCTCGTTGCACATGCATGTTTGCATGTGAGGAGGAGTGTTGAGAATGCTGTTAACATAGTCTCACATCGGGAAAATTGTAAGATGCCTATGGGTATAAAACACATCGGGAAAATTGTAAGATGCCTATGGGTATAAAATATAAGTTAGGATAAAACTCCATAATCTCACATCGGGGAAATTGTAAGATGCATATGGGTATAAAATATAAGTTAGGATAAAACTCCATAAGACTTGAGTCTTTTGGATGGAGTCTCACTATATTGAAAGTCCATATGCATCTATTTATGTACCCAAACCGAGTTTCATATAAACGATATTATAGATCTCACCATAAGTAAATAGAACTTTAGACCACAAGATACAAGGAAAATTGAATTTTTTTACAAAAAAGGAAGGAGAAAAGAGAGAGCACCCAAACCCCAATTATGCATTGCAAAATGATCTGCAGAGCATAAAATATTAACTTCTATTTTATACCATGTAAGGCCTCTATCTAAAACTCTATGGCAACATGCATGTACCAAATTTGCATCGCAGACACAAAGGACCCTAATCACATACAACCTAAAACCCTAGAGAATCCTAACAAAAAAAAGGATGAAATCGAAGAACGGCACGGATAAAAATAGATAGTTTATGCCTGATTTTCAATAGATGATTTTTCCGCATGGTAATGTCATGACCTTCAATCTAGACCCAGTGTGACCGACAAATTTTTTTAGGGCTTCATGAAAGAGAGATGAAGAAGACAGAAGATGAATAAAAAAATTCTTACACCTTATCTTTATTGATGGCAGAAGATGAGTCGAGGTTGCGTTCCTCATGTGGAAGAGAAGAAGACGCATTGGAAGATCAGGAATTTGATATTTCCTAGGTTAGGGCGTGGATTAATATTGATCTCATTTTATTATTTTTCCTTTAGGTTATGTTATTGGTTCTGGATTCTTAAGTCCTAATGGAACAATTGTCTTAATAGGACTTTTACTTAGACTTTTCCTTGAATTTTTTCTTGGATTTTGATTTTTTCTTGGACTTGAACTTGAACTTGAACTTGGATAATATTGTGGCCGCGTGTTTCCATGTCCTCATCATAAATTGTAGTATTATTTGTATTTATACGGAGTGGTCTTACTAAAAAAGCAAATGTGCAGTCACAACATCAAAACTTTCATCAACTAAACGAAACAAAAACCCAATTTGATCTATTGACCAGAACAGTGATGAAAATTTGAAGAACTTATGAGGTTTCCTTTGATGGGTCTTCAGGTCTTTGACGGGAATTTCTCTGCAAAGCTAAAAATTGCTCGAGTTATCATCAATTTGAAAAATAAAATAAAAATTGAGAGAGAGATTGCTCCAAGATAGAGGTTGAAGAGATAGATGATGGGGGCCTAAGCATCAAGGAAGCTGGAGGGGCCTAGATCCCCTCTGATTGTGCTCCATTTCTTCAAATTAGCAACAAAATCAAGTAGGGGCAAGGGCTGTGAAGATTTGGGGCGAGGGGGAGGGCGAGGTCGGGGGCAGGGCGAGGCGAGGGCTGGGGTCAGGGCCGAGGGCAGGGTCATGGTCGGCTATCTAGCTGATTTGAGATACCCTAAAGTTTTCCTTTTTTTTTCTTGGACTTTCTTTGGGAAAAAGTTTATGTACCAGACGTGAAAACTAAAACTTTAAGAGTACAATCCAAATCCAAATCTAAGTAATCAATAACATATAACTTTGAAATCCAAATTCAACTCCAGAACCAACAAGACATAAACCAATTACGCCCTTTATAGTTGGTCTTGTTGGAATTACAAAATACTAATTCCCAAGATTTTGTTATGCTAGCCCATAACACTTTATTAATAAATACCTTCTCAAATGCTGGCCCCCTAACATAAAATTTTCAAATGGTCCAAATACCAGATATTCCATTATATAGTTACACTTGACTAACACCCCTAGTTAGCCAAGACCTTCGCTTGATATGCAAAACCAAAATATTGAAATTTGCTGTGGCCGACACTGACAGACGCAATGCGAATGATATCCTTCCGTTTGGCGATACGCAGATGATGCTCTTGTGGTTGGCATGAGCGCTTAGCGGGAGAAAAAGATACATACCAACTCAATGCTCCGAGCATTGAAGCACCAAGGCATGACGCAGGCGACAAACTAAATTGGACCAACAAATCAGGACATCACCTTAATTCTACTGGAACCCAATCCACTTGAACCATAAGCAACATTTATAATTAAGTATATAGTTTAGCAATTTGGTCATCGCTATGCATATGGTAATCACAGTATATTCATCAACACTTACTGTTATATGACATATATAGAAGAACAATAGGCTGAGTACTAGAAATGAATCATGCACTATCGATGTATACGTGGGTCGAAATCCAAATTCATGCTTTCATTTGCCTGCTAGAAAGGTTCCTCGTCAAACCAGCATAAGTCGAATAAAGTCAGTATTGCATGTGTATTCTATTTATGCTTCGATAATTATTTTCATATACGGTTCATTCAGAAACAATATTAAATGAGGCTCAAATTAAACAGTGTTTTCGCAAAATTTGCTTTTGGGTCCCTTAATGGCTGGAACATAATGGCAAAAATGTGTGGGAAGAGGCAAAGCAAGTAATAATTCCTTAAATCGATTATTGAGTTATATAAATAAACCACTCTATTTAAGTTACAAATGTGCAAGAAATCCTAAAGGCAAGTCTTCGCAACGAGTTTTGCCATTTAGAGGTTATTAGCTACTGTGTGCGATAAATTCTAAATGCTGCATGATATTTAATTTGTGAATGTAAGTTTTATGACTAAACCTCGCTAAATCTTGTATTCTTCTACTTCTTTCGTAAGAAAACAAAGTGTACAAGTAAACCCCTCTTTTTCTTTTTTCTTTTTATAAAAAAAAAAAGGAAAAACTTCATTTAATATTGTCAAACCATTTATATCCAGATAGGGTTCTAAAATAATGAAATAAAATGACACTATTCATAATTTCATATTACAAACAATGTTAGCAACATAATTAGCTGCTTGATTGGCTTCTCAGAATTAAAACATGAGAGATGTGCACCTAAAAAAGAAAAGAAAAATGAAAAAAGTAAAAAGTAAACCAACAATTTAATCTACCAGCTCCTCAAACCTCCAAGGGCAGGCAAAGTTATCCATGGACCTCATGATTTGGACGACTGCTCGACCACGACACTCTTGCCTTCATTAACATTGTTGCTCTCATCGTTATTATCTTTGCAGATATTTAACATAATCAATATTCTCTCTAAATTCTCAATAGACCGTGAATTTACGAGAGGATATTAAAGATGGAAAATATCATGGTTAATTTTATTTCATATTATTGTTTATTAGGTTGCTTCATTAAGCAAGATCTCTTACCTTATGTATTAGGTCAAATCTGGATTATGTATTTTTCCTTTTCTAGGTTATGTTGTTTCTTATTTTCCGTATGCTCTATGTTACTATAAATAGAGCAACATTATATTAATGAAATCATTAGGCTATCATTTTCTATCATAATTAAACATAAAATGGAATACTAAAAGCAAAGGCCGCAATGCTAATTCATTTCAATAAGAGCGACACTTTATTTAACTTGTAATAAGTAGAATGGACTACGGAGGATGATTAGTAGAAGTTTTAAAGCCTTGGGATGCTGCTTTAGGCGCTAAAACATAAAAATGGTCCCTGCTCAAACTATTATATACAAAATCACTCCTGGCGAAACGAACGGTGCTTCTCTAACATAATACTTCATATTATCATAGAATATTAAAACTTAGGCAGATGAACATTTATAATTGCAATGCCTGATAATATGTATATAGCTAAGAGGAAAATACATTATAGAGGGGCCTCAGAAATCCATCTCTGGAACATAGCCAGGCATTCCCTAGGCATGTATTCTGGAGCAGTGTGACCTCCATTCTACAATAAATGGAAAAATATAACAGGTACGTATATTAATCATTAAGCACGCCATGAAAATATAATTATGATATACTGTGCATCTGCATTATCTTACTTTCACGGTCGCAAATGTCAGGTTATTCGAATATGTCCTTGTAAACCTGACAAATAAGCATCAAGATTATCGGCGATGACACTATGTCAGAATACAAAAATTAAACTTTCAGCCCTCTCTATTATTTACTGTATCAAAGCCAACCATATTCAAATCCCACGGAACTCACATATTAAAAGTGAATTAAGAAATAAGCGCTTATAAAAAGTAATCATGAATGAAGACAGATCGATTATCAAATGCTCACCCTGCAACTTCGCCACTTACAATCCATGATCGCCAGTCATCGACAATGGAGTAATTGAGTGATTTAATCCATGCCTGAGTGCCTGTATGGGGTATGAGCATGTCATGGTCACCACTGAAAAGAGATTAAAAGAGTAGGTGAGATGTGCGACTATGTATATCCACTTGCATGTGTGCGTGTATATATATGACAAAATGTAGTATACATTGCCACTGTAATGATTTCCTATAGTGGTGGAACTCATGGAAATAAATTATTCATTGATTCATGTGCATTTATCCTTTGAAAATCAGAGTACCACGAAAGCAAGAATAAAAAAGTTAAAGTGATGCAAAGTAATCCGCCATATACCCCACCATTGTAGGTGTTAAGGTTATTTTTAAAGTAGAGCAGAGTTTAAAGTTAGAGAAGAGATGGAGGAGTGATGGGCTTTTACACATGAGCTCGTAATGATAAGTGGGTTCCAATAATAAGACTCAAGCCTTATTGAGCTGTGACCCATTTTATATTTTATACCTATATGGACCTTTTGCTGTTTCTAATGTGGCACTATCTTTAAAGTCTTATCATTTGGTTTCTTTTAATTTCAACATTCTCTCTCGCATGCAACCATTACTTTTTTTTTTGGTGTGTTTGTCACGTGGAAAGTACAACACTTGGTAGTATTGTCGAGTCGAGTTTGGATCGAACCATTGGCTCTGATACCATATTAAAGTTATTTTTAAAGTAGAGTAGAGTTTAAAATGAAAGAAGAGTTGGAGGTGATGATGCTCGATATCGGCGATCTCCCAGATCATGACACGTGGCAGATGAACGCGTCCCAGAGCGTGCAAGAAAGGGCCTACAGCAGCCGACCAAACCATCCCTATGCTCGTCCTACCGAGCAGACGCTGGCTCGCCTCCGAGCCCCAGCACAATGGGCCTCCTCGGGCTCACAGCTCGTTCCCGAGCTACCACAGAAACTAGATACCTCGGCTCTCCTGCTCGTCCGCGAACTCTCCCGCCGAGGTCATCTTCCTCGGTCTCATTGACCGACCAACAGCACCGCTTGCAGGCGTAACCGCCGTCCCGCGAATCTCGCCATGCGCGAGATCTCCGCCGGCCACATCCCACGTTCCACGCCACTACGATCCCCCATTAACGAGCCTGTCTCGCCATTAATGGGAGGTCCCGCTCATCACGCGGGCGTGACGTCGGGAGCGTAACGGCCGGCATGATTCTCGCACCTGCTGCCACCGCTGCCACTGCTACTTAAAACCCTCTTTCAGACGGTCAAGGTAAGCCAATTCTACTCCACTAAGCCGTTACTCTGCTCGGATCTCTAGACTAACTTGATCGTCGCAGGGTCTTTTATGGTACAACCACCCCGGGACTTCCTTGCAAGTAACTCGGCAACCACAACCTCAACCCATTGAGATCCACACGCTTCAGGAGCGACAGCCTCCAGACCCAATCTCAGCCACACATCGTAGCCATCTGTAAATCAACGGGAAACAACATCTGAAGGAGATTCCACCCTCCATCAGGAGGAGTGATGGGTTTTTATATATGGGCTTTTAAACAATAAGACTCAAGACTTGTTGAGGTGTAACCCATATTATATTTTATACCCATGTGTTTCTTTTGTTGTTTCTAATGTGAGTATCTTTAAAATCCCATCATTTGAGTTTTTTTTACTTTCAACAGTGGGAAATTCCTTCGGTGGCATTGTATACTCCACATTCTCTCTGTGTGTGTGGGGGGGAGTGCTCTATTTCAAACAAGTTCCCGTTTTTTTAAAAACGGAAACTCTCGATTTATCATATATTTGAACGATCCGATCCATTCAAGTTGATCACTCTACCCTCAAATGTATGTGTATGAAAAATCAAAGAATTTAAAGAGCTCTAACCAATACATCGAATGGATGCAAAAGTGAACGTTTTTGGATAATACAACATAAACTTCAACTGATGCGTTGGTTAGAGGTCTTCAAATCCTTTGATTTTTCATACACATATATTTGAAGGTAGGGTGATCGACTTGAACGGATCGGATTTTTCATATCCATAACATGTTGATCACGATGTCCGATCGGATCAGAGAAAAGCACGGCAGTTTGAGAGTTTGAGGGGTTGGCCTCATTTTATAAAATGAGCACCAATCTCAATTGTGTGTGTGTGTGTGTATAGAGAGAGGGAGCCAATCAATTGAGGCCGGTGCTCATTTTATAAAACGAGGTCAATCCTTCTAACTTCTAAACTGTCGTGGTTTTCATCGATCCGACTAGTCATCATGATCAACATGTCATGGATAACTTATGTATCAAAATTCATGAGACTGTAAGACCTTTAGCATATATATAGCTGATCCATTAAGGTTGATGGTCATTTTATATTAAAAAAAAATCCAACTTTTCAAGCACACTACCGCCGTGTTTTACACCGATCCAAACCGGTTATCTTGATCTAAATATTATAGATAGCTTATGTATCAAATTTTACGAGATATGGAGACCTCTAACACGGCCATTTGATGCGGGAAAATATTAACGGTTCAGTGATATGTTAAAGTTGATGGATATACTAGAAGTCTTCAAATCTTGAGAAATTTGATAACATGTAGATCAAGATAATATGTTTGGATATGTGTAAAACATGAGGGGTACAATGTTCGAAAAATTGTCCTCGTTTTAAAAAATGAGCTATGACCTTAGTAGATCAGCTCCCCCCAACACACAAATATAGAAAAGAACAAAATCTCAGGCAGCACATGAGAAAATTTCTTCTATTGGCGTTGAAATAAGGGCTTGTTTGGCTTATATAATTGGCGTTGAAATAAGGGCTTGTTTGGCTTATATATATATATATATATATATATATATATATATATATATATAAATGTTGGAAAATTTCTTCTATTGGCGTTGATAAAATTTGACTTATAAGTAATTGAAGTATTTGATAAACTTGACTTATAATTATATATTATGTCAAAATGACCAAAAAGGACATGTTATTGATTTGTATATAAAATCTATTTTAATTGCATTTGTTTACATTTAGAATGTATTTAATAATAAAATAATTGAAATTGTCACCAAGCGGCCGCTGGCAAAGTCCAGGCGGTTGTCGGCAAAGTCCAGGCGGCCGCCGACGAATCTATGGTTGTAGCGAAATCCCAAGCGGCGGCGACGAAACCTTAGGCAGTAGCAGTGAAACAATTTATGTGCTAGGTTTTTTTTGTTTTGAGAAGTAGTTAATATATCTCATTCATATGTTAATTTTTAATAAAATAAGGGGTAAATGAGTCTTTTACATGGTCAAACTTGCTTTAACTTATAAGTGCTAAAAAAATAAGTACATATTTGGTACTTATTTTTTGGCACTTGTAACTGACTTATAAGTCACTTATAAGTTAAATTGTCAAAGACCAATTTGACTTATAAGTGATATATAAGTAGGGTTTGACCACTTATAAAATAAACCAACAAGGTTCTAAGTCGACCATCCATCAATTTTTTTGACGATCGACATCCATCATATTTATCGTCATCGTCTATGATGGGGATGCCATCAATTTTCATATGATTCGACACCTTTTCAACGTTGATGTAGTGGTTGCAAAGTTAAAAGTTTTTTAATAATAAAACATTCTTAGTATTTTTACACACAAACTCAACTGTGAAAAGCTGTTAGAATTATATGAAAATTGGTGTATCCACATCTTAGACAATAAAGATGAAAATGGCGGATATCGATCATCTAAACAATTAGTAGTAGACTAATTATTTCCGATGCCATAGGAGGATGTTTCCTGTGGCACCTAAGATTCCATTATATATATATATATATATATATATATAGAGAGAGAGAGAGAGAGAGAGAGTAATGGAGGAAATAGGCCATACGAGGGGATTCCCTCCTATGGCGTCGAACAAATACAACCTTCCACCATTTGTTCCGACGACGCCCATCATCTTCATCGTTATCATCTAAGATGTGGATACATCAAATTTCATGTGATTCCACCACTTTTTCACCGTTGAATTAGCAATGTAAAATGTTCTATTGTCGGTAAACCATTAATTTTGCACCAACTAAATCAACGGTGAGAAAATGGTATAATCACATGAAATTTGGTGTATCCACATCTTAGATGATAAAAATGGAGGTGATATATGCCAATCATCAAAAAAATCATGGAGGGTGCATTTTTCCGACGCCATAGGAGGAAATCCCCTCCTATGGCACCTTTCCTCTATTAACCTCATATATATATATATATATATATATATATATATATATATATATACGTGTGTGTGTGTGTGTTAGGAAAATTATCCGAAGAATGTTATTCCCCAAGAAGATCTCGAGAATGTCTTAATCAATCAATACCAATCATTTTTTTGGGATAATCAAGACTGTTTATCTTGATATCCATTTCCAAATGGATGTATACATAAATTTTCATGTGTATTCGTACTATTCGTTCTTGTATTGGATTCTTGCGAGATAACGGTTTTTTGACCATGCTACATTTTATATTCTTGAATCAACAAGTAAAAAGTACTCAAAGCATATGAAAGTTGGTGCATCCATGAATTACACCATGAAGAATAAAATGAACAGTGTTAACTATCCGAAAAAATGTCGATGTTCATTTAATCATAGGTGTGAGCAAGATAAGGGATGAAGTGGAGACTTTACCTGTATACAAGAGCTCGGTAACCAGCGGTGGTTAGATTTCGATGAAATTGAATAGAGCTTTGAATGTCATGTGTATATATCAAATCATAGTTGCATCTCTGCCAGTATGGTTCTGTTGGTCCCTGTGAACATTGAGATGCTGAAACTAACTCATGTGTTTCTTTAGGTCATTAAGAAATTTCGAAGCTTCGTCCAATTCATGTGTATTAAAACAACTATACTATACTATCAACCCTGTCACCTCTTTTCTCAGCAAATATATATCGTTTTAAAGCAATATGTATTTTATCCAAAATCTAATTCAACAAAAGAGTAGTTGCCGGCAACAATGGGAATTAAAACAGGAAGCGAAAAAGTTCACCATACATGCATTTAAAATCGGGGCATACCTTGCGAATGTGGAGGGCCTCTCTCACTTTATCATTGTTTGCCCAGGTTTTAGCTAACAAATATCCTGAACTCTGAGAGAGATTTAGGAATAGAAATTGGCGTTGAAATTCCTTGTACAGGAAGCTTAATTATTTCGCTTAAACTTGGTTGAAGCTGCTTACTCTGCACTCTATACGAAGATGGGTCTTTAATTGGAGATGTTCCTCAACAAGCTCGCTCGTTGCTCGTCTTCTGTCAGTTGCAACATAGCGGGGCTTCAAACTTTTGTAAGGGCACTTCGGCTCCAAAATATGGGGATAGTTAATTCCTTCTTTAATCTGCAGTTACAAGTTAAAACACGGTTTCAGAGGTGGCTTTTTCTGCAGAAAAAGAAGTTAGTTATAAAGACAATAATTCATGGTAGTTTATAGACGGAATGATTGTAGCTTCCATACATCGTCTATTATACGGAGGGAATCAGCGCATTCAACATTCCAAGGATGAGCATATTTCCCTCCACAACTTCTCTCTGCCGCCTGTAAGATAACATAATATTAAAAATTATTCCATTCGACGATTCTTTAAATTGACGAAAATGATTAGACGTAAAAGAGAAGTAATAATATCTATCAAAATATTAGGAAAATAGGTGTGCCAATATTTTAGGCTTCAGAGGTCAGGGTGAGAAGTCTTAGCCACATTAACCCCTCCGTCGCACTATATCTTTCTCTCTCTTTGTGCACGCATGCGTCCATGCATGAGAAAACAGAATACAAAGTGGATCTCTAACAACTTACGGACGGTGATAGAATAATAACATCAACCATCTAACATTTTCTTAGATGATTCACATAGTATATCTTAATCTCTACGCCCCCAAAATATTGAGTCACCAAATGTCATGTGACTATCATCTCTCTCTCTCTCTCTCTCACACACACACACACACAAAGCTCGTGCGTACACACAAATGCGTACCTGGATTTGTCCATATCTGAAAATTTGTATCCAGAAAATATCGGGATCTGAATTCGATTGTTATTTGGATATATATATATCCAGATGAAACCATAGTTATAATAGTAGAGGTATATAATCCAATAAGAAATGGGGATCTCATATCATACATGGGAGGACCGAGGCAATACAAGAGAAATTATTTCACTGCTGAAAGTAATTAAATGTGTAGAGAGCATAGCACTATATATCCAGTAGTCTAAAGAATCACCTTGTAAATATCATCAGGTATAAGTCCCATGCCGTGAACAAATGGCACGTACGACCCACCATCATAGTCGACATCTGTATATCCGTTGCCAACAAGATAACCCTATATCAAGTTCCAAAAGAGAAAATAACAACCCCATCTAAAGAATGAGCATAAAGTTATTTTTCTGTTGTCAAGTGCATCTCTTAAGAGTTAAGAATTAAACTGGATAGGTGAAGTACGTTTCAGAATAAACGACAAGATTACGAACAAAACAAATATCTTTGGGAATAAAAATGATCATGTATATAAGATCATGAACCATTTTTAAAATGCTTATGCATGAACACTACTGTAACACTACTACTGATCTTTCGCTATTGCCCTTCACACCATTACATTGTTAATAAAAAAGGTGTTTTCACCGAATTGCACACTTCAGCCTCCTCACTTGCCCTCGGGGATATTACTTAGGGATTACATAAGGTTAAATGAGAAGTGCATGTTAACTTGACTAACTTTTACAAAAGGAGTGGAAGTTCGATCGGTTTTGATGTGGTTTTCAATTTTGCAAATATTCTGCTCAAAACTGAAAAGATTGATGGTGTTATATGTACAATAACAAGCTTTCATCCCAAAATTTTATGGTCGGCTTTATTGAATATTTTTCTTCCATTCTACTATGTAAAGGATTGTCTCCTCAATAAAATAAAAAAGTAGCACATCACTCTTAATTACGTATATCCACATTCATTTAGGTGTACTCCGACTGCTAATTGCATCTTTAACTAAATTTTGTCATTTTAACCGAGCATTGGTTGGTATGCATTGCACATGACCGAACCATCTTAATCGGTTCTCTCTCATATAATCTTTTATGGGAATTTCTCTTAACTTGTTACAAATACATTCATTCCGTATCCTATCTTTTAAAAAGTAGGCTAAATTGCATAAATGTACCGATGAACTTTCCACTTTTGTGCGATTGATACCATGAACTTTAAAAATAAGAGATAACTACCATGAACTATTTTGTTGGACATCACTACCATACGACGTTAATTTTTTTTATAATTGGATTGTTATAACCGTTACAATTTTTAACATTTATCTATGAAAAATAGAGTAAATTAAAACAAAAAATGATCAATTAAAAACTTAAATTACATAAAATTTAGAATGTGATTGAACAGTGGAAGAGTGATGGAGTGGGTGGTGTCGAGTCGAAGGGTGAAGATGAGCGGATAATAGGTTTAGTAATATAGGGTTTGGGAATTTTGAGATTAGAAAGTTTAGTGATTCTAAGATATTGAAATGATAGATGACGAAGATGAAGAGGAGTTTAGAATTTAAGAATTTTGAGAGTTTGAAATTTTTAGATTTGAGAATTTTGGAATTAGGGATTAAAGAAATCTTTATAGGCTTAATTGCACAAAGGTATCCATCAACTTTCATGTTTTTTGCAATTGATACCATGAACTTTCATAATTAGATATAGGTACCATGAACTTTCATAAGCAGTTCAATTTTTTTTGCAAATAGGTACCATGACGTGGTATAAAATGGTATTAATTTGCAACTATAAGTGGTAGTTAATGGTAGCTATCTCTAATTATGAAAGTTCATGGTATTAATTGCAAATAATATGAAAGTACATGGACACCTTTATGCAATTAAGCCATTTTTATATTTGAGAATTTTGGAATTAGGGATTTAGATATTTGTGACTTTATGAATTAAAAAGTATAAGAATTTAAAAATTCAAAGGATTTGAATGGATGAGTTCTAAGGTTTTGCGATGATGAATGGGGAACATAAAGAGGAGTTTGGAATTTTGAGAGTTTGAAATTTTTAGATTTGAGAATTTTGGAATTATGGATTTAGAGATTTAGGGATTTAGGGATTAAAAAACATGAGAATTTAAATATTCAAAAGATTTAAATGGATGGGTTAAAGAAGATGATGAAAAGGAAGAAGAAAAGAGGAAAGGAAACTAGAGAAGAGGAAAAATACAAGGGAAAAATGGTCAAAACGTGTCATTTTTGAATGATATTACCATTTATTTTAACGTATGCAGACGTTTCTTTACTTGAGGGTATTTAGTTGCAATCTGGGATGATAGTTCATAGTACTTATTTGTAATTAAATTAATTTATGCTATCAATCGCAAAAAAGTGAGTTTATATGTACATTTATGCAATTTAGCCTTTAAAGTATTATCACTCATCCATCTCATTCTGATATCAGCCACAGTTGTTTTTCAGACATGTTTTTTAATTGTTCAACATTCCGATCCATAAATATTGTTGAAGTTAGAGTAATTCGAATGTTTCTGTTAGTAGTTTGTTAGTAGTCAAGTTGAATAAATTTTCTAGGCAGATTATGTGCCGATGGAAGTAGTTAAACAGTTGAGATTTTCTAGGCTAAGAATTTGCTCTGCTTTCAAGTCACGTTTAGCTTGTAATGTCTATTTAAAGGCTTTGTTTTTTTACTCTAATAAAATTGATCTGCAGAATCACTTTTGCTTCCAATTTTTCATTATTGCTCTGTCAAAATCTCTAACAAGTGTGGTATCAGAGCCAGGTTCTTTCAGAACTGGGAATTTTCTTTGACTGCTTCACTCGCAAATATGGCTGCCAACGCCGGTGTCAGTACTTCATAGCCACAAATTCCGCTGTTCAAAGGAGATTCATATGAATTTTGGAGCATCAAAATGAAGACACGGTTTCGATCTCAAGATCTATGGGATTATGTCAAAACAGGATATGAAGAAAATAAAGAAGACGAGACTCGCAACAAAGAGCATCTAAAACGGGATGCCAAAGCTCTCTTCTTCATCCAGCAGGCAGTGGACGAGTCGATTTTTTTCAGGATAGCCGCAGCTACCACGGCCAAGCAAGCGTGGACCACGCTCAAGACTGAATATCAGGGTTCCTCCAAGGTAATAAGGGTAAAGTTGCAATCCCTAAGGCGTGATTTTAAAACTTCTTCCATGAAAAATAACGAGTTTGTGCAAGATTTTCTGGCAAGAGTTTCGTCGGTTGTAGGGCAAATGAGATCCTACGGAGATCAGAAATCAGACGAAACAGTCGTTGCCAAGGTTCTAAGGAGTCTGCCGTCCAAGTTCGATCATGTGGTGACTACAATCGAAGAATCTAAGGACCTGTCCACCTTCTCATTTGATGAACTGATGGGATCACTTCAAGCTCATGAGGCGCGAATCAACCGATCTAATGGGAAGGAAGAAGAAATAGCCTTTCAGACTAAGGGGGAGTCTGAATCCTCAAATCAATATGGAAGAGGAAGAGGTCGAAGAGGTCGAAGAGGCCATAGAGGCAGGGACTGAGGCAGAAACAATACTGTCAAGTGCTCATACTGTAATAAATTTGGGCACTATGATAGGTATTGTTGGTCCAAACCAGAAGAGGGAAATTATGCTGAGGAAAAGGAAGATAACTTTCTGTTTATGAAAGTAGCAACAACAACAAAGAAGAATGATATCTGGTACATTGATAGCGGCTGCTCTCATCATATGATAGGAGATCGCTCCAAACTCAAAGAGCTCGATGAGACTGTCAAATCACAAGTACGGCTTGGAGATGATAAACAACTACAGATTAAAGGCAAAGGCATAGCTGAGATCTCAGTAGGTAACCAGAAAGAATTTATTAAGGATGTTCATTTTGCTCCATCTTTAGCACACAACTTACTGAGCGTTGGACAATTGAATGAATCTGGTTACATGGTGGTATTTGATGATTTTAAATGCACGGTGAAACACAAAATCACTGGTAAAATTCTTGCTTGTGCTCGTATGTCATCAAATCGTATGCATGCTCTTGATTTTGCTGAAATAACAGAAAGAGCCATGGTGAGCAAGACTCTTGCGGAAAATGAGCTATGGCATCAGTGATATGGCCATCTAAGCATTAAAGGACTATAGCTGCTAAAGAACAAGTAAATGGTGAATGATCTTCCTATCATCAAGTCATTAGAGAAAGTCTACGAAGGGTGCATGATTGGAAAGCAAGCAAAACAATCTTTTCCGATAGGAAAATCAAAGAGAGCTGAAGATATTCTCGAGCGCATCCATGCCGATCTGTGTGGTCCCATGAGAACAGAATCATTAGCTGGCAGTAAGTACTTTCTCCTATTTATTGATGATTTTAGTAGGATGAGCTGGGTATATTTCTTGAAGCACAAATCAGAAAGCTTCAAATGCTTCAAGAAGTTCAAGGCACTTGTGGAAAAACAAAGTGGGAAAGTTGTAAAAATACTCCGTACCGATCGTGGAGGTGAGTTTACCTCAAAAGATTTCGATGCCTTCTGCGATGAACAAGGAATAAGAAGGAAGCTCACAACACCGTATACTCCCGAACAGAACGGCATGGCTGAACGCAAGAATCGGACGGCTGTGGAAATGGTTCGATCGATGTTGAAACAGAATGGAATACCAGATTCTTTTTGGGCTGAAGGAGTTGCAGCAGCTGTTCATATTCTCAACATCTCACCGACCAAAACAGTATGGAATCAAACTCCGTATGAAGCATGGAGCGGAAGTAAACCCTCCGTAAGTCATCTTCGAGTGTTCGGGTGCATATGTTATGTCTTGCTTACAACAGGACGACATAAACTATATGGGAAATCACAAAAGCATGTGTTTATTGGTTATTGCACTAAATCAAAGGCTTATCGAGTATATGATCTCTTGAGTAAAAAGATTACTGTTAATCCCAATGTTGTATTTGACGAACAGGCCAGTTGGGATTGGGAAGCCAAAGACAACAGCCAAATCCTTCACGTTCAAACTGAAGAAGAACAAAGTGCCCTTGAACAAGTCGAGCCCGAAAATGATGGTTCGGAAGGTTCACAGTTTTCAACTCCGGAGAAATCAAGCCCAGTCTCAACATCTGAAGAATCTTCTCCGAAAGAGTCAGCTCAGCTACGTAGAAGTGAGCGGGGGAGAGTTCCTCGATGTCGGTTTGAGATTGAGGGGAACGCAACTTCAGCACTAGTTCTATTTGCTGGGGACCCAATCACTATGGAAGAAGCCATGGAAAGAAAAGAATGGAGACTTGCAATGAGAGAAGAACTGTCAGCAATCCAAAGAAATCAAATGTGGGAGTTGGTCGATCTTCCAGAAGGTAAAAATGTTATTAGTTTATAATGGATCTTCAAGACAAAGTATTTGGCAGATGGAAGTGTTCAGAAACACAAAGCTAGGCTGGTGGTTAGAGGTTTCACGCAGCAACAGGGAATCGACTACGAAGAAACATTCTCTCCGGTGGCTCGTTTTGAAACCGTGCGGATAATCTTGGCGGTAGCAGCCCAAAAGCAATGGAAATTTTTCACTTCGATGTTAAATCCGCATTTCTAAATGGCGATTTAAAGGAGGAGGTCTATGTAAGTCAGCCACCAGGTTTCGAAAGCAAGACAAAAGAAGACAAGGTACTTCGGTTGCGGAAAGCTCTCTACGGGCTCAAGCAAGCACCAAGTGCCTGGTACAGTAAGATCGACGATTTCTTCCTCAAGAATGGATTTGAAAGGAGCCTTCACGAACCAACTCTCTATGTAAAGAATCAAGGTACGAATGACTTACTCATAGTAAGTCTTTACGTAGATGATATGATCTATACTAGCTCGTCCTTGCAGCTTATACATGAATTTCAAGCATCAATGAAAAAGATGTTTGAGATGACTGATTTAGGTGAGTTACAATATTTTTTGGGGTTGGAGATCGTTCAAACTCAGAAAGGGATATTCATGTCACAGAGGAAATATGTGGATGACACATTGAAGAAATTTAATATGCAAGGATGCAAGCCTGTTGCAACACCAATGAATATAAATGAGAAATTGAGTTCGGATGACAGTACGAGATTGACAGATGCAAGACTCTACAGAAGTTTGGGTGGAAGACTAATTTATCTTACTCATTCTCGGCCTGATGTAGCTTATTCTGTTGGTGTCTTATCTCGTTTTATGTACAATTCAACAAGCCATCATTTTGGAGCAGCCAAGAGAGTTCTCCGCTACTTGGCAAGAACTAAAGGTTATGGTATTTGGTTTTGCAAGACTGATGACTTCAGCCTAAAAGGTTTCACCGACAGCGACTGGGCCGGTTCTGTGGAAGATAGGAGAAGCACATCCGGCAATTGTTTCGTCCTAGGTACTGCAGCCATATCCTGGAGTTCAAAGAAACAGGCCTCAGTGGCTTTATCTTCGACAGAGGCCGAGTATGTGGCAGCTGCTGCAGCAAGTTGTCAAGCAGTCTGGTTAAGGAGGATTCTAAGCGACTTGGGGCAAGAACAGATCAAACCTACTAGTATGAAATGTGATAACAAGTCAGCAGTGATGTTAGCAAAGAATCCGGTGCACCACAGCAGGACGAAACACATCGAAATCAAGCATCATTTGATAAGGGAGCTGATTGCTAAAGAAGAAATTCAGTTGGATAACTGTGGAACCAATGAACTGATTGCAGACTTATTAACCAAGAGTTTGCCACAAGCAAAACATGAAGAGTTCAGTACACAATTGGGAGTTTCAACTTTCGAATAAAAGGGGAGTGTTGAAGTTAGAGTAATTCGAATGTTTCTGTTAGTAGTTTGTTAGTAGTCAAATTGAATAAATCTTCTAGGCAGATTATGTGCCGATAGAAGTAGTTAAACAGTTAAGATTTTCTAGGCTAAGAATTTGCTCTGCTTTCAAGTCACGTTTAGCTTGTAATGCCTATTTAAAGGCTTTGTTTTTTACTCTAATAAAATTGATCTGCAGAATCACTTTTGCTTCCAATTTTTCATTATTGCTCTGTCAAAATCTCCAACAAATATATCGGTCATATCTTCATCTTATAAGATTTTTTCGTAAATTTTAAATCTATTCCACAATCGCATAACACTCCTGAAACATCACCTGTCCGTTTCAAACATTCCACTTCAATCTATGAGCTACAACCTCCTCAATCTTCCAATAATGATTAATCATAGATCATAAGCAACGAAAATAGTTATTCCTAAATATATCATGGCCATCAATTTGCACATATACCCATTCTTTGTACTTATCGCTGATTACATTCGATCGATTCAGATTTTGTATTAGTTTTAAATCCATCGGATTCTAAAGCCTTTCTCTATTTTTAAACTTTAGATGTTATTCTTCTTATAGATTCATCTACTAAAACAATATTATCATTACACAACATACACCATGTCAGGTTATCATGAATATTCTAGTAAGTATCTTCATAGCTTATATAAAGAGATAAGGATTTAATATCGATCCTTGATGTAAACCTATGATGATAAGAAATGATTCCGACTCTTCTCCTCTCCTCTAATTGTTCTCACTGATCTACTAATTGCTTTATCATATATATTTTTTATTACATCAAAAAACCTATGAGACACTGGATTCTTTTGTAAAACCCACCAATAGATCCTATCATAATCCTTTTTAAAACAATAAAAAAAATAGATCTCACTTCTTTTTATATTTCTTCGTCAATCGTCTTAATTGATAAATTACTTCCACGGTAGACTGTTTATACATAAAACCAAATTGATTTTCGGATATGGATGTTTATTTCAAGGTTCAAGGTTTCGGTCGAAACCATCGATATATGGTGGTTTCGTATCAGTTTCGGTAGAGACCAATACGAAGCTCGAAACCTATACGAAACCAACCATATGATATCATTTCGGCTGAAATCTTTAAAAACTTTATTTTTACCATTTTTACTGTCATTATGATTATTGTAGGCATTCGTTGTTAGAAAACCGCAAAAAAGTGAACCCAAGACCTATATTAATATTTATCTAAGTACATTTTTCAATATGTTTTGCATCATGGCTGGATTTTTAAACATTAGGCTTGTAATATAGAACCATAAATTTAAGTATTTAATATATCTACACTTATGTATGTTGTATTACCGTCGAAACCGAAACCCGAACCGAGATTAGCGAAACTAGCCGAAACCCAGCAAAACTAATAAAATTATGGGAGACAGAAACCGAGTTCTTGAACCTTGGTTTATTTATTTAATCTATGTTTGATTACTCTATTATAGTTTCATTGAATGATTTATAACCTGAATTTCACGATAGCATGAATAATTTATTGTGTAATTTATCATGTTAATCCTCGATAGCTTAATTTCACGTTTTATGTAAATTATCATAATTTTAAATTAGTGTAAGGAAAGAAGACATAACAGCGGATGATTAAAAAATATTCACTATCTATGAAATAAAGAATATGTGTCACCAACCTTAAGGTTAAAATTTGCTTCTAGTCCAACTAGGTTACCTGACAAAAGAGAGAAGCTTTAGTCGCATACTTAATCAAAAGAAATTTCACATTAATAGAAACTTAAGGGGGAAAACAATCAAAGCATTTTTCAAAACTTTGAGGGGTTGAAAATCAGAATTAGTATAAAAGCTATAATAATGTCTGCCCATATATACTATATAGGAAATGACAGTATGACATAGCAAATGGCTCTAGTATAATATCATAGTTGCAGTATGATCTTGTCGGTTCTTACTCAACCACAGGATTACATGACATAGATCTCTACAAAAAGTAAATTTTAAAGATAGAAATTATACCTAAGTCGTGCTTAAAAACTAACTGATCTTTACATCCACACATTCGTCACACCCGTTCATGAAAGTCATATAGACCAACCACATAAAGATCTGCGGACGTCTTATAGGCGTCCATAACTAAACTAGGTTAAGAATAATAAAAGAACTGGAAAACTATGACGGTCAAGTTTTCCATAAGAATGTATCTGATTAGGATATGTAACCATAAGATGTAACATGATATATATAGCCTTCGAGAACCTTGGGCATAAAATAATGACCAACCATAGGAATGGGGATTCGCTAACTGTACCCCAACAGCACCTGCAACCGTGCGCAGAGCTCGGTTCCAACCCGAGCCCAACCCTTGTCAGACATCGCCATTAAGTTGACCAGACTTCTTGGGCCAGGTCAGAGTCCAATGCCAACATATTATGAACCAAGTAATTGATGTTGAGAAATAAAGTTGAATATCTTGTTCAATCAATTTGGAATCTTT
Organism: Agapanthus africanus; assembly: GCA_030015575.1. Taxonomy (NCBI): domain Eukaryota; kingdom Viridiplantae; phylum Streptophyta; class Magnoliopsida; order Asparagales; family Amaryllidaceae; genus Agapanthus; species Agapanthus africanus. Next base: position 9,446,288 of record CM057351.1, read on the forward strand.
GCAATCAATCTACCTGATAAATCTCTCGAGACTTTGTGGATATATTTTTGCATTGATTTTCAGGGCAAGTTATTTGTTCTGGGTTATTCAGGAGTTTAGAACTCTTGAAAGATGGTGAAATTTGGCTGTCCTACTTTTTACAAAAGTCAAGTGTAGCTACAAATGACATTTTTTAAGACCAAGAGAGTACACATTATTAATGCACATCAGGTTGGAAGAATATCTGTGTCGTTTGGACCAAAACAAGTCCAGAAGTGCGGATAAGAGATGCATATCTTATGGTTAACTACCTGGCCATAACTTTAAATCCAGGTGTCAGATGAACAATTTTTTATATGTTTCGGTTACGGAATCGAAACCTCTATAGGATCGCCAACAAGGCAACCTTGCTGGCATTTCAGATAATTTCTCGTAATTCTGAGTTCTTTGGAGAGAACGGAGGCTTCGAAGTTTATTCCGCAGATTTTTATTTTGTTTAACATAGTTGTTTTTCCTTGTTTTTAACTATTTTTTAGTTAGAGACTTTTTAGTAGGTTTGCATTGTTAGGATTTGACTATTCAATGGCATTTTAGCCTTGTTTTTTTTGTAGCAGTTTCGGACCTTTGGTATTTTAATAACATCTGGAGTTCTCCTCTACCTACTAGTTAATTAATCTAGGATTTACCTTCATGTCCAATAGCATGGTAGCTATTTTCCTACATACGCTCGTAAAACGATATCTATGTGGCTTTGCCACATAACATCACTTAAAAATTATCTAGATCATCCAGACTAAGAAGTCCAAATGATTGAAAAAGAAATGTTGATGGCTGTGTTAACTTGTAAAGCCTATAAATCGTCGGTTCAAATGTTAGACTAACTATTATAACCAATCTTTCAAAGGGGATATCATGTTTTATGAAACCCCTAATTGACTTATGGTCCACTACGTTACAGACTCGACTTCATTTTGAGGTCTTTGGAAGGACATACAAATGCTTGAATGTTTAGATGACAGATTTGGTAGAGTATCAAAGAATTTGAATAAGTTTTTCCTGAAACCGATGTCTATAACATATAGACCAATCGGGAATTTAGCCTTTTTAGGAATACCATTTTGTCAATTTCATTTTCTTGAGATCAATTATACTAAAATACCTTGTACTCTTGTTTGGTGACATATATCGAAAGAAACATATTTGATACCATCAACAATGAAGCAATCATGCAAGTTTTCAAGATATGAAGCAACACAAAATGCTATTGCAAACAACATTATTTTAAATACTATGCTGATGTATGACTAAATTAGTTTAGATTTTTTTTTTGTTGTTTCGAATTTATATGGTTTATATAGTATCTTGTTTGACTCCTCAATTGATCAAGGAATACTTTGGTGCTCCCTCTGACCTGGGTCCACCGCCACTGCTTCCTCTATGTAATTTAATCTGAAAAGCAATGTGTCATCCGCATATTGTAAATTAACGATCGTGTTCTTATCGCCTCCACGATCCAATTCATGCAGTAACCCTTTTTGCTTGGATACATAAATCATATTTGACGGTCCATCTGCCACTCTATTCACTTTCATCCAAAACCTTAAGTGTCGAGGCTTCGGATATACTCCTCCAGTCAAGCATGTTTCCTCCAATAGTTCACGTCTCTGTATAGAATTAGTGAGTTCTATTTTCCCTGTAACTGGATCTTTCTTTTGTTCCGCTATTTTAACATCCTTTGAAGGCGTGAAAGTTTTGCTACCAGATTACTTATCGCATCTTTTCTATATGTCGGCCATTTCCAGTTATCCATTATTATTTATCGTGCCTCCTCATCATGAAGCAATCCCTTTTCAAATCGTAACTTTAAAGATGTGCGTGTCTCTCTATTTGAACCATCCGAAAGCATAATAGGGACATGGCATATCTTGGATAACTTAGACTGTTAAGCTTCACTTGTATTTTGTGCTTAGCCTTTATGCTATTATATTTACTACTTGAAAGGATGTTCATGTACTTATGCTTCATATTCAGTGATAATTGCAGGTTAGAAAAGTGGATGAGTGATCAATTAGAGAATGGTAACAAAAAATGTACCAAGGCTTGATAGTTCATTTTGACGAGGAGTCATGCTTCTCTTTGATATTTGATTCCAGAATGGTGGGCTATCACAGTCGGAGTGGGAGCGATTAAAGAGACTGCGATCTAGACTGCATAATGTCTTACGACGATAAAAATGAGAGATTGCGGAGCAGACAGTTGTGGCTAAAAGACGGAGATAGAAACACAAAAAAATTTCACAGATCGATACAATGACACGATGCAAGGAGGAATTTAAAGCGTATCATGGGTGTGGAGAGCAATATGGTTTCAGATTATCGCAGTATTCAGAGGTCAATTTTACAACGCCTCGATGTTTCTTGGAACTGGTGAGCCAAGGAAACTAGGAAGGAATATGGGATCCGCAAGGCGCAGCAAGACTCATCACTCCCTCTTTTCAACAAGGTAGTCACTTTTGATGACAATATTATGCTCACGACACCTTTTGACATGGCCGAAATTCGCAAAGTGGTATTTGGGATGCCGATGGATAAATGCCAAGGACCTCATGGTTTTCTGACTGAATTCTCTAAGGCAAATTGGGATGCAATTGCCCTGGACCTCCTGGCATCTTTCAATGCCTTTCAGAAGACTATGGTCTCCTTGATACCGAAATGCCAGGTTCCCACTGCGCCGAATCATCTTTGTCCTATTAGTTTGTGTAATGTAACTTATAAAATTCTCTCAAGAATGATGGTTAATCGTTGGCGAAGGATCGTTGAGAAAACAATTTACTCGCAACAGCTTGGTTTTGTTCCTGGGAGGGATATCATTGACGATGTTATGACGGTAAAAGAGATCTGGCATTCGATACACGACGAACTAAATCGCAAGACCAAATGATTCATTATGAAACTTGACATGGAAAAGGCGTATGATCGCCTTGACTGGGATTTTCTCCACACCGTTCTAAAGGCGATGGGATATAGTGATGAATGGGTCTCGTGGTTGCTTTTTTGCATATCCTATGTCAATATGCGTGCCATCATCAACGGTCAAATAACTGATCGGTTGATGCTTTCTAACGGTCTCCGACAAGGCGGCAAAGATTTTGGCAGATGAAGAATCATTATGGGTGAACATCATTAGAGCCAAGTACTACAGCAAACAGATGGATCGGTGGAAGGAGGTCAGACCGATGATGACAACTTGGAGGTTGTTACGGAAACAAATGGAATCATTAAGGATGCGTGCGGTTTGGGAGTTGGGAAACGGTGAGATGATACGTTTCAGGAAGGATGCATGGGTACTCGACAGACTACTTGATACATTTCAGTGGGAAGCAGACATTAACATTACTGATAGCTCCCATGTCAAGGATTGGATCACAGAAGATGGTTGAAATCTTCAGCGACAAAATGGAATTCCGGATGAGATTAAGCAACTCATAACTCACAAATCGGTAACCGATCGACGGTGGTCCAAACATTCAACCAATTCGAGATTTAGTGTCACCGATGAATTTACTCACCGAATGGCACAAAATGATGCGCCTCCACAGCAACAGGTATAGATCCCAAGGAAAATGAGGATAACTAGAAGGATGCACTGGTTCCTCCGGCGACTAATCAACAATAAACTACCTACCAGGGATTTCCTTCTTCGAAGACAAGTTCACATAAATACGAATTGTATACTATGTCAAATGAATTCACTTGAAACCATGGAACATATTTTCCGGGACCGCATACGATGGAAGGAATTTCTGACAATATTGTCAACCAAGATGGGCATTAGGTTTGACACGGTCGAATATCAAGATATGCTTACGGCCTTTCAGAAAGGAGGTGTGACAACTTTGAATGTACGACTAATCACTAGGTTGGTTGTTGCCGCCTGGACATGGTGGAAGTTCAGATCAACTATACGTTTTCAGGCGGTGGATGACTCATATCATAGAGAATTACTAAAGACGGTACGCAATGCACGTTTACTTATGGAGGAGTTACCTTGATTTCTCCTAACTCTCTATTCTTTAACATACTTTGCAGTGGGATGGGATGTGGAACTAGAAAAGGAAAAAAAAAATAATTTAAAAGGTTCTTTTGATATAGGCCTTCTAAAACATTGATATTTTGAAAAACGACTCCTAAAACTCTATATTTATAAATACACCCCCTAAAACCTCTCAGTTAACTAAAAAACATCCCTTTAATTAAGTTAATTAGGATTAATTGGATTAGATCTAATATGATGAATTGTGAGGAAAAAAAGTCTTATGTAACAATAAAAACCTTCATCTCTTTTCATTTTTGTGCAAAACCCATTACTCTTACCTTTCCAAACTCTCGTCTTCAAGTTAACATTCTATCTTTTTAACAAAGATTTCTAAAGATGTTGGGGATGAGAATTAAACGTATGGGTCATTTTAGTTTAATTAAGAGTTTTGGGGAGTATTTAAAAATATGAAGTTTTAGGATGTGTTTTTCAAAATAGCAATGTTTTAGGAGGATCAGGAAAACCCAATTTTAAAACACATCACTTACCATTTGCTATTACTTGAGCAACCGCAGGAACATGAATTCCCGAATACGAATCTCCGCCGATGTAGAGTGAATTTGAGATGAATTCTGGATGATCAACAAACCACTGCACAATAGTCTATAAATTTTAGCCTCTTTTTTAAGGAGATACAATATTCAAATCAAACGCTAATCCTCTGCCAATCAAGCCGCGAAGAGTTAAATTAACTAGCCAGACACAAATTAACAAGTTTTGTTGTGTAAGGGTAAGAAAGAAAGATAAAATCACCTTCTTAATAAAAGTGTAGACAATTTGAGCCGTTTTCGTGTCCCTATTCTGATACTCTGAAGTGTCCCTTGAATATGAAAATCCAGCGCCTATCGGGGAGTCGATGAAGATAAAGCTGCACTCCTGCATATATACATACATAAAAGAGCTGATTTTATTAATAAAGAACAAAATCATAAAATGGCAACAGAGTAACTTAAGTACAAACCTTAGTCCAAGTATATTGGTTGTACATCAAACTCGGCAGGCCTTCAGAGTATCCCGCACCATCGATCTTTAGAGGGCCTGCAAACAATTAATTATAACCAGCATTACACTCCAATTGCAATGGGAAAGGAATAAGTAACTAAATAAATATGTCTGAATATCTATAATAAATCCATAGGAGCATATGATTGATATACCTATCTCGAAGAACAAAGCGGATAATCCGGAGCACCCAGGCCCCCCAGTGAGCCACACCACAAGAGGATCCTCCTCCGGCTTCCTCTCCGACTTGTTAAAGTAGTAGAATATGTGTGCATCTTCCTCTTCATCCACTTCAACATACCTATACATGCATAACATATGACTTTCATGCATCTCTGAAGTTTAATCATATAGATCATTAAACAGGTTTATAGTACATATTAGTTATCACATACCCAGTTTCCAAATGGAAAGGAAGAGGGTCGTCGAAGCCAGGCAGATGTGTTACGACGGAGAAAGATGAGGCGCCGGCATTCGAAGAAGCAAGAAGCCATGACGACGACGAGGAGGAGAAGACGAGCAATAAAACTACTAACAGAGACATGTGTACATGCACATATATAGAAAATGAGACGAGGGACAGTTGAGCTGCAGCTGCAGCTATAGCTCCGATGAATAAATTAAAGCATCAATAATCAGCAGCAAGAGAAATTAAAGAGATGGAATCTACAAATGAATGGTCAGAAATGAATGGATTGGATATTATTCATGGTGGACAATATTAGACATGAAGAATGCATCCACGTGAGGAGATATATACTGCATACACACACACACACACACACAGAAACACATAATTGTGCGTGCGCCAAATTTCATTCTCACTGAATCAAAATAAATATGTTGATAAGATTGACTGTGACAGACAAACAATGGGTAGCCGCCACACATATAGGTTGTCCTCATTTTTCCTTATATGCAAATTAATGCTACAAGCTTCATTTGTCAAAGCAAATGGCTATAGCTGGATCTACCTTACTTGTAGGGAACAAAGTGGTTGTTGAAGGCACGAAGACTAGTGCAGTAAGTAGACTAAGCAAATTGCTGAACCACTATAAATCATGTAACTCCATTTTATTTGTGTGGTTATTTCTTTTATTCGTCATCTCCCACATATTTGGTAGATCTATCCTAACACCACTAAACAAAGATCAGATGATTTTACATATAAATAGCCCATCCCTTGCAACAATTTTGTTGAGAAAATACTGAGAAGCTCACAACTTGAATAACTATCAAATAAAAGGGAACAAAAACAAAAACCCATAGATTATTTGATCAAATAATTAACTTCATTCCTAACAGAAAAAAAAAGAAGAGAAGTTAAGAAAAAGAAAATTATATAATGAAAAAATAACAACCTAATTTGTTAAATAATTCAATTCTTTATACCATATATATATATTTCATAATTCTAGTCCAATTGTAATTCATAATATTAACAGACAGAAAGAAAAACAAAGCTTAATCCTTTTTCTTTTCTGTTCCTTTTTGACAAAACAAAGCTTAATTTCCTCTATAGTTCGATCGCAAAGCATAATTATTTCCAGGTTAAACTTATGGTTCCAGATCAAATCCAGTGTTGCTCCTCATCCTCAGACTTGGAGGCGCCGATCCATCCACATGAAGCAGGGCGCTTCCGGCATGGTGGCACCTGCACGACCGAAGCCAGTTCATCTGGAACCACAATGCAAATACAAAAGCGCAGTTATAATCAGCATAGCTTTTGTAAAATGAAAATAGATATACAGAGTAGATAACTATTTAGGAAGAGATTATTATAATTCTTACTAGAGCGCACTGCCGGTATGGCCTCCACCAGTTGCCAACCTGCCTCCTCGACATTAACTATGGGTTCTGTAATCTCCAGTGCCATTGAATTAATAACCATTTCTCCTCCAGTCTGCTATAATAACAAATCTTAATTATTATATGTATATGATTATAACGTAACGACTTGTTCTGCGATACCCAGCAGCCCTGAATCATTACCCTCGGCTACATCCATCTGTTACAAAAACAAACCTTCATTATTACATTTCCCAAAAAGAAAAGGGAAAAAAAGAGGCAGTAAGCAATTGATCCTTAGGGTAACAACTAAATGCAAGAAAAAGTGAAAAAGTTCTCATGTCCTTGCATACATATGCGGAAAAAAACTAACCTAAAATTCTAATAAATCTTGGTTAAAGAATGAATAAAAAGGGACGACCTAGAGAGCCATAGAGTATATTATAAAGGGAAAAGAAAAAAGAAACATCCCTTCACTACATTACATAGCATTAAGACTGTTGTATATGAAATTTAAGGGAATAAAGGTTTTTATATATCCTTCAGATGACTGTCCGCCGACAAAACTAATGAAATAGAAGCATGACTTTGGGGACCGTATGTCTGCACATGCCTGGAAAAAACCGGTATAGAAAGCGTGACCCATGTGTCATCCAAACCAAATGGAAAGGTACAAGCATGTTGAATGCCCTACAAGTTATTACACATCTCAACTCAATAATAGCCTCGTAAATTAAAGAAGTTAACCTATATTTAGAGGGGAGAGGTAATCACCTTGCAAGACCTTTGCTCTATATCTTGGGTGTTGCTTGCTTGATCAAGCCATGCAAGCAACGACGGACTTTGAGACTCTACAATATTTAATTTATAAATAAGGACACGCAAGATCCAAGGGGTTACATTGGGTATCCGCAGTGGACCATCCCCGCTATTTAGCCCCAATGGGTTCTTCTTTCGATCCACCGTGAAAGAAGAGTGTAGGCCTATATTACTTTAGTGGATGGAGGGGTGATGACGCTCGATATTGGCGACCTCCAAGATCAAGACACGTGGCAGATGACGTGTCCCAAGACTCAGAAGAAAGGGCCCACGGGGGCCGACCAGGTCCCCTGTGCCCGACCTGCAAGCGCAAACTGGTCCCCCTCGGGGCACCCTGCAAATTAGCCTCCTCGGCCCCTCATCTCGCCCGAGCTGCCACAGGACAAAGACTCCTCGGCCTCTTCGCTCTTCCCCGAGCCCTCAGCCGAGGCCGTCTTCCTCGTCCCTCCGACCAACTCCACCACTCACAGGCGTAACCGCCGCTCCGCGAATCTCGCCATGCGCGGATTCTCCGCCCGCAACATCCCGCGTTCCACGCCTCCACGATCCCTATTAATGGGCGATCCGCTCTCCGCGCGGGCGTGACGTCGGGAACGTGACTGCCAGCGAGATTCTCGCGCCTGCCGCTGCATGCCACCACCGCTATATAAACCCCCATCACAGAGGGGTCAAGTGAGCTATTCCTTATACTTTTACGCCGTTACTCTGCTCGAATCTCATCACTAACTTGAGCGTCGGAAGGTCCTCGGTGGTACCAAACCATCCCGGGACTTCTTTGCAGGTACTCGGCGGCAGCTTCCACACCTCACCTCTTTCCCCAAAAACCCATTGAGACCCACACGCAGCGAAGGATAATCGGTCAAGTTCACCTCGAAATCAACGGAAGACAACATCTGATGGAGGCCCGAGAAGGAGCTCCATCAGTTGGCGCCGTCTGTAGGAAGCGTTAAATTCCACAAAATACAAAGTTGGCCTTCTTATCTCCTCTCTCATGGCAGACGACCATCCTGGGGATCCCAGTACCAGCCGCCGCCTTCCGCTCACCGAAGGTGGGGATGAACCTCCCCCCATGACCGTCATCAACGCCCTCGCAGGCTGGATAGATCGCCTGCAATCCCTCGTGGAGGTCCTCATCCGCGTCCAAACGACCGCGCCCGGGCCACAGATCGCTGCTCCTCCGTCTCCAGAAGACTCTGTCCCTGTCTGGATGGCCAACCACCAGCAGGCTGCATCCCCTCGCCACTGGTCCCTTGAACCGGTGCTTCCTGAGGCCCGCTGGGCGCCCCAGGGTTCCACGCCAAGATCCGCCACCAGGGAGCCTCGCCCCGAGCCTCCTCACGACCCTTACCCCCTGAGGAAATGTCGGTCACCTCTCCTATCCACGAGCATGGCCGACCCCACCATGATCGGCGGGAACGCACAGAAGGGGTCCATCCCGGCAACTCGAGAGCTACCCCATCCCGGGACCTGAGGCACCTTATCGAGAGAAACCGGGGCCGCTCCCAGACGCAGTCCACCCGCAGCGGGGCCCGGGAATCCCGAGGCACCGATTCCTCAAGGTACCACGGTCGGCTCGACGCCTTCGAGAAGAAGATCGAGGGCATGCGCCGAGAAGCTAACTTCTCGAGCAATGGGGCTAAATACGCCTCCGACTCGCTCACGAAACCATTCACCGAGGGACTGCTCGCCGTGCGCGTCTCCTCGCGTAATAAGCCCCCGAAGGTCTCTCTGTTCGACGGGAAAACTGACCCGAAGGACCACTTGGACGCTTTCACCGCGGGAATGAGCTTCCAAGATCACTCCGACGCCGTCCAGTGCAGGGCCTTCCCGGCCACCCTCATCTGCGCGGGTCAGGACTGGTTCCTGGGGCTCGAGCCCCGCTCAATTTCGACCTTCGACGAGCTGGCCACCCAGTTCCTCGGCCATTTCATGGGGAACCGTCGACAGAAGCGCACGGTCGACTACCTCTTCACGGTTAAGAGCGGGGATAAGGAAACGTTCAAGGCCTATATTACCTGCTTCTACAACACCCTCCTCGAGGTGCCCGAGTGTAACACCCTAGTTCAGTTATACCATATTCTCTTTGATTATTTTCCTGTGGCTATTTCCTGTTTTAATTCGCTTTTGTGTTTTGGCTGACACGTATATTATTCGTATTTTCAAACAGTAATTTTAGACCCGACCCGGACGTCTTTTGGACTATTTTGTATTTAGCCTAAAACTCAAGTTTTATTAATATTATATTCTAATATCCTCAATCATATTTTAAACAAACTAATATTATGTTATACTTTTATCCATTTAAAATTTTACCAAACTAAATAATTTTACCAAACCAAATATATTTTTAAATCTTTTAAATCCTAAACTAAATTTCAGCACATATATTATATACGAATATATACTAAATATTTTTAACTAAAATATATTTTTACATCTCTCTCTCTTTCCTCACCTATATGTCTCTCTCCTCTCTCTCTATATTACCTATATAACATATTATATTTTTTATAAACCTATTATATTTACAACTCAGCCTCTCTCTCTCTCCTCTAACTCTTTCTCTCTCTAAAACACTCTAAAAATGGCGGATGCTCCTTGCTGCAGCGAGCCAAAGTTCTGGGTCTATCTCGTAGCGAGCGCAGCCCTCGTGATGTTCGCTGGCATCATGTCTGGCCTCACCCTCGGCCTCATGTCCCTCAGCCTCGTCGATCTTGAGGTCCTCATCAAAGCAGGCCAGCCCAAGGATCGCCTCAATGCTTCTAAGATTCTCCCTGTGGTGAAGAATCAGCACCTGCTGATCTGCACGCTGCTGATTGGCAACTCTTTGGCCATGGAGGCTTTGCCGATATTTCTTGATGCTTTGCTGCCGGCGTGGGGGGCGGTATTGATATCGGTGACGCTAATTCTTGCGTTTGGGGAGATTATTCCTCAAGCTGTGTGTACGAGATATGGGTTGAGCGTGGGGGCGAAAATGGCTGGGATTGTTCGTGTGCTTCTGTTGGTGTTCTTTCCAATTGCTTATCCCATTAGTAAGCTGTTGGACTGGCTGTTAGGAAAGGGACACTTTGCACTTATGAGAAGGGCTGAGTTGAAGACATTAGTAGATATGCATGGCAATGAGGCAGGGAAGGGTGGAGAACTGACTCATGACGAAACTACAATTATCACAGGAGCACTGGAATTGACCCAAAAGGCTGCCAAAGATGCTATGACGACCATATCTGAGACTTTTGCGCTCGATATAAACTCTAAGCTTGACATGCATACTATGGGTCTAATAATGAGCAAAGGGCATAGTCGCGTTCCTATTTATTCTGGAAGCTCCACAAACATTATCGGCCTTATTTTGGTTAAGAATTTGCTTACTTGCCGTCCTGAAGACGAGGTTCCCATTAGAAATGTTACAATAAGAAAAATTCCTAGGGTGTATGATGATCTTCCCCTTTACGACATATTGAACGAGTTTCAGAAAGGTCACAGTCACATGGCTGTGGTTGTAAAGCGCATGAAGGAAAATGAGGCAATGTTGGAAAGAGCAAAAAATGGTATATCAGAATATGGAGGCCATCATGCTGAGCATTTGGATATCATTACAAATGCAACTGCTGTGACTATTAATGTAAATGAACCTCGAAGTCCCGCGCTGAAAAGCAATTGGGGGAGACATGGAGATGCTCGCTCACAAGCGAAGAAGTTGGAGCGAGGAAGACATAATAATATTCTAGATGTATCAGAATCTCTTCCTAGCTATTCATTGGATGAGGAAGTTGTAGGGATCATAACAATGGAAGACGTAATGGAGGAATTGCTACAGGAAAAGATATTGGATGAAACCGATGAGTACGTGGACGTCCACAACAAGATTAAGATCAATATGGTACCCCCCAAAAAGTCCGGCGTCAAGGTCTCCAAGAGCTTCGCTTCCATCTTATGTTCAACGACGAACTCCATTGGCGTCTCCGCTTTCTCCGCATAATTACACTTCTATGCTGAACTCACTTTGTTCTCCTTATTCTCGAACTCCTGGTTCGATACCAACCATTTCAACTCCTCCTGGAAGACCACTACCAAATTCACCACGTGATGAGACACATTTTGATCAAATTTCATTGGCTTCACCACAAGATGAGCGTATAACTCTGATCCCAAGTGAACCCTAGCTGAGTTCGTGCCTCGCATCTTCGTGCATCGTTCTTCCGTGATCTTTATCCTCCAGGCAAGTACTCTTGCTTACTTTTGGTCGATATACATCGGCTTTCCTTTGTGGTTATATGTATATATATATATATTTCCTGCACTGTTAGAACAAAAAGGGAAATGTGTTAGTATCTATTCTTCGTTATATCATACAAATATATATATATATATATATATATATATATATATATATATATATATAGGCAAACTTTTATGTAGCAAGTGAGAATAATTAGCAAGTGTGGTTTTAAAATGAGACTTATTTTAACTACAAATAAATTTCGAAAGTTGTTAACCTATCTCACATATATGTATTTCTAGTCAGATTGTGATTAATATACCCATATTAAAGTTAACGGTAAAGATAACAATTATGACTCATACCAGCTTGTACACCACATTTATACAGTTACTATTACCTGATAACTATTACCACTGACATGTCTTGACTATTCATTACTCTAGTCTTTTTGGGCGAGATCGCTGATAAGGATGCTGAACTACATTACGTGACATGACACAATCTATACTGTTTACAAGTTTTATTTCCATACAATTACCATACCACAAGTTCCTGTGTTTTCAGTATTCTTAATTAGTGATTTTAATCTTTACCATAGCAGCTATAAATACGTGGGTGTTGGGGTAGTTTGAGTGTGCGTTGTACAACAGGATCTCAGGAATCCCATGCCGGCAGCTCGTACCGGGCTATAGCGGTCACATGATTACAGCTCGTACCGGGCTATAGCGGTCACATGTTTACAGCTCGTACCGGGCTATAGCGGTCTCTTGTTCATTCCACAGTTGGGCCCGTGTTTCCTAGCCCCTGGGGCACCACTCTTGGGTTAGGAATACTCTTGCAGAGGTTGACGCACACACTCAATCTTACGATAGGATAATTTACCTTTTAGTGGCCAGTTAGGTTATGACCTGATCCCTTACATACATGTTTCATAGTGTTAGTGCATTTAATTATTTATATACATGTTTTCTTGCGCACCGGGCTCCACTTTTATATATTCTTGTTATTATGCTACACACATTTTATACGTTGAATACCTGCTGGGGTGTTCTGACATCCCTGAGATTTGCCATCTCAGGTTTAGAGACAGGTTTTCAGGTCGAGCAAGATCAGAGCGGCTACCGGGACTTTGCTGAAGACCAGTAACCGTAGGTTTATTTTCACCCTTTTTATTTAGCTTTTAGCATGTGCACCCTTCTGGAACATTAGGATTTATGTATCTTTCCGATTTTGTTTTCTTTTCGAACCTATTGTATCGGATATTTTTGCATCAATTATCTAGTGGACCCATTTTTAGTATTCCTTATGGTTTCATTGCAGCATGATTATCAATATTATCCCTTTTAGTATTGGATTTTATTTTTGACAGGTTAATCTAGACAGCCTTATGTGACTATGGAAGGATCTTTCCTTACCGTAGGTAGCACGGCTGGCCTTCGTCGCTCTCCGTATTCCGTATTTTGGGAAGCGGTGCGTGACACCGAGCACCGGGACGAGACCATCATAACGGCACTCAGATCTGGTCTGAGGCACAAAGAATGGTTGCGCTCCTTCGCGCTGGCTCAACCTAAGACCATGGCCGAAGTCAAGACGTGGACCGAGCGTGAGGTCCAGCTAGAATCCGAAGTGCATGCTAACCTTTCCCGGGCCGACCGGCCCGACCAGAAGAAAAGGACTCGGGAGGATAGGCCGGAGCGTCAGCAGCCCTACCACCCGAAGTTCCAAGAGTATACCCCCCTCAACGTATCCCTCGCGGTGTTGCTGGAGGAGGCCCAGAATGAGGGGTTCTTCAAGTTCCCCCTGGTTCCACGTCAGGACGCTAAGCGAACCCGGGGCCCCTACTGCGCTTTCCACCGGGTGCTGGGCCATGCCACGGAGGACTGCAAACAACTGAGAGACTACATCGAGGAGCTCTTCCGGTCCGGACACGTCGCCACCTACTTAAGGAACAAACGGCAGACCGACCGCGAGCAGGAGCAGCCTCACCCAACCACCGACCTGACCATCGGCCAGGTCATGCTCGTTTCGGCGGACAGCCAGCCCGGAGCTAAGGGAGCCCCACGCCCTATGCCAAGCGCGGGGGCCGGCAGCCCTTCAGAAGGCTTGGCCCGGGCCAACAAAGTCATCCTTTAACCTGTACATGTTCTTTTTTTTTAAGCAATGTAAATTCTTCCTAGAACCTGCTGTTGACTGAATAAGGATCAATGGAGCATTGCAAAAAAAGAAAGGAAATCTTTGTTTATTCAAAAGGTATTATGGGCTCCTCAGCCGTACATGCCAAAAAAAATGCTAAGTTACAATAGCGGGGGTAAGGGTGCAGCGAGCACTGCTCGTGGTACTCGGCGAAGATCTCCGCCAACCGGGGCCGTGCAAGTTCCAGACTCTGCTCCCGATTCCCCCCGCGGGCGCTGACCCCGAGCCTCAGCTCGTAGCATTTGCGGATGAGCACCTCCGAGCGCGCCAGCCGATTCGCAGAGATCAAGCCGAAGCGCTTCAAGGACCGCAGCTTGCCCACGGCCTCGTCGAAGAGCTGCTCCGACAGGGGGTTGTAAAGCCCCGGCGATGCCCTCCAGATAAAGTACATCAGTAGCTACGGCAGGGAGGAGTGCCTGGGGAGCAGCCGACCGAAGTGCTCCTCAATGCGATCAACAACCAACTGCACCGTGTCCTCGGTGCGATCGCGGTCATAAAGGTACACATCTGCAGAACTGATGATTTCGGGATAGTGAACGGGAAATCCTCCATTTTCGATGGCCTATCTACGAAGAGGGAAGAACGGTACTCTTTATATAGCCCGCTGTGCTGCCCAACGGCCGCCACGCGGCGTCCATCGATCATTACCTGGTGGAAACGAAGCGACGCGCCACGCGGCGTCCTTCAACGTTACTCGGTGGAAACGAAGCGACGCGCCCCTGTCGCTTCGCCTCCCCCCGCATTCAATGCACTAGATGCGCGAGCCGTTGCCCCGACCGTTCCCATTCCCCGCACCTACAGCCGAATGACCAGGCTGCGCCTCGTCAAAGGTTCAAACCAGCAGCCGCCCAGCTCAAACATCCCCGGCCGGCAGCTTACCTGGCATAACGCCGGGGATCAGAAAGCCCTCCCAGAGGCAGCCTTGCCCGAGGTTCCCTCGCTCGGCTATCCCCCGCGGGCAGCTTCCCTGCCACGACGCCGGGGATCAAAAAGCCCTCCCAAAGGCAGTCGAGGCCAGAGATTCCCTCGCTCGGCTATCCCCTGCGGGCAGCTTCCCTGCCACAATGCCAGGGATCCAAAAGCCCTCGCAGAGGCAGTCGAAGCCAGAGGTTCCCTCACTCGGCTATCTTTCAGGACAAAAGCCCTCGCCAAGAGGCACCGGACAGTAACCCTGCCCGGCCAAAGGTCCTTGGTGGGCTTCCTACAGCCTTATAGCTTTCTTCGCGCCAAAGGCCGAAGTCCTCCCAGAGGCAGTCAGGTCCTTGCCCGGCTATCCCCGGCTGGTAGCTTCCTACCATAACCGACAGGGATCAAAGTCCTCGCCAAGAGGCACCGGGCAGTAACCCTGCTTGGTCCCCGTCCTGTAGGATCTGAAAGCCCTCCCAGAGGCAGCCGGGACCGAGGTTCCCTCGCTCGGCTATCCCCGGCGAGCAACTTCCCTGCCACACGCCGGGGATCAAAAATCACCCCCGAGGCTATCGGGCCCTTGCCTGGCCATCGACGGCCGGTAGCTTTCTACCACCGTCCTTAAGGATCAAAAGCCCTCATACAGGGGGACCCGAGCAGCTACCCTGCTCGGTCAAACTCCGGCTCTTACCATCTACGCCAGATCTCAAAAGCCCTCACAAAGACATCGGAGCGGCTACCCCGCTCAACCCCCCAAGGATAGAAGTCTCCTACCAACAACTCTAAAGAACCAAGCCCTGAAAAGAAGGCGACCGAGCAGCTACCCTGCTCGGCCACCACTGGCGGGTAACCCCCTAACGCCGCAACAGATGCGCGAAGCCTTAGCGGGAAATGGCGGCGCGGCACCCCGCCAGATAACAGACGATACTCTAAATCAGAAACAAATGGCAGGTCTGCCCAAGCCTAAACGATCTCCCGCTCGACCTCGGGGCCTAAGGAGATACCTTCTCGGAGACGCTCGTCGGCAAACAACTGCAGTCAGCTCGACGGACGATCGTTGGACAGAGAGCCAACCTGACATGAAAGCACAACGGCGCAAGTAAAAATATCCCAAAGCGAGTATTCTTCAGAAACAGATGGCAGAAAGCAAAACTTTATCACAGCTTGAGAAGAAAAACTTTATTACTACTGCCAAACACAATTTTTTTTACAAAAGGTATCTTTCTGGCTCCTCGGCCTTACAAAATTCAAAAGGAAAACAAAGTGAAGATAGGAGAGTGGGGGCTCTACACCTCGGGCCCGGGCACGACCTCGAGGTCCTCAACCTCCACCACTGGGGGCGCTGGGTCCTCGGCCCCCTCCCCGCCGGGAGCCTCTCCCCCTTGCCTGTCGACACCCACGAGAGGGAACTCGGCCCGGAGATCCGCGCCATCGAACCCCGGCATCCGAGACTTGACGGCATCAAGGGCGTCGTGCCAAATGCGAGTCGTGGCCATGGCCAGATCGTCATAAAAGCCCCTCGACCCCTTGTAGCTCGCCACGGCCCTCGATTCCGCCGACTTATAGGCCTCGGCCGCCGCCCCCAGCTCCTTCCGGAGGGTCTTTACCGTCTTCTTGAGGTTGCCGGCGAGCACCTGGGAGTCCTCGAACTTGCCCTCGGCGATTGCGGCTGCCTCACGATGCCGGGCGACCACCCTTTTCCCGGCATTCACCTCGGCCTCCAGGGCGGCGATCTTCGCCGACATCGCCTCCTGCTCCCGTCTGGAGCTCTCTTGCAACGCGGCGAGCTGGCCCGCGGCCTCCACCGCCGGTGCTACCTCCTCGGTCTCCATGTGAAAGGCGAGGGCCACGTGCTAGAGAGTCTGGGAAGGCATAAGTAGGAGAAGGATCAGAAAATATGAAGGAAAACACTAAATCTCACCGCGCACTCGGGGCTTACCTGCCTGGGCGATCGATGCCGGCTGAGCCTTGAGGATTCCTCCGGGAACCCGACCCCCGGCCGAGGTCTCTAACTCGTGGAGGAGGCTATCCACGACCGACAGCCCGGACGGCACCGTGAACCGGAGCCCCCCTTCCTCCACCACGGTCGGCGAAGACCGGCCCCGGGAGGGTCTCCGGGAACTCCTCTTGAGCATCTTCGTGGGGGAGCCGATCTCCTCTTCCGAGGCCGTGTCCTCCACAATCAGGGCCCGCTTCTGGCCCAACACTCTGCTGGGGCCCGGGGCGGGATCCACCGCCGAGCGTCCTCGGGGCACCGCCACCGGGGCGGTGGGAGTGGGGGCAGCCTGCACCCGGGAAGAGCTGGCGCCCCCAGCCCTAGCAGGCTGCCTCGGTTGGCGCATAGCATCTCGGAGAACGCCGAAATCCATGGATCCTGCACAAAACAAACACCCCACTTATCAGCAACGCGAGTAAAACATAAACCCAGAAAACAAGCCTAACTTACCAACGAGCTCGACGGGGCTAAGCCCGGCCCAGCTCAAAATCCTCTCGGATAGGAGCACGTCGTATCGAGGGATGGGTTCCCACGACGCCACTCTCACCGCGGCGGGTCGTCGGACAGGTTCCCCGGCAGACTCTTTTCCCTCGACCACTTGGTAGGCACCGACCAGTCCTCGCCTCGGAAGGGGAGACGAAGAAAAACTTCTTCCAGTCGTGGATGGAGGAGGGAAAGGCCACGACCCCCGTCCCGGTGGCGACCCCGGGCCGCTTCCTAAAAGTAAAATAACCCACCTCGGGTCGCCAGCTCGACCGCCGGGATGACTCTTAAAAGCAAGAGAGGAATCGAGAAGGGAAAGGATGAAAGGAATCGCCTGCAGCTTCAGGCGGATCAGGAACCCAAAGAGGATCCTCCACGCGTTCGGCACCAACTGGCCAGGAGCCAAGCCAAAGAAATTCAGAGCGGCGACGATCTCAGGAGAGAAGGGCAAGCGCATTCCGCCCCAAAAAGCTTCCAAATACAGGGCAATCTCCCTGCCCCGTACCTGGTCTGCCCTCTCTCCTTCCTCGGCCAGACGAAGCGTGTAGCGCGGGAGAATGTGGAAGCCAGCTCGAGCATTGGCGAGCTCGTCCCCATGCATCACCCAGCACGGGGTGCTGGGGGCTACATCTACCGCCTCCTCTCTGAAGGCGGCCCCCGCCTCATGACCTCGGGGAGAGGGCCCAGCCCCTGCTCCCCGAGGAGACTCGGACACATCTAAAGGGGCCCTATCATCTACTCCTACGACGTGTACTGATTCTACAGGGGAAGGCATCTAATCTGGGAAGGAAACTCTTCAAAGGTTGGGAACAAGAGAAGGGAGACGAGCGCCGAGCAGCTGGGGCTTGAGAATGAGGAATATGAGAGAGTAAGGGCCCTAGGGCGGGCCCCACCCGTATTTATTACCGCATACGGCCTCATCCGATGGCGCCCATCGTCTCCCGCCGAAACGGCTCCTCACGCCCAGCGGCTCCGATCGCTCCACGTGGCAGCCCAGCGATTGGCCGCGTCCCGTCAGACGCCGTAGACCTGCGCACGTCACATCAGCCAGTTGGCGCTCGACACGTGGACCGTCGCTTCGACTGCAAAGTGCACGAAGCGGCGCACCCTCCTTAAATGCAAAGATCTCGCCTCGATTCGCTAGCGAAAAAGACAACCGACGGCTCGAGAACTCATCCCGGCATAACCCTGAGAAGGAGCTCACCTCGGGGGCCCGGCAGTCCACTCCTGACCTGACCCGCTAGCTGGACGGGGCAAGAGTGGGGGGCTAATGATGACGCTCGATATTGGCGACCTCCAAGATCAGGACACGTGGCAGATGACGTGTCCCAAGACTCAGAAGAAAAGGCCCACGGGGGCCGACCAGGTCCCCTGTGCCCGACCTGCAAGCGCAAACTGGCCCCCCTCGGCCCCCCTGCAAACTGGCCCCTCCTCGGCCCCTCATCTCGCCCGAGCTGCCACAGGACAAAGACTCCTCGGCCTCTTCGCTCTTCCCCAAGCCCTCAGCTGAGGCCGTCTTCCTCGTCCCTCCGACCAACTCCACCACTCACAGGCGTAACCGCCGCTCCGCGAATCTCGCCATGCGCGGATTCTCCGCCCGCAACATCCCGCGTTCCACGCCTCCATGATCCCCATTAATGGGCGATCCGCTCTCCGCGCGGGCGTGGCGTCGGGAACGTGACTGCCAGCGAGATTCTCGCGCCTGCCGCTGCGTGCCGCCACCACTATATAAACCCCCATCATAGAGGGGTCAAGTGAGCTATTCCTTACACTTTTACGCCGTTACTCTGCTCGAATCTCATCACTAACTTGAGCGTCGGAGGGTCTTCGGTGGTACCAAACCACCCCGGAACTTCTTTGCAGGTACTCGGCGGCAGCTTCCACACCTCACCTCTTCCCCCAAAAACTCATTGAGACCCACACGCAGCGAAGGATAATCGGTCAAGTTCACCTCGAGATCAACGGAAGACAACATCTGACGGAGGCCCGAGAAGGAGCTCCATCAAGGGGGAAAAAAGAGTACAACAGAGCCGGCAACAACAATGATCTTTTATAGAGGCATCAGAGATCTAACCATAAATTCTGCTATAAAATGTTGCCAAGGTGGTTTATTTTAATGAATTTATGTTTTCCTACCGTATAAGGAGGGTGGTTTTTGTTTAATGAATTGATGCTTACATAGCGTGTAAGGCGTTCTTGGTTCAATGTATAATTTGTAGCCATAATCTGTTGCCACATGAAGAGGGTTTCGGTTCAATTATCTCATCTATTTGTAAATTGTTGCCGTATGAGGAGCATTTAGTTTGATTAATGATATCCTCTTGGAATATCACGAAACAAAGAACCATGTGCTTCGTTTGATATCATCTGACAAAACTAACGAAATAGAAGCATGACTCTGCACAAATTATTACATATCTGAATACAATAATAGCCTTGGAAAGAAGATAATCTATATTTTTCAGTTGTTTGTTCCTGCCAAAAGCTTGTGGAGCCGCATCCTTTTAGTGAAGCTAGTTTTAGACTGCGGTTTTCTACCTTTCAAGGTTAGTAAAATGGTCTTAGTTTTAAACTAGATCGTTCAGAAATTCGGGACCTTCAACCACACAATTTTACTTATTTGTAAATTGATTTGATACAACAAACTCCCTTATAGTTTCAGTCAATAGCAGATAACTATCATGTACTTTAAAAAAAGCAGATAACCAACCTATCTAACGGTGTCCCGTTAGTATTACCGGTCTACATCATTGCCACATCAGCATTAGCTGCCACATCATCACCAAAAATCAAACACTTCCAAAATACCCTCATCTCCATCACTCCCACTCCACCACCACCATCATCAGTCCCTTCCTCGATCTCCCGCGCCGCCGCCGCCGCCTCCACCACAACCACCATCATCAATCCCTCCACCATCCCTTCCTCAATCTCCCCCTAAAATTGCCGCTACCATCATCTCCACCACCAACAACATAATCAACCCCTCCAGCACCCCTTTCTCGACCTCTCCCAAAATCGTCGCTACCACCTACATCACCCCTTTCTTGACCTCCTCCAAAATCGCCGCTACCACCACCTCCACCACCACCACCATTATCAATCCCACCACTATCTCCACCACCATCATCAGCCCCTCCACCACCTCCATTCTCGACTCTACCTCCCCCAAAATTGTCACTGCCACCATCTCCATCATCATTATCATCCCCTCCACCACACGCTTCCTTGACCTCTCCTAAAATTGCCACCACCCCCTTTCACCATCACCACCATCTATCATCATCACTATTAATAATATAATTAGTTATTATATATTGGTTATGAGTATATTTAGTTAGTAAATATTAGTTATGAAGATATTTTGTTATTAGATTGAGAAGTGATCTATACCTCTCTCTCTCTATATATATATATATAGATTTGTATGGCTATTGTGTCTTCTTGGGAGGAAATTTAGTTACATGGAGTAAGAAGCAAAATGTAGTGGCCCGTTTTTCTGCAGAGACTGAGTATAGATCTATGCCGCATGCAGTTGTTGAGTTAGTATGGCTTACCTTTCTTCTGAGAGATCTTGGGGTTTCTTCTTCTCTTCCGACTACACACTTCTGTGATAATAAGGCTGCAATCCATATTGCTAAGAATCCAGTTTTTTATGAGCGGACCAAGCATATTGAAATAGATTGCCACTTCATTCATGACAAGGTGATGGATAAGCTGGTTGCACTCCAACATATTTTCTCTTCAACTCAACTACTCTTCCTCGACCGGTTTTTGCTCGTCTTCT
Organism: Agapanthus africanus; assembly: GCA_030015575.1. NCBI lineage: Eukaryota > Viridiplantae > Streptophyta > Magnoliopsida > Asparagales > Amaryllidaceae > Agapanthus > Agapanthus africanus. The sequence continues at coordinate 9,467,558 of CM057351.1, forward strand.
GTCCAAACTTGGCATGATTGGCATCTATACTCCGGCTTGTGGGGGAGTGTTAAGAATATGATTAGTTATTATATATTAGATATGAGTATATTTAGTTAGTAGATATTAGTTATGAAGATATTTTGTTATTAGATTGAAAGGTGATTTATAGCTCTCTATATATAGATTTATATGTACTCGTGTATAATTATACCAATAAATTATTTCTTCTCAATTCTTATCAATCACCATCACCATCACCCTCAAACACCCCCTTCATCGTCATCATTATCATCATCATCCTCTTTAGTTTTAAATTTTTTTTATTGTTTTCTCAAGAAAAATTAATGAGGGTAGAATTGTCTTTTTACTCATGGATTAACAGTGTTGACCTGGATCCGTGAGAATGGGCAGTTATCTGCCACGAGCGGAAATCACAAGAGAGTTCGTTGTATTTAAGCCTTTGTAAATTGCTCTCCTGCATAATGTTGAAAGCACAATGGTAGCCTTCCCCAAATATGTCCATTGTGCAATCAGGAGGTCTCGTGGGGAAAACATGTGACAGAGATTTTTGCATAAAAATGAAAAGAAGACTCAGAACCTTCAAATTGAGTTCCACATTAAATTACAGAAGGAAATACATGAACTGAAACAGCAAGAAAAATAACTTATTTGAGATGGTCAAGAATACATGCATTCCTTATAAAACCCTTTATTCCATACAATTACATAACTCCGTAACCAAAGAAGGTAGAGCATCTTGACAGAGATCAGATAATAAATAAGGGATATGTATCAATATCGAACGTTCCTATCGGAAGTTCACATCGGGAGTATTTAACGAAAACATTGAATTTATATAGGCAGAATACGCATTAATGCATAATACAACAACAAGCCTCTATCCTATAATCTTATTAATATATACCATATAAATTTTCATGCATCATTTTTTTGGTATCATAATACTAAGATATCTTAATACATAGTTCTAAATTAAATTTTACATCCATGGTTGGTTATCTAATAATATTATACCCTATATTGCAAACTCTTGTAGAAGAGCCTACATTTAAAATACAATTTTGTCTCGTAGTGGGATACATAATTCCATGAGGCATCCTGATAAAGTAAACATTACGGAAAAAATAAATACCACAAATCTCATTAAAAGATAAGTACATTAGGCTATTCACTTATGCATACAAGCATTCCAAAAGTAACATATTTATTAGAATAATTTTAAGTTAAATTCTTCTTGAAATAGTAACTATTCATTTTCTATGATGTGCATGGTATTCTACATTATTAATAAAAAAATAATTCTAAATTAACAACAATCTATTCCCTATAAATTTAATTTTATTATTGCATTGGAACACGATTTTTCGATACTTATAGAAACATCTCTCTGCAATCGTTCATACATTCACTAATAAAGTTAGTTTTTATAGGAAATTCTCTTAGTAGACTTTTGCATTACACATCAAAAATATCAATTTAATTTGAAGATGCTTCCACCCAATATATATTCAAGTTAACATACAACATTAACATTATTTATATAGTATTATCACATTTTACAGGGCTAATTGCCAATAACACCCTTGCTATACCTTAATTTAAAACTTGCAAGTCATTAACTGTTAATTATTACCAATATCTTAGGCTTAGTCTTGATATTAAATGGAAGACCTTGTAACCCTAAATCGACTAACCTAAAAGTGTTGTGCGCTAAAATGCATATAGAGAGGTTATAAGCATTGGATGGGATATAGGTGTGGGAAATTTGATAAAAAGGTCCAATTTTATTTTAGGTGCAGCGCACGTATAGGGGTGTCAAATGGATCAGGTCAGCTCATAATTTGATCGGGTCATGTTTGACCCAGCCAAAGTCGGGTTTACGGTCGACCCGGCCAGTTTAATAATCGGAATAATTTTTTAAGCGCTATAACCGACACGTTTAATTTTCAGGTCGGGTCGAGCGGACCGACCAGACAGGTTTAATATTCAGGTCGGGTCATAATCGGGTCACCCGACCCGACCAAAGTTGATTTATTACTTTTTTTTGGTTTTATGTATGCGCAATACAAATTAACTATTACAAATTTGACATTTATGAATAAATTTGTGGATCTTCAAAAATATAACCCAAAAATGCCAGAATAAGAACAAGAAAGAAAACAAACTATTTGAAGATAATGTATTCGGGTCAAACGGGTCGAAGCAGATCATGATGCATGACCTCATTAAAAAATTAGCATGTTCGGGTCATATTCGGTCACTATTTTTGGTCGAGATCGAGTATTATTGACAGCCCTAAGCGTACGTGCCAAAAATTCCAGTGATAATTTACCATTAACCGATCTAACAACAATATACATAAACAATATTATTTAGGAATTTTTGACTTTCTCTTCATCACTTGCATTATATATGGATGCCAACATCCAAGTGAATTATGCATATAAAAAATAAATTGTAAATCATAAATTACCGATATTCTATCATATCGAACCAGTAAATATAATTTATTGATTATGTTACGTAAGACATGTGAACTTCCCTACATCATTTTCATGATGATAAATGGCAAGTAGCTAAAATCTAAATATATCCATCCATAATTAAAAAATGGGAAATTGTCAAAAAAACCTAAGCATTTTTTTCCACTGTCAAAAACCCCATGGCCTCGAAACGGTAGTCAAAAACCCCTGAGAAATTTTTCATGCAGTATCTAAATAGTAGCATGCTATATCTAATCAATTCATACAAACTATTTAGATATCGCAGGAAACAATTTATATATTGCTGGCTACTAGATATTGCTTAGACGCTGCTTAGATATCGCAGGAAACTAGATATAGCATGTAGCTACTAGATATCATAGGTACGAGATTTCTTAACAACTAAAACCTTTTTATGGGGGTTTTGACTAACTGTTCGAGGCCGGGGGGTTCTGACAACATAAAAAGGTGTTTTTTTTTTACAATTTACCCTTAAAATATTAACTTTCACAACAACATATGCGGGCATCACACTACACATTCACAAAAAAGTCCTTGAGTAAGGATGTAAATGAAAGGGAATAATCCAATATGTTTCAATGTCTTTATTGATTTTTATCAAGTATGTGTAATAATATTTTGATTGCTAGCTAGGTAGCGACCTATATGTTTGTTTCATATCTGATTAAGTTCTGAAAGTTAAACTTAATAGCTAAATGTTTTGAAAAATATTGGTTAACCTAATTTTTTTGCATATTGGTTTCTTGGTGTCTACCTACATTCTACTAAGAGATTCTTATATAGAAATGTAATAGCTGTCATTCATCTAGTAGAAATTAGTTTTAGACTAAAGTTGATACGTAAAGTTTACATAGTTTTTTCTTACAACTATAAGAAATTTTATGATTCTTAAGTAAACGTATTAGCTAATGATTTAATGTTGGCTTCACATGTAAAAATAGTTTTGCAAGATTTTAACTGGAAACGTTTTGTTAATATCCTAATCCATATTCATCTTTTACTAAATACATATTAATATTTTAAATTTTTTATTGCTATTTATATGCACGATCGGATTCATCAATTACCTTATACAAATATGTAAAGTAGAATCTATATCCGTTTTGTATCCTTGAATATGTTAATAATTGGAACTGATTAAATCTATTATCCATTAAACTCTAATTTCTAGTTATGGATGGACCTTCTCTTTAAAAAAAATGAATGTGCATATCATGAATGTATTATATGTGCCTTTTTCGTATAGATATTTTAATTAGGGCAACCAAATATTCGGTCTTTAAAAAAAATACCCCTAAATCTTCATATTTCTAAAACTACATTCCAATCTTCAAAACAAATATACCTCGTTAATTAACTTCTATCCAGGTTATCATCCTTATTTATTTAATTACATGATAATTACAGCAGTTAAAAGGGGGAAATGATCAAGATATATATCCCCTCTAGTAGCCAGCAAAGAGGGTTAATAAGGTTTACTGGCCCTTCTTATCTCCAAGGGTTAATAGGGGGAAATGATCAAGATATCCCCTCTATATAATTTCATAAATAGTATATAAAACATTGAGGAAAAAGCTTTTCTCTTCTCTACATCTCCTTTTCTTTCCGATGACTTTTCCTCTTTTTTCTTCGGGTAAGATGAATGGACGGCCATAGTATGAAGATTAAGACAATAAATGAAAATCGATCTCTCAAACCCTCTACACAGCCTTCTATTTATAAGCTTAGGGTAAGATGAATGGATGGCCAGAACGGAATCTAGGGTCCGGCTTCGAGCGAACCAAGCGAACCTGGACTACTTGGGTGCGGGCTTGACTTGGACACGAGCCCCAGTGGCTCGGGTCCCCAACTCGAGACCCGGTCCATATAATTGGGTGGGTTTGGGTCAGACTGACCTGATGCCAATAGTTTCCACATATATATATATATATATATATATATATATATATATATATATATATAAGCGTCTCATTGAGGTGAGACATTCAACCCTAGTACCAATTCACCTAAGCTCCAATTATTTTTGTCGATAGCATGATGAACCTAACTTGGATTACTTTCATTAGAAGGGACAATTTCTGAAAAGATGAATCGTAAAGTAATAGATGAGAGCTTTTAGCAGGCTTGCAATAGTCGTTGACCCTTATCAGAGAGGATCATGGCTAATGAAGTTGTTGCAGACTATAACTATAACGTAAATGAATGCGTGCTTTCATCTTCTAAATCAAACATTGGCACCATACTGGTAAATTCTAGGTGCCAAGGGTGCAAAATGAATTGTTTGTGATGGATTTGAATTCAAACAAGGAGTGGTGTGACAATACTGAGTCAAAATGCAGTGAAATTAAGGACATGCGAAGGAGAGAGTAAAGAGGAGAAAAATTAATCCAACGGCCAATCAACTAATTTTTTGAGGAAGAAGAAAGATCAAGAAAAGAAAATTCCCTCTGTCCTCGAGAGTTTTATCTCAATATTCATATATCAGAGATGGCCAATGTCAAAAATTTACATATCTTTGGGAGAAATTAATTGTCCTCATATGTTCATGAGCACATCCACCAATACAGAAAAGAAATCCTTGTTGCATTTGAAATCACAATCATATATAAGCACATTTCTTTAAATTTTAATATAACATCCCTCGATATATTCTATATTAACATGTACTAGAAGCATTTTGAAACCTATATGGCTAGATTTAGATTAGTATACCAAGCCCAAGAAAGAGAGATGTCAATAAAATCTAGATGGCTAGATTTGAACAGCAAAGCATTAGATATACTACTGTTTTTTAAAAGACGAAGGGGAAAAAGGGAAATAAATAAATGGAAGAAAATAAGTGACCTCCAACATATTCTTCCTTTCTTCCTCTTGCTGTTCGAGGATAGTATCAATGACCAGCTTGTAACTGGCTTCCTCAAGAAAAGCCCATCCATCATCACCTCCATAAACCTTAAAACATCAAAAGCAAAGCCATGAGAAGTTCAAAATAACAAAAACACGTGCATCAATTGATGTTAACATAATTTTATTTAAAATCTTGTAGATTTTGGTGAGAAATCTTAATTAGGCATGGCACATCAAATACCTTCAGAAGATTCTTAATGGTCTTCTTTACTAGCTCCATTGAAAACCCAAATGGTAGCAATGCATCAAATGCAGCATCAATTCTGTGCGATCTAGCCTGTGGAAATATTACAAAACAAAACTAAGAATTACATTTTCAAAAATGCAGCGTAAATATGAAGCAAAGGGAAAGAGATGAAGCAAAATTATCCTCTTTGATCGTCGTCGTGGAGCCATTGACGTGAAATTCACAGCAGCGGCAACCAAGGTATCATAGATCAAATTAAACAGCCCGTACGTCTCTCTCTCTCTCTCTCTCTCTCTCTCTCTCTCTATATATATATATATATATATATATATATATATATATATATATATATATATATATATCATGTGGAAAATGGGGATCATTCATGCACTGGCATCTTCAAAATCTCAATTATAATCCCAATTTTTTTAAAGCTAAAACCCACCTTTTTGACATTCGACGCACCTATATTGCTTTATTATTTGAACAGCGGAAAAGTTTCCATTTTTTATTTCTTGCAGGGTTCAGATCAGGACAAATTGTTCATCAACCCTCTCCTTCACATGCGGGCCCAGCTTGGGATACAAGAAAGAAATAAAATTGGTAATAAATATTATTTGAGATATAGGTGCACAATAGGTTAAATGAATCATATTCATCAAGAATTGGAATTCTCAGGCTCAGCACCTTGATATTACTAGCTAGACTTCTATTTATAGTCCGTGAGGGAGATGGAACCTGACTATGGATCCATTTTCACCGATTTCTATTTAGAAAAAAGGCGCCATCTATATTGTTGCCATTTGAGGTTAAAGATGTTACCACTTATATATGCTTCATAAAATATAATAATGAAACAACAGTACGATTCTACATCATTATCACATACAGACACACATGCAAAAGCACAAGCCTGCCACTCCAATGTAGTGGAGTCTCTCGCAGTTCGGCATCCAAAAATATACATAAATCCATAAGGGTACCCACAAAATACATGTTTATTGTTCTCATCTTTAAACTTTATATCTGTAAAGACTAATACCTTGATTATTAAGAACTCAGCTGCTTATAGGCCAACATGAAGATGCTTATCAAATAAAGCACTACATAAAAGTTGTTTTTCATTAAAAAAGCTTATTCATTCAGTTTTTATCCACCTATCTCCAAACAAAATTATTTTTCTATTAAACAGAAACAATAGCTTGTATGTTAGCAAAAGTCATGTATACTTTTCTTGAATTTTCTTAACCTCAAAAACCTTTATAATTTATTTTAAATGAAATGTTGACAACTTGGCATCTCCTTTTTACATTCTATTAGCAATAATATTAATTATGATGCAAAACTTCTTATATATAGTATGTTACGTCCTTTTTATATTCGGCCTAGAGTGGAATAGACTGATTGGCCTATAAGGATCAATAGCAGACCAATAACAGACTGTTGGATGGAATAACAAAGGTATTTGACGGGAAAAAACACAAAGTGATACTATCGGTTATCTAACAGCCAAAGATGGTTGCAGCAGTTACAAAGGCATGCTTGTGATGTTTGGTCCATAACAATTGATTAACGTTCGAGATAGAGGACAATGTGGCCAAAAAAGAAAGTGATGAGGAAAAAAAAACGGAAGTAGCAACTGCTCAAGAGGCATACAAATAAAGACTCTTGGACAAACGAGAGTGATATCCAAAATTTACCTTCTGTTTATGTCTTAACTTCTGAGGCATGTCTCCTTTTCACCTGCATTATTGCCTCTCTATCGTAATTGGCTGTTAACCCCTTGTCAAGCGGTTCCCCGCACCGTCTTCTTGTGCTTAACTAGGGTTAGTTAAGACAAGTGTCGATCAGTATGATTGCGTTCTGCGAACCACTACACCACTATGTTCAACCTACATGGTTATCATATTGTTCAATTTTTAGATTGATAAGTGTGAAATCCGACACCTAGGGGTCTAGATATAGAATAGTTCGAAATGTACCTATATCCAGTCCTTTTTTTTTTGAGATAAACGGCGTTTCCACCGGATGTTTCATTAATAAGATAATAACGAAACAAGTCAACGAATAAACCCAAAAGAGATTTATATAGTGTGTTGTATTTTTGGAAGCTGAGTTCTTTTCAGCAACCTGACGGCGGTCATTAGAAAGGTGATGAGGTAAGGTTTTGGAAAGAAGTTTGGATTGGGGAAACAAAGTTAAGAAATGATTACTCATCCACTATTTTCTATTACGAGAGATACCAATGCATCAGTTAGAGATTGTTGGAGAGTGAACACTTGGAGGGTGAGATTTTTCGACAGAGTTTGATAAGGATGAATATGTACGATTTGTAGCGATGTTAGAAAACTCAGGGGTAGTGATTACAAGAGTCAACGAGTGGAAAGGAGATACAAACAGAAATTTCTTGGTTAAATCGGCATACTCGCTTCTTAAAGATTGTTTCCAGTCAGGATATGCAAGAGCCTCAGATACATTCGTGGGAATGGTATATTTATCCATAGATGAAATGAAAGCACTGTGTGGAGAAGACAAATGAGCATAGAAGACAGATCGATAAAGTGGATTGACAGTGGAATAAGGTGCTTTGCGGATCGCGATGGGAACGTCAAGGTCAGAAGGTGCATTTGGTGTAGGTTCAGAAATCGGATCAAGAGTAGGCTCAAAGGTTGGTATAATAGGAGCTAGGGTCATAGGAATATCTTGGTCCGGTGGAAGCGTCTCAGGTTCTGGAGCAATAGTAATGTTCAAAGATGGGTTGCAAGCTTGAGCAGGAACAGTTTTATCATATGGAATGTCGGGGTATTCAAGAAATACCATGTCACTGGTGTCATTTGGGGATAGACTCATAGGAAAGAAAGACTCGACTCAAGAAAGGTGATATCAGCTGAGATAAAATTGTTAGTTGTATGTATGCCCTAGAGGCCAGTATTGTACAGATGATGTATATTATATTGGATGCTTGGACATATATAGAGATAACTTTCTTGCTCGATATGATAGTATGCTATCTGGTTGCTCTTTATCTTAACATGTACACTTGTCTCTTTAAACTGTCTTATGGTTACATGTTGGTAAAGCCCTTAGGATGTGTACTTGACTACCTGGACTATGATGCAGATCATACTAGTGGGGACATGGTAGTCCATAAGTACATCCTTCAAGGTCCCTAGTCGTTGGTGTATCGAGACGGGGCATCGATATACCAGAGTAGACTAGCGTATACGCTTCTCGACCCATGAGATGGGCGATGGATGATCCCATATCCATTGGTGTTTGACATCAGAGATGGTATACGGGTGCTCAGTGGAGACTGGGTACACTGGACGGACTCGCCGAGAACTCCCAGATGGTATTATACCTCACGTCAGATGGCAGTTCTCAGGTGACACTTGTACAGGTTAGTCTGTAGACCCGAGATCGTCATAGAGTCTTGTGTGATTCCCACTGTGCTTTGATCTCCACCTTACCACGTCCATGAGGACGTGCAAAACGGTGGTCTTTGGGTACAGTCCCGAGTCACATGGAGGCAATGAGCGATAGGAGGGGTTTCGTCTCTCCCGGTATTGGGAGTTGATGTTGCGCTGTGCTCGATTGGCCGTAACAGGGAAGTCCCTGGCCAGGGCTGATCAGAGATTTGCTGGTAAGTGTTACCAGTAGTTTCTCGACCCGTTATGAGACTCACATCGGCACGACTTATCGGTTATTGGGGTCTGACGTTTACCACCCCTAGACTTGATATGCGACGTATCAGACGAACAGACCGGACTGTACGGTAAGTGTTACTGGTTGGATTCACAGGAGTGTGAGCGGGCTAGCTCGTCGATCTTCTGATCGCTTAATACCCGGGTGGCCGTTACGTTTAGCAGACCGCTTGCGGCTTGTGGGTGTTTGATATGATCATCATCTGCTACCGGCGTATTGACGAGTCTTTAGAGTCCTACACAGAGGTTTCCTGGCTCAAGCGAAACGAAATAGAAGCGCATATGAGATATGTGCGGGAGCGAGAATAATGCGTGTATGTGATACCGTATTTCATTCTCGCGATAAATGTTTCGATTGGTTATATTCGATATGACCTAGTTATCGAATCATTGATTCGATAAATCGATACATTGGATACTAGTCGGTTATATGCGATATGACCGGATCGTTAAATCAAGTGTTGATTTAATGATTTTATGTATAATTATATATTTGATATATTACTTTGCATTAACTAGTATTGGTTCATTTTAAAAGGATTTTCTCACTTGATGCACATTGTATATGTGATATATTTTTGTGCACTTGTTTGTATCATGTTTGATGATACTTCCTCACTTGGGTTTGTGTAAAGATTAAACCATGGTTACATGTATAATGGTTAGGGTTTTGATTATTTACTTAGTTATTTATTTATTTATTCATTTTGGATATTATTAAGAATGGTGGCTTATTTTGTTTCTATGTTGAAGTTTCTTGAAGCTTTGACAAAGTCCACCATCTTTATCTCATCCTTAACCCTAACCATTCCTACTAACCTTAGTTTAATCTCTACACTTGACCATGGTCAAGATATGATAAGTATTCATATTAGTTTCTTTTTCAAATAAGAAACTTATCATATTTTTCTTCTTCATCATCATCTTCAAGAAGAAAAGCTTAAGGTCCATCAATGGCAACTTGAGCTAAAGTGAGAGAAATCCAATTCTAAAGTGAACCCACCTCCTATTTCTTCACCCTCTACCTCTTGCCAAGTTGTTTTGGGTGTTTTCTTCACAAGTTTCATAAATTTGTGAAGTCGGAGCTTGAACTTGCGATGCCTCGACGTAGATCATCTTCGGCACGAAGCCGACGACCTAGTCCGCCCATTTTCCCGATGAAGCCGACGATTGAGTTCGGGATTCAAGATGGACAGCGAGAGGACGCCTACGTGGAGCTAAGGAATTGGATATCCGGATCTACAAAGGTTGTAGCTTCTGATCTTTAGTTAATTTGTTAACTAGATTCGTATTTCGCCTAAATTTCTAGTCGACGATCCGTATTAGGGTTTCTCGGCACCCACAAAATTTAATATTGGCATGGTTGATGCCTTGTGAGACTTCATTAGCGTGCCTAGGAACCCTACAGTGGTATCAGAACCTAGCTAGAGCCTTAGGCGAAGTCTAGACGACGTTTGAAATCCGAACGAACCGAAACCCTAGAATTTTCATGCTCTCTGGACTTTTTTCAAATTCTGGGATTTTCCTGAATTAAAAATATGCAGAAAACTCAGCAGGGAATTGTAAGAATTACTGTGAAGCCCGTACCCATAATTCCTCCATAGTGCGGCGGAACCGCGGCAGAAGCATGGCTTCTGCGGCGGTTCCGCGGCTAATTGATGACGTCACCTTCCCATTTTTGCACAGTAATTCCTCTTTCACAGTTCTGAATTTTCTGGGAATTTTTAATTTGACTCAAGAGCTGAGTGTTCTGGGGTTGTATTAGGAATCGTAGATTCGATCGGATTGTTAAACTTCGTCTATATGTTTTTCCGGATAATTTTTTTGATATGTTAAAAAGTTCGACCGGATATAAATACCCAACTTTTCCCCTGCCGGAAAATATCCAAGTGTTGGATTTTTGCATAGTTAAAGGACATTCTAAGTAGTGCAAGTAACGTGATGGTCCCTCTAGAAGACAACAAACCTTAACTCGATTATGTGACCGTCTTGAACTGCCCTTTGAACTTTCAGGTTTGGGGCAGTACGGCGTGCCGCATGTGAGGCGTTGGCTTGACCCTTCTACGGCTGGACCGTTGGTACTGAGGTATGAAGTGAATGTCTTTGAACTTATTTCATGAGTTGATCGGTTTCGGGAAAACTTGGGTGTTCGAATGTTCGATCGGAAAGTTTAATATTTTCTGTTTATCCGGAATGGGATACAATAATTGGAATTCACAAACAGTTATGAGATAACTGAATGAATGTTATAAATCTAGCGGTTTAGTTTCATTTGATATTGAAAAGAGTTTTCGATAATGAGACTAAAATGCGGGGTTTATAGCTGTTAGGCATGTGATGTCTAAGTATTTCATTTGATTAGGCATGCGATGTCTAAAGAGGTTGCGGATTCCAACTGTTGTAGTTTTACACTTTCTTTTCTGTGACCGTAAGTGTAATATGTGATATCGCCGGTTTCGTTGCTATATGTCAACGACAATTGGGATGCGCATATTTACTTACGTTGATGACATGTGATGTTATGTGTTGCTGGATATGTTATATTGGATTGTCGTGTTTGAATAGCCGGGGGTTTTTATGTGAGATGAGTGTTTTTCATTTTCATTCATGTAAAAACTTGTATGTAATATTCTATTATTTGGGGCACTTCCAGGTAGCGGAAGTCGTCACCTTTTGTATATTATTTACTTTTCCGCATTATGATAGACCCAAGGAGGGGAGCACAAGTAACCGGGTTCTGGGGTCCAGTGGGAGACCATCTCGAGGAGTCGAGTCCGGGTCTCCTAACCCTAGAATTGGCAGGGTTGCTTGCCGCTCTCGTAGGGGTCTAGGGGTGTGGGATTGGCTATTCATCACGACCGTAGAATCCGTGTTTTATACTGGCTCGTATTGAAAACACGGACGTCCTAGTATATCCAATGTTTCATATGTTTCTTCTGCTGCTTTATCTGTGATGTGATCATGTGATGTTCTGTGATAGATACAGTATATAGTATATATGATATATTATATAGACGTTACTTATGTTTTGCACCCGCACTAGCCCTGCCCTGCTCTGTCGTTAGTTACCTAACCTAACGGTGCACGAGGGGACATCGAGGCGAATGCGGATGGCATAAGTGTACGTCGTATTTATCTGTGATGTTTAGTTATTTAAATGATGGGACTTCATTAATGTGATTAATGAAAGAAAAGAAACCTCAGATGTTGTAGAATCAAATTTTAAATAAAACAGGTAGCTACAGTTCTTGCTTTGCATAGCGGTATATATGATATACCCTGCACCTTATTCGATGAGGAAAGGACCGAGATCCCTTCACCGGGAGTGACTCCTTTAGCGATAACTGGCAGATGCTACACACTCGGTTTGACTTTTGATTGCTTCTATAGTTTCTGTTTTGCACAGTGATATATATGATATATCCCGCACCTCATTCGACGAGGAAAGGGCCGACGATCCCTTCACCGGGAGTGACCCCTTTAGCAAAACTAGAAAAGCCTCAAAATCACTCCATTTCAAAACTATATTTGATCCTACAACGATATCAAGTTCATTACGCAATAGGTTTTCTGAAAACCTGCGTAGCCCTCCGTCATTTCAGATAAGTACTAATTAGTATTCGTGCTGCGGTAGTTTGGCATTCGTCAAGGCGTAGTGTACGGTAGCTAACTAGTATTTATCTGCTTATGCATATGATGCAGATTGGATTAGGGTATTCGTACGGCGTTGTTTGGCATTCGTCAAGGGTCGTGCGGGTGGGTTTAATTCAATCAAGAAATGTACGGGTTGAACTTGACTAGTGGACTATGGGTTGTTTGGCATTCGTCAAGGTCATAGAACACTAGGGGTAAAATATTATCGGGAATTTCAAGTGTTGAAATTTGCAATGAGATTGCATACCTTCTATGAGATAGTTGGATCCCGATACCCACTGCGAGTAAGAGTTACTCCTGGGAGAGTTTTACACATTGCAATTAGCTGATCAAGTAGGTGTCTAGAAAGGTGTCAACGAGGTTACGCCTCTGGGAAAACGAGGTTTACATTAATTAGGTTCGTGCGAAAGCACGGGAGACCTCCCTCAAAGTACCGACACTGGCCTGGCTGAAAGATTGGCGAACTTGTAGTGTGTAATTAATCCCGGCTAGTCTTTCCTTTTAGGGTTTGAAGGAAGATTTGATAAAAAGCAGTGGGAGCCATCCTGATTAGATAAGATAATAGCCAATCTGATCTTGCACGAGCATACGCTAAAGTGTTTTCTTCTCTCTCTCCAGGTAGCGACCATTTCATGCCCTAATAAAGATAATAATATGGATGTATTGACCGAACCCGCATGTTATACTGTGCAGGGGAACGTTGAACCCGTTCTATCTTATAAGAGTTATAAGAATGAACAGGAAACAGGAGAATATCTGGATTCTCACACCGCCCAAAAGGAGAACATGCATATTGATGCATCATCTTCGGGTGTGTTTGTCATTGAGAACTGTTTCTCAGTTCACCCTACGTCCTGGGTATTGGATACCGGATCAGGATCCCACATATGTAAGATGTTACATGGGCTACGGAAAGGTAGAGAACTGGGAAAAGGTGATCATTCCGTTCAAGTAGGGAATGGGGCAAATGTTGCAGCCAAAGCAGTTGGCGAATATCACCTAGTATTACCAAGTGGTGATACAATAATTCTGAATGAGTGCTATTATATACCAAACATGATGTGCAACATTATATCAGTTTCTTTATTGAGTAAAGAAGGATATAATTTTGTAGTAAAGGATAATGTTATGAACATATTCCTGGATCAAAAGTTGATTGCATCAGGCTCGCTACATAATGGCATATTCATTCTAAATCAAAATACAGTCCTCAATATACAAAACACACACAAGAGGAAAAGTTCAGAAATGAACGAATCCTTCTTGTGGCATTGTAGACTTGGTCATATCAATACGACACGACTGGCTAAGTTACATAAGGATGGTTATTTGAATCCGTTCGAATTATCATCTTATGATACTTGCCATTCATGTCTCAAAGGAAAAATGACCAAAGCTCCGTTTAGTGGACACGGAGAAAGAGTTACTGAACTCTTAGGACTAGTACATAGTGATGTATGCGGTCCCATGTCTACCCATGCCAGGAACGGTTCTTCCTACTTCATTACATTCACTGACGATCTCTCTAGATACGGGCATGCGTTCTTTTTGAAACACAAGTCTGAAGCTTTTGAGAAATTCAGAGAATATAAGCAAGAAGTAGAGAACCAAACGGGCAAAAGTATTAAGATCCTTCAATCTGATCGAGGAGGAGAATACTTGAGCAATGAGTTCCAAGATTATCTAAAAGAGAATGGGATTCTCTCTCAGCTTACTCCACCTTATACACCACAGCACAACGGTGTATCGGAACGAAGGAATCGCACCCTATTAGATATGGTGCGTTCAATGATGAGTACAGCTGAGTTACCTATTTCCTTCTGGGGGTATGCGCTTGAGACAGCCATACACCTATTGAATATGGTTCCTACCAAATCAGTGCCTACCACTCCATATGAGATATGGAAAGGGAAGAGACCATCTCTTAAGTATGTTAAGATATGGGGTTGTCCAGCCTATGTCAAAAGACAAAATCCGGACAAACTCGAGGCGAGATCAGTCTTATGTAAGTTTGTAGGATATCCCAAAAATTCACAAGGGTATATCTTCTACCACCCCGAGGAACAAAAGGTGTTTGTTTCTCGACATGCCACTTTCTTAGAAAAAGGTTTTCTTATGAAACAGATTAGTGGCATTGAGGTAGAACTAGAAGAGGTTCCAGCAACACAAACAATAACTGAAGATTTAGTAGAACCAGAGGATTCAGTAGTACCCGACGAACCCCAGCCTCTCCGCCGATCTAGCAGGGCTTCTCGTCCACCTGAGAGATACTACGGTTTTCTCATTGACGGTGGAAGTGAAGATTGCATCATGGAGGATGATGACCCAACTAGCTTCGAGCAGGCCATCACGAGTAGGGACTCAGTGAAATGGCTGGATGCTATGCGGTCCGAGATGGAATCCATGTACACCAACAAAGTATGGACTTTGGAAGTTGCTCCTGAAGGGGTAAAACCCATCGGGAGCAAGTGGATCTTCAAGAAGAAACTTGGTGTAGATGGGAAAGTGGAGACTTTCAAAGCTAGACTTGTTGCAAAAGGTTTTCGTCAAAGACCAGGTGTGGACTATGACGAAACCTTTTCTCCAGTGGCTATGCTTAAATCCATCCGGATCATGCTTGCCATCGCTGCATATCATGATTACGAAATCTGGCAAATGGATGTTAAGACCGCCTTTCTAAATGGTGATTTAGAAGAGTGCGTGTACATGACTCAGCCAGAGGGCTTCGTAGATAGTGGGAGCAGCGGGAAGGTGTGCAAGCTGCTTAAATCCATTTATGGATTAAAGCAAGCATCGCGGAGTTGGAACATCTGCTTTGACGTCGTTATCAAAGAGTTTGATTTCGTCAAAAATCCAGATGAACCTTGTATCTACAAGAAGGTGGCAGAGAGTAAGGTTGTCTTCCTCGTATTGTACGTGGACGACATACTCTTGATAGGAAATGATATTCCTATGCTGCAATCGGTCAAGCTCTTCTTATCACAAAGATTCTCAATGAAAGATCTTGGTGATGCCTCCTGCATATTGGGAATCAGGATCTATAGAGATAGATCCAAAAGGATATTGGGATTGTCCCAATCCAGGTACATTGACACCATACTAAAGAGGTTTAGTATGGAAGAATCCAAGCGTGGGAACTTGCCCACGATCTCTGGAGTCACTCTCTCCAAAGAGATGTCTCCCAAGACTGATTTGGAGAGAGCTCGCATGCAAGGGATACCCTATGCTTCGGCTGTAGGCTCTATCATGTACGCGATGCTGTGTACCAGACCCGATGTAGCATACTCACTAAGTATAGTGAGCAGGTATCAAGCTGATCCTGAAGAGAGTCACTGGACAGCTGTGAAGAGCATTCTCAAGTACTTACGAAGGACTAAAGAGATGCTCTTGGTGTATGGTAACGGAGAACTCCAAGTAGAGTCCTTTACCGATTCGAGCTTCCAGAGTGATAAGGACGACTCTAAGTCGCTGTCGGGATTTGTCTTTACCCTTTACGGAAGGGCGGTTAGCTGGAAGAGTTCCAAGCAGGAAACCGTGGCAGACTCGACGATGGAGGCTGAATACATCGCTGCCAACGATGCTGCCAAAGAGGCTGTCTGGATTAAGAAGTTCATTACTGAACTTGGAGTGGTTCCATCCATTGAGCATCCAATACCTTTGTATTGCGATACAATGGAGCGATGGCTTTGGCCAAGGAACCCAGGTCCCATCAGCGATCCAGGCATATTCTGAGGCGGTATCACCTGATCCGGGAGATAGTTGATCGCCGGGAAATCGAGGTCAGGAGGGTTGACACGAAGAACAACACGGCGGATCCACTCACGAAGGCCATTCCCCAGATACAGTTTGAGAGACTCTTCGGGATGCTCGGTATGCGATACTACAGCAGCTGGCCCTAGTGCAAGTGGGAGATTGTTAGTTGTATGTATGCCTTAGAGGCCAGTATTGTACAGATGATGTATATTATATTGGATGCTTGGACATATATAGAGATGACTTTCTTGCTCGATATGATAGTATGCTATCTGGTTGCTCTTTATCTTAACATGTACACTTGTCTCTTTAAACTGTCTTATGGTTACATGTTGGTAAAGCCCTTAGGATGTGTACTTGACTACCTGGACTATGATGCAGATCATACTAGTGGGGACATGGTAGTCCATAAGTACATCCTTCAAGGTCCCTAGTCGTTGGTGTATCGAGACGGGGCATCGATATACCAGAGTAGACTAGCGTATACGCTTCTCGACCCATGAGATGGGCGATGGATGATCCCATATCTATTGGTGTTTGACATCAGAGATGGTAAACGGGTGCTCAGTGGAGACTGGGTACACTGGACGGACTCGCCGAGAACTCCCAGATGGTATTATACCTCACGTCAGATGGCAGTTCTCAGGTGACACTTGTACAGGTTAGTCTGTAGACCCGAGATCGTCATAGAGTCTTGTGTGATTTCCACTGTGCTTTGATCTCCACCTTACCACGTCCATGAGGGCGTGCAAAACGGTGGTCTTTGGGTACAGTCCCGAGTCACATGGAGGCAATGAGCGATAGGAGGGGTTTCGTCTCTCCCGGTATTGGGAGTTGATGTTGCGCTGTGCTCGATTGGCCGTAACAGGGAAGTCCCTGGCCAGGGCTGATCAGAGATTTGCTGGTAAGTGTTACCAGTAGTTTCTCGACCCGTTATGAGCCTCACATCGGCACGACTTATCGGTTATTGGGGTCTGACGTTTACCACCCCTAGACTTGATATGCGACGTATCAGACGAACAGACCAGACTGTACGGTAAGTGTTACTTGTTGGATTCACAGGAGTGTGAGCGGGCTAGCTCGTCGATCTTCTGATCGCTTAATACCCGGGTGGCCGTTACGTTTAGCAGACCGCTTGCGGCTTGTGGGTGTTTGATATGATCATCATCTGCTACCGGCGTATTGACGAGTCTTTAGAGTGCTACACAGAGGTTTCCTGGCTCAAGCGAAACGAAATAGGAGCGCATATGAGATATGTGCGGGTGCGAGAATAATACGTGTATGTGATACCGTATTTCATTCTCGCGATAAATGTTTCGATTGGTTATATTCGATATGACCTAGTTATCGAATCATTGATTCGATAAATCGATACATTGGATACTAGTCGGTTATATGCGATATGACCGGATCGTTAAATCAAGTGTTGATTTAATGATTTTATGTATAATTATATATTTGATATATTACTTTGCATTAACTAGTATTGGTTCATTTTAAAAGGATTTTCTCACTTGATGCACATTGTATATGTGATATATTTTTGTGCACTTGTTTGTATCATGTTTGATGATACTTCCTCACTTGGGTTTGTGTAAAGATTAAACCATGGTTACATGTATAATGGTTAGGGTTTTGATTATTTACTTAGTTATTTATTTATTTATTCATTTTGGATATTATTAAGAATGGTGGCTTATTTTGTTTCTATGTTGAAGTTTCTTGAAGCTTTGATAAAGTCCACCATCCTTATCTCATCCTTAACCCTAACCATTCCTACTAACCTTAGTTTAATCTCTACACTTGACCATGGTCAAGATATGATAAGTATTCATATTAGTTTCTTTTTCAAATAAGAAACTTATCATATTTTTCTTCTTCATCATCATCTTCAAGAAGAAAAGCTTAAGGTCCATCAATGGCAACTTGAGCTAAAGTGAGAGAAATCCAATTCTAAAGTGAACCCACCTCCTATTTCTTCACCCTCTACCTCTTGCCAAGTTGTTTTGGGTGTTTTCTTCACAAGTTTCACAAATTTGTGAAGTCGGAGCTTGAACTTGCGATGCCTCGACGTAGATCATCTTCGGCACGAAGCCGACGACCTAGTCCGCCCATTTTCCCGATGAAGCCGACGATTGAGTTCGGGATTCAAGATGGACAACGAGAGGACGCCTACGTGGAGCTAAGGAAGTGGATATCCGGATCTACAAAGGTTGTAGCTTCTGATCTTTAGTTAATTTGTTAACTAGATTCGTATTTCGCCTAAATTTTTAGTCGACGATCCGTATTAGGGTTTCTCGGCACCCACAAAATTTAATATTGGCATGGTTGATGCCTTGTGAGACTTCATTAGCGTGCCTAGGAACCCTACAAAAATAATGACGAAAGGTAGGATGATAACGACGATACCCCTTCTGATATCGAGAGTATCCTAAAAAGACACACCGAAGGAATCAAGGATGTTGGATATAGTGCCCTCAAGGCAATTATTGTAATTGTAAGTAGGCGGTTATGATAATTGAGGGAGGACCTATACAGGTAAAGCATTCTTACTCGAAATGATAGCATGCTATCTGGTTTGTATTTATCATTGATGTGTATACGTTTACTTGATATTACATGTCGCTAATACATAATGATGAAATCCGTAAGATTCTTGTTTGACTACCAGCATTATGATGGCGATCATATACGTGAGAGCTGGGTAGTCCATAAACACGTCCTTAAATGTCCCTAGTCAAGAAAATATCGAGGCTGGACATCAATATTCCGAAGTAGACTAGTTTATACGTTTCTAAACCCCGACGATGAGCGGTGGCCGGTCTTACAAGCCATTGATGTTGTGTCACCTAAGATAGTATGCTGGTGCTCACTGGAGGTGAGTATACTGGACGAACTCGTCGAGAACTTCTAGATGATATTATACATATTGTCAGATAGTAGTCCTCTAGTGGCATGAGTACAGGTTAGTCTTTTGACCCGAGATCGTCATTTGTCTCGTATGAGTTCCCACTGTACTTAGATTACAATCCTACCACGGTTCAAAAGAGTCGTGCAAACAGGTTTTAGTTGGGTACAGTCCCGAGCCACATAGAGGTAGAGCGATTGTTAGGAATTTGTCTCCCCAAACATTAGGAGTCGATATCGCGCTATGTTTGGTTGGCATCACCCTAAATCCATAGCCACGGTGGATGAGATTTATTAATAGGAGTTCAGTAGTTTATCGGTTGGTGATGAGCTTGACTCTGGTATGACTTATCGGATTATTAGGGGTCAAATATTATCCACCTTCTAGACCCGATATGTGATACTATTGTTAGTTAATTATGTTCACTCTATAATGAAAGTAGAGAGGCGGAATACACAAAAATCAAATTTTGAGCAAGCACAATCAACAAAACCCAAGTGATCAGACCATAATCCTAAACTAGTAACTAGAAGGAGTTTATCTACTATGAAAAAAGGTTATACCAAAGAGATTTGTGTCCTTCGGTCTTCAAAACCTCTTCTTTAGCTCCTAAAAGCTCCGGGATCAAGCTTGTCAGCCGGTCTTCCTTTTGTCGAAAATGATCCATCCAAGAGATATGGTTCAAAGCTCCAACTTCACACAAACAATCAAGTGAAGCAACTAAGGACCCTAGATTGCTAATCTAAAATGCCTAGGGATGTAGTGGTGTTGTTCTGGTATTTTTCTACCTCTTCTTCTTTTTGATTCTCAACTCATGAAAGGGCAAAAGAAGAGGAAGGAGGAGCTAAGTGAGGCGAGAGAACAAAATGGTGAGAATGAAAAACCTAATGAGAGAAAAATACAAGGCATGGTTTTGTGAAAAGATTTTGCAAATATAATATAGCAACCATGCTTAAATAGTTTGCATAAATGAATTTACAATTCATTTGTCAATCCTATTCAAGCATGTCTGTCACCATTCTCACCTTACTTAACCTTTACGCCCCATTTCTATTTTTAATCAAAATAGAAAATGCAAGATGTGGTGTCCTCCTTCTAGAATGTATACTTGTATAAATACAAGAATACATCTCCATATATACATACCCGTATTCGTATCAAAATACGAATACCCAAAGAGATAGAATTATACAATGAACGTAATACCAGAATATACATATCGAAATATATATATGTAAATTATTAAATCAATACTTGATTTAATAATCCGGCTTAATCCTAACCGGCTAGTATTATCATCTGTCTAATTGAAATTCGTGTAGCTAGTACACGTATTTAATCATAACCCTGCACGTATCAAAATACGGTCACTACATCATTTCGTCTAAACCAGGAAAACCCTCTGTGTGGAACTCTAAAAACTCGACAGTACACTGACAATAGGTTTAACCACAAGCACGTCAGCGGCACTAGTTGTACGTAACAGCTATCCATGTATCTGTCGAAAAGAAGACCTACGAGCAAGCTCATCCGAACCCCTACTAAGTCTATTCGTGACAATCTCCGTACAGTCCGGTCTCTTCGTCTAAGAGTATCGCATTCCGGGTCTAGGGGTGGTAAACGTCAGACCCTTAATAACCAGATAAGTCGTGTCGATATGGCTCAGAACCGATCTGAGAAACCACCGATCTAACCATCGGTAAATCTCATCTGCCTTGGTCAAGTATTATGGTTCTGGATAGCCGGACACAGTGCGATATCGACTCCCAATACCGGGAGAGATGAATCCCTGGCAATCGCTCATCGCCTCTATGTGGTTCGGGACTGTACCTAACCAAAACATGTTTGCACGACTCAGTAGAACTATGGTAGGTAGTGATCTAAGTACAGTAAAAACTCACACGATACAAATGACGATCTCAGGTCTAAAGACTAACTTGTACTCATGTCATCTGAGAACCGCTATCTGACGATAAGTATAATACCATCTAGAAGTTCTCGGCAAGTCCGTCCAGTGTATCCACCCCCAGTGAGCACATATATGCAATCTTAGATGATCACACTAATGGCTGTGGGACCAACCACCGTCTCTCGTCGGGGTCTATAAACGTATACACAAGTCTACTATGAAATATCGATACTCAGTCTCAATACTCCTGCGACTTGGGACATTCTTGACCAAATATCTCTATGCAAAGCAAAAGAATACGACTATAGTTTTTAAAAAAATGGTTCCGACATCTTATTAGGTTTATTTTCTTATACTAATCAAAATTAATGCAGTCCCATCAATTAAATTCCTATCACACCAGAAAATAATAAAAATAGAATGTACGTATATGGCATCCGCATTCGCCATGGGCCCCGTCATGCACCATTAGTGTAATACCCTAGTCCGATGTTTCTTTTTGGATATATTGGGTTTTGTTTTATTATTATTATAACTTGGAGTTTAATACTTTTAATTAAGATATATGCATATAATTATAGTTTTTCAAGTTTGTTAAATAGGCATATTATTAGTATTTAAATATTTATTTGTTTAACACTATTTTATAACCATATTTATATTTTAGTATTATAGTTTAAACAAAAGATATTTTGTTTGGTATTTCTTTAAACAATATATATACACAAGATTTTACCACTTTTTAAATCTTATTTATAAAATATTTTGTTTAACAATATTTATTTACTTAAATATTTAGTTTTGACGGGTCATGAGAGTCCCTGTTAAATGTTTTAACCATATAAATATCTTTTTCTAAACTAACAAGTCAATTTTCTCTCTCCAATCACCATATATCTCTTCCCATGATCTTATCTTTTACCTGATAATTCTCTTTTCTTTTAAAACCAATACTATTTTGTTTCTCTCTCCAAACAATTATCTTTCCCAACAGATTTCTAACTCCATATTCTAATTTATCTACATATATTTTTCTATATTCCTAACTATATTTCACCAAACCTCTCTCTCTCTATATATATATATATACATACATATATATATATATATATATATATATTCCCTAACAAAATCCCTCTCTCTCCAATCCAATCTCTCTCAGCAGATTCTCTCTCAAATCTACTCTCTCTCTCTCTAATTCTTTTTCTACAAACCTTTATAAACAATATATATATATATATATATAATTGAAGATATTTTGTTATGAAAGTTTAACTGAAAATATATTTTAGTTGTTTGATATTTTAAAATCATATATATATATATAACAACTAATTATATTTATTTCAACGAACCCATAACCATATACACATCTATATATATTTTTACTATATACTATATAAATATATATATATACATATACTTTTCTGTTATCCTAGTTATATACAAACTAATATGTGTATATACAACTCTTCTAATATCTTATAGAAATATATAACCTGTCATATCTTTCTTTTATATTTATATATCTTTCTCTCTCTTAAAATCAAACCCAAATTTTATCTCATCAGAATATTTCTCTCCAATCATAATAATCTCTTTCCAATTTTTAGCATCTCTCTCTTCCCTATAAATAACAACCTAATTATTATCATCTCTCTCCTCGTATAAATCAACATTCTCTCTTTCTCATCACAATATTTTCTTCTTCAAAATTAGCCGAGCCATCAAAGCTTGGAGTTGGGATTCGTGTCATCGTGTTTATCCGTCTCCGAGGCAAGTACTCTAGTTTTTTTTATCCGATGCAATATCAGCAAATATCGCAATAAATTCTTAGTCTATAATATTGGAATAAAAATTGTATTATTATGCAATTTCACTAAAATATCACGTAATTATTATATATATGATGAAAACCTTAGTTTTATACCACTCACATAATTTTACATACTGCTTACATATATATAGCTTATATTAAGATTTATTTGCATAGTTGATATAAATTTTAATTAGTATATATAAGTTATCATTTCATTAAGTTAAATAATCAATTCAGTTTTATTTTTTTGTTGAATCTTTGTAGAATATAACTTACATAATATAGTGCTTAGTGAACAGTAGTTCAAGATAATTAAATTATTTATACATAAGATCAGATCATTGTAACAACAAGAAAATAAATATACAATATATAATAAAATCAAGAAATTACTCATTGTTACTAATAGTATGAAACAGAACACTTAAGTGCATTTATATAAGATAACTATATTGATTGTGTTTTAATACCCTTGGTATTAATTTTATATATTTAGTTTTGTGTTTTTATTAACAATCAAATCATACGCTGTTAAATGAAACCCTATGTTTATCATGCATGAAATGAAAATACTAGAATTTCTAGAACACCCATTGATCTTTTAAAACCGTATTTTAGTTTATTATTCTTTTCAATAATAAATCCGGATATTAAATGGAGATGCTTGTAAATTCATTTAGATTATTGTTTACATTATTGATACTATCATATTATATCAACTGTATTTGACATGCTACTTGAGACTATTATCATTGACCTGCTTGACATGACATGCATGTTCACGATTTCTGTTTCCTTACATTAAAACGATATATCACTGATTAAAATGCTGAACATTCATGCCATGAAACAATTACTCGTGCTTATATGTTTACCATACTGTACTATCATCGTGACTTGTCTTGTTTTCCTGTCCAGTCAGCATTTTATATTATGATTGAATTTATTACCATGTTAGCTATAAATACACGGGGGTTAGGGTAGTCGCGTTCGTACAACAGGAGCTCAGGAGCCCCATGTCGACAGCTCGTACCGGGCTATATCGGTCGCATGTTACTACGGCTCGTACGGAGCTATATCGGTCGCATGTTATTACAGCTCGTACCGAGTTATATCGGTCGCTTGTTCATTCCACATTCGGGCCCATATTTCCTAGCCCATGAGGCCATACTCTTGGGTTGGGAATACTCCTGCAGAGGTTGACGCATATACTCAAACTCACGATATAATAGATTACCTTTTAGTGACCAGTAGGATATGACTTGACCTATTTATATGTCTGTTTTATATTATTACTATATCCATATGTATTTATAAACATGCGCACATGGGTTTCACTCCACTTACATACTCATGTTATCATACTACATACGCACCCCTTTTACGTTGAGTATTTATTGGGATGTTCTGATATCCCTGAGATTTGTCATCTCAGATTTAGAAACGGATTTTCAGGCTGAGCAGGATCGAAGCGGCTATCAGAACTTTACCGAAGATCTGTAGCCCATAGGTTTATTTCTTTTCAGTTAGTATTTAGCATGTGCGTCCTTGTGGGACATTAGGACTTATGTATCTCCTTTCGGATCTTGTTTTTATTTCGAACCTATTGTATCGGATCTTTATTTGCATCGATTATCTAGTGGGCTTATTTTTAGTATTCCTTGTGGTTTCGTTGCAGCATGATTATCAGTGTTCTCTCTCCTATTGTTGGATATTATCTTTGACAGGTTAGCTAGACAGGCTTTATGTGACTATGGAAAGATCTTTCATTATTGTAGGTAGCACGGCTGGCCTTCGTTGCCCTCCGTATTTCGTATTTGGGAAGCAGGGCGTGACAGTTAGGTTATTTAACTAACGACAGAGCGGGGGCAGTGCTAGCACGGATGCAAAACATATACAACATATATATATATATATAACCATTAGTCACAGGCATGATATAAGCAATATCACTGACAAGCGAGAAGCAATATGGAATGACGGATAATTTAGGAGCCCCGCATTTCATTTGAGCAGCAAATGAAACTCGACGTTTCCCGGTCGTGTGGATAGCATATGCAATGTAGAACCAAGACCCCTACTAGTTTGGAAAGTTACCCGCCAATTCTAGAAGTGAAGCAACCATCACTCAATGACATGAGTGGGCCACCCGACAGTTCACGAAATCCGGTAACTTGAGCACTCCACCGTGGGTCACCCTAAAACACTACAAGTGCGGCGAATAGCCCGCCAATTCTAGAGCGAGGCAGTTCGAACTCACCACTGCGAGACGACCACCTAGTGCATTCTAGAACCCGGCTGTTCGAGCACTTCTCCGTGGGTTTATCCTAGTACAAAAATGAAAAAATATACAATGGTGATATCGACCTCAAACCCGGATGTGTCCCAATAAAAGAATATACAAACTGGCAGAAATGGCAGTCCACAAGTCGAACGCTCGCCCTACAATAATGAATATACAAATGAATTCAAAACTGTACAACTAATATCGCACAAAAGACTATCCAACACGATAATACGTCAAAACTATCACAGAGATAAATATCGCAACAACAAAATGTGTGTAATCCCTTCTAATCGACGTATAGCGATTAGAAAACGTTCACAACACATATACGCACAGAACTTTAAGCAAGTAACGAACGCCACGACATTAGAATTCCATGCACAATTAGCAAACACGTCAAGTTCTTCCAAAACCGAAACCAGTGCACTAAAACCCCAAAATTCCAACCTTTTAAGTCAATTCAGAAGTCGACACGAACTCGAAACTTGCCTGAACCTTCGCGAGGGTGAAGTACCCAAAATTAACTATCGTTCGGGGGCCTGGGGATACCATCCCCGGGGCCACCATGAGGTGGCCCCAAAGGGGTGGCAAAGCCGAGCCCATCTTTTGGGGTAGGGATCAGGTCCCCACCCCCAGGGCCACCTTATGGTAGTCTCGAGGAGTGGGTGTCACGTCCCGCTTCCCAAAATACGGAATACGGAAAGCAAAGAAGACCAGCCGTGCTACCTACGGTAAGGAAAAATCCTTCCATAGTTACATAAAGGCTGTCTAGCTAAACTGTCAAAAATAATATCCAACAACAGGAGAGGTAACACTGATAATCATGCTGCAACGAAACCACAAGAAATACTAAAAATAGTCCCACTAGATAATCGATGCAAATAAAGATCCAAAATAAAAATAAGATCCGAAAGGAGATACATAAGTCCTAATACCCCACAAGAGCGCACATGCTAAATACTAACTGGAAAAAAATAAACCTACGGGCTGCTAATCTTCGGCAAAGTCCTGATAGCCTCTCCGATCCTGCTCAGCCTGAAAATCTGTCTCTAAACCTGAGATGACAAATCTCAGAAATGTCAGAACATCCCAACAAGTACTCAACGTAAAAAGGGTGTGTATGTAGTATGCTAACATGAGTATGTAAGTGGAGTGAAGCCCGTGTGCGTATGTTTATAAATACATATGGATATAGTAATAATATAAAACAGACATATAAACAGGTCAAGTCATATCCTACTGATCACTAGAAGGTAATCTATCCTATCGTGAGATTGAGTGAGTATGTTAACCTCTGCAGGGGTATTCCTAACCCAAGAGTAGGGCCCCAGGGGCTAGGAAACACGGGCCCAAATGTGGAATGAACAAGCGACCGATATAGCCCGGTACGAGCAGTAATAACATGCGACCGATATAGCCCGGTACGAGCTGTAATAACATGCGACCGGTATAGCCGGGTACGAGCTGTAATAACATGAGACCGGTGTAGCCCGATACGAGCTGTAATAACATGCGACTGGCAAGCCCAGTACGAGCTGCCGGCATGGAACTCCTGAGATCCTGTTATACGAACGCACTCAAACTACCTCAACCCCCGCGTATCTATAGCTAACATAGTAATAAATTCAATCACAATATAAAATGCTGACTGGACAGGAAAACAAAACAAGTCATGATGATAGTACAATATGGTAAATATGTAAGCACGGGTAATTGTTTCATGGCATGAATGTTCAGCATTCTAATTAGTGATATCGTTTTAATGTAAGAAAACAATAATCGTGAACAGGCATGTCATGTCAAGCAGGACGATGATAATAGTCTCAAGAGCATGTCAAATACAGTCGATATGATATGATAGTATCAATAATGTAAACAAGAATCTATATAAATTTGCAAGTATCTCCATTTAATATCCGGATTTATTATTGGGAAGAATATAAACTAAAATATGATTTTAAAGGATTAATATGATTAATGGGTGTTCTAGAAATCCTAGGGTTTTCATTTCATGCATGATGAACATAAGGTTTCATTTAACACCATATGGTTTGATTGTTAATAAAAACACAAAGCTAAATATATATATATATATATAATTAATACCAAGGGTATTAAAACACAGTCAATATAGTTATCTTATATAAATGCACTTAAGCTTTTTGTTTCATATTATTAGTAACAATGCGTAATTTCTTGATTGTATTATATATTGTATATTTATTTTCTTGATGTTATAATGATCTGATCTTATATATATAATTTAATTATCCTGAAGCACTGTTCACTAAACATTATATTATGTAAGCTATATTCTATAAAGATTCAACAAAAAATAAAACTAAATTGATTATTTAACTTAATGAAATGATAACTCACATCTACTAATTAAAATTTATATCAACTATGCAAATAAGTCTAAATAAAAGCTATATATATGTGAGCAACATGCAAACTTATGCGAACAGTATAAAACTAAGGTTTTCATCATGTATATAATAATTACGTGGTATTTTAGTGAAATTGCACAATAATACAATTTTCATTCAAATATTATAAACTTAGAATTTATTACGATATTTGCTAACATTGCATCGGCTAAAAAAATAAGAGTACTTGTCTCGGAGACGGATAAACACGAAGACACGAAGCGCAACTCTAAGTTTTGATGGCTCGGCTAATTTTGAAGAAGAAAATATTGTGATGGAAAAGAGAGAGAAGGTTGATTTATATGAGAAGGATAGAGATGAGAATTATTAGGTTGTTTTTTTTATAAGAGAGAGATGCTGTTAAAGATTGGAGAGAGATTATTATAATTGGTGAGAGAGAAAAGAAATATTCTGATGAGACAAAACTTGGGTTTGATTTTAAGAGAGAGAAAGATATATAAATATAAAAGAGATATGATGGGTGGTTGTTATACACTTCTATAAGATTTTAGAAAAACTGTATATACACATTAATTTGTATTTAGTTAGGATATAAGAAAGTATATGTATATACATATATTAGTATATAGTAAAATATATGTAGATATGCATATGGTTATGGGTTCGTGAAAATAAATATAACTAGTTGCTATATATATAGGATTTTAAGATATCAAGCAACTAAAATATATTTTCAGTTAAACTATCATAACAAAATATCTTCAATTATATATATATAAATATATATATATATGTTTGTAGAAAAAGAATTAAAAATAAAGAATCTACTGAGAAAGATTATATTAGATTGAAGAGAGGGGGGATTTTGTTAGGGAATATATATAGAGAAAGAGCAGGGATTTGGTGAAATATAGTTAGTGATATAGAAAAATATACGTAGATAAAATAGAATACGGAGAGAGAAATCTGTTGGAAAAGATATTTGTTTGGAGAGAGATAATTGATTGGATAGAGAAAGAAAATAGTATTTGTTTTAAAACAGGAAAGAGTTATGAAGTGAGAGAAATAACATCAGGGGACAGAGATATGGTGATTGGAGAGAGAAAATTGAGTTGTTAGTTTAGGGAAAAAAATTATATGGTTAACAGATTTAACAGGGACTCTCATGACTTGTCAAAACTAAATATTTTAACTAAATAAATATCGTTTGACAAAATATCTTATAAATAAGATTTAAAAAGGGGTAAAATATTATGTATATATATTGTTTAGAGAAATACCAAACAAAATATCTTTTGTTTAAACTATAATACTAAAATATAAATATGGTTATAAAATAGTGTCAGACAAATAAATATTTAAATACTAATAATATGCCTATTTAACAAACTTGAAAAACCATAATTATATATATATATCTTGATTAAAAGTATTAAACTCCAAATTATAATAATAATAAAACAAAACCTAATATATCCAAAAGAAAAGGAAACGTATGATCGGACTAGGGTGTTACATCCTACCCACCTTACAAGAAATTTTGTTCTCGAAATTAGAAAAACGAAAATACAAGATCGCGAACTAATTATAAGGATCAATGAAAATAGATGGGTATGAAAAATTAAGGATCAAGGAAGCAAATAAGGGTAAGAAGAGTCACGGTCTTGACTTGAGAAATCGGCGTGTGCAAAAAAATCAAATAAGTGGAAACAAATCAAGGATATAACTCTAAATTACTCAAACAGAATGACGCATTGTAACCATGCCGCGGTACATGGGTATAATAACGTAATTATATCTCAGTCGTCCGAATCCTACATTCAGAGTCAACAGAATATGCAGCATGACACACTAAGAGCAATCTAGACACAATTCTAACTTAAAAGTCAGTAGAACCAAATCTAACTTCAACATCAGCCTGGCTTTGATACCAAAGAAACCTTGTCACGCCCCGCTTCCCAAAATACGGAATACGGAGAGCAACGAAGGCCAGCCGTGCTACCTAAGGTAAAAAAAGATCCTTTCATAGTCACATAAAAGCTGTTTAGCTAACCTGTCAAAGATAATATCCAAAATGAAAGATAACACTCATAATCATGCTGCAATGAAACCACAAGGAAAACTAAAAGTAAGCCCACTAGATAATCGATGCAAATAAAGATCCGATAAAATAGGTACGAAATAAAAAACAAGATCCGAAAGGAGATATATAAGTCCTAATGTCCCACAAGGGCGCACATGCTAAATACTAATTGAAAAGAAATAAACGTACGGGCTACTGATCTTCGGCAAAAGTCCTAATAGTCTCTCCGATCCTGCTCAGCTTGAAAATCCGTCTCTAAACCTGAGATGGAAAATCTCGGGAATGTCATAACATCACAACAAGTACTCAACGTAAAAGGGGTGTGTATAAATACATATGGATATAGATATAGTAATAATATAAAACAGCCATATAAACAGGTCAACTCATATCCTACTGGTCACTAAAAGGTAATCTATCCTATCGTAAGTTTGAGTGTGTGCGTCAACCTCTGCAGTAGTATTCCTAACCCAAGAATAGGACTTCAGGGGCTAGAAAACACGGACCCAAATGTAGAATGAACAAGCGACCGATATAGCCCGGTACGAGCTGTAATAACATGCGACCGATATAACCCGGTATGAGCTATAATAACATGTGACCGATATAGCCTGGTACGAGCTGTAAAAACATGCGACCGATATAGCCCGATACGAGCTGCCGACATGGGACTTCTGAGATCATGTTGTACGAACGCACACTCAAACTACCCCAACCCCATGTATGTATAACTAACATGGTAATAAATTCAATCACAATATAGAATGCTGACTGGACAGAAAAACAGGACAAGTCATGATGATAGTGCAATATGGTAAATATATAAGCATGAGTAATTGTTTCATGTCATGAATGTTCAGAATTCTAATTAGTGATATCGTTTTAATATAAGAAAACAGTAATCGTGAACAGACATGTCATATCAAGCATGGTGATGATAATAGTCTTAAGTAGCATGTCAAATACAGTCGATATAATATGATAGTATCAATAATGTAAACAATAATCTACATGAATTTGCAAGTATCTCCATTTAATATCCGGATTTATTATTGAGAAGAATAATAAACTAAAATATAGTTTTAAAGGATTAATATGATTAATGGGTGTTCTAGAAATCCTAGGGTTTTCATTTCATGCATGATGAACATAAGGTTTTATTTAACAGCATATGATTTGATTGTTAATAAAAACACAAAGCTAAATATATAAAATTAATACCAAGGATATTAAAACACAATCAATATAGTTATCTTATATAAATGCACTTAAGCGTTCTATTTCATACTATTAGTAACAATACGTAATTTCTTAATTGTATTATATATTATATATTTATTTTCTTGATGTTACAATAATTTGATCTTATATATATATATATATATATATATATATATAATTTAATTATCCTGAAGTACTGTTCACTAAGCACTATATTATATAAGCTATATTCTATAAAGATTCAACAAAAAATAAAACTGAATTGATTATTTAACTTAATGAAATGATAACTCATATCTACTAATTAAAATTTATATCAACTATGCAAACAAGTCTAAATATAAGCTATATATATGTGAGCAGCATGCAAACTTACGTGAGCAATATAAAACTAAGGTATTCATCATGTATATAATAATTACGTGGTATTTTAGTGAAATTGCACAATAATACAATTTTCATTTAAATATTATAGACTTAGAATTTATTACGATATTTGCTGACATTGCATCGGCTAAAAAATAAGAGTACTTGTCTCGAAGACGGATAAACACGACGATACGAAGCGCAACTCCAAGCTTTGATGGCTCGACTAATTTTAAAGAAGAAAATATTATGATGGAAAAAAGAGAGAAGGTTGATTTATATGAGAAGGGGGGAGATGATAATTATTAGGTTATTTTTTTATAGGTAAGAGAAATGTTGTTAAAGATTGGAAAGAGATTATTATAATTGGAGATAGAAAAAGAAATATTCTGATGAGATAAGACTTGGGTTTGATTTTAAGAGAGAGAAAGATATATAAATATAAAAGAAATATGATGGGTTGTTATATACTTCTATAAGATATTAGAAAGTTGTATATACACATTAATTTGTATTTAGTTAGGATAATAGGAAAGTATATATATATACATATATTAGTATTTAGGAAAAATATATGTAAATATATATATGGTTATGGGTTCGTGAAAATAAATATAATTAGTTGCTATATATATATATATAGGATTTCAACATATCAAACAACTAAAATATATTTTCAGTTAAACTATCATAACAAAATATCTTCAATTATATATATATATATATATATATATATGTTTGTAGAAAAAGAATTAAAAAGAGAGTAGATTTGAGTGAGAGAATCTGCTGAGAGAGATTAGATTATATTGGAGACAAGGATTTTGTTAGGAAATATATAGAGAGAGAGAGAGAGCGGAGATTTGGTGAAATATAGTTAGTGATATAGAAAAATATATGTAGATAAAATAGAATACGGAGAGAGAAATCTGTTGGAAAAGATATTTGTTTGGAGAGAGATAATTGATTGGATAGAGAGAAAAAATAGTATTTGTTTTAAAAGGAGAGAGGGTTATCAAGTGAGAGAGAGATAACATCAGGGGAGAGATATATGGTGATTGAAGAGAGAAAATTGAGTTGTTAGTTTAGGAAAAATATTTATATGGTTAATAGATTTAACAGGGACTCTCATGACTTGTAAAAACTAAATATTTTAACTAAATAAATATCGTTAAACAAAATATCTTATAAATAAGATTTAAAATGGGGTAAAATCTTGTGTATATATATTGTTTAAAGAAATACCAAACAAAATATCTTTTGTTTAAACTATAATACTAAAATATAAATATGGTTACAAAATGGTGTTAGACAAATAAATATTTAAATACTAATAATATGCCTATTTAATAAACTTGAAAAATCATAATTATATGTATATATCTTGATTAAAAGTATTAAACTCCAAGTTATAATAATAATAAAACAAAACCCAATAATCCAAAAAGAAAAAAAACGTATGATCGGACTAAAGTGTTACAGTGGGCCCGACCTTTGGCACCCCCGAGCGATCCCCGGGGTATCCATGCAACACCCCGCGGCTTCTCGGTCCAAACCGTGAGCCCGCGGGGAGTGAAAACATCTTAAAACTAGGAATTTCGGGACTGTTTTTGTCGGTAGTTTTGCGCGACAAAAACGATGGAATTTAAACGTCGTAACAAGCTAGTCAAGGCTTATGGAGTGGCTCTGATACTCACTCTACAATGAAAGTAGAGAGGCGGAATGAACAAAAATCAAATTTTGAGCAAGCACAATCACAAAACCCAAGTGATCAAATCATAACCCTAAACTAGCAATTAGGAGTTTATGTATTATGAAAAAAGGATATACTAAAAAGATTCGTGTCCTTCGGTCTTCAAAACCTCTTCTTTAGCTCCTAGAAGCTCCGGGATCAAGTTTGTCTGCCGGTCTTCTTTTTGTCGAAGATAATCTATCCGAGAGATATGGTTCAAGGCTCTAGTTTCACTCAAATAATCAAGTGAAGCAATTAAGGACCCTACCTTGGTAATCTAAGGTGCCTAAGGATGTAGTAGTGTTATGGTATTTTTCTACCTCTTATTTTCTTTAATTCTCAACTCATGAGAGGGCAAGAAAAGAGGAAGGAGGAGCTAAGTGAGGAGACAGAACCAAATGGTGAGAATGAAAAAACCTAGTGAGAGAAAAATACAAGCCATGGCTTTGTAAAAAGATTTTGCAAATATAATATAGAAACCATGCTTGAATAGTTTGCACAAATTAATTTACAATTCATTTGCCAATCCTATTCAAGCATGTCTATCACCATTCTCACCTTACTTAACCTTTACACCTCATTTCTATTTTTTATCAAAATAGAAAACGCGAGATGAGGTGTCTTCCTTCTAGAATATATACTTGTAAAAATACAAGAATACATCTCCATATAAACATACCCGTATTCATATCAAAATACGAATAACCAAAGAGATAAAATAAAACAATTAACAAAATACCAAAATATACATATCAAAATATATGTATGTAAATTATTATATCAATACATGATTTAATAATCCGCCTTAATCCTAACCCGGTTAGTATTATCATCCGTCCGATTGAAATTCGTGCACCAAGCACTTCGATACGTAGCGAGCAATCTTCCTTTTCATGCCTTCCCACCAGAAATGTTGTCATAGATCTCTATACATCTTTGTGCCTTCCGAGTATATAGAATACGCGGAACTATGAGCCTTCTTCATGATTTCTTCACGAACATCTCCTTTAGGCACACATAAACGGCTCCGATATCGTAACGAACCATTTTCATGAATTAACAAGTCCGTTTAAAGTCCCGCTTCAACCTGTTCTCGAAACTTCTGTAATCTTGGATCGTGCGGCTGCGCTGCTTTAATATGATCGATCAAGAATGACTGTACTTGCAATTGCATCAACTGTCCCGAAGAATGTGGTAGTACAATCTCCAATTCGAATCTCTGAAACTCATCTATAATCTCCTTCTGTGCAGTCAACATCCGTATTGATGGCAACCGACTTAGAGCATCCGACACTACATTAACTTTCCTTGGATGGTATTTTAGATCAAGATCATAGTCAGCCATCAGCTCTAACCATCTACGCTGCCTCATGTTGAGCTCTTTCTGCGTGAACACATACTTTAGGCTTTTGTGATCGGTAAATACTTCTACCCGTTCCCCCAATAAGTAGTGTCTCCAAATCTTCAAAGTAAAAATCACTGCTGCTAACTCCAAATAATGAGTTGGGTAGTTCTTCTCATAAGTCTGCAATTGTCTCGACGCGTAAGCTATATAACCTTCACATTCTGCATTTGAACACATCCCAAGCCTTTTCCAGATGCGTCGATGTGAATAACCAGACCTCCGGAACCGTCGGGCACTATCAGAATATGAGCAGTGGTCAATCTTTGCTTCAACGCTTTAAAAGTTGGCGCACATTTCTCTGTCCATACGAACGGTACCTCCTTTCGTGTTAGCTTGGTTAATGGTTCAGCTATTCGAGCGAAGTTCTCCATGAACCTTCTATAATATCCGGTAAGCCTAAGAAAACTTCTGATCTCTGCTATATTCTTTGGGATTAACCAATCACGAAAAGCTGCAATCTTCTCAGGGTCAACGGCAATTCCATTTTCGGATACAACATGACCCAAGAACTCCACTTCTTCGAGCCAAAACTCGCACTTGCTCATCTTAGCATATAACATTTCTTGCCTCAACGTCTGCAGTGCAATTTTCAAGTGTTCTGCATGCTCTTCTTGGCTCTTCGAATAGACCAGAATGTCATCAATAAACACCACTACGAACTGGTCCAAATACGGTGAAAAGATTCGGTTCATCAAGTCCATAAATATTGCCGGTGCGTTCATGACTCCGAATGGTACTACTAAATACGCGTAATGCCCATATCGAGTTCGGAACGCTATCTTGCAAATGTTTTTTGATTTCACCCGAACTTGATGATATCCGGATCGCAAATCCAGCTTCGAGAATACCCTCGCGCCACTGAGTTGATCGAATAATTCGTCGATGTGAGAGATTGGGTACTTGTTCTTAATAGTCACCCGGTTTAATTCTCGATAATTAATGCACATCCTCCGCGTGCTATCTTTTTTCTTGACTAGAAGAACTGGAGCTCCCCAGGATGAATTACTGCTGTGAATCCAACCCTTCTCTAGAAATTCGGTAACTTGTTTTTTTACCTCTTCTAGCTCCACCGGTGTAATTGGATAATAGACCTTTGAAATCGGCGCTGTCCAGGAATAAGGTCAATCGCGAACTCTACATCTCGTTTTAGCGGTAAACCTGAGATGTTCTCGAGCACATTCATAAACTCTCGAACTATTGCTGGCACTTCCTTCTTGTCTACTTCCATCAACGAAAAAACGGCACTTGTCGGCCTAGCCCTATATTCGACTGGCCCAACAGATCTGCTACATCCTGAAAATATAAACTCCGGATTTCCGAAAATCTGGAAAATCACTTTCTTTTCCCTGCAATCAATATGAGCATGGAAAGTGCCAAGAAAGTTCATTCTTAAGACAACATCGTAGCTGCCAGTATCGATCACCAAGAAATCCGTGAATAACTCTCGTCCGCAAATAACAATCGAACAATTCTTGCACTCACTACTAGATGTAATTTTTCCATTCCCAGTGTGTATATCCCAGCAACTGAAGAGGGACGCGTGTGGAATCTTGTGTGCACTAATAAACTTAGACAACATAAAACAATAGGATCCACCTGAATCGAATAATGCCAATGCGGGAAAATTATAAATGAGTAGGATACCAGAAACAACTTCGTCTGAAGTCTTGGCCTCCTTGGACGTCAAAGTGAAGGCCCGTGCTTGATTAGGCCCCTGAGTAATCTGCTTCTGCCCATGAATCTGCTTCTGGGGTGTCTTCTGAATATCGCCCTCAATCGTAGCTTTGAAAGGTAAGAATCGATGGTATGGTCAGCTGATCCGCAAACAAGACAGAGTCCAAGCCTCCTTCGACATCTCGAAATGACCCGGTCGTTGGCAGTAGTCACAAAACACACTTCCTTTCTGATCGGATACCGCGGGCTTTTTCATGGGTACAATGCCTCGCCTGTTCACCGGGATGCCTCTACATACAGAAGCTCGGTTTGTAAACGCCGGCTTCCGCACTACGATGGCTTGCTGTTGCGTACTCTCCGCTTTCACCGATAAACTCTGCTGCTTTATAGCTGTCTTGAGAACTTGGGAGAAGGTGGTCAAACCCAGAGATATAATGTCTCTGGATCTCCATATCCAAACTACGTATAAACCTTCATGCCCTATCTGCATCGTCGGCAACCAAAGGCCCCACAAATCGACTGAACCGAGTCCACTCAGCCGCATGCGCATCAACGGATCTGCTATTCTGCTTCACGCGAATAAACTTTTCTTCCATCTCTTCTCAAACAGACCGCGGAAAGAACTTCTCCAAAAAAACTCCGCGAAAACGATGCTCAACTGATCGGCTTGGGCAGACGGGTCTCCTCTACGAGCCACCACTCGCGAGCGTAATCTACCAGTTGGATGTGTACTACATCCACCCTTTTCTCATGTGGAATCTGCGCGGCGACAAGCAGATTCTCTGTGTCAACTAGCCACTAGCCACTGCTCCGCTGGCAATAGCTCCTCCGATCCTGTAAATGTAGACGGACCAAGCCCTCTGAAGTTCGCCATGGTGCCGTCACGCTGTGCTGGCCTAGGTGCTACTGCAACTACGGACTGCTGGACTGTTCGCAGACTTTCCTGGAAAGTCTCGGCCTGCCGCTGATTCAGCTCAGTTTGTCGCTTCTGGTTTTCCAGCATACCACGTATAACTCCAAGCAATGCGGCGTTATCAACACGCCTCTGGTACGATCGCAAATCTCTATCCGCCATGATTCTGAAGCCAAGACACTAAAGAGAATTAGTAAGCGTAAACATAATTCAATAAACAAGATACCGATAGTTATAGATTCAAGACTGGCAAGATAGTAATGTGGCAGGACATGTTCCTAATTACGGGTTTTCTGATTAGTGTATCGGGTTCAATACACAACTACAAAAGAACCAAACTCGATTAATCCTAAATCATATGGCTCTGATACCAAACAAACCCTGTCATGTCCCGCTTCCCAAAATGCACAGACTACGGTACGTGGCAGAACCAACCATGCTACATGTGGCTAGGAAACATTCCTCCACAGTCATATTACAACTGTTTATAGGATATCAAGAACAGTAAAATATAAAATCTATCTAGTACATGCCCATTTGCCACAGTAAATAGAGTCAAGAAAATGCATAAGCAGAAACGATTCAAACTCCAATAAACATCTGAAACATGTCCCAATATGGGCTCACATCAAGGAAATAAAACTGCGGAAAATAAACTAAAACTAAACGTCTCTAAATAACATATGTTCAATTCCTTACTGCTCGGCTTGATGGCTAAAATACTCCTGTTCAGCCCGCGATAAAGGTACAGGAACTAGGCTATACAAAACCCAGACGTCAGTGCGTCATAATACCAAATAACAGCGATAATCAGGATATAACGATATAACTAAATATGAATATAAATAAATAACATATATATAAACAGTGAGGTATGTGTATTATGTGATGTGTGATGTGTAACCTAAAATTGTGCTTCTAGGTTATCTATTTTAAAAGTCTTCGAAATCAATTAATGTAATCCTCATCGTAACCCAACAGAATATATCCCGTTCATTCCCCACAGTATCACGGTAACATGATTTATTCTACAACGTCCGGAAAAACGGCAGACATGTAATTATTCCATAACGCCCGGAAAAACGGCAAACACGTAATTATTCCGTAACGCCCGGGAAAACGGCAAACAGGTAATTATTCCATAACGCCCGGGAAAACGGCAAACATGTAATAATATTCGAAGAGAAACAGAAAATAGAGGGCATTAAGGAATAAGATAGAAAAAGGTGCTTGGCCATCTAATACAGATGAGGGCATACGGTTAATGAGATAAGCGGCCATAAGAACCGCATCTCTCAAGAAACGATGAGGAACCTGTCAATGAATAAGTAATGTTTGGACGACTTCTAGCATATGACGATTTTTGCGTTCAGCAACACCGTTCTGTTAAGGGTATAGGAACAAGAGGACTTATGAAGAATACCAGGTACAGACATAAAATTCTGAAACTCAGAAGATATTCTTTCACATTATCACTATGGAGTATTTTCACAGAAACATCAAATTGTGTTCTAATTTCAGTACAAAATTTGCGAAATACGGAAAAAACTTCTGAGCGAGATTTTATTAGACATAACTAAGTTGCATGGGAAAAATCTTCAACAAATATGACAAAGTACTGATCACCAAATAACAACTCAACGGGACATGGTCCCCATACATCGGAATGAACTAAACTAAATGGAATACTAACTCATTGACTCGAAAAGGGTAAGATACAAGATGGTGTTTACCCACCTGCAAGACTCACAATAACTCAGCAGTCGCAGGAATTTCTAGATGTAACTTTTTCAGGTTCTGTAATGATGGATGTCATAACTGACAGTGCAAATCAATACTATAAAATCACACATGCATGCAACCGATTCTAAAAAACTACTTATTCGATACAGACCATCAGACATGTATCCGGTGCCAATCGTCTTCCTTGTTCCCAGTTCCTGAAATGCACAATGGTTAGGATAAAAGATAGCATAACAGTTTAAGTATTTTATGAGTTGACTAATAGAAAGCAACTTGGGAAGAAAGCGAGGCATATATAAAACGGAGTGCAAAGACATAGACAGATTTAAAATTACTAAACTTATACCACTAACAGGTGAAACAAAACCATCAGCTAGTTTAACAGGTGTGTGAGAAATATGTGAGAAATTGGACAATATACCTGAATACCCAGCCATGTGATCTGACGCTCCCGAGTCAATCACCCATGACATAGGAGCTACTTAGGATTGACAAACAGGAGAGTTATCTGTCTTAGCAAATATAGCACTAGAGGATGACTGCGACTGAGAGCTGAAACTGCTGACTGAAACTTTCCAATGTCTCCGCATCCATAGAATTAATGCAGAGTCAGTACCGGAAGCAACATGAGCTGTAGAACTATTACTTTTCTTCAAGCAATCATACTTCATATGTCCAAATTCATGACAATAATTATACTGAACCCCTCTCGACTACCACCAGATGCTCTTCTTGAGTAACTATCTCAGCTACTATCCCCACTAACTCCTCTTTCAGAATAACTGTCACAGCCTCTTCCTCAACCAGAACGACTCATGCCTCGACTGAAGCCACCTCTCTGTGGCATAGCGGCCAATGCAGACTTTTCTGCGATTGTTTCCGTGCTTGGGTGAGTTGGAAACATCTTTCGGATCAGATGGAACGCCTCCTGAAGATTCTTTGATGACTTACTACCAATCACTAGTGGTCGTGCCGCATCATAAGAAGAATTCAGACTTCCTTAGAAGGTCAGTACATCAAACTTATCTTGGTGTGTCTTCATTTTCTTCAAATCAGCTTCTAAAGGGAAAATAACCCGTAACTCATCATATACCTTCTTGAATGCAGTATAGTGCTCCTCTAATGTCCGACTCTCCTGATCTGATCTAGAATAAGTCTGAGAGATAGAGTAAGCATGGGACATGCTACTCTTTCTTGAATAAGTGGAATGCAACAATGTCCACATCTCCTTTGCAGTGGAACAAGAAAGAACCAGATCCATCACCTCCTTACCTTCCATAAGAGACCTTTTACCAAATTATCATCTTTTATCCAAACAAAAGTTTTCGGGTTGGGGGGATCATTGGTGAAATCAGTATCTTTACCCTTCCTAGTCAAATTTATCATCACAATAATCAGCCATTGCCAATTCGAACCATTGAGTTTCTGATCCGACAACTTAACAGAAGCCAAGTTTGGCCCGACAACAAATCGCTCAACAACCTCTTTTGCAGCGTCATCCATGGCAGCGGCAACAGAGTCATGAAAACTCCTAGCACTACCCTACTTCCAAATCGACCAAACGAATCCGAACAAATGATCCACGACCGGATCTAAATAGACATCCAACAGAATGATCGACGACTGGATCTAAACCAAGCAGATAATGGAGTAGATCATCGATGCGATGGTGATGAGGTGATGATGCGACGGTGATGCGGTGATGCAGCAATGGTGCAGGGTGATACGGTGGTGGTGCGATGATAGTGCGACGGTGATGCGGTAATATAGCGGTGGTGCAAGGTGGTGCGATGGTGGTGCAGCAGTGGTGCAGGGTGATGCGGTGGTGATGCGGCGGGGTGATGGCATCGGTGGTAATGGTTTCGGCTAAGGTTTGGCGGCTAAGGTTAGGTGGCTAGAGTTTGGTGTTGGCGGCAGCTAGAGTTTGGTGAAACATGGCTCTGATATCATAATAAAGAGGAGAAATTAGATACTTTATTATTATATTAAAAGATATAGAGAGCCCCTCTATATATAGGTGTTACAATATGTCTACTCTCTCTATTTTATCAATGTGGGACTAGACTCTTTCTTATTTCAAACTCTAATATTTATCTTGTGCATATGTGTGAGCAGTGTGGCTATGGGTTTGTAACAACTTGGCAGGGGTTACCACCAATGAATTTGACTTCTCCATGGGATAATAGGAGGACGGTCATGTAGTTGTTAGGAACAGAATTGTGGGAGACATTTTGATTGCAGCTAACTTTTGGGGGATGTGGTTGAACAGAAATGATTGTTGCCTTAATAATGTATCCTACAAATTTTAATGACCTCATTCGTGTTACAATCTATGGGCAGGGGACCAGGTGGCGTTGAAGGTGAACAACAAGATGAAGGCCGTTGGACTGTTTTCTCCAATTGCTGAACAGGGACAAGCTGAGAGGAGGGAGGCCGAGAATTCGGGGCAGTAGATGTTCGTGGAGCTGA
This sequence comes from Agapanthus africanus, assembly GCA_030015575.1. NCBI lineage: Eukaryota > Viridiplantae > Streptophyta > Magnoliopsida > Asparagales > Amaryllidaceae > Agapanthus > Agapanthus africanus. The sequence goes on from CM057351.1 coordinate 9,509,186, forward strand.
CAGAGTGGCTCGTGAACTGGAACTTTTGGTTATGCTGGTTGTTATGATGTTGTGGGTGCTCAGGTTGCTGGTTTTTGTTAGCCTGAGCTGGTTATTGTTGTATTAGAATAGTGATGTTTTAAGTAGTGGTATATGTAGGATAGTTTAGAGCCTTAGACTATGGTTAGGTTCACTTGTATTTTGTGCTCCCTATCTGAAGCCTCTATTTGTTGTTACATTTTCTATTTGCGAGGATGTGCATGTACTATGTTATATCTTGACGAAACTTGGTTGGTCTCCGCCATTATTTATTAGTACCAAGGGGGTGGGGGATGCAATACTAGTAAAGAAAAGTAACTAAGTGATCAACTTGAGGATGGTAGCAAAAAATGTGCCAAGTAATGACCTGATCAGTTCATTTTGACAAGAGTCGTGGTTCTCTTTGATATTTGATTCAATTTAATGCATTAAAAATACATCACTTACCATTTGCTATTTCTTGAGCAACTACCGGCACACCAATTTCCAAATACGAATCTCTGCCAAGGTTGAGAATCTATAAATTTTTGCTTTTATAATATTAAATAACAGACTAATCTTCTTACCGATTAACTTGTGAAGAGTTAAATTAACTAGGTTGACACAAAATAACAGGTACTGCTGTGTAAGCATAAGAAAAATAAAATCCCTTTTTAATAAAAGTGTAAGCATCAAGAGCTTATTTGGTGTCCCCATTCTGATACTTTTGAGACTCACTTGAATATGAAAAATCCAGTGCCAATTGGCGAGTGAAGGAAGATAATTTTGCATTCCTAAATGCATACAAGAGCTAATATTAATAATAGAGAACAAAACAGTAAAATTTTGAGGAAGTAACTTGAGTACAAACCTTAGTCCAAGTATATTGTTGTACAACAAACTTGGCAGGCCTTCAGGGTTCATAGTATCCCGCAACATCAACCTTCAGAGGGCCTGCAAACAATTATAAACAGCAATACACTTGAATTGAAATGGAAAAGCCTAGAAAATTATAGTGAGGGGAAAAAATCTGAATATGTCTAAAAAAATTCATAAGGGCATTTTGTCGAACGGCTTGAGGGCAGAAAGATATGGGGGCTTGAATCTTCGCCCACGATAGAAGCCAACTTTGTTTTACTATGATACACACTATTTCTCCGGCGAGCTCACCGTCGCCAAACGAATCTTTTCCTAAACTCAATAATAGAGATAGGGATGATCTCTTATCATTGTTTCCCAATTAATGTCATCAAATTTTGAGTAGTAATAGTAGAGACGGAGGTGTGATCTTCTCATTTCTTCTCAACAATCAAAATATTCTACATGAAGAAATACTAACTAATTAAAGAACAAATTGCAAGAAAGTAAATCAAGAATTGATAAAGATTGTGTTGTGATCAAAAATTGATAAAGAAAATAAATCAAGCAATGGTGCTGATGATGTAGTAGGTATTTTGAGAGCAAGGTTATGCCCAACAAGCTTGAAAGCCAAAGATAGTACTATTTCCCCAACAAGCTTATGCCTCTAGTCGCTTTTTCTTAGATGCACATAACCCTCAAACACTTTCAAAATGGACCTATTGTAAAGAGGGAAACCAGATGGTTTATAATTCCATATACATTTGTCACTGCATATGACCTTCTCCATCTATACCAATAGTCAAAGTTAGATTAGGATATACACGATGTTATGAATATAATTAGTTATTATATATTAGTTAGTTATTAGATTGGTTAAAATAGAAGAGGTGATCTATAACTCTCTTTATATAGTTGTATGAACTCTTGTTTTATTAAGCCAATAAAATTATCTCTTGATTCTTTTTATGGTATCAGAGTTTTGAAAAGAATTAAGAAGAAAAAAACTAATCTCCCAAACCCTAACTTCCCACCAACACTTCCCCGAGCAGATGTTGTCAGTCTATGATAAAAAAAATTAAGAAAAAAAAATTGAGAAGAATTGAGAAAGAAAAAAAACAATCTTCCAAACCCTAACTTTCTTTGCCGTTAGCACAATGAGTCGGTATATACAGAATCCTTTGACCTCTCACTTTAAAACAGTTGAGTATATTCTCAGATATATTAAAAGTTCTCCAGGACAGTGTCTTCTTTACAAACTATCATCTACGTTGTCGCTCACATCCTTTGAGGATACTGACTTTGCTGGATCCATTGATGATCGTCATTCCATGAATGGGTATTGTGTTTTCTGGGAAGGAAACTTGGTTACGTAGAAAATTGGCTCCTTCTTTTGCAGAGACCGAGTATAGATCTATCGTGCATACAGTTATTGAGCTGGTATGGTTTACCAATCTTCTGACAGATCTTGGGATTCTGTAACATCCTAGTTCGATCATACGTTTCTTTTTCTTTTTCTTTTGGATATATTGGGTTTTGTTTTATTTTTATTATTATAACTTGGAGTTTAATACTTTTAATCAAGATCTATGCATATAATTATGGTTTTTCAAGTTTGTTAAATATGCATATTATTAGTTTTTAAATATTTATTTGTCTAACGCTATTTTATAACCATATTTATATTTTAGTATCATAGTTTAAACAAAAGATATTTTATTTGGTATTTCTTTAAACAATACATATGCATAAGATTTTACCCCTTTTTAAATTCTATTTATAAGATATTTTGCCTTACGATATTTATTTGGTTAAAATATTTAATTTTGAAAAGTCATGAGAACCCTTGTTAAATCTCTTAACCATATAAATATTTTTCCTAATCTAACAACTCAATTTTCTCTCTCCAATCACCATATATGTCTCACCTGATAACTTTATTCTTTTAAAACAAATACTATTCTCTCTCTTCAAACAAATATCTTTTCCAATAGATTTCTTTCTCCCCATATTCTATTCTATCTATATATATTTTTCTATATTACTAACTATATTTCACCAAACTCCCGCTTTCTTTTTCTATATATATTCCCTAACAAAATCCCTCTCTCTCCAATCTAATCTAATCTCTCTCAGCAGATTCTTTTTATCAAATCTTCTCTCTTTAATTATTTTTCTACAAACCTATATACATACATACATATATATAATTGAAGATATTTTGTTATGATAGTTTAACTGAAAATATATTTTAGTTGTTTGATATCATAAAATCCTATATATACAACTAATTATATTTATTTTCATTAACCCATAACTATATACATATCTACATATATTTTCACTATATATTAATATGTATATATACTTATACTTTTCTATTATTCTAACTATATACAAACTAATATGTATATATACAACTTTTCTAATATCTTATAGAAGTATATAACAATCCATCATATTTCTCTTTTATAAAATTAAATTCAAATCTCATCTCATCAGAATATTTCTCTCTCCAATTATAATAATCTCTCCAATCTTTAACAACATCTCTCTTCCATATAAATAACAACCTAATTATTATCATCTCTCTCATTCTCATATAAATCAACCTTCTCTTTTTCCCATCACAATATTTTCTTCTTCTTCAAAATTAGCCGAGCAATCAAACCTTAGAGTTGTTCTTCGTGCCGTCGTATTTATTTGTCTCCGAGGCAAGTACTCTTACTCTTTTTTTTAGTCGATGCAACATCAGCAATTCTCTAAATAAATTATTAACTTGCAATATTTAAATAAAATTGTAATATTTTGCCGCTTTATTAATATATCTTATAATATTTGTATATATGATGAAAACCCCAAGATCTAGAATATCTATTAATCCTTTCATCAAGTGAACAACGGTAAAAGTGCAAGCGTAATAAAATAACTTTTAACATGTAAATATGGTTTAATATATAAAAAGCTTTATAAGTAATTATATGTTTCTGTTGCAACAATATTGGCATACACTAGCATGCAAAATGTCAACAATTATATCCTAATCTAAAACATAAAAATATACCATTATTACTATTAATCAATAAACGCTTTGGGCTTAATATTTTATATATATAAATTAAACTATCTACACTATCACTCCTTATAATATCGTTGCACTCTATGTGCCCTAGTCATATAAATTATTTTGATACTATAATTTGTATTAATATTTTTTATTATCACATGATTATAAAACTTATTATTAGCACTTAAATGATGACTAGTCAATCTGTCATTTATTTAATCTTACTTATTATTATCTTGTAATTATACTATTACCACTATCCGCTTTATGCATATGTAATTTGTCATTCCTATTTAACTATATTAACCCTTTAAAACCATATTTCAGTTTATTATTCTTTTCAATAAATAAATCCGGATATTAAATACAGATGCTTGCATATTTATGTTGAGTCTTGTTTACATTTTTGACCTTATCATATCCTATCGTCTATATTTGATATTTTACTTGAGACTGTCATTGTCGGCATGCTTGAAAAAACTTAACATGCTATTTTTGTTTATGGACACTATCATTTTATAACCACTATACTTGACATGCCATGACTACTTATTATTCCAGACTACTCATATTAAAACGAGTTCTCTAATTTGAATGCTGAATTACATGACATGACACAATCTATACTGTTTACAAGTTTCTTTTTATACAATTAACATGATATTATAAGTTCCAGTCTTTTCAGCATTCTTAATTATTGATCCAGACATTACCGTAGTAGCTATAAATACGTGGGTGTTGGGGTAGTTTGAGTGTGCGTTCGTACAGCAGGATCTCAGGAGTCCCATGCCGGCAGCTCGTACCGGGCTATATCGGTTTCATGTTTACAGCTCGTACCGGGCTATATCGGTCTCATGTTTACAGCTCGTACCGGGCTATATCGGTCGCTTGTTCATTCTACAGTTGGGCCCGTGTTTCCTAGCCCCTGAGACACCACTCTTGGGTTAGGAATACTCCTGCAAAGGTTGACGCACATACTCGAGCTTACGATAAGATAGTTTACCTTTTAGTGACCAGTTAGGTTATGACTTGACATCTTACATGTTTGTTTCATAGTATCCATGTATTTATTTATATATCTGTTTTGCTTGCGCACACGAGCTTCACTACATTCATATATTCATGTTATCATACCACACACACACTTTATTCGTTGAGTACTTGCTGAGATGTTCTAACATCCCTGAGATTTGTCATCTCAGATTTAGAGACAGATTTTCAGGATGAGCAGGACCGCAGCGGCTACCAGGATTTTGCCGAAGATCAGTAACCCGTAGGTTTATTTCCTTTCTATTAGTATTTAGCATGTGCGCCCTTCGGGACATTAGGACTTATGTATCTTTCAAATTTTGTTTTCTTTTCGAACCTATTGTATCAGATCTTTTTGCATCAATTATCTAGTGGACCCATTTTTAGTATTCCTTGCGGTTTTATTGCAGCATGATTATCAGTATTATTCCTTTTGATGTTAGATTTTATTTTTGACAGGTTAATCTAGACAGCCTTATGTGACTATGGAAAGATTTTTCCTTATAGTAGGTAGGACGGCTGGCCTTCGTCGCTCTCCATATTCCGTATTTTGGGAAGCGGGGCGTGACAGATTCTTTCTTCTCTTCTGACTACGCTTTTCTATGATAACAAGACCGCGATCCACATTGCTAAGAATCTAGTTTTTCATGGGCGAACCAAGTATTTCGAAATAGATTATCATTTCATTCATGACAAGATAAAAGATAAAATGGTTACACTTCAACATATTTCCTCTTCGACTCAAGTAGCAGATATCCTTACCAAACTTCTTTCTCGACCGGTTTTCACTCGTCTTCTGTCCAAACTTGGCATGATTGATATCCATGCTCCAACTTGCGGAGAGTGTTATGAATATAATTAGTTATTATATATTAGTTATGAATATAATTAGTCATTATATATTAGTTAGTTATTACATTGGTTAAAATAGGAGAGATGTTCTATAACTCTCTATATATAGTTGTATGAACTCTTGTTTTATTAAACCAATAAAATTTTCTCTTGATTCTTTTCACACGATATGATTTAGAAGAAAATACTATAAAGTATATAGTTATAGATTCCATATCGGGATGTGCTCAAACAATAGTGATAACAAAAGTATTTCACTAACGACAGTAATGGCCGTAAGCCTGCATTCCCTCTAACCGTATATATTAACTCCCTGCTATAATAGCTTCTGTATCCACCCATTGATATCATGTTAAGTATATATACTCAACCTTTCATTAAGATGTTACAGTTAATCCTAATATCATAGTGTATATCCCAAGGAAGATCCAATATTTTTCTTCCTTCGCAACACACCGCTTATATCGGTATATCATTAATCTTTCTCTTCCTTATATGATTAAACTTTCTCTTCCTCAACCTATCTCAGGAATTTTTCTCGCCTCGCTATATCTTAACTCTCATCTACTTCTTCTCCTATTGCAATTGCATTAGCCAACCACCAACAAAACCCCACTTGCATATATATTATCCCTAATAAAAGATGCTCTTTATATATGATTGTAGTCATGTACGAAACTCTCAAAATAAAATGGTTTCCATATGTACTCATCCATGTCATTATAAATATAGACTTACCGTCTCATTAAAGCAAGACATTCCAGTTCCAAAAAAAAGAAATAAAAAACAGTGAGGCACTCAACCCTAGTATTGTTTTACAGAAGCTCCAATTGATTTCAAAAATGAGGAATCATAAACTAATAGATAAGAGCTTTTTACAGACTTGCACTAGTCGAATGGCCCTTATTGAAAAGGATGGCCAATGCAGTTGTTGCAGACCATTACTAGAACTTGAGTGAATGGATGCTTCCATCTTCTAATTCAAACATTGATACCATGGTAGATGCTTGATGCCTAGGGCGGAAAAGAAATTATTTGTGATGGAGTTGTATTCATAAAAAGGGGCGTTGCGGCATTAGTAGTCAAAGTACTGTATGAAGGCATGGAAAGGAAAGAAAAGACGATTAAGAGGAAGAAGAGTTAATTCAAAGGTCAATCATTTGATTTTTGGAGGAAGAAGAAATCAAGAAGAGAAAATTTCCTTTGTTCTCAAAAGTTTTATCCCAGTCTTACTGGAACCAAATACTATCCTTTGTGTGCTCGATAGTCGAATAGGTCTTATATTGTTATTGGTATCAGAAATCTACTAGCCAAAGAGAATGCACACGACAACCAAGATATATAGCTGGCCAATGCTGAAAATGTGCATATGGGAAAATAAATGTACACTTCTTTGGTTCATGAGCACATCCTCAATAAAGTAGTAAGGCTAGCAACCATATTTTCGATAAAAATTTCGATGTTAATTCTAGGAAAAGTATCTCAATCTCCTAATCCTAGTTGCCTTTAAACTCACATAAATACATTTCTATTGCATGTTTATTTCTATATTAACAAATACAGACCCAACTAAGTGATATGACAATAAAGATAAAGAGATTTGAAGAGCAAAGAACATAATATACTTATTTTTTGTTTTAAGTAGGAAAAAAAGAAGGGAACTTCATGAAAGAAAATAAGTGACCTCAAACAATTTATCATCTTCTTCCTCTTGTTGTTCGAGAACAGCATCAATGACCGGTTTGTAATTGTCTTCCTCAATAATAGCCCATCCATCGTCTCCTTCATATACCTAAATCAAACCATCAAAAATAAAGTGAGAATTAACTTCAAAATAAAAAAAAACACGGAATTGAAGCATTGTTGACAGAAATTTGGCTAGATTGCAAGAAATTCCCTTAACTTTTTACCCAACAGCAGTAAATACCTATAACTTTCCAAAACCTACATTCTGCCCCCCATCAACTTCAATTTATTCCCAAAAACGCCCTTCATTTAAATTTTTATTTTAAAAATATCTCTTTTTCTCCGTGTCTTACTCCATTTAAATAAGGTGATTAAATATCTAAATTAAAGGCATTTCGGGAACAAATTAAAGTTGAGAGGGCAAAGTGCAGAAAGGTAGGGTATTTCTTGCTATTGGGGAAAAAGTAAAGGGTAATTCCTGCAACTTAGCCTTGAAATTTTGTAGAATTTATTGAGGATATAGGCACAAGAGACCTCGAGGAGATTAGTGATGGTCTTCTCTACAACTTCCTTTGAGAACCCTAACGGCAGCCGTGCATCAAATGCGGTATCGATTCTATTCAGTCTAGCCTGTGGCAACAGTATCCAGCTAACCTAGAAATATATCTTCTTCTTCTTTTTAAATGTAGCAAAAAAATGAAGGAAAGGGAAATGGACGACGCAAAATTACTCTCTTTGGTCATCCTTGTGAAGCCATTGCCTTAGAAATCATAGCAAGCAAGCTAACATATATCAAATCAAATGGTTTCTCTCTCTCAGTAAATATAAGAGAGAGGGGTGTGTTGGGAACATATCCACCGAATATGTAGGAAAAATGACGGATAAAGGAAACAATCGCACAAATAATGGAGACACGGGATTTTTATTATGGTCCAGCAATTTGTCTAGTCCACTTTGCCGCACTAGTTTTCTTTTCTTCTTTCTTATACAGGATACAAGATTACAAATAATTCTCACTGCAAACTTACAGTTTCTTTTCTTTCTGAAAAATACACACTTCTTTGTGATTGGGATATCCTTTCTGTCTGCATAACATTCATTATATAGGCAGCAGACCCCTTGGTTTATAAATTGATATGATAAATTAAGTGTGGTCTTTCTTTCCTACACATGCTTTGTCTCTGTCGTTTGCCTTTGCAAATTTCTTCAGTGCATTTAATACACTTTGTCGTCTTCTTTGTTTTTCAAACGAATCAAAAAAATCTTCCTCCCATGCCCCACTTAATGTAATTTGTCCATATTCTCTATTCATGCATGCATAATTTCCTCCATGTCACTTTCACCCATAAATGTATGCCTTTCCTTATCCCCATTTGAATTCATGCAGCATTTGGCCACCGTCCGTGTGTGCTGATCATTTGTCAGCGCATGCGTCAAATTCCTAGACCGGGCCGGACTTTTTTCTGGACCGATTTAAGTAGGGTCTTTTTGGGCAGCTCAATAGTTTTAAGTCATTTTCAATAATCACCATCTTGACTTAATAATTAGTGAATCTCGACACTTTCGTGAAATGTCATTTTCGTTGCCCTGGACTTTAACAATTTAGGCAAATCAAGTAAAAAAGAATTTTTACCATAATCTTGTTTTCTTAAAAAAATACTTTCTAGTGCGGCGCCTCCTCATTATTAACTATGGAGGCCAACTGAGGCATTACACAGCCTCAGTTTCTCAATGGTGACAACCTTGCTAAACATATCTGTCGGATTCTTTAATCTAAGAATCTTTTCTAATGTCAATGTTCCACCATCTGTAAGATCTCGAATAAAGCGATATCTTAATTGAATGTGTTTTGTTCTTAAATGAATCATTGGATTCTTTGCAAGATGAATAACACTCGGACTGTCACTGAAAAGAGCATTGTTGTCTAGCTCTTTGCCTAACTCTTTCAGAAAATTCTTCAACCAAATCATTTCTTTTGCAGCTTTAGATATAGTCACATATTCTGCTTCAGTGGTTGATAAAGTAACATTTTTCTGAAGTTTAGACATCCAACTTACAGCCATACCATCCAAAGTAAACACGTAACATGTTGTTCTCTTCCGGACATCCAAGTCGCCATTCTAAATCTGCATCGGTGAATCTCTACAATGTTACACCGTTTTTCTTGAACTGAAGTGTCAAACCTTAGGTGCCTTTGAGATATTGCTGAAGCCACATCACGGCTTCCTAATGTATCCTTTCAGGATTCGCTATATATCTGCTTACTACTCCCACTGCATGTGCTATGTTAGGTCTGGTACAAACCATAACATACATCAAACTCCCAACCGCAGAGGCATATGGAACTTTTTCCATATGTTTTCGCTCCTCATCTGTCTTGGACGACTGCTTCTTGGTAAGTTTGAATTGACTTTCCAAAGGTGTGCTAGGTTTTGCATCATGAAAATTAAACCTGCTCAGTACCTTTTCTATGTACTTCTCTTGAAATAACTCCAGAGTTCTTTCTGCTCTACTCTGGTGATCCTCATCCTAAGTATTTTCTTTGATAGTCCCAAGTCCTTCATTTCAAATTCTTTTGACAATTTATCTTTAGCTTATTGATCCCCTTCATATTAGATCCTACAACAAGCATGTCATCCACATACAAAAGCAAAATAATATAAGCGTCATCAAAATTCTTGAAGTAACAACAATGGTCCATCTCACTTTTTATGAAACCATTGTCGCATATGAAGTTATCAAACTTTTTGTACCACTGCCTGAGAGCTTGTTTCAAGCCATACAAACTTTTCTTTAAACTACACACAATATTTTCTTTACCAGAAACTTGAAAACCTTCTGGCTGCACCATATATATGTCCTCATCTAGATCACCATGGAGAAAAGTCGTTTTCACATCGAGTTGTTCTAGATGCAAATCCTCAGCATCAACAATACTAAGCACCAATCTGACAGTAGTTAATTTGACTACAGAAGAAAAAATTTCAGTGTAATCAATACCTGTCTTCTGCTAAAAACCCTTCACTACTAATCTTGCTTTGTATCTCGTGTTGCCATCATTCTCTTCTTTGATCCAGTAAACCCATTTGTTCTGTAAAGTTTTCTTTCCTTCTGGTAACTGAGTTAGTACCCATGTTCTGTTTTTCTCTAGAGACTTCGTCTCATCTCTCATGGCTAACTCCCATTTGATAGAATCTTTCACCTGCATTATTTCATCAAAATATTATGGTTCATCGGTATCAGTCAACAGTAAATAATGTAAGTATGGAGAATATCGTTGTGTGTGTCTAGACACCCTTTCTGATATCCTTACAACCACTTGAAGAGTGGTTTGTTTCTGTTCTACTTCATATTCTGTTGTAGTATTTTCAGTATTTCCTTGAGATCTCATAGCTATATCACTATCTGTGATCTCTTCTAACACAGCCCTTTCACGTTCTTCCAGTTATTTTTCTGCACTATCAGATCATGCTACAAATATGTCTTTATACAATACATTTTCATTGAAGGTTGCATCTTTGTGTCTTATGATTTTTCTATTTCGATCATCCTAAAACCGATAACCAAAATAGTCAGAACCATAACCAATGAAATAACATTTTCTAGCCATAGGATCATGTTTGTCTCTTTTATTAGAATCTATTTGTACATATGAAATACAGCCGAAAACTTTCAAATGAGAAAGATTTACCTCATTCCCAGTCCATACCTCTTCTGGTAGCGGGAAACCCAACGGAATTGAAGGTTCTCAATTTATTACGTAAGTTGCTGTGTTGACTGCATCTGCCCAAAAATGCTTTGGCAACCCTGAATGTAGTCTCATGCTTCTAGCACGCTCGTTCAAGGTTCTGTTGATTCGTTCAGCGACACCATTCTGTTCTGAAGTTTCCGTAATTGTTTTTATCATCTTGATTCCGTTTTCTGTACAAAATGCATTTAACTCCGTACTGTCATACTCACCACCATTGTCAGATTTCAGACACTTAATTTTTAGACCAATCTGATTTTCAACCTCAGCTTTTCACCTTTTAAAATTAGCAAACGCATCAGATTTATTTTTCAAAAAATAAACTCATATCTTTCTAGTCGTCAATGAAGATGGCATAGTAGCGAGAGCCTCCAAGAGACTGAACCGGGGCTAGCCCCCATACATTTGTATGCACCAGTTTCAACTTCTCTTTCTTTGGCGATCTTCCAATTTTTGAGAAGCTAACTTTTTTCTGCTTTCCATTATCACAATTCTCACACAAACCGATATCTACGGTCTTCATTTCAGATAGTCATCCCTTTGATGCTAGCAACTTCATTCCTTTCTCGCTCATGTGCCCGAGCTTTTGATGCCATAGTTTAGAATCACCACCACCTTTGGCCATTGCTACTGTGTCTTTACACTTTTTTTAGTCATATATAAGGTTCCCAACTTAATGCCCCTTGCTACGATCACGGTACCTTTGGAGATCTTCCAACCACCACCTCCAAAAATTGTTGTATATCCCATGCTGTTTAATTGACTCGTAGAGATAAGATTTCTCTTCAGGCCGGGAACATATCTGACATCATGCAACTTTCACTGGGTTCCATTGGCAGTCTTTATGTGAACATCACATTTTCCAATAATCTCTAAAGGTTCATCATCAGCCAGATAAACCTTTCCAAACTTCCCTGCAGCGAAGTTGTGCAATAAGTTTTTGCACGGAGTTGAATGAAACGAAGCACTAGAGTTCAGCATTTAGGACTCAATAGGACTGTCAACACTACATATAAGAGCGTCATGGATCTCTTCAGTATCAACATTTGAAGAAGAAGACGTTTCTTCCTGATGATCATTCTTCTGGTAATTTTGAAACTTCTTATTCTTCTTTGGTTTAGTGCAATCATTGAAGAAGTGGCAATGAATACCACAATTCCAGCAACTGATACATTTGCGAGGCTTTAATTTACTCCTTGGACTTAGATCTATCATTGCTTGGCTTATGTCCTCGTTGAAAACTCCTTCCTCTGCTTTGAGTACTCAAAGCAGACCCCGAAAATTCTCCTGACTCTCTCCTGCGATCATCCTTGCTGAGAATCAAATCTCGGACTCCATCCAGTTTAACTTCTTATTTCCTAAAGAACTGCTCACCACGGTCACAGTTGCGGCCCATATTTCAGGTAAGGAGGACAATAGGATCAAAATTTTGATCTCGTTTTCGAAGTTTATTTCCACATAACTTAATTGAGTTGCAATCATATTAAAATCATTAATATAATCTACAACAGATGCACCTTCTCTCATTTTCAGATTAAATAGACGACATATCAAATGTACTTAGTTAGAGACAGATGGTTTTTCGTACATATTTAATAGTGCCTTCATCAGATTCGCTATAGTCTTCTCGTTGATGATGTTGAACACAACATTCTTTGCCAACGTTAGCCGGATCACACCCAAGACCTGACGATCTAATAGATCCCAATCTTCTTTCTTTGTATCTGCTAGTTTCGTACCCAACAAGGGTTCATGAAGCTTTTTCTGATATAAGTAATCTTCGATCTGCATCTTCCAGAACCCAAAATCTTTTCCATCAAATTTATCGTCTTTACTTTTCCTTCATCTGACGCCATCTTTTGTCTACAGTCATAGCAAACCCAACTTCTCCTTCGGATCTGAACCAACACCTTCAAAACTACATCTAAGAAAATGAAGAAGATGACACAAGTGTCGTTACCCACAGTTAACCTAGATCGTAGAATCAAAAGACCCTTTGGTTCTCTTAACCATGCTCTAATACCAGTTGTTAGGAATATATCCACCGAATATATGGGAAAAACTACGGATAAAGGAAAAAATCGCACAAATAATGGACACGGGATTTTTATAGTGGTTCAGCAATTTACCAGTCAACTTTGCCGCACTAGTTTCTTTTCTTCTTCTTATACAGGATACAAGATTATAAATAATTTTCTCTCACTGCAAACTTGCAGTTTCTTTTCTTTCTGAAAAATACACACTTCTTCGTGATTTAGATATCTTTTCTGTCAGCACAACATTCATTATATAGGCAGCAGACCCCTTGGTTTACAAATTGATGTGATAAATTAAGTGTGGTCTTTCTTTCTTACACATGCTTTATCTTTATCGTTTGCCTTTGCAAATTTCTTCAGTGCATTTAATGCAGTTTGTCCTCTTCTTTGTTTTTCAAATGAATCAAAAAAAAAAATCTTCCTCTCATACCTCACTTAATGTAATTTGTCCATATACCCTATTCATGCTGCATAATTTCCACCATGTCATTTTCACCCATAAATGTATGTCTTTTCTTGTCCCACATTTGAATTCATACAGCATTTGACCACCGTCCGTGTATGTTGATCGTTCGTCGGCGCATGCGTCAAATTTCTGGACCGGGCCGGACTTTTTTTCTGGGATGATTTAAATAGGGTCTTTTGGGGCAGCTCAATAGTTTTAAGACATTTTCAACAGGGTGTGGGGGTATTATGGAGAAAAATCAGGGAGTGCATGAATTGGCATCAAGTATTATCCCACCCTTTTGTCATTCAACGAACCAATGTTTATTTATTATTTGAACAGGAAAATTGTTTCCATTTTGGTTTCTTCAAAGTTTCTGATCCTACACATTCATCAACCCTCTCCTTGGCATGCATGAACGTCGCAACATGAGAAACAAAAAGAAATAAATTAAAACATTAGTATGTATAATTAGAGATACAGATTCATTAAAAATTGGAGTCCTACTAATTGGACCATTTTGGAGGATTCGGATCCTCTCCGATTATCGGAGAGAGACCCCATAAATATTAAACAATAGCAATAAAAAAATACTCCCTTTTATTAATGCTCCAATAAAAAGGAGTAGATCCCTAAAAGCAGAATAACTTCTCTCTGGAGTTAATCATATAGTTCAAATATCCATCTTTATAGTTGAAAAGAGTGGAATATACACTTTGCACATTTGGATAATATTACTGATTTTAGTTATAAGACTTTGAATTAATGGAACAAATAAGCAATTGCCCCAAAAGGTTTAAATTTAAAAGGTCCTGGACTACAAACTCTTTCCTTTGCTTAATTTAATAATCAAGGAGATAGAAATGTCTACAATATAACAAAATACATAAATCCATGCAACAGGAGAAATCATCCAAGTATGTAACCCCTCTTAAGTAAGGCCTAGTTTGGCAACGAGGTTTCCGAAACCATGGTTTCGATTAAGTTAAAATGAAACTACGGTTTGCATGTGTGCAAAACATGGTTTCATAAAACTGGTGTTTCATAGAGTTTAGGGTCGTTTGAAAATGCAGTTATGAAACAAAGATTTCGTTTAATTTAACTTATATTTAAGGGTTAGAGCGAGAGAGAGAGAGAATAAAGAGAGACGGCACGTAACTTTCCAAAACTCTACTAGTTTTGGAATTTAGAAAAATGGATTTTCCAGACTTTGAAACAACGGTTTGGGAAATCTCCATTTTGGTTTCCCAACGGATGTCGGTTATAAATTTTGGAGTTTAGTCTCGAAACCCCATGAAACCACGGTTTCGGAAACCGTAGCCGTGTTGCCAAACTAGGCGATAACCAGAAAAAAGTAGCAGAATACAAGGAAAAAACCAAACAAGTCCACAACAGAAGATGAAATAAAGTCAACAACAAAAAACATAAAATAGATGATAAGGAAATACCTTGGGGGGATGCAAATGTCCGCTAACAAATAAAAGCTGTTGTAGTGAAACTTCCTTCTTAATTGCTTCTGATGGAGACGTTTCTATGATTTAATGCTTTTATTGCATGCCTTTCAAAGATATGACAAAAATAGCTGCTTCCTTTTTCTTTCTTATGAATGTAAGGTCCACTCGCATCCTTTCACATTGTGGCGTGCTCATCTTTCTTCCATTTTCCCTAGAAAGTGACAATTAGATTTTCTTCACTGTATCGATTAAATACAATTGACCTAAGCTTGTCAAGTCAATCATTATATAAAAGACTGCATTCTCCAAGTTTAGAGAGAGAGAGCGAGAAAGAGAGAGGTTAATGGATCCAAGATTGTATCGAGCCCTGAAAAGAGGCGACATAGCCTCAATTAAGATGTTGTTGCAAGAGATCCCAGGATGCCTACAAGGAGCAACTGCAGAGAAAAACACTGCCATGCACATCGCTGCTAGCCTTGACTACAAATGGTCCATAGCTGAAATCCTTGAGATCTTCGATGGCCATCTCCACTTTCAAGCTGCTGTCAACTCCAAAGGCGACACTCCGCTCCACTGCGCAGCCCGTTCTGGCCAAAGTTTGATGGCCAATTTCTTGATTGGAAGTGTGGGATGGCCCAATGGTCCATTTCGCCTGCATGAGATGCGAAATAAGTGGGGAAACACACCATTACATGAAGCTGCAAGAAATTGCCATTTGGGCATTGCTTATGAGTTGATTACGGCAGATGTGCAGTTGGGAGTAGTAGTTAATGAGTTTGGGGAGTCGGTAATTTATCTGGCAACAGAGAGCGGAGCAGTGGAGATGGTGCGAATGTTGCTGCAGTTTCGAATATGTTCTGTGGTAGGGCCAAATAGACAAACGGCTTTGCATGCCGCCGTTTGCAGAAACTACGGTAATAATCTTACTTTGAGTTTAAGTGGTTATCAATTGAATAAGAATAACAGCCACAAATATTGCATCGGAAAACAATTAAAACCGACTCGATACTATTGACTAACAATTTCAATGTTGATATTATTACTAGAAATTGCACGACTACTGCTCCAGGCAAAGCCAGGCATAAGTCACCAGCTTGATGCAAATGGAAGCTCTCCTCTTCACTATGCAGCATCCATCGGTGACCTCACGATGGTCCGGCTACTGCTTCACCATGATGCATCCATAGCATATCTCTTGGACAAAGATGGGTTTTCACCAATTCTAGTTGCTGCTAGCATGGGCTACATCGACATAATTACTAAGATAATAAAGCACTGTCCTGATGCAGTCGAGCTCATCGATAAAAAGGGTAGGGGTCTTCTTCATGTTGCCGTTGATAGTAAGAGATTAGAGGTTGTAAAATATGTTCTCAAGAATCCTGTCCTTAAGGATATACTCAACGAGCCAGACGGTGATGGAAACACACCACTTCATATTGCTACAATCAGTCATAACCTAGAGGCAGTCCGTCTTCTGCTGGCCGATAAAAGAATTGATACCAGATCGAGGAATCACAAGGGCCTCACACCTCTCGACCTTGCCTCCTCATGTGTTGACTCAAGCATACGCCTTAGAATGGTACCCTTAACACTACTTCACATTCCTACAAAATCGATATTGAATTGTTTTGCTATTAGGACATATATAGGAGTATTTCATATTCTAGCAGTGAAAGAAGAGAGGTTGCAAAGATTCAATTTTAAGAAGTGGGATATTAATGAATGGGATAGATTGACTAATTAATTATAATAGTAAATGATAGGAAAAATAAATAATAACAATACTAATTAAATAGGCAATGTCTACAAATACATGCATTTGTATAAATGCAAACACACACACACACAAATTTTTAATAATATAATTACATATGATATTTCATACTTTCATGTATACTAAAACATAACCCGCAATACAGTTAGGCAGTGAATCGAATATCGGTCATATCGGCGGATATATCATTTTAGGATCACTTGTGATATGATAAAACTAATATAATATCACCCGATATATCGGCCGATATGACGATATCGCCCGATATATCGTCCATATCACATCGCTCGATATTTCGTCCATATAGACGATATGAAGCATCAATCCGATACGATTCCGATATCCGATATTTAAAACCTAGCAGTTAGGTATTATATATAAGGAATATACACTTACTCTACAACTCCTTATGGAATAGCCTAATTGATTTATCTTGCTTATTATAGTGAAACAAATTACACGAAATACAATATACTCTTGATACATACATACATACATATTCAATTTATATATAAAGTATACTGTATTTAGTGTAAATTTTGTGTGTGTGCGCGTGTGTGTCAAACAGTATACAGCATGGAGAAAAATTGTTTAGTGTAGAGAATATGACGAATAACTTGTACTAAAATATCAAGATCAGTTCTCTTCTCTTTCACCTGTGAACTGCATGATTAGGATCTATTAGTTCCTCTATTTGGGATCTGACTCCAGTAAACAAATTTGACATCAGGCTGACAAACAGTCAAAACAATCCGTCAAAACTTTTTTAGATCCTTGGCAACCAAAATATGGTTAGTACGACTTCGATGATAACTGTGATTGCTATTGAAAATTAAATGATACTCATACAGTCCAACAAATAGTTTAGGAAGGAAAAGTTATCTTACTTGAGTGCATGATATGATTCCTTTTTTGTGCAGCACAAGATCATGGTACAATTGGTGGCAGCAGGCTCGCAATTCAGCCCACAACGGATGGATTTGATGACAAAGAAATTTCGACGAAAAGATGCTGAAGAAGTTAATCGGTACAGGACATTAACAAACAACTTAGCAATAGTAGCAGTGCTCATTGCAACAGTTACCTTTGCTGCTGCTTTCACATTGCCCGGAGGTTATGATAGCGATGGCCCAAATCGCGGCATGGCAATACTAACGAAAACGGTTGCCTTCAAGATATTCCTCATCTCTGATGCTGTAGCTATGGTTAGCTCAATTACTGTCACTTGCTTGCTCATTTATACAGGTTCACTCGATCATGATGTCCGCTTGCACTCCATAAGTACAGCCATGAAATTTATGTGGGTGGCCCTTGGAGGAATGGTTGTGGCTTTTGCCATGGGCATCTATGTGGTAGTGGTGGCAGCTTGTGGCTGGCTTGCTATTCTTATTTGTTCCATGGCATGTAGCGTTCCATTTGTTGCTTGGATGACTGCGAGTTGGCCAGCTTTTGACTCGTTAACGCTGATGAAGGTATCCAGAAATCAGGGGAAGAAAGGAAGAGAAACTGCTATGGCCAAAGTAGTGGATTTTTCAATGCCTCATAGCATGGTGGTGGATTTCGAAACACCTCAAGGTTCAAAGTGTGATTCTTAATACTCGATATGACTCTTAGTATTTGATCTAAGTATTGGATGCCATTATAAATAGAACATTCCTCGCTTATATCAGTTTATATTGTAATACAACATATGAACAGTGTCCTCTTTAGACTTGCATAAAAATTTTAATTTCCCTCTATATCATTCAACTAATGCTTTTTAGGATATGCACATATTTATAGCCGATATAGTCATCATCCACAACAATTTCTTCTATTTAGTTAAAAGCTAGAATAACAGAATAGAAAATTTTGAAATGTTAGATGCAAAGATGGCTTGTTTCTTTTATTCTTATGGGCTTCAATCTTCATATTCGAATTTATCTTTCTGAACTCCTATATTTCTTCCTCACGTCTCCTTTGGATATAACATCAAAACTCTTTCCTCCTTCCTCCATTCGAGGCTCCAAATAATAATCTGCAAAAGATAAGTACGCTGCCGAGCAATTCTTTGTCAATATTCAAAACTTAATCATGTGAGACAACACAAGGTCCCAAAGCCACTTTGTACGTGTAAAGAACTATATGCATTTATTCTAGCCAATAACAATGGTGGGACTAATCTATTTGCCGTTTGTGAATACTAATTATTCGTACAAACACATTGAGTTTGCATATAGAACATACCCAAACATCATGTACAATAAAATGTGAAATATTCAAGAATAATTTCATTCATACCTTTGCAAAGCAGAACCCGCGAGTATATAAACACCAAAATTGAGGAAACTGAATCGCCATGAGTACAAGTGAACCGATGTGGCATGACGAGTGGCGTAGGCGCGTAGCTTTAACAGTCAGTTCCTTTTGCCATGTCACCCACTTTGTAACACAGGAGCCTGCATTTGAAACTTTTGATAATGTTCATATGGATAACAGAGCAAGGTTATTTTTAGAACGAGCTGTGACGATCAAAATAACGACCTTAAGAGTTTTCTGAGGCTTTCTTCAGCTCAAGACTTCCCAACTGTTTACAGTACTGGTTTTGCGCCAAGCTTTTTCTAAAGCAACTTAACAAAACTTCTGAAAGATCTTTTCTGTATTGCCTTGCTCTCTTTGCACTTTTCATCGTAAGATACAACCAAATTATTGATTGATTTTTGAAACATCAAAAACCCATTAACCGAAAAGCCTCGATTTGTGTCCCACCAATCATAGAAGACCAAGAAGCACTGTCTCTTTGCTCCTGCATACCATTGAACACCAAGTGAGGAGAGACAGGATACAATAACAATTTAATAATAGTGTTTGATGTAAGAACACTTCTGCTGGGAATTTCATCAAACAACTTACAAGCATTGGGAAAAGATGAGGATTAGTGAGCATGGAGAAGAGCTTTTCAAACATGGATTTGAGAACGGAGGGGAGCAGATGGGGCATGGAGATGAGAGAAGATTAGGGGATTCACGAGTGGATATTAGAGAGAGAGAGAGAGAGAGAGAGAGAGGCCTTTTTCATCGCAAAGGCTTGGCAGGTTTTTTTTTTCCCCTTCTTTGAAATCAAGTCCTTTGGGGGTCGAACTTGCGGCCTCAAAGCCCTTTGGTAAAAAAAATGTAGGTTGCCATTAATTAATTAAATATCTTAACCTCCCCTTTGTTACTTATTGGCTGGTAAATAATTTATTTTTTGACTCCTAGATAACCTTTTTATTGACAATTAAGTAACATTATCTCTTTAAAGCTCCATCTCAAGTTGGAACGGATATATCATGTGCTCTTAACTTGTTATAAATGAGTTCAGCCTTGAACTAGAAACTCCACGCGAGTTTGTATTTCTAAACAACAAAACCATTTCTGTAAACTATCTTGAATACTCGACACTTTCTTAAACAGAACTTGCGACATAGGTGAATTGAACTTGATAACTTTTTCGTGGCATTTTTTTCAAATTGTGAACTAAACTTGCAACAAATTTTGTGAACTGTCTTGAAGATTTATAACTTCCTCGTTGGACCAAACTCTTAGTGAGTTGTCGTGAACTTTCTTGACGATTAGTCAAGAGTCCCCTTTAAAGGCTAATGATTTCCTCGAAAATATTGTGCATATTGTGCTCCTAGCTATTTTTGTTTTTTGATTGTATACTTTGGTTTATATTTGTGCGGTAATTATACGTAAGTGTAGCGGTTGACTGGCAAATGTAGTAGTTATGTTATAAATGTAGAATTCAAATGATATATGTAGATATCAAGTTGTAAATGCAGTAGTTATGTGATAATGTAGATACAGTGATGAACTGGTAAATATAATAGTTAAGTGGCATATGTCGATATTAACTGGCAAATGTAGTAGTTAAATTGGTAGCAGAAGTTGAGTCCGCATCCAAAACTGAAGAAGACCATAGTGAGTGTACGAAAGAATTCGGAGTAAGAGTTTTCCTCTTTTTCTATGTATTTCAAAAAATTCAAAAAACAAAAGAACTAGAGTCAACAATGCGACAAAAAGGAATGCGTTGTAGTCCAAAAATCCTTTCTTTATCCCTCTTAGTAGTCGGTCTATATTATAAGATGGTTGTTGTTACGGATGATTGAGATAAATACGGAAACAAAGATTAAACAAATCGCAGAAAACAGAAAATATCAACTCAAAGAGACACATAGATTTTACGTGGAAAATCCAAATAGAAAAAACCACGGGTAGCAGCAGAGAATATTTCACTATTTGTGAAGAATTATAGAATTATGAGACGACAACAAAATACAACCTGTCTCTCTTCTCACTTTTTACTCTCTCAATTTTCTCTTTTAATTTTCTTTCTTAATTTTCTCTCTTCTAAACCCTAAACTATTGGATTCATATTTATAGCCAACAATTAATCCTTAAAGACAAATAGAAGATTTAAAATTGGATTTAATCAATAACCAATTTAAATCAAATAACAAATCTCAACCCTATCTTTAAATAATCAATTTGGATTTATCTCTAACTAAGAAATCCAAAAACAAATAGGATTAGAATTATATAATCAATTCTAACAATCTCCATCTTGATTTTAAAATCCGACAGCTGTGAACCGTCCTGCCAGAAGTCCGCGATTGCCGATTGCCTCTTAAGGCTATCTCCATCAATCAACTTTGAGCAAGTCCACACAATGTCTGAACTAACGGGCAGGTTCTGGCTTAATACACAAATCTGCTAGGTTGTCTTTGTTTACCGTCGGAAATCGGACCAAGGCGCAGGGAAGCGCGTCTAGCCTGAATTTAGGAGCATATGCTGGCACCATATATCAGAGATTTGGATGGATATGACCGTTGTAGCAGACTTTTCAGATTCCCTCTCATATACGAGGGGCTTTTGATTGCGGGGACGATTTTTCTTGCAGGCGCAAACCCCTACAATTAATTAAGTTATCGCCAAACGATAACAACTTTTTCTGCTCAAGAACCTTCGTGTGTCGTATTATGGTTTTTTATTTTTGGGTTGCCCTTGGATTGTATACAGAGACTAATATGTCGTCGTCCGTAGAGCGTGGATTAGTCCAAATCCATATGTTATATTTGGGTTTGAACTTAGGTCGCATATATCATATTAATGCATTTCATCAGTCCACAGGATATTTGGGTTTTATCTAAGAATCGTTAGTCGTATATGGGACCGAAATCAACTTGGATCATATGGGCTAAGAATCATTAGTCGTATATGAGATTAAGATCAACTTAAAAATATGATTTAAGAATTGTCAGTCGTATATGGGACTAAGATCAACTTAGATATCAGTGAGCATATGGGCTGATCATTTGATCACATATAAAGCATAAAATTCTATACTTAGCATATTTTGGATAAGTCATCAAGATTTGGCTTATCATCAGGTGTGTTTTACTATAGGTAGTCCATAAATAGTATACGGTAGTCAGCATGGAGACAGTCCGCGGGACAAAATACCAGTTTAGGGACATAGCGGTCAATTTTTCAGCTTGCGCGTACGTGTATATATTACGTGGCGAAGTGAATGATGGTAACATGAGAATGCGCCAAATATTGGGATGCGATCTAATTTGAAGATATTTATATTTCCTTCAAACATATACATATACATATATGTATGCTTGGGGTGGTGGTTGGTGGGATGGTGCATATCTATATGGGGTGCATATCAATATGAAGTGCGCATCCTGCCTGGGATGCACATCAATATGAGGGTGCGCATCAATATGAGGTGCGCATCAATATGGGATGCACCAATTGTTGGAGATAGTGCCCTCAGAGTCAATTATTGGATCACAGGCACGTGATTGCAATGATTGAGGGAGGACCTATCCCGGTGGGACGGTCTTACTCGAGATGATAGTATGCTATCTGGTTTATCTTTATCATCGTGTACTGCTTTAGGTGACCTGACATGTCGCTATTACACGTTGATAGAGCCCTTAGGATTCTTGCTTGACGACCAGCAGTATGATGGCGATCATATACGTGGGAGCTGGGGTCTATAAGCACATCCTTAAAAGGTCCCTAGTCGTGGGAGTTTCGAGACTGGGCATCGATACTCCATTAGTAGACTAGTGTATACAGTCGAGACCCCGACGAGGGGCGGTGGCCGGTCTCACAAGCCACTGGTGTCAGTTGGTTCACCTGAGATGTATACAGGTGCTCATTGGGTTATGAGTACACCGGACAGGACTCGCCGGGAACCTGCTAGTTGGGCTTATACCTGACGTCAGATAGCAGTTCCCAGGTGACATGTGTACAGGTTAGTTCATCGACCTGAGGATCGTCATTTGTCTCGTGTGAGTTCCCACTGTGCTTTGATTACTACCCTACCACGGCTCAAAGGAGTCGTGCAAACAGGTTTTAGTTGGGTACAGTCCCGAGCCACATGGAGGCAGTGAGCGGATCTTCAGGGGTTCGTCTCTCCCGGTATTGGGGGTGAGGTCGCGCTGTGTCTAGGAGAGCCATTACGCAAAGCCCTCGGCCGAGGCAGGAGATTTACTGGTAGGTATTCCAGTAGTATCTCAGGGCGTTCTGGGCTACACTCCGACACGACTTGTACCGCTTTTGGGGGTCTGACTTTTACCAACCCCCTAGGCCCACCATGCGATGCTCATAGACGAACGAACCGGACTCTACGGATATTGTCACTGACAGGCTCAGTAGGGTGTCAGGATGAGTTCGCTCATCGACGTCCCTTTTAGTCAATAGCTGGTGGCCCGTCACGTATTGGCTGATACCTCTGACGTGCTAGTGGTTAAATCCACAGCCATAGTATTGACGAGTCTTTAGAGTCCACCACACTTACAGTTACTCAAGCTTTCGGGCGAAACGCTGTAGAGGCCGTAT
The DNA here is from genome assembly GCA_030015575.1 of Agapanthus africanus. Taxonomy (NCBI): domain Eukaryota; kingdom Viridiplantae; phylum Streptophyta; class Magnoliopsida; order Asparagales; family Amaryllidaceae; genus Agapanthus; species Agapanthus africanus. Next base: position 9,533,007 of record CM057351.1, read on the forward strand.
GGAGATATGGCAGGGTCCGATCAGATACGTGCGGTATTGCACGGATCAGGATCGGACAGTTTTGTACTAGTGGCCGTATAGTTATATGGCAGGGTTCGATCAGATACGTGCGGTATTGCACGGATCAGGATCGAACGGATTTTACTAGCCGGCTTTGGCTTAAGCCGGTCCTAGTCTAGTACAGTGTAGATTTTGTCTCATTGCATTTGTATCCGGTCGGAATACAGATGCGGGTGTGTATGCACAGTATAGGGGTTTTCCTGTAATTTATTACGGGACCAGTTTTCTGGAGTTGCCAGTTTGCATTCCGTTCCGGCCGGTTTTTCCTTTGTTCTTTCCCGGCCGGACTTTTCTGATGGAGGGGGTTATTTGCAGTTTTGCAAATAACACTTTGGTGGAGGTTTTATTAGTAAGTTGATTTATTATGATAACCTTTTTAGATACCATTCTTTTCATGCTTTTTGGTGATTAGAAGTGGATTAGAGTTGATGTGATTTGGTTATGATGATGTTTTGCTTGTGGTTACCCTCCACCTTTTCCTACACTCACCTTCCTTCTAAGGTGATGGTTTGATATTCTTTTCTTCTCTACCTCCACCATTCTTATGCTTACTAGATGATAAGTTTTTTTTCAAGAGAGAAAAAAGAAAGAGAGAAGAAGAAGAAGAAGAGAGCTTGAGTTTCATTTCTTGATCTCATTCATGCTAGAAAAATGCAAGCACCATTTTTCTAATCTCATTTCCTCCATCATCCACAAATGGCAACAAACCCAAGTGAGACAATCTACTACACATTCTACAGCACATCTTGAGCATGTCGAGTTGCCGGCTTCATGCGCGAGTTGCCTCGGTATTGAGGCGGGAGCCCGTAAAAGAAGAAGGCGATGTGGTGCCCTTTCCGGTGAGGAGGCGACGATGTGGAGGCAACACTTTCCGCGGGAGATCGGGACGATGACGAGAAGACCGGAGGACTCGGATCACTCGGTATACTTCTCACCCCCTCTCTAGTTAGCTAGCATTAGGTTAATGGTAAACGATCCGGGTTTTCTTTGTCCGCGGTAGCGCCGGTTTCCGAGTAAGGAAAAAATTTTGATTCCGCAATTTGGCCTCGAGTAAGACGGCCGGGGCGCTGCCGTGGCGCAACATGGTATCAGAGCCACGCCATTAACCTTACCTAGCTTCGTTTGATGTGTTTGCGTTTCCGATCGACCGAAATTTCCAAAAACCGTATTTTTATTGCACATCAGTTTCTGTCGAAATTTTTTGGAGTCTAAAAATTTTTCAGGTGGTCTCAGAATGATGTGCAGGGAGTTCTAAGAACACTGCAAAAATTTGGTGACACGACCCCTCCGTACGACCGCGGAAGGGCGGCTCTAACCCCAGTTTTGCCGCGCTTCCGCCGCAGAAGTATGGGTTCGTGTGATTATTTTTTTTGCAGTGGGCTTATGGGCTTAAATTAGGGCTTTTGGAATATTAAAATTGGGCCCAGGTTTTCTGTGAGTGCTACAGTTTTGATTGGGGGCCCACTTGTTATTTTTTGGTCAATCGGAAAATTTTAAACACATTATTTCACAGTATTTACATTATATCTGCGACCGTGAATGTCACTCGATCGGTAAATCCGGTCTAACTGCTATAGCCCGGTTAGACGGATTTGCGAACGTGACTTTCACGTTGATGTTCTATGTTTATGCTGTGATGTTGCGGATCGGTCGTGGGGGATAGCCTGGTTGCAATGCTAGTACAGTTTTATTGTATTATGTACATTTGATATTGCGGGGCGAGCGTCCGACATGTGGACTGCCGTCACTGCCTGTTTGTATTATTCTTTTGGGGCACGACCTGGTTGCGGTCGATGTACCCGGTGTATGTATATTTTACTTTCTGTACTAGGGTTACCCCGCGGAGGGGTGCACGGATAGCCGGGTTCTGGAGGGCAACGGGCCCGCATCTCAGGGCATTGAGACGGAAGGGGCTTCAGTTCAGGATTGGCGGGCTATTCGCCGCACTCGTAGGGGGTACAGGTTGACCCAGGAGGGGTGCCCAAGTTACCGGATTCCGTGAAGTGCTGGGTGGTCCATTCACGGTGCTGAAGGGGGCTGCCTCGCTTCAGGTTTTGGCGGGTGACTTGCCGCGCCCGTAGGGGTCTAGGATTTCATTGCACAGGCTATCCACACGACCAGGGGAACGTCGGGTTTCAGCAGCGGCTCTGTGAAACCCGGGGCTTCCAGATATCTGTATTGTTCTGTGATGCTGTACATTTCTGTGATGTTGCATTTTATTCACGCCTTGAGCGAAATACTATATATTGGTATATATATTAGTAGATGTTGTATATGTTTTACATCCGCGCTAGTCCAGTCCCCGCTCTGCCGTTAGTTAGCTAACCTAACGGGTGATGACGGGACCCAGTGGCGAATGCGGATGGCATATACGTACGTCAGTATATTTTCGTTCTTTGTGGTGTGATTAATTGATGGGACTGCATTGATTCGGATCATTGCAAGTTTAAACAAACCTTTTCTGATGTTGTTGGAACACTTTTTCAAAAAGCTGTTATTGCAAGGACGTTCACTTTTGTTTTGCATCGTGGTATTCATTTGGAATATCCTGCTCCTCAGTCGACGAGGCAAGGGCCGAGATCCCTTCACCGGGAGTGACCCCTTGGACAGAAGTTTGCGTCAGGGCAATAGCTTCACTATAGCCGATTACTTTTGCTTTGCATCGTGGTATTCAGTTGGAATATCCTGCACCTCATTCTACGGGGAAAGAGCCGAGATCCCTTCACCGGGAGTGACCTCTTTAGTAAAGGTTTTCGTCACTATATTTTCTAAAAAGTTATCCAGTTCCTTCAACGATATCAAGTTCATTACGTTAAAGGTTTTCGCCAGAAATCATTCGTAGCCCTCCGTCATTTCGGATTAGTATTGCTTAGTATTCGCGCTACGTTTGTCGTAGCTATTCGCCGAGGCGTAGTGTGCGGTAGCTCTGTAATGCTTTCTGTCGCATGGATATGTGGGTTGGTTAGGACAGTCGTGCGACTTTGTTGATTATTCGTCAAGGGTCGTGCGGGTGGGTTTAACGCAATCAAGATAATGACGGGTTGAACTTGACTAGGACCTTTTGATTTGTTGATTATTCATCAAGGTCACTTGGGTCCTAGGGGTAAAAACACACATCGGGAGTTTCAAAAGAACTGAAACTTGCCAGGCATGCGCATACCTTCTGGAGTGTGGTGACTTGAGTGGATTCCGTCAAGTTATCATGCGATGATAGTTGGATCCCGATTCCCACTGATGAGTTGGTTTACTCCTCGGGTGATCCCGACTAATTCTTCTTTCAGGTTTGGAGGAGAATTTGAGGTACAGTGGGAGGTTTCCAGATTAGACAAAGTGGTAACCATTCTGATCTAGGATAGAGTGCACGCTGAGTGTTTCTTTTCTCTCTCTCTGGCAGCAACCATTGACCCGACCCTAGGACTATGACTCAGTGACCAAGTTGACCGAACCTTCTTAACACTGGTTTTTTGGATTGTCAGAGTTGCAGACCTCATTGCCACTCCTACTTTTACCCTTTTCTCCAGGACACCCCGTATTACTACGAACGTCCACTTCCATTGGACAAAACCATCGTATGGTTAGATACGAACTCGAAGGACTTCGAGGATGGTTTCTGGTTCTGGAGAAAACGGATAGGATTATTCAGTTGTCTTTTCTTTTCACCTTCTCTCAGGTTGCGAGTATTCCTTGGTTTAGGAGTAGTACACCTATTACGCAAATTGGATAGTCTTCTTCCAAACCTTAGGCTGGTGCCGACCGGTAGGGAATGAAGGAAACCAATTAGCATAACGATGGTGTACAGAAGGTATTAAGTTTAGACAAAGCAAGGGATTAGTAAGAGGGCAAAGTAAATTGCGACTGATATTCACGACCAAACCAAGTATTTCTTCGCCAACCCTAAATCACCTTTGTATTTCTCCAGGACACTCCGTATCACTACGAAGATCCCATTTTATTGGATACTCCATCGTATGGTTATATACGAACTCGAAAGGAACTTGTTCCAGTTCGGGGATGGATTATGGTTCAGGAGAAATAGGAATAAAGTACATTCAGGTGTCTTTTATCTTCACCTTCTCTCGCGTTGCGAGTGCTCCTAGGACTAGGACAGTACACCCATTATGCTTATTGGATAGTCTTCTTCCAAACCATAGGCTGGTGCCGAACGGTAGGGAAGGAAGAAAACCATTTGGCCTAAAGGGGTGTACAGAAGGTAATGACTAAAGACACAGAAAGGGATTTAGAAAGATGGCAAAGAATTATACGGTTACAGTTGTGAATCTGGAAAATGGAAGAGGCATTACTAAGAATACCAGGATACCCCGACGAAACATTTCAATGTTTCAGTTTCACTGTGTACTGTTAACAGAAAAACTGATTTCCCGATTAGACACTTACTCCAGGGTATGTATTTACCAGGTATGATTCTCACATCTGTATGGTTTTACAGATGAGGAGTGGGAGTAAGTTATTGGGAATTGGGTGATCATCCTCATTATATCGGGATTCGTTGTAATCGGTGATATTTGAGGAAGTCACCTGGGTTGTTTGCCGGTCGGCAGTTATTTGGTTTTGAATATCCGCGGTTATGCACCAATTTCAAATTGATATATCTGTACGTCTATTTTCATAGAGTGAGATATACCTTTTGATATTATGTCGATGACATTTACCTATATCAGTGGATGGTTAGGTAAGGAGCATTAAACAGCGGTGTAATTCTTCTTAACCATAAGTACAGTTTTCAACCTGCGACGCACAGTGAAAGAGTTGTTAGACTCAGCGGACTTATACAGAGTATTGTATGTTGTCCAGGGTCCATCAGGACAGAGGGGTAGGTCCTCGTACTATATTCGGTTTACTTATGACTTCTCTAGTTCTTAGACATGTGTTTCGTAGAAACACAGGGTCTAAGTTTTGAGGAGTTATAGGTATTTGAATAGAGTAGAGAACCAGCTGTAGCAAGTATCGGGATTCTTCAAAGAGATCGAAGATGTAGATACTTGTGTATGGTATTCAGTTGATAGTAATGATTAAGAGAACTTGCTTCTCTTTCAGGTTACTCATAATTGGAAGCATTCCTAAGTTGAGTAACGCTGATCGGCCTCTCTCCATTTAGTTGACATGCACTGGAGACAGCTGCATGATTTGAATCTGGTTCAATTAAATCAGTGCCTCTGGTTCTATATTGGATATAGAACAGTTCATATCTTAACGATGTTAAGGTACGGGGAGTTGTCCGGCTTATGCTTAAAACCAGACTCCGGATAACTCAAGGCACGTTTCTGTAATGGCTGTTTGTGGGTTGACCCAGGCTATGACGAGGGTTGACTTTCTACCATCTGGCAGATCAATAGAAATATTGTTCTAAACTCGCCACAGTTTTATTAAAAATGGATTTTTTCAAAAACAGCAGTGGGAGTATGGTAGAACTGGAAGTAATCCCAGAACCGCAAACGATTACTGAAGATTTAATAAGGAACCTAAAGATTCAATCTGATTTGACATTCCATTGGCCACTCCGCAGATACGGTGGGTAACTTCAGGCACCCGAGAGGTACTCCGGTAGCCTCAAGGACGGTGACAGGGAAGTTCTTGTTTACCCACACTTGCCATTGTTGTTGTTCCAGGCTGCGAGACCCGGTGGGAGGATGAGTATAGCGTCGTTCTAAACTAGCTTTAGAAGTGCACGTCTATATGACTCTGCCAGAGGGTTGTCGTAGTCAGTGGGAGCAGCGGAAGCATTGGTGGACATCAGGCTTATGTCTATTTATAGACTAAAGCAGATATAGCGGAGTTAGATCATCTGTTTCTGATGTGACAGTCATGGGTTTGACGTCATCAGAATAGGGGATGGATCTGTTGAGCAGGTAGTAGGAAGTGATATTCCTATACTACGATCGGTTATATTTTGGTCGTCACACAGTGTTTTCTCCACATAGGACTTGGATATTATATCAGACATACTGGTTACTAGATCTATGGTTTTAGATCTAGATTTGGGTGGTTTCCCAATCTGGGTACCTTGACAGCATTCTATGAGTATTTAGAATGGACGACTCCTGGCACGGTAGTGCACCTGCAGTTGAAGGAATCACCCTCTCTAAAGGTGTCTTATAGACTAAAGGGGAGAGGGATACTCATGACTGGCAGATCACTTGCTTAGGCAATTGAGTCAATCATGAGATGTCAAGTACCACACCAGATGTTGTTCTTGCACTAGATGCAATAAGTTGATATCGATCCAATCCTGGAGAAACAGTCGGAAGCAGTTTTAGAACATAAGTGAATGTTCTAGGGATATGATAACGGCTGCCTCCTTTAGGAGACGGTTATCACTCCAGGCTTCCAAGGTGACATGGACGACAAGGAGGTTGTCAGAGTTATAGTTTTCCTTCTGAGGAGGGGCAGTATTTTGGACAGGTGGTCCAAGGCAATACTGAGGGAGGCTTGGCGCAGGATACTGATTAAGTTCGGTTGACGATACAGTCTAAGAAGTTTGGATTTGGAGTTCATTTATGAGCTAGGTCCCATCAGACATCCAGACATTCTAAGACAGGTATTGCTCATTTCGGGAGATGGCTTTCTCCGCGAACTTGAGATATAGAGAGACATAGAAAGAAACATCACTGCGGATCCACTCACTGAGGCTATTCCTCGAACGCAATAGTTTCGCAAACGAGCTTTGTGAGACTGACTAGTAGAGGAGTTGGGTGTTCGGTATCACACGGGCTGTGAGTATGCGACATCGCAATAATTAGCCTTGAGTGCAAGTGGGAGATTGTTGGAGATAGTGCCCTCAGAGTCAATTATTGGATCACAGGCACGTGATTGCAATGATTGAGGGAGGACCTATCCCGGTGGGACAGTCTTACTCGAGATGATAGTATGCTATCTGGTTTATCTTTATCATCGTGTACTGCTTTAGGTGACCTGACATGTCGCTATTACACGTTGATAGAGCCCTTAGGATTCTTGCTTGACGACCAGCAGTATGATGGCGATCATATACGTGGGAGCTGGGGTCTATAAGCACATCCTTAAAAGGTCCCTAGTCGTGGGAGTTTCGAGACTGGGCATCGATACTCCATTAGTAGACTAGTGTATACAGTCGAGACCCCGACGAGGGGCGGTGGCCGGTCTCACAAGCCACTGGTGTCAGTTGGTTCACCTGAGATGTATACAGGTGCTCATTGGGTTATGAGTACACCGGACAGGACTCGCCGGGAACCTGCTAGTTGGGCTTATACCTGACGTCAGATAGCAGTTCCCAGGTGACATGTGTACAGGTTAGTTCATCGACCTGAGGATCGTCATTTGTCTCGTGTGAGTTCCCACTGTGCTTTGATTACTACCCTACCACGGCTCAAAGGAGTCGTGCAAACAGGTTTTAGTTGGGTACAGTCCCGAGCCACATGGAGGCAGTGAGCGGATCTTCAGGGGTTCGTCTCTCCCGGTATTGGGGGTGAGGTCGCGCTGTGTCTAGGAGAGCCATTACGCAAAGCCCTCGGCCGAGGCAGGAGATTTACTGGTAGGTATTCCAGTAGTATCTCAGGGCGTTCTGGGCTACACTCCGACACGACTTGTACCGCTTTTGGGGGTCTGACTTTTACCAACCCCCTAGGCCCGCCATGCGATGCTCATAGACGAACGAACCGGACTGTACGGATATTGTCACTGACAGGCTCAGTAGGGTGTCAGGATGAGTTCGCTCATCGACGTCCCTTTTAGTCAATAGCTGGTGGCCCGTCACGTATTGGCTGATACCTCTGACGTGCTAGTGGTTAAATCCACAGCCATAGTATTGACGAGTCTTTAGAGTCCACCACACTTACAGTTACTCAAGCTTTCGGGCGAAACGCTGTAGAGGCCGTATGGAGATATGGCAGGGTCCGATCAGATACGTGCGGTATTGCACGGATCAGGATCGGACAGTTTTGTACTAGTGGCCGTATAGTTATATGGCAGGGTTCGATCAGATACGTGCGGTATTGCACGGATCAGGATCGAACGGATTTTACTAGCCGGCTTTGGCTTAAGCCGGTCCTAGTCTAGTACAGTGTAGATTTTGTCTCATTGCATTTGTATCCGGTCGGAATACAGATGCGGGTGTGTATGTACAGTATAGGGGTTTTCCTGTAATTTATTACGGGACCAGTTTTCTGGAGTTGCCAGTTTGCATTCCGTTCCGGCCGGTTTTTCCTTTGTTCTTTCCCGGCCGGACTTTTCTGATGGAGGGGGTTATTTGCAGTTTTGCAAATAACACTTTGGTGGAGGTTTTATTAGTAAGTTGATTTATTATGATAACCTTTTTAGATACCATTCTTTTCATGCTTTTTGGTGATTAGAAGTGGATTAGAGTTGATGTGATTTGGTTATGATGATGTTTTGCTTGTGGTTACCCTCCACCTTTTCCTACACTCACCTTCCTTCTAAGGTGATGGTTTGATATTCTTTTCTTCTCTACCTCCACCATTCTTATGCTTACTAGATGATAAGTTTTTTTTCAAGAGAGAAAAAAGAAAGAGAGAAGAAGAAGAAGAAGAGAGCTTGAGTTTCATTTCTTGATCTCATTCATGCTAGAAAAATGCAAGCACCATTTTTCTAATCTCATTTCCTCCATCATCCACAAATGGCAACAAACCCAAGTGAGACAATCTACTACACATTCTACAGCACATCTTGAGCATGTCGAGTTGCCGGCTTCATGCGCGAGTTGCCTCGGTATTGAGGCGGGAGCCCGTAAAAGAAGAAGGCGATGTGGTGCCCTTTCCGGTGAGGAGGCGACGATGTGGAGGCAACACTTTCCGCGGGAGATCGGGACGATGACGAGAAGACCGGAGGACTCGGATCACTCGGTATACTTCTCACCCCCTCTCTAGTTAGCTAGCATTAGGTTAATGGTAAACGATCCGGGTTTTCTTTGTCCGCGGTAGCGCCGGTTTCCGAGTAAGGAAAAAATTTTGATTCCGCAATTTGGCCTCGAGTAAGACGGCCGGGGCGCTGCCGTGGCGCAACACCAATATGGGGTTAAAACATTCCATATCTTGATGAAATTTCATATCTTTCATTAAGTTGGAACGAGAAAGGAGTCATTGGTTATTGGGACCTGCCATCTCTCTCAAGACGTTGAGAAATTACAACGCCATATATCAGAGGTGTTGAAGGTGTACTTTTGAACCAAATACCGTATATGGGGGAAGAGAATATATTGGAACTTACTGAAAGGGCGTCTATGCGAATTTGTGTTTTATCCAAGGATTAGTCTTATATGACATTAAGATCAACTTATATATCATGGATGAAGGATCATTAATCTTATTTTAAATTAAGATCAACTTAAACATGTGTAAGCATATGGGCGCAATAGAATATCAAAGAAGTTTAAGCTTCCCAAAACTTGGTCAATTTGGACAGAGCATTGGCTCTGGGGTATTTGTATTGGCGCAGAAAAGCTCCGGCGCATGCCACGTGCCGCTCTATTATTGGCGCACAGGTAGAGACATATGGGTTTCCGGCACAGGGATCATTGGCGCATGGTATTGTAGCACATTCTACGTGGAGGATGGGTATTAATGCTGGGAACTTAGGCACACTAACTAAATTTTAGAAGATGGTATCATGGATTTCAAAAATTTCTAGTTTGCTAAAGTTCCTAAACCATGGATCGAACTAAAGAGTTAGAACTTGCTAACAAAAAACCTAGTGAGCCATGTTAATCTACTATGTTAGCAATACTCATATTCTCAAGTTTTCTTCAAGTGCTCCGGATCGCGCTTGCAAGCCGGTCCTCCTTTGCCGAAGATGATCCACCTGAGGAAAACGATTCAAGCTCCAGTTTCGCCTAGCGAAGCAACCGACGCTCTAAGCTTGCTAAATATGGATAGTGGTGATGTAGGAATTTCACTATCTTTTTCTCTCAATTCTAAAACTCAAGTGAGTAACTAAAGAAGAAGGATGAGGAGGTGAAGAAGTGGTCATGAGCAAGTTTTGAAGGCATGAGGGAGTATGAAAAAAATCAACAGTAGAAAAAATTGGAATGGCTTCATTTTTTCTACAACATGCAAATAAAATATCTCATCACATTTGTTAATAAACAAATGAAGCTCATTCCTCTCTACATATCTTCAACCATGCTCAATGCCACCTTACCCTCCACCTCATTTGCAAATGATTTTCTAAAAGGAAAATCATATAATGAGGTGTCCATCTTCTAGAACAAATTCCGTATAAATACGGAATATAACCTGTTATACATATCGAAATACATATACACGTATCCGTATAAAAATACGAATAGCCAAGAGAGAAAATGAATAGTAAACAATAATACTAGAATACATATATTAATATATATACATATATGTATGTATGTATGTATGTGTGTGTGTGTGTGTGTCTATATATATATATATATATAAATTATTAAATCAAAACTTGATTTAATAATCAGGTTTGATCCTAAGACACTACTATTATCAACTGTCCGATTAAAATCCGTGTAGCTTGTACATATATTTAATCGGACACCTGTATGTACCAACATATGTCATCCATATCATATCGCCTGAACCGGGAAAACCCTCTGTGTGGGACTCTAAAGACTCGGCAATACGTTGGCAGTGGGTTTAACCACAAGCACGTCAGCGACACTAATTATACGTAACGACTATCCAGATATTGAGAGAAAGGAAGGCCGACGAGAAAACTCATCCGTACTCCCACTGAGCCTGTCCGTGACAATCTCCATACAGCCCGGTCTGTTCGTTTAAGAGTATCACATATCGGGTTTAGGGGTGGATAAAATCAAACCCCCTAATAACGCGATATTTTCGTTTCGGTGTGAAACCCACTACCCACTGAGAAACTACTGATCCAAATCAGTAATTCTCATCCATCTTAGCCAAGCATTTCTGGTGATGGCTATCCATACACAGCGTGACATCTACCCCCAATACCGGGAGAGACGAATCTCTGACGATCCGCTCACTGCCTCTGTAAGGCTACGCCAGCGCCCCGTCCATCAATCCATGGCCAAATGCGGAACAAAAACTTATTAAAACCTGGCGCTAACGAAACCCTAACCGATGGATCGTGCCATTAACCCTATACTAGTTAACTGTAAAGAGGTTTAAGAGATTATACCGATCGATCCGTGTCCTTCGGTCTTCAACCTCTGTCCTTAGCTTGTTGCGGCTGCCTCGACCAAGTTCGCTCTCCGGTCTTCATCGTCGAAGAGGATCCACGTCGAGAATTCTTTATACGGGCTCCCGCTTCTAAAACCGAGACAACTCGGGCATCCAGTTTGCTAGTCTAGATGCACAAGATGAAGTAGAAAGAGTGTACGATCAATTTGTCTCAATACATCCATGAATTTTCAACTCATGAGAGGGTATGGATGGAGGTAAAGAAGAATCCAAGTGATGAAGAAGTTGTGAGCACAAGAAATGGTTTGTGAAAAACATCTAAAGAAAAGTTATATAGTTTTTCTTGAGTTGTTGTGAAGTATTTGTGTTGTGGCAACTAAAGAAAATGTCTTGCACACAAAAAGATCTGCTCCCAAAACAAATATCCCACAACAACACCATGACTCACCATGGGCACATGTGCCACCATCAATGCACACAAGACTTAACACCATGAGTCACCAAGTGAGCACATGCACCATAAATGCCTTAGGCCTAAACTTGCACTCACATTCTCCATCACAAATAAACATTAAACTAAATGTTTAAATCAAAAAAGGAATGGTAACTTTAAAGTAAACTTGTAACGAATTACAAGAATACCCATCATCCGTATATACATACCCGCATCCGTATTCCGAATGAATACGAATAAAATAAGACGAAAATAATCCAATAATATAATATTAGGATCCGGCTTAAACCAAAGCCAGCTAGTATTATCCGTCCGATCATGATCCGTGCACAGGTGCACGTATATGATCGAACCCTGCCATAAAACCATACGGCCTCTACAATGTTTCGTCCGAACCAGGAAAACCCTCTGTGTGAGACTCTAAAAACTCGTCAATACGCTGGCAGTGGGTTTAACCATAAGCACGTCAGTGGCACTAGCTGTACGTAACGGCTACCCAGGTATTGAGCGAAAGGAAGGTCGACGAGCAAACTCATCCTGAAACCCTACTGAGCCTGACAGTGACAATATCCGTACAGTCCGATCCATTCGTCTATGAGTATCGCATATCGAGTCTAGGGGGGAGGATAAAGTCAGTGTGACATTTTAAAAATAAATAAATAAATAAATAAATAATTCTTTAGGTGAATTTTCCGATAATCGGTAGATATAACTCGTATTTTCTGTAAAATGTAACTATAATTATTTTTCCACATAGACTTAAATACACCCATTTTAACTATGTAATTGCTAATATTTGACATTTATTTAGTTACTTATAAAGTATTAGTTTACATAAATATTTTTCCTTAATTAATTATTTTAAATAATATTTTAAGCTTTCACTTATACATTAAATTAGTGTAAATTACAAATTGGAATGGGTTAATTGGACAAATGTGAACCATGACAACTAATAGCTAGTTGTAATATATTCTTGTGTTCTTTAATTTTCTAAATGGTTATAGAAGAGTCTAGGAATGACTAGAAAACAAAGTAAAAATAAATTAATTAAGAAAAGGAATTAATAAATGAGAAAATGAGGGCTTTCTTAACTTGGAACTTTCCACACACACCCACACACAATCATTTTCTTCACATGGCCGAGCAACCTACAGCAGCTCCCCCACTTTACCTACCTCCTTTTCCCTTCAAAAATTTATCATTTTTGCATCAAAAATCAATACAAACTCTTACAAATTCTTCATTAAATCTTCATCCAATTTTCTTGGCCAAACTGGCTTAGATCTTGAAGCAAGAGAGCAATTTTGGGAGGCTAGGTTGCAAGTTTGATCTCTTGAATATTGAGGTAAAATCTTAATCCTATGGTTTATTTGTTGGTAAATTACTTCAATCTAATCTAATTAGGTGTTTAATCATGGTTTTAATTTCAAAATTAAAATTTTCAAGAGAAGTGTTTGGTTCAAGTTAGGGTTTTTATTACTTGATTTAAGGTTACAATGTGTAGATTAGTATCTAAAGACATGCAAAATCTAGTCTAGTCGTTAAATTGTAAATTGTTATTTTTTTAATTGTCCTAATTAAGCTATCTTGCAAACTAGATTTTAGAATTTATGTAAATTGATGAGATAAATTTTTAGAAAAGGTTAGTGTGGCTTAATTAAGCTATTAATTGATCGTTGTGGCCACTAGAATTATTAAAACATCTAGATTTGAACTAAAATGATAAATGGATGCTTACTAGGTTTTTGAAATAAATCGATTTTTAATTAAGTTGAGGTTTTGGTGATAAACAACTTATTTCATATAATATTTAATCTGTTGTGAGTGCGCGATTGGTGTATTTGGGTTTTAGGCTTGGTGGTTTTCACATATAGCGACCCTAGTTATTGTTTGTAGTGTTGTCACGAGCGCGTTTTGTGCACCAAGTGTGTGCGCGTCTTGATGTGCGCGTGGATTGACTTGTGTCGTTTGTATCCGCGACTATCATTTGTTTATCCTCTTATTTGCTTGTGTGCGATTCTAGGATCAGGTGCAGAAGCATCAGACGTGGCGCGGAAAGCAAGGCTGAGATCGGATCAGTTTAACCGAGGCGTCCTGGTGAGTAGATGTACACATCTATGGGGGATCGTCTGGATGGCGCGAGGCGCCCGATGGTTTAGTATTACTTGTAGTACTTGCATTATATGCGTAGTTTCCTAATTATGCATCTCATTGCATTGCATCATCTTATATAGATAAATATATATATATGATATCTTCTCATAGGACACTTGCACCATTACCATTGGTTCCTGCCGCAGATGCACTATTTATGCGAACATACACACTATTGGTAATTGCTATGTCATGAACACTATAGAACTTATTTAGAATTGGTATTAGTGCATTTGCATCATATATGATCCGTAGACTTATACTTGTATGTTCATTTCATTAAGATGGATACGTAGAATTGTTAGTCATATATACATTCCTCATTGCATCATGATTCATGCATAGTTTCTGGCCGTACTTCGCATGGTATATACTACCGTATCATAGATTTTCACATCACTGGCATGTTTATATATTGTGATTCTTCTCGAGAATTTCAATATTTATGAGATTTCTGGATTTTAGGGAAAACCGCAAGAATTTTATAAATCTATTATCATTTAAAAAAAATTATGGTTTTCTCGTGATGTGATGTGTGTGGCGTCCACCATGAGTTTTTTCGGTTCTTGAGCAGTATCATATACCCGATTCGAGGAGGGGGATGCACCGTCTGCGGGTACATGGTGGACCCGGTATGGTATCCCGGGGCGAGATAGTTTTCGTGGGGATGACGATGAGCCCGACAGGGGAGCACTACCTACCGGTTATTTGTGAAGCGGCGGATATCTAGAGGATACCGACCGTAGTCGTGTGATTGGATGATATGGGCCGATCCGGACTGACGGAGCCCGAGATATTGAGATATTGAGATTTGAGATACAGAGATATTGAGATTTGAAATACAGAGATTTTGAGATATTGAGGCATTGAGATATACATATTTAGTGTCGATGCTTGACACGGATTTCGGTTGATTTCGTTGATGATACTTCAGTTATTTCACAAAAGTTTTACTAAGATAAGAATACAGATTTTCTCATACTAAATATATTCAGGTTTCGTATTGATTATGTATTCATGTTGCACACATACTAGTGCATCGTATCATATCGGTATATGTAGGTTGTGACACATTTACGTGCATATTTACGATAGTATTATTAGTTATTACTTACTACTCACGAGTTGGCAACTCACCCCCGTTGTGCTACAGTATTTTGCAGGTCCGGCCCATCAGCATAATAGCGAAGGACGTACTTTTTCTTTTGCTTGGACTTACGGCTTGCTCATAGGTGGGTTGTGAGGATATTTTTGTTCCATCTTGTATTATTACTTGTATTTAGTACACTCCATCTACCTTATCTACCTTTGTATATTGGATTAGGCGGTGAGACTTTTGAGACTTGTATTTGTGGTTTCTGGTGTCGATGCTCACTTGAGCCGACATATTGTTTTCTTACTTTCGTGCTATTATATGCTTATTTTCGCACTTGATGATATATATTGTATGTGGTTGTGATTCCGCTTTTGGCGAAGAGCTAGCTCCCGCTTGGGGATGCCTTATTTATGATTTATATGTATTTCCATGTGTTGTACCCGTTTGGGGGCCAGTATTTACAAAGGAGACTCTGCCGAATTTTCGAAAAAATTGATGTATTTAAATGTTTTTAGGTGACTCTTACTTTACAAAAATCATCTTTTAAATTATGGTTTTCCTTCACTCTATTTCTTTAATTGGTTTAGATTTCTGGGTTTTGGCCCACTTAGATTACGTTACGCCTTGAGACATTTCGTAATTTAAGTGCCAGTCACGTTTCGTACCTTCGAATCGTGACAAATTTGGTATCAGAGCGATATGTTTTACCTTTCTGAGTGTAGGATGACCCTTGGTAGATGGAGTAGGTGACTTAAGCAGAGTGACGTAGCGTGTGTATGTTCCACGGCATACTTACGATATGGTACTCCGCCTAAGTGACCGTAGGATATATATATTTGCTTGTATTTCCCTTCTTGATTCTGGAAATCCTTTGATTCGATTGCAAAGTTCCTATCAATCATGTTTCTTGTTCCAGCCACTATGCCGCCGGAGACTACGAGGGCCAGAAGGCTGCCGCCAGGGATGAGATTAGAGTAGGCTCGTTGAGACGAGAACCGATCTGGGCAGTATGCCTACCCTTCAGAGACAGAGTGATCCGTTTTTCCAGGATGGATGGCTAGGCTGGAGTCGAGTATTCAGGATTTGTGATAGATGGTTGGATTGTTAGTTGAGGCTAGCCGAGCTCTGAGAGCCAATGATGTCCCTCCTATTTCAAGGACTGTGATTGTATCTGCTGCTCAGGTAGTTGTTCCTGTTGTTACCAAGATTATTTCCATATCCTTACAAGAGTTTTTGAGGCTGAAGCCTCTAGTTTTCACCGGCACAGATGCAACGGAGGATCTGTAGACAATCCTCGACAGGATGGCTAAGATGTGTCGTTCATTGAGATGTTCTGATGAGATATGGGTTGAGCTTGCGAGTTTTCGTTTAGAAGGTCTTGCTCAGACGTGGTGCAAGTCAGTTGAGAGAGGCCGAGCTGCAGATCTACCCCTATGACTTGGGATGAAATTCACAGTTGTATTTCTTGCCCGTATCCTTATGGAGAGTGTTTGAGATGCCCGAGCTCGTAGTTTCGAGCCTTTACGTAAGACTTTAGGGATGACGGTGTCTGAGTATGACATTTAGTTTACTCAGCGGTCCGATATGCTCTTTACCTGGTAGACACTGAAGAGAAACGGATAAGAGGTTTGTATGGGGATTGGACATGCAGTCAATTCTTGCCATCGGTACCCAGCATTTTGACACTTATGCCGCTGTTATGAACGCAACCTTACTGTTGGAGGAGCGCATTTCTGAGACTTCAGTCGTTTCTGGACCAAAGCGGATTTGTACGGTATGTCAGCTCAAGGCGGTTAGATAGACGCCGTTGTGACAGTTATTCTTTCAGTGTTTTCTTCCGATGCGTATTTCTTTTTGGTGTTGTTTGAAATGGTATCCGCATATTTTGTATCGAGGTCTAGTCGATAGTAGTCCTTGCAGAATCAGCCGTTGTTGTGATTTCTTCCGTAGGCTAATCTCTTGTCGCTCGAAATGTTTTCATTCGTGTTTGTTTGTTCGTTTCGGAGATAGGGACTCTTATGTCAATTTGATTCTTTTCGATTTGTTGGACTTCGAAGTTCTTCTGGGCATGGATTGGTTAGCCACGTGTTGTGCATCCATGGACTGCCATGAGAAGGCAGTCAGATTTAGTTTTCCGGGTGAGCTAGTTCTTGTTTTCGGGGAAACTGTAGCGCCATCCTTCCCAGTTTGATTTCTTCTTTTCGCGCTAGTCAGCTCTTGAGAAAAGGGATGTCAGGAATTCTTGGCGTTTGTTCGTGATGTTAGAGATGCAGAGGTCCCGTTGGACCAGGTTCCAATTGGGAGAGAGTTTCCAGTTGTTTTCCTGACGAGTTGCTTGGTTGTCGCCAGAGCGCGATATTGTGTTCTGCTTTGACTTGATTTCGGGCAAAGCGTAAAGAACTGAAGGAATAGTTGCAAGATTGTTGGATAAAGGGCTTGTTCGTTTGAGTGCGTCGCCTTGGGGAGCTCCTGTCCTGTTCGTCAGAAGGATGGTCGTTTGCGTCTATATATTAATTATTGTCAGTTGAATCGGGTTACTGTGCGGGACATTTCTCGAAGATTGACTTGTGGTCAGGCTACTACCAGTTGTGGGTTCGAGAGGATGATATTCCGAAGATTTCTTTTCACACAAGTTACGGGCGTTATGAGTTTTGGTGATGTCGTTCAAGCTCACCAATGCCCCAACAGCGTTTATGGATTAGATGAACCGAATATCCAGGCCGTTCTTGATCAGTTATCGTCGTGTTCATTGAGAACGTCTTAGTGTATTTTTGGAACTGAGTGGAGCCTAGGCAGTAATTGAGGATTTCGTTGCAGGCTTTGAGGGAGCGTCGGCTATTCGCTCAATTATCCAAGTGTGTTTCCGGTTGGATAGTGTTGACTTCTTGGATCACGTAGTACGAGAGATGGTAAGTATGGAACCGAAGGAGATCGAGGCCGTTCAGTGCTGGACTAGACCTGTATCAGTGACAGAGGTTCGCAGCATTTTTGGGTTTGACCCGGTAGGGAGTTTCTTTTCTTTGGACTGAGGTATGAAAGCATTGCTTTCAGCAGTTGAAGACTCGTTTGACTACGACACTAGTATTATTTTGCCTTCAGGATCAGGCGGTTTTGTTGGTTATTGTGATACTTCTCGGCAGTTGAAGAAGCGCGAGCAGAACTATTCTATGCATGATTTAGAGATGGCTGCAGTGATTTTTACACTTAAGATCTGGAGACACTACAACTTTCAGCAGCGAGATTTGAATTTAAGACAACGCCGATGGGTGGAGCTAGTGAAGACTACGACTGCGAGATTCTTTATCGTCCGGGCGAGGCGAATGTTGTGGCAGATGTTTTGAGTCGGAGGCCCGGATGTAGCTTTTCTTGTTTAAGCACAATTCAGAGACTGTCGACGGCAGATTAGCAGATTCCTTGTGACAGCCGAGTGCAGTTCAAGTTTACGTCGACCGGGGAACAACTTGCCTGTGTCCGTGCACGTCCACAGTATTTGACCGTATCAGGGAGGCATATGTTCCCTGATTAAAAATCAGGAATTACTTCAATGAGGTATCACTTGCTCACACGTGACCAATGGTCACGTGTTGACACGTGATAGTTAAAGCAGAAGCATAAACAAGCGGCTTAGAAAAGGACCCAATTGGGGGTCACGTGCTCACACGTGACCAAGGGTCACGTGCCAGCACGTGCCAGGCTTTGAAAGCCTTATAGTTTAATAGAATTAAATTCTAAAAATTTTCTAAATCTTTTCAAACGAAAAAGGATTATGGGGAACCGTTGGATTAAAAATCCAGGGGTGATTAAAAATCACCAATTTATGGAAAAATCTTAGACAAGGAAAGATTTCCCTAAATCTCGCCAAAAATAACAAACAGAATATCTTTTGGATTTAAAATCCAACAGTGAATAAAATTCATTGAGTGATCTAAAAGATCATATTAATTATGAAAACAAACAAAATCTTTCAAAGAAAGATTTACTAAACAAATTGATTCTTTTCCTTCTCCTGTAAATAGGAGCCAAGAAGAGAAGAAAGAGAATAGAATTTTGGGATCTGGAAATTTTCTAAAAGTAAATAGCAGAGAGAAAAGAAAGGAGAATTTAATTCTCAAGAAAAAAACCCTAGGTGAGAAAAGGGAAAAAGATCAAACTTCAAAAAGAGAATTTAATTCTCAAATCTAAGAGTTTAACTCTTCTGCAAAAAGAACTTAGTTCTTCCTCTGGTTGAACATCTGCAGAAGCAAATCTTTCCATAGGTTGAGAATTTAATTCTCATCGGATTGAGATTTTGCCATGCAGATCCAAGACTTAGGGGGAGAATTGAGTTTTGAGAATTTAATTCTCCCAAATTTACAGGAATTCAATTCCTTCATGATAAAACCATGATTTAACCCTAATTGAGAATTTAATTCTCCTAAAAATATAGGAATTTAATTCCTTCAAGATGGACAGAACTAGGGTTTAACCCTAATTGAGAATTTAATTCTCTCAAATTTACAGGAATTTA
Source organism: Agapanthus africanus (assembly GCA_030015575.1). Classification (NCBI taxonomy): domain Eukaryota; kingdom Viridiplantae; phylum Streptophyta; class Magnoliopsida; order Asparagales; family Amaryllidaceae; genus Agapanthus; species Agapanthus africanus. The sequence goes on from CM057351.1 coordinate 9,552,425, forward strand.
ATTCCGCCTAAATGAAATTAGGGTTTCACCCTATATAAGAATTTAATTCTTTTACATATATGGGAATTTAATTCCTCTAAAAAGAAATTAGGGTTTAACCCTACATAAGAATTTAATTCTTTCACAAATAGGAATTTAATTCCTCCAAAATCATAATTAGGGTTTAACCCTATAAAGAATTTAATTCTTAAAGAAATAAAGGGACTTGAAAAATCTCCATGCATGCAAAAGACTAAGGTCACGTGTCCCCACGTGACCCCTGAAAAGATCCCCAAAAATGAGAAGGAATAAGCTCTGAGGCAACGCCTCACGTGTTCCCACGTGACCTCCTAAACAAAAGGAATAAAAGCAAGGGCAGATTCTAACTCCGGCACTCTCACGTGTTACCACGTGACCCCTTGATAAAAGCTTGAATAATTAAGGCACAAAGCTCCATCACGTGCCAACACGTGACGGTCAAAAGAGCAAAGTGTTTAACACTTATTTGCAGAACAAAGTGAGGAGATCTGGCCCCACCTTTGGGCGCCCTCACGTATCCCCACGTAACCCCTTTTTCTTTAGTATTTAACACTAATTCGAGAGCTATTTCCAGTGTTAACACTGATTGTCTTCTAGTGTTTAACACTAATTTGAGAATCTTATTTCTAGTGTTTAACACTACTTTGAGAATCTTATTTCCAGTGTTTAACACTGTTGTAACACCCGAGCCCAGTAATACTATTTCTATTGCTAGTTGAGTGTTTTATATTGCTCTTTCCAATTATTTTGATTGTTTGGTGTTTATTGCTAAATTTTAACCGGTTAAGTCATTTTGGCACATAACAAATTTTAACACCTAAAATGAAATTAAAAATATCCATGTTGGCCTACTCGTCGCCACTAGTCGCGTGGTAGCGTCCGCGCGTCGAGATTTCGTCCCGTTCGGCGAAACGGGCAAGTTTGGACGTCTACGCGCGCGTACAAGTGTCCGACTTGGGGGCATGCATTTTAATCATTAAACACCTCTTTTCAAAATTTGGAACTCGCTTAAAATCCTATAATTTGAATTTGGAACATTTGGGCGCAACCCGGGCACGATTTGGAAATGTTTCATTTAGCGCCAAAAATGCCCGTTTGATTAAATATATTTAAACTATGAATTATATATTTTCTGTTACTATTCATCGTTTTAAATCTTTTAAAATATTTTTTTAAACTACCCCAGCCAATCGCGTGGCTCTTTTTCCTCGTGGGCCCCCCCTTTTTCCTCTCTCTCTCTCTCCGTCTCTCTCTCTCTCTCTCATCATCAAATCTCTCTCTATCTCTTTATCAAATCTCTTTCTCTCCCTCTATATTTTACGCTGCCTCGTCCTCAACTCCGCCACGAGAAAACCCACGAGAACCCCTCGAACCCTAACCCTAGCCGCGTCGTGACCTCACCGCCGACCTCCCCGTGACCTCGCCGTCACCATCCACACCTCCACGGCGTCGACCGCAACCTTCCTCCCTCCTTCCCGAACCTGCAGACCCACCCCGACGCCACCTCCTGCACCGCAGACCTCGCCGTCGCCGCCGCCTCCCATCGCCGACGACGCCAAGGACTCCCTCTCTTCACCCTTGTCCCGACCTCGTCGTCGCCTCCCTCCTCCCCTCGCCGGACCACCAGAACCCGAGCCAACCCCATCGCTTAACCCTCTAGTTCGCCGGAGGAGCCCCGCCGACCCTCGTCGTCGTTGCCTCCGACCACCTCCTTCCCCCCTTGATCACCAGAGCAGACCACCACCCTCCTCTACTCGTCGCACCACCCTCTCCAGCGAACCCAGAGGCTGTCCAGCCTTCGCAGCCGCCGTCGCTGCCTCGCCGGCGCCCATCGCCGTCGGGCCCGTCGTAGTTGCCCCTGGTTCTTCCCTGTAAGCCTCCCTTTAGCTTTCCATTCATGTTTAATCCCTCGCTGGTCCTTGTTGCGATTATCGTGTTTGCTAACTTCGTTGCTTTGACTTTTGCCGGATTCCGACCGTGCCGTCGTTTGGACCCGACGCTCCAGCGAAGTACCCTGGTCCGTGTGGTCCCGCTGTTCGCTGTTGGGACTCGATCCGTAGCCCGTGCACCCGTCTCGTGTTTTCTGCCGACATTGCATCCGTGCTTTCCGGTTTGCGAAACCGTCGAGGCAAGATTTCTTGCTACATGCTACGTTAAACTAATTAAATGTTTGATTCACAAACTTGCTATATTAACTAGTATTGCTACTTATCTCATTGGACGAAATATGATGTATATTATAATACTGCCACCTAAATCGTATTTTGCCACCGTAACCTTAATGACAACTACCTGCTAATCATTTTACTATTTAGAGGATAATAGTCGCACACTTATATCTTTATTGCCTGCTGTTATTAATATTGCGCTACACTGTGATTATTGCACCCCAAGGGTGCTTGAACATGTTAATAAGAGAATACAAAGCATCACTGTGTTTACATTGAATAATATTGTTATTTGCTGTCCCTGCTGTTGTCCCTTATTCGTTACTATACCTGTTATCAGCATACATTTGATTGCATTACATATTGACCGATCTTGATACACCTGACACATGTACTGATACACCGGACATGACACCCTGTACATATCGACTCAACCTGTTGAAACGTGACCTGACCTGTTACCTGATTTCATGCCTAATGCCGACAAACCTGACCATTCCTGCTGTCTATCCAGACAGACCTACTTTTACCTGATTTTGTGTTGGCATTAGTCCTTGACTACTGAATACCTGACCTGACATACATAGCTTGGGGGTATGGGGAAATCAAAGGTGAAACCGACTTGTAACTCAACAGTTCGATACTTGTTCTGATCAGTCTTACGGGCTTGGCCAGCCCCGGAGTGGTGATGCTGACATCACTCGCCCATCTTGCTACCTATTACTGCTTAGCGGCACGTCTCGGATTCAGCCCCGAGGACCTTGACCGTGGTCCCGGGCACGCACGGGATACTATTGAGTTACATCGACGATTCATCAATTGATTTCAAAGACTATAGAGTAGAAACCTGATAGGACAGTCTAGTCACCACTGCACATTGCCCTGCTCTGTTATTTCTTAGTACGGCTTATTCATGTTCATACCTGCATTGCTTATTACCATGTTTATATTATATTATTTTGGTTGACATGACGCGCTGACGTCTGGGTTTTGCATGGCCCAGATTCCTTACCACTGTCGACGACCGAGCAGGAGCACTTCAGCCAGTAGGCTGATCTGTGAGTTCCTTAGTGATTAGTTTATTTATTTCATTTCATTTCCAGATGTGAGCCCGCATTATGGGACGTACTGTTTATTTATTGTATTGGATCATTTACTTCCGCACTTATTGCTTATTGACTCTTGTTATTATGGATTTGGACATGTGTTAGATTAGTTTATTATCTTGTTCTTGATATCCTTACAACCGTAATGTGACTGTGGATGGATACTTCCTACCCACAGGTAGCATGGTTGGCTATGTTACGTGCCCAATCTTGCGTACTCTGGGAAGCGGGGCGTGACATGGTTCTTTTGGTATCAGAGACATAGGTTAATTGGGTTGATTCTTTGTAGTTGGGTATGGCACTCGATACACGAATCATAATACCCGTGATTAGGAAACATGTCCTGCCACCTCGACCGTTTTACCATCCTTGAATCATTCTTCCGGATCATGTCGACATGCAAACTTACTTTGCATTGTCAACTCGAAAACCTGATTTCTTGTTATCCCTAGGACTTGGGCGACTTGGGTGGAGTTAAGTTATTGCGGCTATGATACCGCGGCATAGCTACAATGCAGTACTCTATTTAAGTATCTTGGAGTTCTAGCCTTGATCTATACTCAGAATCTATCATCATGCTAATGTTGGGTGTTTTGAGTTCAGGACTATGACAGGTAAGAAGTTGAAGACGTACCGGAGGCGTGTGAACGAAGCCGCCGTGCTTGGAGTGATAAGAGGAATGCTGGAAATCAAAGAGACAGACTGAGATGATTCAGCAACAGCAGATTCGTTTCAGGAAGGTTTGCAGATCGTTCAGCAGTCTGTAAACAACGATGGAATTAGACCAGTCGAACGAGTAGGGACCGTAGCAGATTTTAGATTTTGGGTCCGTCTACATTTACTGGTTTAAAGGAGCTGTTACCAGCCGAGCAGAGGCTAGTTACACGGAGAATTTGCTGATTGCGGCACAGATCCCAGAGGACAAGAGAGTTGTTGTGGTGCGCATTCAGCTAGTGGATTACGCCCGAGAGTGGTGGCTTATGGAAGAGACCCGCTTGCCCAAGCCGATCAGTTGGGTGAAGTTTTCTAAGAACCCTTGGAGAAGTTCTTCCCGCGGACTGCACGGGAGGAAATGGAAGAGAAGTTCATCGGACTAAGGCAGAATGGAGCGCCATGGACGCGCATGCAGCAGAATGGACGAGACTCAGTAGTCTCGCTGGACCTTTCGCGGCCAACGATGCAGACAGCAGTTGCGGTAAAGAAGCAGTTCTGTCGGGCCAGTCGAGTTTAGGGCTAGGCCGACAAACAGTGTTCTTGCAGCTATGGAAGTTGATAGTAATGAAGAGCCGGCAGTTGTTCGCGCTTTTATGGAAGTATTTGAAGATATATCGGGCTTACCGCCGAAGCGAGACGTGGAGTTCGCAATCGACCTTAGTCCTGGTGCAGTGCCATATCAAAATCTTTTATCCGATGGCACCAGTGGAATTGGAAGAAGTTAAGAAACAAGTTGGTGAATTACTTGAGAAGGGATGGAATCGAAGCAGCAACTCGCTTTCGGGAGCTCCAGTTCTTTTAGTAAAGAAGAAGGATGGTATGAGAAGGATGTGCATTGATTATCGAGAATTGAATCGGGTGACTATTAAGAACAAGTACCCGATCCCTCGCATTGGAGAACTTTTTGAGCAGCTTAGTGGCGCGAGGGTATTCTCGAAACTGGACTTGCGATCAGGATATCATCAGGTCCGAGTAAAAGCAGAAGACATTTGCAAGACGGCGTTTCGAACTCGATATGGACATTTCGAGTATTTGGTAATGCCCTTCGGAGTGACTAATGCGCCGGCAATATTCATGGATTTGATGAACAGGGTCTTTTCACCATACCTGGACCAGTTTATTGTGGTATTCATTGACGATATTCTGGTATACTCGAAGAGTCCGGAGGAGCATGCTGAGCATTTAAAGATCGCCCTGCAGACGCTGAGACAGGAGAAATTATTCGCGAAAATGAGTAAGTGCGAATTTTGGCTGGAAGAAGTGAAGTTTCTGGGGCATGTTGTGTCGGGCGATGGAATCGCTGTTGATCCCGAGAAGATTGCAGCAGTTCGAGATTGGCCAACTCCAAAGAATGTTGCGGAGATAAGAAGTTTTCTTGGACTCGCCGGTTACTACAGAAGATTTGTGGAGAACTTCGCTCGTTTGGCAGAGCCGTTAACTAAGCTCACGCGCAAGGAGGTACCGTTTGTTTGGACGGATGGATATGCATTGGCCTTCGAGACGTTGAAGCAGCAGTTGATAACCGCTCCTATCCTAACCGTACCGGATAATTCAGGAGGACTGGTGATTCACAGCGACGCCTCTGGAAAAGGATTGGGAGGTGTTTTGATGCAGAACGGGAAAGTCGTCGCTTACGCATCGAGGCAACTGAAGACTCATGAGAAGAATTATCCGACTCATAACTTAGAGCTTGCAGCCGTGATCTTCGCCCTGAAGATTTGGAGACACTACCTTTTGGGCGAGAGAGTCGAAGTCTTTACTGATCACAAGAGTTTGAAGTATGTATTCACTCAGAAGGAGTTGAACATGAGGCAACGCAGATGGTTGGAGTTGATGGCCGACTACGACCTTGATCTTAAGTACCATCCGGGTAAAGTTAACGTCGTGCCAGATGCGCTAAGTCGGTTACCAGCAATTCAGGTATTGACCGCACAACGGGAGATCATTGCGGATTTTCAGAGATTTGACTTGGAGATTGTGCTACCACATGCTACGGGACAGTGGATGCAGTTACAAGTACAGTCGTCCTTAGTTGAGAAGATTAAAGCGTCACAATCGCAGGATACTAGACTGCAAAAGTTTCGAGAGCAGGTTGAAGCCGGATTACGAACCGATTTACTGATCCACGAAGACGGTTCGTTGAGATACGGTAGCCGTGTATGTGTGCCAAAAGGGGATGTACGTGAAGAGCTTTGAAGGAGGCACACAGTTCCGCTTACTCCGTACATCCAGGAGGGACAAAGATGTACCGAGATATTCGACAGCACTTCTGGTGGGAAGGTATGAAACGGGAAATTGCTCGCTTCGTGGCTAAGTGCTTGGTGTGTCAGCAAGTCAAGGCTGAACACCAAAGGGTTGCTGGTTTGTTGCAACCGCTTCCAATTCCTCAGTGGAAATGGGAACATATAACCATGGATTTCGTGACGGCTTTACCGCGGAGTCCAAAGGGCAACAATGCAGTATGGGTGATTGTCGATCGGTTGACCAAGGCGGCTCACTTTATTCCTTTTCGGGTTGGTCAATCGACAGAGACTTTGGCAGAGCGGTACATGCAGGAGATTGTAAGATTGCATGGAATACCGGTGAGCATCGTGTCCGATCGGGACACCCGGTTCTTGTCGCACTTCTGGAGGAGTTTACAAGAAAGTTTGGGGACTCGATTGAAGTTTAGCACAGCTTATCATTCTCAGACTGATGGACAATCGGAGAGAACGATCCAGACCCTTGAAGATATGTTGAGGGCTTGCATGTTGGACTTCAAAGGTTCTTAGGAGGATCATCTACACCTGGTGGAGTTTTCGTACAACAATAGCTTCCAAGCGACTATTCAGATGGCTCCGTTTGAAGCGTTGTATGGTCGTAGGTGCCGTTCACCGGTTTGTTGGGATGATGTTGGTGAACGAAGGTTACTAGGACCAGATTTGGTGGTACAAACAGTCGAGAAGGTGAATACAATCAGGAAGCATATGAAGGCAGCTCAAGACAGACAGAAAAGTTGGGCTGACACGTCAAGAAGACCTCTAGAGTTCGCCGTGGGTGATTTGGTATTCCTGAAGATATCACCGACTAGAGGGGTGATTCGCTTTGGAAGTCGGGGAAAGCTCAGTCCTCGATTCGTTGGACCCTTCGAGATATTGGAGCGTGTTGGAGAGGTAGCGTACCGTTTGGCATTACCACAGTCATTGACAGGAGTGCACGATGTGTTTCATGTGTCTCAACTACGGAGGTATGTTCATGATGAGACTCATGTCTTGGATCATTCGGAGTTGACCGTACGGGAGGACCTAACTTTTGAAGAGCGACCAGTTGAAATCAAGGATCGAAGAGAAAAGGTTCTTAAGAACAAGGTTATCCCTCTTGTGTTAGTTTCTTGGGGAAATCGATTGCGTGGAGAAACCACTTGGGAGCGAGAAGACGAGATCCGGCAGAAATTTCCTCACCTTTTCCTATAGTTAGCTATCTTGTATTCTTGGAATTTCGAGGACGAAATTCTTTTTGTAGTTGGGTATGATGTAACACCCGAGCCCAGTAATACTATTTCTATTGCTAGTTGAGTGTTTTATATTGCTCTTTCCAATTATTTTGATTGTTTGGTGTTTATTGCTAAATTTTAACCGGTTAAGTCATTTTGGCACATAACAAATTTTAACACCTAAAATGAAATTAAAAATATCCATGTTGGCCTACTCGTCGCCACTAGTCGTGTGGTAGCGTCCGCGCGTCGAGATTTCGTCCCGTTCGGCGAAACGGGCAAGTTTGGACGTCTACGCGCGCGTACAAGTGTCCGACTTGGGGGCATGCATTTTAATCATTAAACACCTCTTTTCAAAATTTGGAACTCGCTTAAAATCCTATAATTTGAATTTGGAACATTTGGGCGCAACCCGGGCACGATTTGGAAATGTTTCATTTAGCGCCAAAAATGCCCGTTTGATTAAATATATTTAAACTATGAATTATATATTTTCTGTTACTATTCATCGTTTTAAATCTTTTAAAATATTTTTTTAAACTACCCCAGCCAATCGCGTGGCTCTTTTTCCTCGTGGGCCCCCCCTTTTTCCTCTCTATCTCTCTCCGTCTCTCTCTCTCTCTCTCTCATCATCAAATCTCTCTCTATCTCTTTATCAAATCTCTTTCTCTCCCTCTATATTTTACGCTGCCTCGTCCTCAACTCCGCCACGAGAAAACCCACGAGAACCCCTCGAACCCTAACCCTAGCCGCGTCGTGACCTCGCCGCCGACCTCCCCGTGACCTCGCCGTCACCATCCACACCTCCACGGCGTCGACCGCAACCTTCCTCCCTCCTTCCCGAACCTGCAGACCCACCCCGACGCCACCTCCTGCACCGCAGACCTCGCCGTCGCCGCCGCCTCCCATCGCCGACGACGCCAAGGACTCCCTCTCTTCACCCTCGTCCCGACCTCGTCGTCGCCTCCCTCCTCCCCTCGCCGGACCACCAGAACCCGAGCCAACCCCATCGCTTAACCCTCTAGTTCGCCGGAGGAGCCCCGCCGACCCTCGTCGTCGTTGCCTCCGACCACCTCCTTCCCCCCTTGATCACCAGAGCAGACCACCACCCTCCTCTACTCGTCGCACCACCCTCTCCAGCGAACCCAGAGGCTGTCCAGCCTTCGCAGCCGCCGTCGCCGCCTCGCCGGCGCCCATCGCCGTCGGGCCCGTCGTAGTTGCCCCTGGTTCTTCCCTGTAAGCCTCCCTTTAGCTTTCCATTCATGTTTAATCCCTCGCTGGTCCTTGTTGCGATTATCGTGTTTGCTAACTTCGTTGCTTTGACTTTTGCCGGATTCCGACCGTGCCGTCGTTTGGACCCGACGCTCCAGCGAAGTACCCTGGTCCGTGTGGTCCCGCTGTTCGCTGTTGGGACTCGATCCGTAGCCCGTGCACCCGTCTCGTGTTTTCTGCCGACATTGCATCCGTGCTTTCCGGTTTGCGAAACCGTCGAGGCAAGATTTCTTGCTACATGCTACGTTAAACTAATTAAATGTTTGACTCACAAACTTGCTATATTAACTAGTATTGCTACTTATCTCATTGGACGAAATATGATGTATATTATAATACTGCCACCTAAATCGTATTTTGCCACCGTAACCTTAATGACAACTACCTGCTAATCATTTTACTATTTAGAGGATAATAGTCGCACACTTATATCTTTATTGCCTGCTGTTATTAATATTGCGCTACACTGTGATTATTGCACCCCAAGGGTGCTTGAACCTGTTAATAAGAGAATACAAAGCATCACTGTGTTTACATGGAATAATATTGTTATTTGCTGTCCCTGCTGTTGTCCCTTATTCGTTACTATACCTGTTATCAGCATACATTTGATTGCATTACATATTGACCGATCTTGATACACCTGACACATGTACTGATACACCGGACATGACACCCTGTACATATCGACTCAACCTGTTGAAACGTGACCTGACCTGTTACCTGATTTCATGCCTAATGCCGACAAACCTGACCATTCCTGCTGTCTATCCAGACAGACCTACTTTTACCTGATTTTGTGTTGGCATTAATCCTTGACTACTGAATACCTGACCTGACATACATAGCTTGGGGGTATGGGGAAATCAAAGGTGAAACCGACTTGTAACTCAACAGTTCGATACTTGTTCTGATCAGTCTTACGGGCTTGGCCAGCCCCGGAGTGGTGATGCTGACATCACTCGCCCATCTTGCTACCTATTACTGCTTAGCGGCACATCTCGGATTCAGCCCCGAGGACCTTGACCGTGGTCCCGGGCACGCACGGGATACTATTGAGTTACATCGACGATTCATCAATTGATTTCAAAGACTATAGAGTAGAAACCTGATAGGACAGTCTAGTCACCACTGCACATTGCCCTGCTCTGTTATTTCTTAGTACGGCTTATTCATGTTCATACCTGCATTGCTTATTACCATGTTTATATTATATTATTTTGGTTGACATGACGCGCTGACGTCTGGGTTTTGCATGGCCCAGATTCCTTACCACTGTCGACGACCGAGCAGGAGCACTTCAGCCAGTAGGCTGATCTGTGAGTTCCTTAGTGATTAGTTTATTTATTTCATTTCATTTCCAGATGTGAGCCCGCATTATGGGACGTACTGTTTATTTATTGTATTGGATCATTTACTTCCGCACTTATTGCTTATTGACTCTTGTTATTATGGATTTGGACATGTGTTAGATTAGTTTATTATCTTGTTCTTGATATCCTTACAATCGTAATGTGACTGTGGATGGATACTTCCTACCCACAGGTAGCATGGTTGGCTATGTTACGTGCCCAATCTTGCGTACTCTGGGAAGCGGGGCGTGACAACTGTTATCTTCTAGTGTTTAACACTAATTTGAGAGCTTTATTTCCAGTGTTTAACATTGCTGTTCCCTAGTGTTTAACACTGCTTTTAGCCAAATTGGCTAATTTTCCAGAGGCAAAAGTCTCCCCTTCAACTGAATCTCAAAATTGAGTAGAAACTCAGAGATATAATGTTTAATGCTCAGTCAAAGACCAAAGTGATAACAGAGCCTTCAAACTCTTGTTTAGCATTGCTAAGTGATGAAGGACTGAACCCAAACAAATGTTTAATGGTCCAACAAAGGACCAATATTTCAAACTTAATTGGACTTAGCCCAAGTTGGCCATAAGTCCTCAATTCAGACTTAACTGAGCCAATGTGCTCATAATATAATTAATTGATTTTAGTTCCAAATTGGACTACAGATCCCAATCAACCTTGGTTCAAGGGTACATCTCTTCACTCCTTTGATATTTGTCGTTGTAATCCTTCAACGTTTTCAGAGAGGTGACGGGTCCCGACAACTACACATTTCATGGACTGTGGGGTCCTTAAACTCACGGACTATGATGTCCTTAACCTCGACCGTGATATTTTTAAACTAACATTGGACTGTGGGGTCCTTAAACCCATGGACTATGGTGTCCTTAACCTGGACTGTGGGGTCCTTAAACCCATGGACTATGATGTCCTTAATCTCGACCGTGATGTCTATAAACTAACATCGGACTGTGGGGTCCTTAAACCCATGGACTATGATGTCCTTAACCTCGACCGCGATATCTTTAAACTAACACTGGACTGTGGGGTCCTTAAGCCCATGGACTATGATGTCCTTAACCTCGACCGCGATGTCTTTAAACTAACAATGGACCGAGATGTCCTTAAACTAATAATGGACCGTAACGTCCTTAAACTAATCGACCACAATGTCCCTAGACTAAACAAAAGAGTCCAATTGCTCTTTTGTTGGATCTAAACGATCCCGTTAAGTTGATCTTAGTCTAAAACGAGACTAACGTATCCTTAACACACATTTAAGTTGATCTTAGTCTCAAATGAGGCTTACGTGTGCTTAAACCCAAACCCCCAAACCCAAATCTAAGAAAGATACAGCTTTGGACTAGTCCACGCCCTACGGGCGACAAATTAGTCTCCGTATACAATCCACGGGCAACCAAACACAAAACAAACACCCACGACACGAAGTGACCATATGGAGAAGGAGAAAGTTGTTACCGCGATGCGGTAGTGTAATTAACTGCAAGGGCTTGCGCCTGCAGGGAAGAGCGTCCCCACAATCAAAAACCCCTCAAACGAGGGGGAATCTGATGAAGTCTGCTACATCGGCCGCATCCGTTTAAAACTTCGATACATGGTGCCATAAATCAACTTGGCATCTTCGGAGAGGTTGACGGATAGCACCAATTAGCATCTGCCCCGAAATTGAGGCAAGACGGACCTACGCGGTCGCGTCTCTGTGATTCGGAGGGGAACAGATTCTGGCACGCCCGGTGGGACATCTTTCTCTTTCCACTCCACACTTCGTGTGTCGTGTTCGCGAACGAATCGCGGTTTGCTAACGGTTGCCCTTGGGTTCGGGATACTATGATTTGGCGTTTTGCTTGGTGCAGAAAGCGAGGGATCAATGGCGTCCACTTGCGCAAAGTGTTCCAACTGCAATTGCAACCCACGCCCCGCCTCATCTGGAGGCATAGCTTACGGGCCCCAAGCGGCTTCTCTGTTCACGATGCCGGTGGAACAGGTCACTCAGGCCACTACTGGTTTGTTTTTCGGGACCATGCTCCCACCGATGAGTTTCAGCGCTCCTATACCAACGTCAGAAGCTTCCAAGAAGTCGGTCTTTGATCGGCTTACAACTACCGCGGCCCCTTTCAACGGGTCATCCAGCTCCAGCGCCTCGGTCTTCGCCAGACTGGGCCAAGGTTCCGGTGGGCCCATGATGAAGCCTGCAATTCAAGAAAAGGTTATTCCGAAGAGAGTAGCCATCCCCGCTCCCGAAGTCGTCAAGGCGGCTTCTCCTGCCAAAGGGTCAGTCTTTACAAGACTGACTGTTCCGGCTCCCACTCCTGCTCAAAAGTCCGTCTTCGACAGATTGGCTATTACTGCTCAACGGACACCAGTCTTCAAGAGGCTGGCACTGGCGACGCCTTACCAGAATAGGGGGCATGACGAAGCCATCCCCATCACCGAACCAACACCATCGGCTCGACACGCTCGACGTCGTCACTGGCGCCGAGTAAGGAAGGCTGGGGGCAACTCCCCATCTGGGTTAACTCCACCAGCCCCAACGGTGGAAGTCAATGCCGCTGTTCCAACTGGGAACAGCTTTGAATTGCTGAACAAGGTGTGCAGGAACTCTCCTACCGCCGTACTGAAGAGATCGCCTCCACCGGTGGAGACTGTTACAGAAATAAAGCCGGAGCAGCCCCCTCAACGGCTGTCCGCCAAAGTTTACAAAGTCTGGCGATGGGTTCAGGAGTCGGTGATTGATCAAGACTATCCCTGTCGACAGAAGAAGCTGAAGGTCCAGCAGGAAGAGAACCGTCCTGGTAAGCCGCAAAAGACGACAACCACTTGGATGCCCGCTGCAATGGCCCCCTCAATGTCAACTGCTCAAAAGAAAAGGAGGCCGGAGGAAGCCTCTATGACCAGGGCAGAACGCAAAGACGTTGAGCCCAGACGCCCCAAGTCTGGGAGCATAGCGGTACATACTGTTTACATGGCTTCCAGAAAAGAGGAAAGCCGCACTACGATGGGCCACCGACCGCTCACCCGATCAATAACAAGGGCTCAGGAACAACAACAACATAAGCTTCAGGAGATGCCGACTGCAATGGCCGTACTCACCGGACCAAAAGAAAGCCCGGAGGCGTCATCGGAACAACATCACGAACAAGAAACTGACGCTGACTTCCTACGCAGAGTCCTCGAAAAGAAGGACCGAGAAGCTGCAGAACAAGCTGCCAACATAAAACGAATGGCGCTTCTCTTCCAAGACATGGTCGGGATGATGTTACAGCCGGATCCTTCAGCCGAAGACCCTCCGATCATTATTGAAGACGACAAAGCGGAGACGTCGAATCCACCTCCGGCTCTTTCAGCAGCCAAGGAGGAAACTATTTCTAAGGCCGCCCTAGATGACTATATTGCTCAGCAAATACGAGTGCACCAGGCAAATGAAGTGGCCGGCCAAGTCGTCAAAACTGGGCGACCGTATCCAGGCTGGTATGATCAGATAATGCACCCATCAGGATATACAATCCCCAAATTCCATGTGTATAAGGGGACAGGCAATCCCCATCAACATGTCGCTCAGTTCAGGGCTCTTTCCGGCAACACTGGGGGTGATGATAAGCTTTTGCTCTGCCAATTCGTCGGCAGCTTGTCGGAGACGGCATTTGAGTGGTACTCCGAACTTCCAAACGACTCCGTCAAGACTTTCGTAGAAATGAAGCTGCTGTTCACCCAGCGGTTCGCGAGTGCTAGTGAACGGACCCCAATAATGACATTGATCAATACCAGGGTGAAGCCAGGCGAGACGTGGGTTCAATACGCAATCCGATGGCGGAATCTGTGGTCGAAATGCGAACAGCGTATCGAAGAAGCACCAGCGGTGGGCATGTTCGTGGGCACTCTAGACCCTCATGCAACTATTTCACAGTTCATGATGTTCTTCAAACCGACCACATTCCAGGCTTTAATCGACAAGGTAGCCCAAAAGGACCAGATGGGTCATAGACCGTCTCCTCTGAAACCGGAGCCGCGGAACGAAAAGGGTAAAGGGAAGGCGACCTTTGTTGCGAATACCCAACAGCAGCCCAGTGCCCTAAAACTAATGGATCAACTGGAAGATAGACGGCGCTATTATAATGAGAAAATGAAGCGTCCTTACTCGTTCCCACGGGATAAAACGAAGAGACTATTCGAACTGGCGATGCGCAACAGGCTCATCAACCTGCCGAATCCTAAGAGACCACTGCAACCCGGCGAAGCGAATAATCCCAATTATTGCCCTTACCACCAAATGGTAAGCCATCCAATCGAAGATTGCTTCGTCTTTAAGGGATGGATCGAGGATCAGTACCAGCAAGGCAAGTTTGCGCTGTCTGAAAAGTGGAAAGTAAGCCCACCATAACCACACACTCCTAAGAAGACGGACACACCGGGGGCATCGTGCTCTTTTGTCGAAGAAGCTTCATGGGAGGTCGTTCTTTCAGCCAGAACCAAAAGAATGTTGAATGATCTCCAGACATGCCCGGTGATCAGATGGAAGAATCCGTTGGAACCTGAGATCATCGAAGGGATGTTGAAGCCGCGCCCGACTCCAAAGATTGGTGGTGATAGCCAAAGTGTCCACACCCAGTCGTCAAAATCTTCGAAAAAGAAGGAGAAATCCAAGAAGCCCGTGAAGTCTGACGACAAGCGCATGGACCTGCAAAAGCAGATTGACGCGCTGGAAGAATATAACCAGAAGGCGCAGACTCCAATCACGCTCCAAGAGTTCCTCGGCCACGTCCTTAAAGACGGAGATGATGAAGAAGACTCGTCGGATGGATCTGAGGATTACGTAGCAAGTTGCCATGTGATCTCTCACTCGTCGATAGACAATGAAGAAGCTCCTTGCACCGAGAGACCGGGGGCAGGTCTTGAACCGGAACTCCCAGGGCCATCAGACGAAATGATCGACGCATTCCTAAATGAAGCTCTTCTGAGAAGTAAAGTTGATCAGGAGCGTGAGATGGCCATATTTGAAAAGGCCAAACGTCGGCGACTGGACGAAAGGGTTAAAATATTCCCGCCAGATCAAAGTATATCCGTTGCAAAAAAAAACAGGTTTAAGATGAGGAAAAGGTTCGCTAAAGCCATATCAATAGGAATGAAGCTGCCGCCCTCCGAAGGAAACATTCCTGGTGAAGCAGAAATGCATCCTAGCTACTTCTCATATTATCGAAAGTTTGCGCACTCTACCAAAGAGTGCAACGCTTTTAAAAAATGGTGGCAGGGTTATGTTGCTTAATGGCAACATTTTAAGCGGATGAAATGCAAAACTCATCGGGAGCAAAGGAGTACGAACGGGGAGTATAAAAGAACTACCGGCAACTGTCGCACAGTCAACGCCGGGGGATCGCAGGTTCTCACCTTCGGGAGCGACTCCGACGAAGAGATGACTCTTGGCCCTCTCTTCAAAGAATCCACCTCGGGGAAAGAGGATGAGTCGAAGACCTGTGAAAATATCCAGCTGCGCAATCGTACGCTGCCCGAAAAGAATCTCGGACCCACGAATAGAAAAGATAAGGGAAAAGAAAAGGTCTCTGAGGATATCATCCTTGATGACCAAGCCGTTGAAAAGCTGACAGCCAAGGACCCGCCAAAGAAAAGTAAGGTGGATTACAACGTTCTTGCACACCTGAGGAAGATACCCTCGCAGCTCAGCATTCTCGACGCCCTTCTGCTATCCAAAGAGGCGAGAGAATTTCTGATCAGGGCATTACAAGAGCCAGAGCAATTCCAAGCTTTCCTCGCCAAAGAAAGGATGAAAGACGAGCTGGAAGAAGTGCACACAGCCGATATCACCTTCGGCGATGAAGATCTCCTCCTCGGGACGTGTGAGCACAACCGTCCCCTTTATGTCTCAGGATACCGTCACGATATCAAGATAGGCAAAATCCTGGTCGACATGGGTCTTCCGTCAATCTCCTCAACGTACGAGTGTTGAAGGAAATCTGCATGAGCGTTCAGCACCTAGCTCGTGATAAAATCACCATCTCCGGGTTTGGCTCCCAGTCATCACGGACTCTCGGGTCTGTGATACTGACTTTACGCTTCGGGCATCTTGTCACGGATATTAAATTTCACGTCATTGACGCCAAGACATGCTACAATGCTTTGCTCGGCCGGCCTTGGTTACACGAGTACAACATCATCCCTTCTACACAACATCAGTGTATGAAATACTTCAAGGATGGTCTCGAGTACACCGTAACAGGAAAGCTAAACCCATTCTCCCTGAACGAAGTCCGAAAGTACGAAGATGCAAAATACTTCTTGCCAGATTTCGAAGACACGGAGAGATATCACAAACCGAAGGACAAAGCTATCACCACTATTCCAGTCTTCGGGAGTAATACCGAGGAGGAAGAAGAGATAGTTTATTCAGGGCCGCCTCAATGCAGCAACCCGGGACCGTCCGCCCCATGTTGATCTTCGGCAGCTACTCGGAAGATGTGGTTAACGCTAGATATTCCACTCGGCCATCAATACAAGCCTTCGCTGGCGATAATCAGAGTCTGCAAATTACCATGGTTCCACAAGAGTACTACAAAGATCTCGATGCACTTGAAGCTTATAGTGTGCAAGAGCTGCAAACATTTTACGTCTCTTCCAGGCGAAAAGATGAACAGGTGATCCTATTCTACCGATCCGGGGAAACCAAAGTGGAGAAGGAAATCTGGCACGACGCCGATTCTATGCTTGACAGGATCCAGCCCATCCGTCTGCCTAGATATTACACGGAAGGCTTGAAAAGGTTACTGAAGCGTCAAGGGTTACCCTTCCGACAGACCACTCGACAAGCTTGATTCTACAACAGGATTTGGGATGTCCCTGGAACTCAGTGCAAGTTGCCCAACAGGAGAATGGAAACAAAGGGGCTTGGATATCTTCAATCCAGAAAACGGGAGCGAGTCCATGGCAGCTACGTCATACATGACTTCGATGAAGAAGAAGACATTCTGTTAAGAGAGACCGATCCTGAACCAAAACAAGGTCCTGTCATCAAGATGCCGAGCCCGTCATTTGAAGAACGAATGGACAAGCTGGTAAGGCAAGCGGGTCAAAAGATCCGAGATGACCATAACCGTGAGATAGCCATTTACGAAAAAGCCAGGACACAGCGCCTCCTTCAACAGGCCGCGAGGAATGGCAATGCTCTTCCTTATCAACCCGTCATACAAAAGGCCCGATGCAGAGGCAAAAATAAATCAAAGAGTGGGAAAGGCGTTCGAGAGCGACAAAGCGGGACCAAGAAGCCACGCGATCGGGAATCGAGCAATCCAGATTTGTCTCTTATAAAGAAGATGAGTCGAGCATACTCCTTTCCTCAGAATAAAACGCGGAAGATACTTGATCTTGCCATAAGACATCAAATGATCACCCTCCCGGAGTCCAAACACCCCGAGCAAGCCAACGAGGTCTCTCACCTAGACTATTGCTCCTATCACCAAGCAGTAGGACATCCTCTCGAGGATTGCTTCACCTTCAAGAACTGGGTTGAAGACCAATATCAGCTCGGCAAGTTCGCTCTGTCTAGCAGTTGGAGGATAAATCCGCCATAGAAGCATGAATTAAAAGCCGCGCATACAGCGAGAGTAAAACCAGATCAACATCGTTTTTGGAAGCGAGCTCGTACCTGTCATATGATAACGCTATCAGAAGAAGAGCTCGAGGATATGGATGACCTCCCTTGGTGCTTCGAAAACAATGATGACGAGGTGATCTTAGAATTTCCACCGGCGCCGAAAGAGCTGGAAGATGGAATACATACCATTGCAGACAATCTCAAGAAAATTGATTTGGGGACGGCAAGTGACCCGCGGCCGACATTCGTCAGTGAGTTGCTGTCTGAAGAAAGGGTGGCTATACTAAAGGATGTGCTCATGCAGCATAAAGATTGCTTCGCATGGAACTATTCCGAGATGCCAGGACTAGATCCAGAGATTGCCGTCCACAAACTGGCAATATCCCCGGACGCCAAGCCAATCAAACAAGCACCGAGAAGAATGCGGCTCGAGCTTGAGATGAGCATCAATGCCGATGTTAAGAAGCTGATCGACTCTGGCTTCATCCAAGAGGTTCAGTATCCTGACTGGATCGCCAACATCGTCCCGGTGATGAAGAAAAATGGGAAAGTACGCATATGTGTGGACTTTCGGGATCTTAATAAAGCCTGACCGAAAGACGACTTCCCAGTACCGGTCATTGAGCTAATGATAGACAATACGTCCACTCACGAAGTTTTCTTCTTCATGGACGGATCATCAGGATACAATCAGATAAAGATGCGTCCTGAAGACCAGAAGCATACCGCTTTCCGGACCCCTTTGGGTATATTTTGCTACAAGGTGATTCCTTTCGGTCTAAAGAACGCCGGTGCTACCTATCAGAAGGCTATGACGAAGATCTTCGATGACCTCATACATGAAATCATCGAATGCTATATCGATGACCTCGTGGTGAAAAGCAAATCATACGAGGAACATTTAGAGTATCTGAGAATCGTGTTTCAACGCCTTCGGCAATACAAATTGAAGATGAACCCTCTCAAATGCGCGTTCGGAGTTTCCTCGGGCAAGTTCCTAGGATTCATTGTCCGACACCAAGGCATCGAGATAGATCCGTCAAAGATCAAGGTGATTATGGAAATGCCCCCGCCAAGGACTCTCAAGCAATTGCGGTCTCTCCAAGGGAAGCTCGCGTATATTCGGCGATTTATAACAAATCTCTCAGGCAAGTGCCGTCCTTACAGTCACTTAATGAAGAAGGGAACCCCTTTCGTCTGGAACCACAAATGCCAAAGCGTGCTGGACGAAATCAAGCAATACCTGTAGAATCCGCCAGTGCTGGTTACTCCGGTCAAGGGAAAGCCTTTCATTCTGTGTACAACCGCCCTCGAAGGTTCCTTAGGCGCATTATGGGCGCAAGAGAATGACCAAGGGAAGGAAAGAGCCCTCTACTGTTTGAGTCGAGTTCTACTGGGGGCAGAAAGCAATTACTCCCCCATCGAAAAACACTGCCTGACATTAATCTTCGAGATAACAAAGCTCAGGCATTATGCATTGGCGCATGAAGTCCGTCTCATATCGAAGGTGGATCATCTAAAGTATTTGATGTCAAAGGCCATATTGACGGGGCGACTTGCTAAGCGGGCCTTGCTCCCGATGGAGTTCTCAATAACTTATCAGCCTCTTAAGGCGGTGAAAGGCCAGTTCATTGCCGACTTCCTAGCTGAGCATCCGATACCTGCCGATTCTCCCTTGAACTGCGAATTGCCAGACGAACATGCGTTTGACGCTATCGACGGGGGTGATACCCGGTGGGAACTTTACTTTGATGGAGCATCTTCCATGAAGAAGCGCAAATAAAGCACCCCTATAATCAAATCGGGGGTAGGCCTCATCTTCGTAACTCCCCAAGGAGGGATAATGCGCTTTGCCTTCTCCTTAAGACGAGGACAAACAATGAAGCCGAGTATGAAGCGTTGATAGCAGGTCTCAAGATCGCCATCGACATAGGAATTGAAAACCTCCTCATATACGAAGACTCCCAACTGGTCGTTAGTCAAGTAAACGACGACTATCAAATGTGCAAGCCAGAGTTGGTAAGATACGGCGAGAGAGTACAACAACTGCTGACTCAAATTCATTCCTACACCTTGGAAAGCATACCGCGTGCGGAAAATAGCAAAGCGGATGCATTGGCCAAGCTTGCTAAAGAATTGGCCGATGAGAACCTCGATGACGTAAGGATCATTGTGCAAAGCCGTCGGGTTCTTGCACCGGAGGAAATATCTCCGGAGTCGTCCGAGGAAAATGGAGCAACCAAGCAAATGGCTCTACAAGTAAAAGACTAAGAAAAGATTGAAGATTGGAGAGAAGTCTTTATAGACTACTTCAAATCCCATCGAACGCCTGAAGATGCGTCCTCAAAACATCAGCTCATGAAGCGAGCCCTATCTTTTGCCTTCGTCAATGATACTCTGTACAAGAGATCATTTGATTCTCTATGGTTAAGATGCCTGGGACCTGAAGAGGCGAAAAGAGTCGTTCAGGAAACTCACGACGGACTTTGCGGTTTTCACCAAGCCGGGCCGAAGATGAAGCTAAAGATCAAATGGATGGGTTATTATTGGCCCACGATGATCCAGGACTGCCTCGAGTATGCAAAGCAATGCCACTCGTGCCAGATCCATGGGGACTTTATCCATCAGCATCCAAATCCACTACATCCAACGGTGGGTAGCTGGCCGTTCGAAATGTGGGGAACTGACATAATCGGCCCCATCGAACCAGCATCGTCCAGAGGACATCAATTCATTTTGGCGACAACTGATTACTTCTCCAAATGGGCAGAAGCGGTACTGCTGAGGGAGGTGAAGACCGAGAATATACTCCATTTCTTCAAGACACATGTCATCTATCGGTTTAGAACTTCGAGACAGATCATCTCCGATAACGGGCCAGCCTACAGAAGCCACATGATCAGCCGCTTCGCACAACAGCACACACATAGACTGGAGATACTCCTCAGTTTATAATCCCTGAGCTAACGGTTTAGCCGAGGCTTTCAACAAGACCTTGGCGAAGATCGTGAAAAAGACGGTGTCTCGAAATAAGAAGGACTGGCATGAGAGACTGCATGAAGCTCTCTGGGCATATCGAACTACGTTCAAGACGGCCACGAACACAACGCCATACGCATTGGTATTCGGTACAGAAGCGGTACTTCTCCTTGAGATAGAGTTACCCTCTCTACGAGTGGCAGTTCATTACGAACTAACGGACGAAGAGAATGCTCACTTTCGGCTTGAGGAGCTCGATGCCCTTGATGAAACCCGGCTCATAGCGCAACAAAATCTGGAGGCTTATAAAGCAAAGATAACGCGCTCATATGAAAGATTGACTAGGCCAAGGACATTCCGCCATGGCGAACTCGTGCTAGTGGTCAAAAGACCTAAGATCCCCAATCATGCTAAACGGGGGAAGTTCGAGCCAAACTATGAAGGCCCATATATCATAGACAAAGTTTACCAGGGTGGAGGCTATCTACTCATGGACATGCATGGTGAAAGACCTTTCAGGCCAATAAATGGTCGCTTCCTGAAGAAATACTATGCCTAACGAGTCACGACCTAGGTCAATGATAAACGACGACGACTATGTCCGCTCGCTATCTTCCTAAGCCCAAACTCTATGAGTAGTAACCGGCTAATGGACCGAAACGTCCTTAAACTAACAACGGACCGAAATGTCCTTAAACTAGCAGCGGACCGAAACGTCCTTAAACTAACGACGGACCGAAACGTCCTTAAACTAACAACGGACCACTATGTCCTAAAAATTAGCCGTTGACCAAGATGTCGATAAATTACGGTGGATCGCAGTATCCCAAAGCTGATACAAAAAAAAAGAATAAAAAAAAGAGAGAAAAAAGAAAACGATATGTCCATAAGCAAAATGGGCACGGATGAAAACCCGAAAGGGCTCCGTGAGTAAAAACAGCAGGGCTACCGGCGAGTTTTGTGAAAACCCGAAAGGGCACAACCACGTTAGAATAAAAAAAAGAAGAAAAAAGAAAACGGTATGTCCATAAGCAAAATGAGCACGGATGAAAACCCGAAAGGGCTCCGTGAGTAAAAACAACAGGGCTACCGGCGAGTTTTGTGAAAACTCGAAAGGGCACAATCTCGTTAAAAGACACTTTCAAGGTCCTCTCGACTTTGTAGGGAGAAACCACCTGCGTGAGATCCTTACGACTCACAAGGGAGAAACACACTTAAGGATCCCTACGATCCCTAGGGAGAAATTACACTTGCGAGATCCTCACGACTCATAAGGAGAACCCCCTTATGGGACCCTCACGGCTCATAAGATTCAAAAGTCTTAAGCTACAGAGATCTGAACCTGTTCTTAAGCAGCCCCCACAACCTCCAATACCACCCTACAAGCGGCTCAAGGCTGAGCCTTGTATACAATCCACGGGCGTGAATAAACATTTCCCTAACAAAGTCTCATCCGTGACTAGGGATATGTCTACACGGCGAACATCCCTTGTAAGTCCTCTCGACTTATAAGGAGAAAACACTCTTGTAAGATCCTTATGACTTATAAGAGACCATACACGTAAGAATCCTCATGATTCCTAAGGAGAAAATGCACCTACGAGATCCTCACGACTCGCAGGGAGAAATACCTTTATGAGACCCTTACGGCTCATGAAGTCAAAAGCCTTAGTCGACAGGATCCTAACCCTGTTCGCTAAGCCACCTTTATTCAATATCGACAGAGGCAGATGATGATTCGCTCCTGGCAATATTCCAGTTGTAGCGGTGCTGATGCCGAAATCGGTATCTAACTCTAAGCTTGCAGCCAAGAATCTAGCGAGCCACACATGCATACGAAATAGCCGAAATGATGGGGCAACTTGCAACAAAATCAGCAAGTAAAAATGTATGCATGCAAAATAGCCGAAATGATTGGGCAACTCGCAATAAAAAGCAGCGAGTAAAAATAAAATAAACAGCGAAAATGATTGGGCACTAAGAAAATAGCCGAAATGATTGGGCAATCGCGATATTCGCGATATAAAAGCTGAAATGATAGAGCATCGCGGAAAGAAATAAAATAAAATGAAATTTATGCCCTACAGGTGATATCACATCGATCCCTATATACAATCCAGGGGCGCAAACAAAGAAGGAATCACACCTATCCTCCCCAGGCTTCATCAGAAGAAAAAGCCAAATCTCAACAACATCTGTCTCATTACGACAGACACAACATCAAGCAAAGCGGAACAGCGACAACTCCTGTCACGCCCCGCTTCCTATTCTACGGCGAAGGGGACGCGACTGGACCGCTACGTATTTATTCAGAAGCAAATACGCTAAGCGTAACTAAGCAATATAAAAGAAAATACACAAGAGGCAAGGTATAATAAAAACAACAACTTTTATTTGTTAACATTCTTTTGTACAACGCATGAAAATGAAATACAACTGAAAAAGATGCCTAAACAGTGGCATAACGGAAATGAAAAAATACGGAAATGGAAAGTGTACAATGAACTAGAGCTCGTGGTCTTCACTGATTCGGTCCAAGTCTTCAGCCGTGGGCTCGATCTCTGACGTGTCCAGATCACCTGACGACATTCAAGAAGAAAGAAAGAGAATGTCGTCAGCGAACAGGTCGCTCGGTAAGGCCTAAAGATAAGAGGAGAATAGACAAAGAGTAAAATAAAGAGAGTAGTTTTTACAGTTGTATTATATTGTTTTAATGTTAATACTGTTGTTATCGTAAGTTCAAGGATGAATGTCAACTAATCTCAAGAGTGTTCTCAAACCCAACAGGCCACAGTCCAGGGGTAGGGAACCACGGGCCCAAATGATATGTTAGTAGCGGGACTTCGACCGTCGCCGAACTATTCCAAACTCAACAAGCCACAGTCCAGGAGCATGGAAACACGGGCCCTCATGATTGCTTGCTTGTGTTAGTTGACATGGATTCATGATCTAGGGGGACTCTTGAGATTATGTTGGATTCACGAATGAACTACCCCAATACCCCGTGTAATTATGTTATTGATAGTACTGTATTACATTGTATTGTCTTGTAAATTGAATTGTATAATTGGATGACTGACCAAAACCATGATATCAGTAAACGGATGTAACTGCATAATCATGCAAATGGAATAACTGGATAATGGATGTATATCCATGGTTTGATTCAGTTAAGTTGTATAGATTGATAGCTGGATTCATGGATTCAAGTGTTCATATTGAATTGGAATATTGTAGATTATAGATTGTACTTGAATCATATTCAAGTCAGATATAATCAGACTCAAACCCGAGTCAGACAATTAGAAGTGTAAATCGAAGTCCTATAATTGTTAAGGTCCTTAGGGTAATTTATAAAACTTGAGGGGGGTTTATGTAAAAATACTTTTATACACTTTTCCAAAATACACCTCAAGTATTTGTTACTCGTCTTTAGAGTTTTAATAAATGTGGATTTTATATTGAGCCATTCCTAGTGAAAATATCCTAGTTTTATAAATAAGGTATTTATCTATAATATTGATTTATTTGAAATTCATGGTATTTTAGTGTAAAATTTATTCTTGTGATTTTTAGAAAAATGTGGAATATTTATATTATAATAAAATAGATATTTAAATGATAAATATACATATATTTATACAAAAATGATTTTAATAAATATTTTATATTCCAAAAATCCCATTTTCTTAAGATGTCGTATTTTAAACTTTTCGAGACCGAATGCCCCTTGCGGAGGTCTGAATCTCGTACTACTAAGTCCGAGGATGTGCGATAATCCACACTATCCCGAACGGGTTCCCCAAAAATGGGTTGTAGCGGCGCTTTACAAAGATTATAAAATACTAATCCTTTAGAAAACAGTTTTATAAAGTAAAAGGTATTTATTTGTAAAAATGTCAATTTTCCGTATTTTAGATTCTAGGATTTCCTAAGCCAACTAGCCTATTTCTAAATGGTTTAAACGACAAGTTGTTAGATGTCTCAAATTGCCTCTTCACCGCCAATTGTGGCCAGGTAAGTACAAGTGAGGAAAGGAGGGATCCGCTCAGGAATCACCGTGAGTCGGGCCTTTTAAAGTTACCTTTCTCACTTGCCTAGCCTAGACACCACAAAGTCAGGTTTAGATAAACGATCGATGTCTACAACTTATCGTATTTTCCTAATAAGAGGTATTTATTTAAAAGTGTAACAAAGCTAAAACTTTTAGAAATGGTTTTATTAAGAATATGGTATTTAAATGAAAGTATTGTTTTATCGTATTCTAAGTTTTTGATGATATCGTTTAGGGTTGTATTTGCGTGTGTGGGGAGGTAGGTCATTACCTCGTGCTCTATTTTAAATGTATAGCAAAGTTAAGGGGATTAAATGTTAAATCGAAACATTGTGGTATTTAAGTGAAAAATACGATAAATTGAAAAGGCTATCATTTCATGTGATGAAACTTGTTCAAATTGTTTAATAAATGTTTAATAGTCAATATAAAGATGTTTAAGCATGAATGTATTGGTGAGAAGTGAAATTTTATAGAAAACCGAATCGGAAATCGGATTTGTTCCGATTCCGTCGGGTTTTGTAATTTCGTATTTAGAGAATAAGAAGAGGGATATAATGGGACTTACGGGTTTCGATTAACCAAGGGAGTGAGGGGGAACTAAAGGGATTTTCGATGCGTTGCGTCGTCGCCGGTATTTCCTAAAAACGTCGCCGGAATTTCCTCCGGAATTTCGTCGGAACTTCGCCGCGAGCTTGTTTTCAAAGTACACAACTCTTGGAAAATTTTGAGAGAGAGAGAGCTTAGGGTTTTGGGATGAGAGGGTAGAGGGGAGGGGGTGTATTTATAGGGTAGGCTAGGGGTAGGGTAGGTGAAGGGTTTTTAATAAAAAAAATTGTAAAATTGTGAGAAAATTATTAAAAATTGTAGTAAATGGGGGATAATTAAGTCTTGGGAACCGATCTAATAATTTAAAGTGTGCAGGGGGTTTTAGAAGGCGAAAAGCCAACTTTTTGGTGTTGACGACTCGGCCGTCCGGCAGAGTCTGGCCGGCGGCGCCGGCCCAATCGGCCGGTCCGCCGGCCGACTCGGCCGAGTCGGGGGTCGTGGAGGTGGGGGGTCGTCGGGTGAAGGCTCTGGTACATTTAACTTTTCAGGTGCAGTTCAAGTTTTGGAAGTTATGATGTGTGGACTGTTAGGCTTCCAAAGGATTTAAAACAAAATAAATACAAAAATAATGTGGGGTATGCGATTTGAACTCTGGTGGCTTGGTTCAGCAGTGCAAGGTATTACCAATGAGCTACAAGCTCCTTCTTGTAATTATTTGTGTGAAATAATTACTTAAAGAGATATTAGCAACATTAAATACTCCAAATATATTTTGAATTTAAATCAATTCTTTGTACTTTAAAAATGGAGTTATTTAATTACTTAAGTCTTGTGCTTAGATAATAAATACCCCTTTATCGATTTTGAAAAAAAAAATTTGTATCGGAAATTTGGGGTTGTTTCATTCTACCCTCCTTATAAAAATTTCGTCCTCGAAATTTGTAAAAGGAAAGTGTAACAGATTCAAGGAAAGTTTGGTGAGGGTGTGAAGAATGACAAAGTGATGCAAGGGTGTGAAAAAGGTTGAAGAGAACTACCAAGGTTATCCTGACAAATCGTATCAGCTTCTATGGCCACCAGATTGTAAGCTTGGCGTCTCGGCACGTTTCTTCGTGCAAGCTGGTACAATGCTGATTGTCGAGGTAAAGGTGGTCCACGTGGAGGTGGTGCAGGAAGAGTTAACCAGGTAGGTAGGGCTTGGAAAACTGGTCTAGCTGCGGAATTAGGATTAGTTCGGTTGTGTGGACAAGTTCCTATGGTATGTGAGGATGATCCACATATCAGGCAAAGACCGTTTGCTCGTCGGCAAACTTCTATCAGATGTCCAGCTCTCTTGCAGTAGGTACAAAAGGCTGGGCTGGGCCTGTTGATTGGTACTCTCAGTCTCCTTGGTACAAATGGTGGTCCTGATGCGGCTTCTCCTGCCATCTGGTTGGCAGGGCGCTTAACTCCTGCAGACTGAGGTCTGCCCCTCGCTTTTATCACTGCTTCATAACTGCGGGCAGCTTCCAGAGTATCTTCATGAGTCGGAAATTTCCCTGCGGCTAGTGCAGCCTGGATTTCCGTGTCCAAACCTTGTTAAAATCGACGGGCTCTGATCTCAGCCGTCAGTATCAGGTGTGTCGCAAATCTGTTACGGTCTTGTGTTAGCTGTGTGGTATGTGATATTAAAATTGGAAATACCGTGACATATCTTACCGACTGAGCATGGTGAACTCAGCGTCATACTCATCTACTGACTTGTCCCACATCGAACCTTGTTGTAGATGAATGAACTGCTGTTCCATGGAAAATCTGGCAGTCACAGGGAAGTATTTCGCGTCGAACTTCTCGCGAAAAGTCTTCCATTCAATAGGCTGTACGAGACGGCTTTCTTCCGCCTTCCACCAGTTGCGAGCATTATCCGTGAGCTGCAGTTTCGCCATACGGACCCAAGCTATGTCTGGCAGTTGTGCCGCCGCCAGATCATCCTCTATGCTCTGAGCCCATTCCTCAGCTTCCAGTGGGCTCCCCTTTCTTGAGAACTGTTTGGAATGTAAAGCTCTGAATTGCTTCACCCCATGTGCTTCAGTCTCGGGACGGTTCAAGAGCTGCTGCTGTCCCTCTAGGAGGTTGCAGATTGCCTCAAGCAAAACCGTTTGCTCGTTGAGTGGAGCATGAACGGCAGGTGTGAGTGGTAGTGGTGGAGGTGTGTTGTTGACATTGGTGCTGGTGTTGTTCGGGGAATCCATAAGCTTGAAGAAAAATTAAGGTTAGGACAGATTCAAAGTATATGATTCAAAGAATAAGAAATGATGGGATTCAATGAACATGATTTTAAAGAATGTTTTAGTTGCTGGTTCTTGTGTTTTATATTGCTTAGGGTTCCATACAGCTCTGACCTGCATGGGCCGCCAACAAAACCTGTCACGCCCCGCTTCCCATTCTACGGCAAAGGGGACGCGACTGGCCCGTTACGTATTTACTCAGAAGCAAATACGCTAAGCGTAACTAAGCAATATAAAAGAAAATACACAAGAGGTAAGGTATAATAAAAACAACAACTTTTATTTATTAACATTCTTTTGTACAATGCATGAAAATGAAATACAACTGAAAAAGATGCCTAAACAGTGGCATAACAGAAATGAAAAAAATACGGAAATGGAAAGTGTACAATGAACTAGAGCTCGGGGTCTTCACTGATTCGTTCCAAGTCTTCAGCCGTGGGCTCGATCTCTGACGTGTCCAGATCACCTGACGACATTCAAGAAGAAAGAAAGAGAATGTCGTCAGCGAACAGGTCGCTCGGTAAGGCCCAAAGATAAGAGGAGAATAGACAAAGAGTAAAATAGAGAGAGAGTAGCTTTTACAGTTGTATTATATTTTTTTAATGTTAATGCTGTTGTTATCGTAAGTTCAAGAGTGAATGTCAACTAATCTCAAGAGTGTTCTCAAAACCAACATGCCAAAGTCCAGGGGTAGGGAACCATGGGCCCAAATGATATGTTAGTAGTGGGACTTCGACCGTCACCGAAGTATTCCAAACTCAACAGGCCATAATCCAGGAGCATGGAAACATGGGCCCTCATGATTGCTTGCTTGTGTTAGTTGACATGGATTCATGATCTAGGGGGACTCTTGAGATTATGTTGGATTCACGAACGAACTACCCCAATACCCCGTGTAGTTATGTTATTGATAGTACTGTATTGCATTATATTGACTTGTAAATTGAATTGTATAATTGGATGACTGGCCAAAACCATGATATCAGTAAATGAATGTAACTGCATAATCATGTAAATGGAATAACTGGATAATGGATGTATATCCATGGTTTGATTCAGTCAAGTTGTATAGATTGATAACTGGATTCATGGATTCATGTGTTCATATTGAATTGGAATATTGCATATTGTAGATGTACTTGAATCATATTCAAGTCAGATATAATCAGACTCAAACCCGAGTCAGACAATTAGAAGTGTAAATCGAAGTCCTATAATTGCTAGGGTCCTTAGGGTAATTTATAAAACTTGAGGGGGTTTTATGTAAAAATACTTTTATACACTTTTCCAAAATACACCTCAAGTATTTGTTACTCGTCTTTAGAGTTGTAATGAATGTGGATTTTATATTGAGCCATTTCTAGTGAAAATATCCTAGTTTTATAAATAAGGTATTTATCTATAATATTGATTTATTTGAAATTCATGGTATTTTAGTGTAAAATTTATTCTTGTGATTTTTAGAAAAAGGTGGAATATTTATATTGTAATAAAATATATATTTAAATGAAAAATATACATATATTTATACAAAAATAAATTTAATAAATATTTTATATTCCAAAAATCCCATTTTCTTAAGATGTCGTATTTTAAACCTTTCGAGACCGAATGCTCCTTGCGGAGGTCTGAATCTCGCACTACTAAGCCCGAGGATGTGCGATAATCCGCACCATCCCGAATGGGTTCCCCAAAAATGGGTTGTAGCGGCGCTTTGCAAAGATTATAAAATACTAATCCTTTAGAAAACGGTTTTATAAAGTAAAAGGTATTTATTTGTAAAAATGTCAATTTTCCGTATTTTAGATTCTAGGGTTTCCTAAGTCAACTAGCCTATTTCTAAATGGTCTAAACGACAAGTTGTTAGATGCCTCAAATCGCCTTTTCACCGCCAATTGTGGCCAGGTAAGTGCAAGTGAGGAAAGGAGGGATCCGCTCACGAATCACCGTGAGTCGGGCCTTTTAAAGTTACCTTTCTCACTTGCCTAGCCTAGACACCATAAAGTCAGGTTTAGATAAACGATCAATGTCCACAACTTATCGTGTTTTCCTAATAAAAGGTATTTATTTAAAAGTGTAACAAAGCTAAAACTTTTAGAAATGGTTTTATTAAGAATATGGTATTTAAATGAAATTATTGTTTTATCGTATTCTAAGTTTTTGATGATATCGTTTAGGGTTGTATTTGCATGTGTGGGGAGGTAGGTCATTACCTCGTGCTCTACTTTAAATGTATAGCAAAGTTCAGGGGATTAAATGTGAAATTGAAACATTGTGGTATTTAAGTGAAAAATACGATAAATTGAAAAGGATATCATTTCATGTGATGAAACTTGTTCAAATTGTTTGTTAAATGTTTAATAGTCAACATAAAGATGTTTAAGCATGAATGTATTGGTGAGAAGTAAAATTTTATAGAAAACCGAATCGGAAATCGGATTTGTTCCGATTCTATCGGGTTTTGTAATTTCGTATTTTAGAGAATAAGAAAGAGAGATAGAATGAGACTTACAGGTTTCGATTAACCAAGGGAGTGAGGGGGGAACTAAAGAGATTGTCGATGCGTTGCGTCATCACCGGTATTTCCTAAAAACGTCGCCGGAATTTCCGTCGGAATTTCGTCGGAGCTTCGCCGCGAGCTTGTTTTCAAAGTACACAACTCTTGGAAAATTTTGAGAGAGTGAGCTTAGGGTTTTGGGATGAGAGGGTAGAGGGGAGGGGGTGTATATATAGGGTAGGCTAGGGGTAGGATAGTTGAAGGGTTTTTAATAAAAAAAATTGTAAAAATGTGAGAAAATTATTAAAAATTGTAGTAAATGGGGGATACTTAAGTTTCGAGAACCGATCCAATAATTTAAAGTGTGCAGGGGGTTTCAGAAGGCGAAAAGCCAACTTTTTGGTGTTGACGACTCGGTCGTTCGGCCGGTCCGCCGGCCGACTCGGCCTAGTCGGGGGTCGTGGAGGTGGGGGGTCGTCGGGTGAAGGCTCTGGTACATTTAAATTTTCAGGTGCAGTTCAAGTTTTGGAAGTTATGGTGTGTGGACTGTTGGGCTTCCAAAGGATTTAAAATAAAATAAATCCAAAAATAATATGGGGTATGGGATTTGAACTCTGGTGGCTTGGTTCAGCAGTGCAAGGTATTACCAATGAGCTACAAGCTCCTTCTTGTAATTATTTGTGTGAAATAATTACTTAAAGAGATATCAGCAACATTAAATACTCCAAGTATAATTTGAATTTAAATCAATTCTTTGTACTTTAAAAATGGAGTTATTTAATTACTTAAGTCTTGTGCTCAGGTAATAAATACCCCTTAATGGATTTTGAAAAAAAAAATTGTATCGGAAATTTGGGGTTGTTACAACTCCCAGTTCCATGACTCGGCGGTGCACAGATGACCGAGAGTCAAATCTCAACTCCATGAAATGCGGATAAAGTCAACCATTTCTGGCTACGTGGAACGCGGCTTATGTCAATCCTGGCCCCGTGGAAAACGTCCAGAGCAGATCCTGGTCCTCGCAGAGCACGGCAGTGAACCCGTGTGAAGCATCCAGTTTCCGGCGACGATTTAAGATGATTCTGGCGACCCCGCGACTGCATAAAGCCATCAAACGTTCTCTCAACCTCCCCTCTATTCTCTATGCTAGTAAGCTCCCTCTCTTCTCTTCTTTTTACATCTCAAAACTTCTTCTTTTCAATGATGTCGGTAAGTGGAGTTATACCGACTTTCATTTCTAAAACTTTATATAATAACAACTTTTCTTAAGAAATAATTATCTAAATCATCATTCTTTGTTTGTTAAACATTAAACAATAATTATCAACAAGTTTCTTTTCAAAACTCCATATAAAACAACTTTTATTACACTTTTATGTTTAAATACCAAGCAGTTACATATGACATCGTTTAATCATTTTTGCTTGTATTACCTTTAGAAAATCTCACAAGGTAATGACCTACCTCTCACATTACGCATCATGACATAGCACGATTTTCTTTTAACAATATTTTTGGGAAAATACGACTTTTACAACAAAATACCATAAACTATTAAAACCCGTATTTTTTAAATTTTATTATTTACATTCTTTGCAATTATGTCTCTACAACCCATTTTGAAGAACTCGATCGAGATGGTGTGGGTTATCGCACATTCTCGGGACTAGTAAAGCGAGATGCAGACCTCCTTACGGAGCATATGATCTCGATAGAATTTTTAATGCAATTTTTAAGAAAAACGTGATTTCTATTTAATAAATAAATTTTATTTTTAATAATTATAAATAAATATTATCAATCCATCTATTTTAAATATATAATAAATTTCATGTGTTTCTAAACCAAATAAAAGAATTACATTTCCATGAAAATACCATCAAGAATCTATACAAGTAAAATTTACACAAAAATACCATGAACTATTCAACTAGGTATTCATTCACTAGAATACCTCACTTTTAAAAGTTACATCCATGAAAACCCTAAATACGATAAATAAATACTTGAGGTTTATTTTGAAAGTATACTAAAACTATTTTTCATAAAAGCCCCTCAAATTATATTAATTTACATTAAGGACCCTAGTAAATATAGGTTTAAGCGTGACCAATTCTCTTGAGCCTCAGGAAGCCGAAGAAAGTGGGTGCTTGCCTATTTAAGTTAGAAAACTAAAACGGGGTTATTAATGGTAATTGGCTTGGAAAAGTCACAAATCCTTCCGTCCATGTGCAGCAGTTACTGATAACTCCTAAACCTAATTCAAGACTCAAATCTGTTTAAAGTGTCTGACTCAATCTGAGTCTTAGTTTAATCTGAATACAATCAAAACATGATTCCAACCATAACTCCATTTCAACATGAATCCAATGTATTAATCATGAACACTTGAACATGAATATGCAACATGACTCGACTGGACCGAACCATAGATATAATTTGAACTTAGCTACATGATTATCCATTTACATTCGATCCGTTTACGTGAATAACTTATACCATGGTTTCGACAAGTCTTATACAAATCATTACAATCAATACAATATGCATTACAGGGTTTTAACGGGATAGATTGGTAGGAAATGTATTAGAAGTGGCACGAGACGGTCACCATAATACACCTAACCTTAATATCCATGCCGTTGTCCTGTGGCTTGACAGGTCCTTGTGCTCCGTATACCTTAGTCCAAGGATAGTTGGACTCCTCTCGTATACACTGATGCATTCTATACCAAGCTACAAACAACTATATTAGTATAACAAAAACAGATAAATTATCAAATCCATTCCTTTTACTTGATCTATTTCTTTTTTAGGACATACCAAGTGATTGTTCGCTGACGACATTTATATCTCTTCTTTCTTTGGAATGTTGTTAGGAGGACCCGACTCTCAGGAGATCGAGCCCAGCCAGGACGATTTGGAGCAC
Organism: Agapanthus africanus; assembly: GCA_030015575.1. Taxonomy (NCBI): domain Eukaryota; kingdom Viridiplantae; phylum Streptophyta; class Magnoliopsida; order Asparagales; family Amaryllidaceae; genus Agapanthus; species Agapanthus africanus. The sequence continues at coordinate 9,585,418 of CM057351.1, forward strand.
TTTACCGAGGATTCAGAGTTTTAGTTCACTTGTACTTATTTTACTTTTATTTCATTTGCCATTGTTTAGGCATCGCTTTCCAGTATTGTATTTACTTTCCAGTTGTAAGTAAAGAATGTTTAATCAATAAAAAGTTGTTGTTTATTTATATCTCTTGTCATTTCTTGTAAACATTTATTATATTGCTTATTTATGCTTAACGTGTTTACTTCTGAGTAAATACGTCGCGTCACTGCCACATCCTCTTCCCCGTACACTGGGAAGCGGGGCGTAACATGTTTTGTTGGTAGCCCATGCAGGTCTGTTCTGCATGGAAAGCTACATAACCATACAGGTCAGTACTGCATGGAAAACTAACCAATATATGTCACAAGAATTATAAGAATCAGTAACTAAACATTCTTTACATTTCATATTCCTTAAATCTATCCTAACCCTATTTTTTCTTTCAAAGGTTATGGATTCTCCCAACAATATCAGCACGAATGTCAATGACAACACTCCACCATCACCTTTTCTACTTACACCTACCGTAGCAGCTCCTATCAACGAGCATACAGTATTACTCGAGGCGATCAAGAGTCTCTTGGAGGGACAGCAGCAGCAGACAGCAGCAGCAGGCTGCCATCCTCCTGAATCGCCCAGAAGCTGAGGCATCCGGTGTGAAACAATTCCGGGCATAGCACCCTAAACAATTCTCTGGGAAAGAGGGCCCTTTGGAGGCAGAGGAATGAGCTCAGTCGATTGAGGAAGATTTGGCAGCAGCACAAGTGCCAGATATTGCTTGGGTAAGGGTTGCGAAGCTGCAACTTACAGACAATGCCAGGGTATGGTGGAAGGCTGAAGAAAGCCGACTTACCCAGCCGATCGAATGGAAAACATTTCGCGATATGTTCGACGCGAAATATTTTCCCGAGACTGCCCATATTGACATGGAGCAGCAATTCATCCACCTGCAACAAGGCTCTATATGGAGCAAATCTGTGGATGAGTATGACGCTGAATTCACCATGCTGAGCAGGTAAGAAATGTCTCAAATATTCAAGTTTTCTAATATCACATACTACACTGCTAATACGAGACCATAACAAGTTCGCAACACATCTAATACCAACCACTGAGATCAGGGCTAGACGATTTTAGTAGGGGTTGGACCAGGAGATCCAAGCTGCTCTAGCTACAGAGGATTTCCCAACTCATAATTTAGCTTTGAAGGCTGCCCGAAGATATGAGATAGTGGTGAAGAAGAAGGGCAGACCTCAATCTGTCGGTATGAAGCGCCCTGCTACTCAGATGGCAAGAGGAGCCTTATCCAGGCCACTGTTTGCACCAAGGAGACCGGGAGTAACTTTTAACTGGCCTATTCCAGACTTTTGCATCTACTGCAGGAGGAATGGACACTTGGTGAAAGATTGCAGGCATGCAAACGACCTGTGCTTAGTCTGCGGGTCATCCACTCACGACATTGGTGCATGTCCTCGTAGACTCAGTCCGAACCTAGCTCACAGACCAGCCATCACTTATTCGCAGTAGCCAGCTATTTAGGCACCTGCACCTTGACTTGCTCTCCCAGCTCCACCTCCTCATGGACCTACTGCACCTCCTCCTCGTCAGTTCCATCAAGCACAAAGGAACCTACCTCAAGGACAGAGGAATGGACAGAGGAATGATCCCCCAGCAAGAAAGAACGTACTTAGGCGTCAGGCTTTCACAATGACTGTGGAAGAAGCTGAAGCCATTGACCAAGTTATCACTGGTAACTTCCTATCTTTCAAATCTGTTAAATACTTGTTTACATCCATATATATATATATCTTTTCCTATACCTAAACATATCCCACATAACTTAGGTACAATCTTAGTAGCCTCACTTCCTGCACTAGCATTCTTCGATACTGGAGCATCACATTGCTTTATGTCGCAACGGTTTGTTCAAACTCATGCGATTCTAATAAAACCGCTCGTATCCAGCTAGAATGTCAGTTCAGGGAATGGCGTTCTAAAGGAAACTTTGGGATACGACCTGTGTCCAGTAGTCGTCTGCAGCAGAGAATTTTATGCTGATTTCAAGGTGCTGGACATACCGAACTTTGGCGCAGTCTTGGGTATAGACTGGCTAAGAACTTTCTACGCTACCATCGACTGTCGTCAAAGGAGGGTAGTGTTTGAGATTCCAGACCATCCGGTTTTTTATTTCAAGAGTAGAGATCGTACACTAGAACCTAGCACCTACAAGGCTAAACCAAGGAAGGCAGTGATTGCAACAATACAAGCTGAAGATGACAAGCCAGAGGTTGTTCGAGATTTTGAAGACGTATTTCCTGAAGACATCTCAGGTTTACCTCTCGATCGAGCTCTTGAATTCGGTATTGACTTAGTACCAGTTGCACAAACCGGTGATCAAAGCACCATATCGCTTAAGTCCTGAAGGATTGAAGGAGATCCATACTCAGCTGGACGGACTTCTGAAGAAAAGATGGATTCATCCTAGTACCTCAAGTTGGGGATCTCCAGTTGTAACAACTCCAATTTCAATGTACATAAAATTGTTTAAAAGTTAATGTACAATTGGGGTATTTGCAAATCCTGTGAATGCTATAAGAATTTGTTTTGCTTTTGAACAGTAAGAAGGAGCTTGTAGCTCATTGGTAAGACCTTGCACCGTTAAGACATAGCATCAGAGTTCAAATCCCATCAGCCATATATTCTTTTTATTAAAATTTTGTTTAATATTTTAGAAGCCTAAGAGTCTACACGTGCACAACACGTAAACTGAAGAGTTACAAAGTATTTAAACATGTGCACTAAAGAATACGAGGCGACACCTACACATGGCATGAAGACCAACCCCACCCATCTGTATTGGCCCGGAAACATGAGCAAAAACCCCAGCACCGCCGGTCTAGACCGTCGGTAATGACCCCATTCTTTTCCCCTGCAACCTTTGACCTACCCCACTCCCTTTCACACTGTTTATCTTCTCTGCACATTTTCCAGAGAACTTAAATCACCCATTTAGTTCCTTTTAAATGCATTTTAATTCTCAAATTCATCACCCCCTAAACCCTACTTTTCCCTATAAATACCCACTCCATTTTACACCCCTCTCACTCAGAATTCTATTATAAAAACTATACAAAATTCTCAAGTACTTTTGTGTACAAGTGGAGTTAGTGAAGGGCGAAACTCCGACGAACTTCCGAGAAGATTCTGGAGACGAAACGATGCCCCGAAACCTTCTTTAGGACCCCTTCTCTCCTCTAGTCCAACAAACTAGTAAGTCCCCTCTTTCCCTTCTTTTCTCTATTCTAAAAACTTAAATTCTAAAACCCGATGGAAGCGGAGTTAATCCGACTTTCGATTCGGTTTTCCTAAAAAATCATATTTTTCTTACACAAGAATATACCAAACTCCCATATCATATTCAATAATATTAACAAACATATTAAACAAGTTTCACATCAAAAGAATTTATATTGCAATTTTTTATCGCAGTTTTACAGTAAAATACCATATACTTTAGTTTCGACATAAACCATCATAATTCTTTGCTATACCTTTAGATAGTTCACGAGATAATGATCTACCTCTTCACAACACACATCTATATCATAGCAAGATGAAGTTTGGAACAATAGAATACGGGAAAATACAACTTTACAAATAAATACCCTAAACTTACATAACCGTTTTCTATAAAAAGATATATTAAACATTTCCATGCAATTACGCCTCTACAACCCATTTTGGGGAACCCGTTCGGGATGGTGCGGATTATCGCACATTCTCGGGCTTAGTAGAGCGAGATGCAGACCTCCGTAAGGAGCATTCGATCTCGATGGAATTTTTATGCATTTTTATTTAGAAAATGATATTTCTATAAGAAAATAAATAAATTATTTTCATTAAATATAAATTTATATTATAAAAATATCTATTTTAATTATATAAATATTCTAAGTTTTCTAAAATCAAAGGAATCACTATTACATGAAAATACCATCCAAATACAACACGAGTACAATATTTGTCACGCCCCGCTTCCCATTATACGGGCAGAGGACGCGACGAGGCCGCTACGTATTTACTGTGAAGTAAATACGCTAAGCGTATCTAAGCAATATAAATATAAATGCACAAGTGACAAGATATCATAAAACAACAATTTTATTTATTCACATTCTTTTTACAATACATGGAAAAGTAAATACATGGAATAAAACGATGCCTAAACAGCGGCATAACGGAAATGTAAAGTACTGAAAGAAAATGTGTACAATGAAACTAAAGCTCTGGATCTTCAGTAAACTGGTCTAAATATTCAGCGCTGGGCTCGATTTCTGGAAGATCCAAATCACCTGACGACATTCAAAGAAGAAGAAAGAGAATGTCGTCAGCGAACAATCGCTCGGTAAGTCCCAAAAATAAGTGAGAAATAGAATAGATAGAGAGAAAGTAGTTTTTAAAGTTGTATTATATTGTTAAACTATTGTATTCATTAACGCTGTTGTTTGTAGCTTGGTACAGAAGGATACCAGTGTATACGAGAGGAGTCTCTATATGCTAGAGACTAGGGTAAATGGAATGTACAAGGCTCCGTTATACAACCCGGAACAACGGCAATTGGATTCAGGTTAGGTATCCTAATCTTGCAGTCTCGTTCCGCTTTTAACACCTTCTGTACCAATCTACCCCTTAACCCCCGCGATATCTTGTATGTATTGTTTGTGTTGTATTGTAAATTGTAATATAGATTGTATACTTGGATGACTTGCCGAAACCATGATATCAGTAAATGGAGGTAACTGGAGAATCATGAATGTAACTGGAGAATCATGTAAATGGAAATATATCCATAGTTCGGTTCAGTCAATATAGCTTGAATAGTTTGATCCGATTCATTATATGGATTCATGGATTCATATTGAATTGTAATATTGTAGATTGTACTTGAATCATATTCAAGTCAGATTATTATAATGAGACTCAGTCTGAGTCAGAACAATTAAAAAAGAAATTGAAGTCCTGAATTAGGTTTTGATGTTATCGGTAACCGCTGCACATGGGCGGCAGGATTTGTGTCTTTCTCAAAGACGATTACCGTTTGGATAATACCGTTGTTAAGTTGTCTACCTTAAATAGGCAAGCACCCACTTCTCCGACTCCCTGAGGCTCAAGAGATTGGTCCCGCTTAAACCTATATTTACTAGGGTGCTTAGGGTAATTTATAGAATTTGAGGGGGTTTTATGTAAAAATACTTTGTATAATTTTCAAAATACACCCCAAGTGTTTATTTATCGCCTTTAGAGTTGTAATAAATATAGATTTTATATTTGTAACACTTCTAGTGAGAATAACCTATTTTTCATATTACATGGTATTTAATTGTAATATTGAACTTGTATGGATTTCATGGTATTTTAATGTAAAGTGATTATTGTGATTTTAGGAAAAAGTTGGAATATTCATATTATCACAAAATAGATATTTTAATGATACATACATACATACATACATATATATATATTTATATAAAAATAAATTTTAATATATATTATATTTCTAGAAATCTCATTTTCTTAAGATATTCGTATTTTAAATCTTCGAGACCGAATGCTCCTTGCGGAGGTTTGCATCTCGCACTACTAAGCCCAGGGATGTGCGATAATCCGCACCATCCCAGTCGGGTTCCCCAAAATGGGTTGTAGCGGCGCTTTACAAAGATTTATAAAATACTTAATCTTTTTAGAAAACGGTTTTATTAGTAAATGGTATTTATTTGAAAGGTTTTTTTTTCCCGTATTCTAGGTTCCCGAAAGTATTGTGATATATTGCATATGAGTTTTGTGAGGAGGTAGCTCATTACCTCGTGATCTACTTAAAGATATAGCAAGTTTGTGATATTTTAATGTCGAAATGAAACTACATGGTATTTTAATGAAAAGAGCGGTAAAAGTTACAAAATGAAATAGATTGTCATGAGACTTGTTCAACATGTTTATTAAAGTTTAATTGTCAACATGTAATGGTTTGGTATGATTTGTATTTAAGAAAATGTTGAATTTTTAGAAAGAACCGAATCGGAAATCGGATTAATTCTGATTCCGTCGAGTTTTTAAAAATACGGATTTTGAGAATAGTAAAGTGAACAAGGAATTGGGACTTACGGGTTTAAAAGTTAGGGATTAGGAAGAGGAAATGGGAGGAGGCGCCGGTGCATCGTTTCGTCGCCGGGAACTCCTCGGGTTGTCGTCGGAAAAATCGCCGGAGCTTCGCCCTTCGCAACTTCAAAAGTACACTAAGCTTCTAGGAATTTCTTGAGAGTTTTGATCAGAATTTTGGAGTGAGGGGGGTGCGTTTAGAGGTTGTATTTATAGGGTAAGGCTAGGGTTTGGGGTAGGTGAAACGTTGGATTGAAAAAAATATGTTAAATTGTATTAAAATGGAGTCAATAGGATTTTAAAGTGGCTCTGGAACCGATCCAAAAAAATATAGTGTGCAGGAGTGATGGGGAGATGAAGAGGCAGACTTTTCATGTTGACCGATTCAACATTGGAGCCAACTCGGCCGGCGCCGCCGGCCGAGTCACCGTCGCCGCCGGCCCGAGTCGGCCGAGTCAGGCTAATTCGGGGGTCCCCTGGGTCCGTCGTCGGTTGGTGTAGCCCCTGAGTCACTTTGTTTAACATGTGTAGTGGGGTTTTTACGAGTTATGCACGTGCAAACCCTTTGTATTCTAAAAGTTCAAAATAAAACAATATTAAAAATAATGTGGGTGATGGGATTTAAACTCTGGTGGCTTGATTCAGCAGTGCAAGGTCTTACCAATGAGCTACAAGCTCCTTCTTGCTATTAAAAAGCAAAACAAACTTATAACTTGTGCTCAGGAAAAAATACCCCTTTCTGTATTTTTTGAAAAATTTGTACAGAAAGTTGTACAGGAAAATTAGGGCTGTTACAATAATTCAAGAAAATACCATATACTATGAAACTAGGTTCTATTCGCTAGAAATTTTATATTATAAAATATACATTTATGAAAATCCTAAAGACGATAATTAAATGCTTGAGATGTAATTTGAAAATTATATCAAAACTATTTTTACATAAACCCCCCTCAAGTTATAATAAATTATAATAATGACTCTAGTAAACATAGGTTTAAGCGGGACCGGTCTCTTGAGCCTCAGGGAGCCGGAGATATGGGTGCTTGCCTATCTAAGGTAGATAATCTAACAAACGGTGTTATCAACACGGTAATTGTCTTGGAAAAAGACACAAATCCTGCCGTCCATGTGCAGCAGTTACCGATAACATCAAAACAATTCAAGACTTCAATTTCTTTTAAAAGTGTCTGACTCAGACTGAGTCTCAATCTAATCAATCTAACTTGAATGTGATTCAAGTACAAACTACAATACAGCTTGAATCCATGAAACCGTCTATTTAATCTATATCAATCTATATTGACCGAACCGAATCATGGATATACTCTGTCTACATGAATCTCCATTTATATCCGTTCCATTTACTGATATCATGGTTTCGGCAAGTCATCCATATACAATTTACGATACAAGACAATACAATACAATCACTACAATCACTACAATCAATACAAAAGACATCGCGGGGTTTATAAGGGGTAGATTGGTACAGAAGGTGTTAAAAGTGGCACGAGACTGTAACCATAATACACCTAACCTGAATCTCCATTGCGTTGTACCGTGGCTGAACGGTTCCTTGTGCTCCGTATACCTTAGTCTCCGGAATAGTGGAACTCCTCTCGTATACACTGGCAATTTCTGTACCAAGCTACAAACAACAATGTTAACAATATAATACAACTTTAAAAGTTACATTATCTTTCTGTCTATTCTGTCTATACGTATTCTTTGGGACTTACCAAGCGATTGTTTGCTGAAGACATTCCTTTTCTTCTTTCTTTGGAATGTTGTCAGGTGTATCAGACCTTCTGGAGACAGAGCCTACCAGCGAGGACTTGGATCAGCTAGCCTTTGACCCGGAACTCTAGATTACTTCTACATTTCATTTTCATTTCTGAGATGGCATTGTTTAGGCATTGCTTTCATTCCATGTATTTACATTTCAGTTGTATTGTAAAAAGCATGTTTAATAAATAAAGTTGTTGTTCAATTACATATATTGTCATTTTCTTGTACTTTATATTGCTTAGATACGCTTAGCGTGTTTACTTCTAAGTAAATGCGTCGTGTGACCCGTCGCACCCTCTGCCTGTACACCGGGAAGCGGGGTGTGACACCAGTCTTGCTTTTGAAAAAGAAGGAAGGTTCATACAGAATGCACATTGACTACTGAGCTCTGAACGAAGTCATGATAAAGAACAAGTATCCACTACCATGCATCGACGATCTGTTCGATCAACTAAGTGGGTCTTGCGTTTTCTCAAATTTAAATCTTCGTTCGGGTTATCATCAGGTGAAGGTCAAAGAGTCTAATATTCTGAAGATGGTATTCAGGATCGCTATGGTCATTATGAGTTTCTCGTGATGCTATTTGGAGTGACCAATGCACCAGCCATATTCATGAATCTAATGAACCAAGTTTTCCAAGAGTATCTAGACAGGTTTGTTGTTATTTTCATCGACAACATGCTGATATATTCAAAGAATCGGAAAGAGCACACTGAACATTTGAGGATTGTCCTGGAGACTTTGCGACAACATCAACTCTATGCCAAGTATAGCAAGTGCGAGTTTTGGCTAGATCAAGTCGGATTTCTCAGACATATCGTTTCAGGAGAAGGAACCTCTGTGGATCCAGCTAAAGTATCAACAGTAAGCGAATGGCCGATACCAAAGACAGTGAAGGACATTCGAAATTTTTTGGGATTAGCAGGATACTACCGAAGATTCATAGAAGGCTTTTTGAAGATTGCAACACCCCTGACCAAGCTCACACGTAAAGATGAAGCATTCGTATGATCAGAAGCATGCGAACAGGCTTTCGTAGAACTCTAGGCAAGATTGACATCGGCGTCTATTCTCGTAATACCGGACGAATCTGGAGGTTTTATTGTGCATTGTGATGCATCCGGTAAGAGATTATGATGCGTTCTACACCAGCAAGGAAAAGTTGTAGCTTATGCATCCAGACATTTGAAGATTCATGAGCGCAATTATCCAACGCATGATCTGGAGTTGGCGGCCGTTATATTTGCACTGAAAATTTGGCTTCATTATCTGCTTGGAGAACGAGTAGATATATACACAGACCATAAAAGTTTGAAGTATGTGTTTACTCAGAAAGAGTTGAACATGTGGCAAAGAAGATGGCTAGAACTTATGGCGGACTTCAACATCAACCTACAATATCATCCAGGAAAGGTGAACGTAGTTCCTGATGCACTTAGTCGAGAGCCGTTATCAATGAATCTCACCGCACAATAGAAGACGTAACTATACATCCATTGCCGTTTTTCCATGATTTTATCGACGGATCCTTGTACTACGGGTTACCATAGTCCACGGTGTAAGTTGGACTCCTTTTGTATACACTGGTATATTCTGTACCAAGCTACAAACAATTGCGTTAGCATAACAATCAAACATTATACCAGTTACATCATCTTATCTGTTTATTCTATTTCTATCTCTCTTTGAGACTTACCGAGCGATTGTTCGCCGACGACATTCCTATTTCTCTTCTTTCTTTGGAATGTTGTCAGGAGGACCCGACTCTGAGGAGTTTGAGACCAGCCAGGAGCAATTGGAGCAGACCACTGAGCAGCACGACCACTAAGCTTCACTTTTACTTTCAGTTCATGCCATTGTTAAGGCATCGCTTTCCAGTATTGTATTTACTTTCCAGTTGTATTGTAAAGAATGTTTAATCAATATTAAGTTGTTGTTCATTTACATCTCATGTCATTTTCTTGTGTACTTTATCATATTGCGTATTTACGCTTAGCGTGTTTCCTTCTGAGTAAATACGTAGCGGGTCAGTCACGTCCCCTTGCCCGTACATAGGGACGTTGTCACGCCCCGCTTCCCGGTGTACGGCGAAGGGGACACGACGAGGTCCGCTACGTATATACTTAGAAGTACATACGCTAAGCGTATCTAAGCAATATAAAAGTAAATCACAAGAGACAATAGATATAGAAATAACAACAACTTTATTAATAACATTCTTTTGTACAATGCATGAAAAGTAAATACAACTGAAATGAAAAGCGATGCCTAAACAATGGCATAACAGGAAATGAAAATACTGAATAGAACAAGGTACAATGTCTAGAGCTCGGGGTCTTCGTGAAACTGCTCCAAGTCTTCACCGGTGGGCTCGATCTCTGCTGGGTCCAAAGCACCTGACGACATTCAAAGAAGAAAGAAATAGAATGTCGTCAGCGAACATGTCGCTCGGTAAGTCCCAAAGATAAAGAAGAATTAGAAAAGACAGAATAAGAGATATTTTCTAAAGAGATTGTAAAACATTGTAGAATATTGTGTTAACGCTGTTGTTTGTAGCTTGGTACAGAAGGATGCCAGTGTATACGAGAGGGGTCTCTATATGCTAGAGACCAGGGCAAACGGAATGTATAAGGAACCGTTAAGCCATGGTACAACAGAAACGGAATATAGGTTAGATGTCTTAATCTGACCACCTCGTGCCACCTTTAACACCTTCCGTACCAATCTACCCCTTAAACCCCGTAGTGTTTTGATAGTATTGTTGTATTGTATTGTGTAAGTTGGATGACTGACCAAAACCATGATATCAGTAAACAGATTGTAACTGCATAATCAGGTAAATGGAATAACGGAATAATGGATGTATATCCATGGTTTGATTCAGTCAAGTTGCATAGGTTGTTAACTGAATTCTGGGATTCATGTGTTCATATTGAGTTGGAATATTAAAGAATATAGATTGACTTGAATCATATTCAAGTCAGAAATAATCAGACTCAAATCTGAGTCAGACTAAAAGAAATGTAAGTCGAAGTTCTATAATTGTTAGGGTCCTTATTGTAATTTATAAAACTTGAGGGGTTTTTATGTAAAAATACTTTTGTATATTTTTCAAGATACTTCAAGTATTTATTATTCGTCTTTATTATTATAATGAGTGTGATTTTATTTTGTGATATTTCTAGTGAAAATATCCTAATTACATAAATAAAGGTATTAATTTGTAATATTGATTTAATTGAAATTCATGGTATTTTAATGTAACTTTTAATCTTGTAATTTTTAGGAAAAGGTGGAAACTTTATCTTATAATAAAATAGGTGTTTAAATGTTAAATAAACATATGTTTATACAAGAATAATTTTTAATAAATATTTTATTTTCCAAAAATCTCATTTTTCTTAAATGTCGTATTTTAAACCTTTCGAGACCGAATGCTCCTTGCGGAGGTCTGAATCTCGTACTACTAAGCCCGAGGGTGCACGATAAACCGTACTATCCCTAACGAGTTCCCCAAAGGTGGGTTGTAGTGGCGCTTTGCAAAGATTTAATAAATACTAATCATTTAGAAAACGGTTTTATAAAGATAAGATATTTATTTGTAAAAGGATGTAAATTTCCGTATTTTAGATTCTAGGGTTTCCTAAGCCAACTAGGCTATTTCTAAATGGTCTAAACGACAAGTCATTAGAAGCCTCAAATCGCCTCTTCACCGCCAATTGCGGCCAGGTAAGTGCCAGGTGAGTGGGAGGCTCTCCACTACAAGTAGTGGCCCTAATTAAGTAACCACCCACCTTAGACACACTTGCCTGGACACCACAAAGTCAGGTTTAGATAAACGATCGATGTCCATAACTTATCGTATTTCCTATTAAACGATATTGTATTAAAATTGTATATAACTTAGAACTTTTAGAAAAGGTTTATAAAGAAAATGGTATTTTAGTGAAAAATCTTGTTTTGTCGTATTCTAAATTTTCAAGATAGCGTGTTATGATTACATATGAGTGTGTGTGGAGGTAGGTCATTACCTCGTGATCTACTTTAAGGTATAGCAATGTTAAAGAGTTAAATGTGATAAACTAAACAAGGTGGTATTTAAGTGAAAGAATACGATATATTGCAAAAGCTATCATTTCATGTGTGAAAACTTGTTCAAATTGATTTTTAAGTGATTAGTAGTCAACATGAATATGTTTAAGCATTATGGAATTAGTGATAAGTGAGTTTTGATAGAAAACCGAATCGAAAATCGGTTCGTTCCGATTTCCGTCGGGTTTATAAATTCGTATTTTAATGAAAGGAAAGAAGGATAGAAAAGGGGGACTTACGGGTTTGGACAACGTTAGAGAGTAAGGGAGAGGTAGAGGGTTTGCCGGTACGTCGAATCGTCGTTGAGAGGTCCTAGCACGATCGTCGAAATTTCGCCGTCGATTTCATCAGCGCTTCGCCTTTCGCTCGTTTTCTAACGTACCAAGTTCTCTTGAAATTTTGGGAGAGAGGACTTAGAAAAAGTGATGAGAGGGTAGAGGGTATGGGGGGGTTTATATAGGGTTAGGCTAGGGTTAGGGTTTTTAATAAAAAAAATATTAAAAAAAATATAAAATCATTAAAAATTCATTAAACATAGGAGTAAAAGGGATTTATTGGGCAATTTAAAACCGATCCAGGTATAATAAGTGTGCAGGAGGGTTGACCAAGTCAAGGAGCATCTTTTCTCTGTTGGTAACTTGGCCGTCCGGCCAAGTCCGGCCGGCGACGCCGGACCGAGTTGGCCGAGTCGCCGGCCGGCGGCGCCGAGTCGGGATGAGTCAGGGCTCCAATGGCTGGGGATTCTTCGGGGGTACAATGTGGTATATTTACTTTTTGTTGTCCAGTACATATTTTGGGAGTTATGGCCTTTTTACTGTTGACTTCCAAAAGAAATTAAAATAAAATAAATACAAAAATATTGTGGGGCATGGGATTTGAACTCTGGTGGCTTGGTTCAGCAGTGCAAGGTATTACCAATGAGCCACAAGCTCCTTCTTGTGATTATGGAGTGAAATAAATACTTAAAGAGATATCAGCTGCAATAAATACTCCAAGTATACATTGAATTTAAATCAATTCTTTGTACATTAAAAATAGAGTTGTTACAGTCTACCCTCCTTACAAAAATTTCGTCCTCGAAATTTACAACTTTTATTTGAGGACCAGTTTACAAAGAGGTGTGGATATCTTGTACGCATTTCATCCTCTCTTTCCCAAGTGGACTCTCCTGGAGTGTCTTTCCTCCACATCACTCGAACCAAGTTAACTTCCTTGTTCCGAAGTGTCTTCACTTTCCTGTCCAGGATCTCCACGGGCTGTTGTTCACAAGACAAATCGGGCTGTATAGTGAGCTCGGAATGATCAAGTACATGGCTGGGGTCACTCACATACTTTCTGAGTTGGGATATATGGAACACATTATGCACTCCTTTCAATGAGGGTGGAAGCGCTAAACGGTATGCCACTTCACCGACTCGTTCGAGTATGTCGAACGGTCCAATATATCTCGGACTCAATTTACCCCGTCTTCCAAATCGGATCACTCCGCGGTTCGGAGATATTTTCAAGAATACGTGATCTCCTGGCTGGAACTCCAAGTGTCGCCTCTTTGCATCAGCCCAGTGCTTCTGTCGATCTTGGGCTATGCGCTTCCTTTCCCTGATAGTACGAACCATATCAACAGTTGCTACTATCATCTCCGGTCCAAGAAGTTCCCTATCTCCGATGTCGTCCCAACTTAATGGCGATCGTCACTTCCTTCCATACAGTGCTGCAAAAGGTGTCATTCCTATGCTTGCTTGGTAGCTGTTGTTGTACGAAAACTCTACGAGATGTAGGTGATCTTCCCACGATCCTTTGAAGTATAGCATACATGCTCTGTGCATATCCTCCATGATCTGAATAGTTCGTTCCGACTGACCATCTGTTTGTGGATGATAAGCCGTGCTGAAGTTCAGACTTGTTTCCAAGCTTGCTTGCAGACTCTGCCAAAATTGCGATCGGAACCTGGTGTCACGATCGGAGACAATGCAGACCGGTACTCCATGGAGTCTCACAATTTCCTGTATGAGTTCATGGGTATCAGAGATAGTACATTATGAAGAGTTTTAAATCTAAATTAGATTATTACCTCCATGTACTTCTTTGCTAGTGTCTCAGTTGATTGGCCAACTCGAAATGGGATGAAGTGAGTCGACTTTGTGAGTCGATCCACAATGACCCATATGGCATCGTTACCCTTTGTGCTGCGAGGAAGAGCAGTCACAAAGTCCATCGTGATGTGTTGCCACTTCCATTCTGGGATTGGTAACGGTTGAAGTAATCCAGCAGTCCTGTGATGTTCAGCCTTTACTTGCTGACACACCAAGCATTTTGCGACGCTTCTGGCTACTTCACGCTTCATTCCATGCCACCAATAATTCTGACGTAGATCTTTGTACATTTTGGTACCTCCAGGATGTACTAAATAGGGAGAGCTGTGAGCTTCTTTCATTAACTCTTCCCGAACAGGACCTTTTGGTACATACAATCTGCTGCCGTATCTCAAAGATCCGTCTTCATGGATGATAAAGTCTGTTCTGAGTCCATTCTCCACTTGTTCTCTGATCTTTTGCAACTTAGCATCACTTGCTTGAGTTGCTTTGATCTGATTGACAATGGTTGATTGAACTTGTAAATTCATCAAACTTGAAGCATTACCTGGCATGACTACTTCAATCTCCATCTGATGCAAGTCTTGTTGAAGCTTCCATTGAGCGGTGAGATTCATTGCTAATGGTTGGCGACTAAGAGCATCAGGTACTACATTCACCTTCCCTGGGTGATATTGCAAGTTGATGTCAAAGTCTGCCATGAGTTCTAAGCATCTTCTCTGCTGCATATTCAACTCCTTCTGAGTAAACACGTACTTCAGGCTCTTATGATCCGTGTAGATGTTCACTCATTCACCAAGTAGATAATGACGCCAAATCTTGAGAGCAAAGATGACGGCTGCCAACTCCAGATCATGCGTCGGATAATTGCGCTCATGAATCTTCAGCTGTCTTGAAGCATAAGCCACAACCTTACCGTGCTGATGTAGAACACATCCTAATCCTTTACCGGATGCATCGCAATGCACCTCGAATCCTCCAGATTGATCCGGTATGACGAGAATAGGTGCTGATGTCAACCTTGACTTGAGTTCTATGAAAACTTGTTCGCATGCTTCTAACCACACAAATTCTTCATCTTTACGTGTGAGCTTGGTCAGGGGCGTTGCTATCTTCGAAAAGCCTTCAATAAACCTTCTGTAATATCCAGCTAAGCCCAAGAAACTTCGAATATCCTTCACTGACTTTGGTGTAGGCCATTCGCTAACTGCCGAAACTTTCGCTGGATCTACAGAGATTCCTTCTCCTGATACGATATGTCCAAGAAAACCAACTTGATTTAGCCAAAACTCGCACTTGCTGTACTTGGCATAAAGCTGATGTTGTCGAAGAGTTTCTAGGACAATTCGTAGATGTTCTGCATGTTCTTTCCGACTTTTAGAATACACCAGGATGTCATCAATGAAGATGACAACAAACCTGTCTAAGTACTCCCGGAAAACTTGATTAATAAGGTTCATGAATATTGCGGGTGCGTTGGTCACTCCAAATGGCATCACCAGAAATTCGTAATGTCCATAGCGAGTTCTGAAAGCTGTTTTGTGAATATCAGCTTCCTTGACCTTTACTTGATGATAACCTGAATGAAGATCTAATTTAGAGAAAACACAAGATCCACTCAGCTGATCGAATAAATCATCGATGTGTGGGAGTGGATACTTGTTCTTTATAGTGACTTCGTTCAAGGCTCTGTAATCGATGCACATTCTGTATGAACCTTCCTTCTTCTTCACAAGTAGTACATGTGATCCCCAACTTGAAGTGCTGAGACGAATCCATCCTTTCGCCAGTAATTCGTTCAACTGTGTTCGGACTTCCTTCAAACCTTCCGGACTTAAACGATAGGGTGCTTTGATCACCGGTTGTGCTCCTGGTACTAAATCAATACTGAATTCAAGAGCTCGATCAGGAAGCAAACCTGATATATCGTCAGGAAATACATCGTCGAACTCTCGAACTACATCTGGTCTTGATTCTTCCTCCGCTTGAGCTGCTGCAACTACTGCTTCTCTTGGCTTCGCTTTGTAGGTACTTGGCTCCAGTGTACGGTCTCCGCTTTTGAAATAGAAGACCGGATGGTCTGGGATCTCGAATACTACCTTCCTTTGACGACTGTCGATGGTAGCATAAAAAGTTCCAAGCCAATCCATTCCTAGAACCACATCGAAGTTCGGTATGTCCAGTACTTTGAAGTCAGCATAAAACTCTCGACTACAGACGACGACTGGACACAAGCTGTATCCCATAGTTGCCTTTAGAACGCCATTTCCTGAACTGACATTCCAGCTGGATACAAGTGGTGAGACTGGAATCGCATGGGTTCGGACAAACCGTTGAGACATAAAGCAGTGTGATGCTCCAGTATCAAACAGTGCAAGTACATGGATTGAGGATACTAAGATTGTACCTAAGGTATGTGGGATTTGTTTTAGGTATAGAAAATATGTAACTAAGTAGTAGGATAGAAAAGCAAAATTTGAAAAGAAAAGTTTACCAGTGATGACTTGGCCAGTGGCCTCAGCTTCTTCCACGGACATCGTGAAAGCCTGGCGCCTTGGTACATTCCTCCTGGCCTGAGGAGCATTCCTCGGAACGTTCCTTTGAGCTTGATGGAACTGACGAGGAGGTGGTGCAGCTTGTGGTCCTCTGGGTGGTGCAGGGAGTGCAGGTCTAGGAGCAGGTGCCTGAAGAGCTGGTCGCTGCGGATAAGTAATTGCTGGCTTGGGTGCAACAATTGGGTTCTGTCTTTAGGGACAAGACCCAATATCGTGAGTAGCTGAGCCGCAGACTAAGCAAAGGCAGTTGGCTCGACGGCAGTCCTTCATCATATGTCCAATTCTCTTGCGGTAGGTGCAAAAGGCTGGGCTGGGACGATGGGTTGGTACTTCGGGTCGCCTTGGCACGAAAGGCGGTCTGGATGAGGCTCCACCTGCCATCTGGTTGGCAGGGCGTTTGACTCCTGCAGACTGAGGTCTGCCCCTTGCTTTTATCACCGCCTCATAACTGCGGGCAGCTTCCAGAGCATCCTCATGAGTCAAAATTTTCCTGTGGCTAGAACAGCCTGAATCTCCGTGTCCAGTCCTTATTGAAAGCGACGGGCTCTGATCTCGTCCGTCAGTATCAAGTGTGCCGCGAATCTGTTTAAGGATTGTGTTAGCTGTGTAGTATGTGATATTTAAAAAACAAAATTGAACTGTTGTGACATATCTTACCGGCTTAGCATAGTGAATTCAGTGTCGTACTCATCTACTGATTTGTCCCACATTGAACCCTGTTGTAGATGAATAAACTGCTGCTCCATTGCAAACCTGGCAGTCACAGGGAAGTATTTCGCGTCAAACTTCTCGCGAAAGGTCTTCCATTCAATCGGCTGTACCAGACGGCTTTCTTCCGCCTTCCACCAGTTGCGAGCATTATCCGTGAGCTGTAGTTTCGCCACACAGACCCAAGCTAGGTCTGGCACTTAAGCTGCTGCCAGATCATCTTCTATGCTCTGTGCCCATTCTTCCGCTTCAAGAGGGCTTCCTTTACCAGAGAACTGCTTGGGGTGTAAAGCCCTGAATTGCTTTACCCCTGGTGTGTCGGTTTCAGGACGGTTCAGGAGTTGTTGTTGTCCTTCGAGAAGGCTGCGGATCGCCTCAAGTAGCACTGTTTGCTTTGTGGGTGGTGCAGGAACAGCTGGTGCGAGAGGTAGTGCTGGAGGTGTGTTGTTGACGTTGGTGCTGGTGTTGTTCGGGGAATCCATAACCTTGAAGAAAAATTTGGGTTAGGACAGATTCAAATACATGATATGATAAAATTCAAGGAATAGAAATTTGTAAGATTCAAGAAACATGAATTGTAAAGAATGTTTTAGTTGCTGGTTCTTGTGTTATATTGCTTAGATTGTTCACGCAGACCAGAACTGCATGATAGGGATTCATACAGCTCTGACCTGCATGGGCCACCAACAAAACCTGTCACGCCCCGCTTCCCGGTGTACGGCAAAGGGGAAGCGATGAGGTCCGCTACGTATATACTTAGAAGTACATACGCTAAGCGTATCTAAGCAATATAAAAGTAAATCACAAGAGACAAGAGATATAGAAATAACATCAACTTTATTAATAACATTCTTTTGTACAATGCATTAAAAGTAAATACAACTGAAATGAAAAGCGATGCCTAAACAATGGCATAACAGAAAATGAAAATACTGAATAGAACAAGGTACAATGTCTAGAGCTCGGGGTCTTCGTGAAACTGCTCCAAGTCTTCACCGGTGGGCTCGATCTCTGCTAGGTCCAAAGCACCTGACGACATTCAAAGAAGAAAGAAATAGAATGTCGTCAGCGAACAGGTCGCTCGGTAAGTCCTAAAGATAAAGAAGAATTAGAAAAGACAGAATAAGAGATATTTTCTAAAGAGATTGTAAAATATTGTAGAATATTGTGTTAACGCTGTTGTTTGTAGCTTGGTACAGAAGGATGCCAGTGTATACGAGAGGGGTCTCTATATGCTAGAGACCAGGGCAAACGGAATGTACAAGGAACCGTTAAGCCATGGTACAACAGCAACGGAATATAGGTTAGGTGTCTTAATCTGACCACCTCGTGCCACCTTTAACACCTTCCGTACCAATCTACCCCTTAAACCCCGTAGTGTTTTGATAGTATTGTTGTATTGTATTGTGTAAGTTGGATGACTGACCAAAACCATGATATCAGTAAACAGATAGTAACTGCATAATCAGGTAAATGGAATAACGGAATAATGGATGTATATCCATGGTTTGATTCAGTCAAGTTGCATAGGTTGTTAACTGGATTCTGGGATTCATGTGTTCATATTGAGTTGGAATATTAAAGAATATAGATTGACTTGAATCATATTCAATTCAGAAATAATCAGACTCAAACCCGAGTCAGGCTAAAAGAAATTTAAGTCGAAGTTCTATAATTGTTAGGGTCCTTATTGTAATTTATAAAACTTGAGTGGGTTTTATGTAAAAATACTTTTGTATAGTTTTCAAGATACCTCAAGTATTTATTATTCGTCTTTATTGTTATAATGAGTGTGATTTTATTTTGTGATATTTCTAGTGAAAATATCCTAATTACATAAATAAAGGTATTAATTTGTAATATTGATTTAATTAAAATTCATGGTATTTTAATGTAACTTTTAATCTTGTAATTTTTAGGAAAAGGTGGAAACTTTATCTTATAATAAAATAGGTGTTTAAATGTTAAATAAACATATGTTTATACAAGAATAATTTTTAATAAATATTTTATTTTCCAAAAATCTCATTTTTCTTAAATGTCGTATTTTAAACTTTTCGAGACCGAATGCTTCTTGCGGAGGTCTGAATCTCGCACTACTAAGCCCGAGGGTGCACGATAAACCGTACTATCCCTAACGAGTTCCCCAAAGGTGGGTTGTAGTGGCGCTTTGCAAAGATTTAATAAATACTAATCATTTAGAAAACGGTTTTATAAAGATAAGGTATTTATTTGTAAAATGGTGTAAATTTTCGTATTTTAGATTCTAGGGTTTCCTATGCCAACTAGCCTATTTCTAAATGGTCTAAACAACAAGTCATTAGAAGGCTCAAATCGCATCTTCACCGCCAATTGCGGCCAGGTAAGTGCCAGGTGAGTGGGAGGCTCTCCACTACAAGTAGTGGCCCTAATTAAGTAACCACCCGCTTTAGACACACTTGCCTAGACACCACAAAGTCAGATTTAGATAAACGATCGATGTCCATAACTTATCGTATTTCCTATTAAAAGATATTGTATTAAAATTGTATATAACTTAGAACTTTTAGAAAAGGTTTATAAAGAAAATGGTATTTTAGTGAAAAATCTTGTTTTGTCGTATTCTAAATTTTCAAGATAGCGTGTTATGATTACATATGAGTGTGTGTGGAGGTAGGTCATTACCTCGTGATCTACTTTAAGGTATAGCAATGTTAAAGGGTTAAATGTGATAAACTAAACATGGTGGTATTTAAGTGAAAGAATACGATATATTGCAAAAGCTATCATTTCATGTGTGAAAACTTGTTCAAATTGATTTTTAAGTGATTAGTAGTCAACATGAATATGTTTAAGCATTATGGAATTAGTGATAAGTGAGTTTTGATAGAAAACCGAATCGAAAATCGGTTCGTTCCGATTTCCGTCGGGTTTATAAATTCGTATTTTAATGGAAGGAAAGAAGGATAGAAAAGGGGGACTTACGGGTTTGGACAACGTTAGAGAGTAAGGGGGAGGTAGAGGGTTTGCCGGTACGTCGAATCGTCGTTGAGAGGTCCTAGCATGATCGTCGGAATTTCGCCGTCGATTTCGTCAGCGCTTCGCCTTTCGCTCGTTTTCTAACGTACCAAGTTCTCTTGAAATTTTGAGAGAGTAGACTTAGAAAAAGTGATGAGAGGGTAGAGGGTATGGGGGGATTTATATAGGGTTAGGCTAGGGTTAGGGTTTTTGATAAAAAAATATAAAAAAATATAAAATCATTAAAAATTCATTAAACATAGAAGTAAAAGGGATTTATTGGGCAATTTAAAACCGATCCAGGTATAATAAGTGTGCAGGAGGGTTGACCAAGTCAAGGAGTATCTTTTCTCTGTTGGTGACTCGGCCGTCCGGCCAAGTCCGGCTGGCGGCGCCGGACCGAGTCGGCCGAGTCGCCGGCCGGCGGCGCCGAGTCGGGCCGAGTCAGGGCTCCAATGGCTGGGGATTCTTCGGGGGTACAATGTGGTATATTTACTTTTTGTTGTCCAGTACATATTTTGGGAGTTATGGCCTTTTTACTGTTGACTTCCAAAAGAAATTAAAATAAAATAAATACAAAAATAATGCGGGGCATGGGATTTGAACTCTGGTGGCTTGGTTCAGCAGTGCAAGGTATTACCAATGAGCCACAAGCTCCTTCTTGTAATTATGGAGTGAAATAAATACTTAAAGAGATATCAGCTGCAATAAATACTCCAAGTATACATTGAATTTAAATCAATTCTTTGTACATTAAAAATGGAGTTGTTACAGATGTGGGTCATGACAGGTTTTGTTGGCGGCCCATGCAGATCAGTGCTGCATGGAACCCTACCATGTAAATCAGTTCTGCATAGAAACCTAAGCAATATAACACAAGAATTACAAAACTCGGCAACTACACATTCTTTATATTTCATAATCTTTGAATCTATCCTAACCCTAATTTTCTTTCAAGGTTATGGATTCTCCCAACAACACGAGTACAAACGTCAACAACACACCACCACCTTTTCCACTTATGCCTACCGTTGTAGCTCCGATCAACGAGCAGACGGTACTGCTCGAGGCAATTAAGAGCCTCCTGGAAGGATGGCAGCAGCAAACTGCCATACTAATGAACCGTCCAGAATCGGAAGCAGCTGGAGTGAAGCAATTCCAGGCATTTCATCCGAAGCAATTTTCTGGAAAAGAGAGCCCCTTGGAAGCTGAAGAATGGGCTCAGTCGATCGAAGACGATCTGGCAGCAGCACAAGTGCCAGACATTGCTTGGGTAAGAGTTGCAAAACTGCAACTTACAGATAACGCCCGAGTATGGTGGAAGGCGGAAGAAAGCCGTCTTGCCCAGCCTATCGAATGGAAGACATTTCGCGACATATTTGACGCGAAGTATTTTCTGGTGACTGCCCGATTCAACATGGAGCAACAATTCATTCACTTACAACAAGGCTCTATGTGGAGCAAATCAGTAGATGAGTATGATGCCGAGTTCACCATGTTGAGCCGGTTCACGACACACCTTATTCCGACTGCTGAGATCAGGGCCAGATGATTTTAGCAAAGGATGGACCCGGAAATCCAAGCTGCCTTAGCTACAAGGGATTTCCCAACCCATGACCTAGCTCTGAAAGCTGCCCGTCGATACGAGACAATAGTGAAGAAGAAGGGCATACCTCAATTTGCCGGTGTGAAGTTCCCTGCCATCCAGATGGCAGGAGGAGCCTCTTCAATACCAACTTTTGAACCCAGGAGACCGGAAGTAATAAATAACCGGCCAAGTCCAGATTTTTTCTTCTGCTGCAAGAGGGACGGACACCTGTGGAAGGACTGTAAGCACGCAAAAGGCATGTGTTTAGTTTGTGGCGCATCCACTCATGGAATTGGAACATGTCCTTATAGACGCAACCCAATTCCAACACACATCACTTATCCACAGCGGCTAGCTATCCAGGCTCCTGCACCTTGTCTTGCTCTCCCAGCTCCACCTCTACGTGGACCTCCTGCACAACCTCCTCACCAATTCCATCAGATACTGAGGAACATGCCTTGAGAATAGAGGAACATGCCCCAAGGACAAAGGAATGTGCCTCCAGCTAGGAGGAACGTACCCAGGCGTCAGGTTTACACATTAGCAGCCGTAGAAGCCGAGGCTATCGATCAAGGTAACACTGGTAATTCCCTTCAATCTTTTCAAACCCTTGCATCATCTCGTTACTTTTCATGCACTACCAGTATTCTTTCACCACCACTATCATCAAATTTTTCTTGAATCTGTTACACTTTCCATCTATAAATTTCGATGACGAAATTTTTATAAGGAGGGTAGAATGTAACAACCCTAAACTTCTGTACAAATTTTTTTTGTAAAGTACAGAAAGGAATATCTTAGCCTGAGCACAAGTTATAAATTTAAATTGCTTTTGAACAACAAGAAAGCACTTGTAGCTCATTGGTAAAGTCTTGCACTGCTGTGACATAGCCCTTGTGTTCGAATCCCCTCAGCCACATAATATTTTTGCTGATTTTTTAAAAAACTTTTTGGAAGCCCAAAAGTTTACACGTGCAAAATATGTAAAAATAAAAAGTCTCAGAAATCAAACATGTGCACTGAGGTATATGAAGCGATTAGGACACGTGGAAACAATCCCACACCCCACCATACCAAGATGGCCGGCGAGATCTTGTTTGGGGCTGACGTCACCGGTCCTCCCGTCCCAAATACTCCAAAATTTCACACTAGCACCCCTTGACCTCCCCCACTAACCTTAGTTCTGTTTGTTTTTCCTGCACATTAACAGAGAATTAAAATGAGCCTTAAAACCAAATTCTAATGCATTTTTAATTCTCATTTCAATACCCTAAACCCTAATTTCTCCTATAAATATCACCCTACACCATAGCACTCCTCATTCAGAAATATTTTGCCAAAACTTTCTAAATTTTCCAAGTCCAAAAAGTTGTACAAGTGGAGTTAGCCAAGGTCAAAGTTTCGGCAACATTTCGGGACAAATCCGGCGACGACGCGACTCCACGACGCCTTCAAAATCTTCCTCTACCTCCCCCTCTATTCTCAAACTGTAAGTCCCTCTCCCCTCTTACATTTCTAATCTAAAACACTCTCTTCTCAAAACTCGTCGGAAGCGGAGTTATTCCGACTTCCGATTCTCATTTCTTTAAAAACTCAACTTTTCTTAAACAACAAATTAACCATCTCTTCTTATATTGTTTAACAAATATAAACCAATATTGTACAACAAGTTTCAATTCAAAATAATATGTATTGCAACTTTTATTTTATTTTTACGGTAAACTACCATCAAGTTTACATACGACATTACTTTATTGTTTTGCTCATATCACCTTTAGAAAACTCATAAGATAATGATCTACCTCATCAAAACACTCATCTTGACATAGCACGATGGCTTTTGTAACAATTTTTGTAGGACAATACAATTTTACATTAAAATACCTTAAACTATCAAAACCTGTATTTTTAAAATTGTTTTAATTAATTCCGTGCAAATAAGCCTCTACAACCCATTTAGGGAACCCGATCGGGATGGTGCGGGTTATCGCACGTCCTCGGGACTAGTAGAGCGAGATGCAGACCTCCTCACGGAGCATACGATCTCGATGGAATTTTTATTACAATTTCTAAGAAAATGTGATTTCTATTTAATAAATAAATTCTATTTTTAATAATTATATATATATATATATATAAATATTATCAAAATATCTATTTTTATTATATAATATATTTCATGATTTCTAATCAAAAGAAAAGAATCACAAAAGTTCATGAAAATGCCATCAAGAATCAATGCAAGACAATTTACATGAAAATACCATGTACTATTCAAGTTAGGTTTATATCCACTAGACTATCTCATCACTCTTAAAAATTACATCTATGAAAACCCTAAAGACGATAATTAAATATTTGAGGTGAATTAAAAAAATATATCAAAACTATTTTTCATAAAACCCTCTCAAGTTATATTAAATTACAATAAGGACCCTAGTAAATATAGGTTTAAGCGAGACCAGATCTCTTGAGCCTCAGAGAGCCGGAGAATTTGGGTGCTTGCCTATTTGAGATAGAAAAACTAAAAATGGTGTTATCAACATGATAATTGTCTTGGAAAAAGACACAAATTCTGCCGTCCATGTGCAGCAGTTACCGATAACATCAAAACTAATTCAGGACTTCAATTCTGTTTAAAGAGTCTGACTCAATCTGAGTCCTAGTCTAATCTGGAAACAATCCGAATACAATCTATACTTGAATACAATTCAAATATAACTGCAATACAACATGAATCCATGTATACCAGAATTTCTGTCTATATCAATATAACTTGATTTGACCGAACCATGGATATTCATTGACTTGATTACATGACTATCCGTTTACATCCTATTCGTTTACATGAACAACTGATTTCATGGTTTCGGCAAGTCTTACATCTATAATTTACTTCAATACAATCAATACAAAAGACATTACGGGGTTTTAAAGGAGTAGACTAATACGGAATGTGTTAAAAGTGGCACGAGATGGTCATTAAAAGACATAACTATACATCCATTGTCGTTGTTCCGTAGTTTTATTGACGGAGCCTTGTACTATGGGCTACCATAGTCCACGGTGTAAGTTGGACTCCTCTCGTATACACTGGCATATTCTGTACCAAGTTACAAACAACTGCGTTAGCATAACAATAAAAAATTATACCAGTTACATCCTCTTATCTGTCTATTCTATTTCTATCTCTCTTTGGGGCTTACCGAGCGATTGTTTGTTGAAGACATTCCTATTTCTCTTCTTTCTTTGGAATGTTGTCAGAAGGACCCGACTCTGAGGAGTTCGAGACCAGCCAAGAGCAATTAGAGCAGACTACTGAGCAGCACGACCACTAGGCTTCACTTGTACTCACTTTTACTTTCAGTTCATGCCATTGTTTAGGCATCGCTTTCTAGTATTGTATTTACTTTCCAGTTGTATTGTAAAGAATGTTTAATCAATAAAAAGTTGCTGTTCATTTACATCTCTTGTCATTTTCTTATGTACTTTATCATATTGCTTATTTACGCTTAGTGTGTTTGCTTCTGAGTAAATACGTAGCGGGCCAGTCACGTCCCCTTTCCCGTACACCGGGAAGCAGGGCGTGACAAATAGCACAGAAGATACCTGCGGATTTCATAAGAACCGACAGTGCGGGAACCATGATTGTATCTGGAGCATCACTAGTCGGGACAACCCTTTCGACTTCCACTATCACTAAAGAGGCGGATTCAACATCTGCGCCCTCATCTCCTGAATCAATAAGGGTTGTCGCTATGCTAGCATTACCCATGGATACTGGAGATCCACCAGGAGAAGGAGTGGCAGACGGAGCAATATTAGACTCAAGATGAAGCCCCTCTGTCCCAGAATCTCCGGAAGCTGTCACCTCATACACAATTCCGGCACCTAAACTTTTCCCTGCTGTATCATTCAAAAAAGAAGAATGTTATAATTCGAATAAGTTTCTATGGAAAGAAACTTGGAAAATAAATAAGTCCTACCATGTTTCGTTGAAGTATCATGCGCTGTCTCCCCCTGAAGTAAACGCTCAGCCTCTTTACGAGCTGCACGCGCGATTTGCCTGTGAGCGGTTGACAAGGCAGGGGGGATGTCCTCCATGGGAGCATCATGGGTTCGTATTTCAATCGAACCCGCACATGTGGCCAAGCTAGCTTGACGCTCCCTTGCTTCATGCTTCTGGTGTTTCTTCTCGGCTTTAGCTGTACGAAGGATCTGTCCAGATCAACCGACAGAGGAAGGCCCTAATCTGAATCGGATTCAGCCTCAGAATCTGCTACAACATCCATCATCGACTACTTTAATGATGCTTCCTATAGTGGAGCAGAGGTAGCCTGAGCAATAGTCGGCAGCTTTGAAGATTCCACAGGGGTCGTCGAATGAGGAATATTCTCTGCGCTAACGCCCAACGATGGAACCTCACTCAAAATAGCGCTAGTTACAGAGGTTCCTATAATGAAGAGAAAGGAATCACGGTATGGGCAAAATGAGCTAAAAGTACTAAAGCGCATAAAATAAATCATACCAAGGCCCATAGATGCACGAAGCCTCTCATCTTCCTCGTATGTTTTAATGGATGCCCGAAAAGCCTCTTCAGTGGAGAAACCTACTAAAAAAAGAAGAGAAGAAAGGTGTTAAATAAGGCACAATAACATTTTAATCTAGAATATACAAAGAATATAGACGAGGTGTACCCGATGCTGCAAGGGCCGAAAGCGTAGCTTGCTCACGAGCCAATTGTTCGAAAGCCTCAAGAGCAGCCTGGAGATCAGTCGCCGAGTTCTCATCGATAGAAGCTTCAGGACGAAAAAGATCGTTATTGGTCCCGTACTCTGATAGGCCTTCGCTATAGAGAGCATGGAGCTCTTGACCAAAGAAGATATCGGCCGAAAACATAGATTTCTTTTTCTTTTGCGAACCAAGAGAAACTCCTGACGATAAGAGCCTTCTTTTTGTTAGCATCTTGGGGCGGCGTGTTCTGATATCCGAGACAATTTCTGATTCGGGAAGCATTGCAGACGTCATATCGGGTCGTAGCTTAGCCATCGACATCGTCGGAAAGACACACGGAGCTACCACCACATCGCCCTCTCTCAAAGAAGGACGAACGACTGTGCATCGTTTCAGCGGGACCGCGGGGTTGCTAGCCGAGATGGAATTTTTATGATCAAAGAGCATCCGCCTCTCTTATTTAATAACGGCACCCGTCGTATGTTGATAACAGGCTATATAGGCATTTAAGGCCCTCAGAATATGACTCGGTTCAGCAATCAGGAAGTAAGACCTTGTGTTCAATCGCATAAAATGGTGGACCACATTGCGAACGGTCTCCTCTGAAGCAACCGGGTTGAAAATAAACGTTTCGAGGGGAACACCCTGGTTATAGCCTAATTTTTTAGCTAGACGATGCGGGTTGTACCTCATGAACAGTACTAAGGCATTTTGTCTGAATACTAAAAACCCCGGCCTGATAGAGTACATATGTACAATTTCCTTAGACTTCAAAGAAGAAACCCCATCCTTGAATATGTAATTAAGCGGCTAGACAACTTTGGAAGGTTCTTTACCAATAGTCAAGACCTTATCAACAAAAGTCATTCTATCCCCAACCATGCGCGGACGCAGAAGCAACCGTCGAGCTGCTTGCTGTGTTGGATCGGGAGAGGAAGTATCGACCAAATGCATGACCTAAGGAAAATTATACCCCTAATAAAATTTAGGCATCTTATGCACGCCGAAGGCACCCAATACATGCATCTCTACCCATGATGTGAAATAGTGGAGTGGGAGGTTCATAGGCACCACATCCACTAGGTGGTGTCGGCCGCCATACTCAAGCCATTATATAAATGAGCCAATCCCGCAACTCCTGTATAAATGAGCTAATCCCGTAACTCCGACGGTCATACGCCTTCCTGCTGCAATAGATGAGCCGGGTAGAAGATGGACGGTCTCATGTATCGATGATGTATCGGGAGTGCAAACCAGCTGAGCCACAAGCCAATAAAGCCCACGAAAAATGTTTCCTCATCAATGTCTGGGGCAAAAATTTTTGCAAAAGGGATGACGGGGTTGTCCGGAATAAAAGACCGCATCAAAGCCGCATCGGCAGTCAGCAGCTTGTCCAAGCCAAACCCAAATGGATCATCAAGCTCGGCAAACTTCACAGCTTTCTTCGACAAAACTTCTGGGCGAAGGAAACAGACGACAAATCTGCAAAGCCAACCCCATGCCCTCCAGACTCCAAAAACTGGCTTTCATAAATATTCAACAATTTGATCAGACTTAGGAACTTGAGTTGGATAGCATTCTCTGGCGTAAGGCCAATGACGATCGATTCGGTGCCAAAAATATACTCGTTGGGAGGAAGTATCTCCTTATAGTGCCCCCCTGATGGGTAATCCAGAAATATCTGCGAATTCCTCCAACGAAATCGATACTTCCCGGTCTGATTGTAGAAACGTGTGGGTTATGATGTTCCATTGTTCACAAAGACTTAACCTACCACACATGAGAAGTGTGGTAATAAAATAGAGACGCACAAATCGCCGGGTATAACCCGGTTTTCAGCAGCAATGATTTCTTGGCCGATAAGATATAGCGGCCTAAATGAGGTAACCTGCTGGTTGTCGAAGGGTCACTCATATTGTATAAACCTGATCTTACGGTCGTGCCTCTCTTTGACATATATGACGCCCCAAAATATCTAGGGCTATCGGCGGTGGACTGGTATCAATGCCATAGATGGATGAAGACGACCCTCTGCAGTCCAATTAATCTCTTCCACAGCATAAACAACCGGCAGAGGGTAGGTGTACCAAACCAAGGGGATCGACTCTGATGGCACCTCGCAAGTGAAGCTGCGCCGACCCCTGATAATGTAGTTATACCACGCTCTCCACAGATGAAGAGATTTCCGTTCCGGATCATAGTCCCGAATTAGAGCAAGGACGTCACGATCAGTGGGTGCGTCAGCAAAAGTACTCTCCAAGCGAACATAAGGAAAAAAGGAACCAGAAGCCATGGTACATGAAAAGAAACCCAGTGGAAAGTTAGCAATAAAAAATGCTAGCATGACTAAGCTTATAAAAAAACAACAGTAGGCCCCACTAAATCAAAGTGGTGGCTCGTCAATGATGAGATATGTGCCCACTGTGAGAATCAAAATGGATTCTCATTAAATGAATAGTGGAGTTAAAATTCACAATATTCCCCGAAAAACGGATTCTTTTGAACAACAACAGATTCAAATGTATGAAAAGGGTATTAAAACCCTAAAATTCCCCAAAAAGGAAAAATCCAAAAACAGTAAAGGGAATAAAATTCCCAAAGTTCTTAAGAATCAAACTAGAGCTAAGCTCTGCAAAAAAAAAAATGGAATTAAATTCCCATAAATGATGGGATTAAATCTCAGAAATAGCCATGTTAGAAAACTCATGGGATGAATGGTGGAATCAAATTCCAGGAAACCTTTAATGTCAAGATTGACAATAGGGTAAAACCCTAAAAGGAGAATCAAAGATTCTCAAGAATGCCCTTGATATGGACATCAAAATTCATGATCTACATAAAAAAAGGTTTTTTTTAAGATCTCCAAGAAATCGATTCAAGAAAAGAGCTAAGTTGTGTCGAATATTATAATAGATTTAAAATCCAAAAATTAAAAAGTATATGATCAAAAGGGGTCAAGAGCTAAGCTCTGTTCATAGTCCTCACCAAAAATATTTGCAGAGTCTACTTTGTTTAAAGGAGTTCTTGAGTACAGAGATTTAAACACTGAAACGAGAATTAAATTCTCAAAAGAAAAGGAAAGCTTAGGAAAGAAGATGAAGAAACAACAGTCAACTCAAGGGCCAAAGGCCCCATTTATAGGACGTAGAGGGATCGGTTCAACTCCCCTAGGTGATCCAACGGTGGTAAAATTGACACTGTTGCACTCACGTGTAAGCCACGTGAGAACAATGGTGGGGGGCATTTGTTCCCTTATTAATTAAACACAATAATAAGAGCTAAGCTCTGTTTAAACACGATAAGGCAGCGCCTCACGTGCTCCCCACGTGAGCGCCGACACCGACCTCTTATAGGATTAAATACTATAGTGGCGTCTCACGTGAAACTCACGTGAAATTAACGTAAGCGCCGATGTACAAAGCACGTGGTGCCTGTTATATAAGAATTAAATTTTTAGGCGGCGCCCACGTGCATAGCATGTGTGCATCAGCGCCCAAATTAAAGAGAGTAGAATTAAATTCTGGGGATATCCTCTGTTAAACAGAGCCGTTGGATCAAAAATTCAATGGTGATTAAAATCATCAAATAATAGAATTAAATTATATTAGGGGGAAAATATCTCCCTGATCTTTTTAAATAAAATAGATCGTCTCTGTTAAACATAGCTGTTGGATCAAAGATCCGATGGTGATTAAAATCATCAAATAATAGAATTAAATTCTATTTTTGGGAAAATACTTCCCTTGATCTTTCTAAAAGACAAAGATATTCTCTATTAAACCGAGAGTTGTTGGATCAAAGATCTAATGGGAAAATATTTCCCTAATCTTACCAAATGAGAAAGATATACTCCAGACCCTTGGATTAAAAAACCAATGGTGATTAAAAATCATCGTTTGATAGAATTAAATTCTGTGTATGGGAAAATATTTCTCCAATCTTGTTAAAAGTAAGAATATATATATTCTGTGAAACAAAAATCACTGGATCAAAAATCCAACGGTGGATAAAATCCCTTAAATAATGTTTGAGGAAATTAAATCAATTGGTATCTGGTTACCGCCGAAAACAGAGACGAACTGGGATTGAACGAGTTGCCTGAATTTGGGAGCAGATGCTATTTGGACTTCTCCATCCACCTCTCCGAAGATACCAAGTTAATTTATGGCACCATATATAGGAGGTTTGGAAAAATGTGACCGTTGTAGCAGACTTTATCATATTCCCCCTCATTTGTGAGGAGTTTTTGATTGTGGGGACGCTCTTCCCTGCAGGTGTAAACCCCTGCAGTTAATTATATTACCGCATTGCGATAACCACTTTCTCCTGCTCCAGCGGTTCACTTCGTGTCATGTGTTTATTTTATTTATTTTGGTTGTCCATGGATTGTATATGGAGACTGATTTATGTTGTCTCCCGTAGGACGCGGATCGGTTCAAATCCATATATTTTAGATTTGGTTTTGGGTCAAGGATTTTCTTGACGGGGTCTATGTTGGTAGCTTGGTTTGCCAACAGGAATGAACTTAGGACGCATTTCTCATATTTGTGAGGTACATCCGTTCATAGGATATTTGGGTTTGATCTGAGAATCGTTAGTCATATTTGAGACTAAGATCAACTTAAAACAAATGAGCATATGGGCTCAATTATTTTAGTTTAAGGACATCATGGTCCAACATTCCCTGTTGGGACGAATGTTAGTTTAAAGACGTTTCGGTCCATTATCGCCGTGTTTGAGACGAATATTAGATTAGGGACGTTTCGATCCAACATTCGTCTTGTGCGCACGTGTATTTGTTACGTGGCGAAGTGAACGATGGTAACATGGAATGCGCCCAGTTTGGGGTGCGGTCTGATTTGAGGTGTGCACGTCAATTTGGAGGTGCATCAATGTGGGATGTGACATTCCCTGTCTTGATGAAATCTTACATCATGTTGGGACGAGGAAGGAGTTGTTGGTTGTTGGGAGCCACCACCTCTCTGAAGACGTTGAGGAATTACAACGACATATATCAGAGGTGTGAAGAGATGTACCATTGAACCAAATCCTGTATTTGAGGGAAAGATCGCGATGGATCATCTAAGAACCATTAGCCTTATTTGAGACTAATATTACCTTAGGAGATTTGTGATGAATATCATTTTGGATATCATCAATGAGAGATCCTTAGTCATGTTTGAGACTAGGATCGGTTTGGAAATCACAAGCATATGGGCTCGCTTGAAGAATCAAAGAGATTTAACCTAAGAAAACTTAGCCAATTTGGGCTAAAACTGGGTTTCTGTACTACCTAGCAATGCTAAGCACTCAGTTATACAACACTCACGTGTGTTTTACGTGAGGCGCTGCACTAGTGCTAAGCATTAGCCTTTTGTGGCGCTCACGTGTGTTTTACGTGAGACTGGTGCTAAGCAATAGCTTTTTCAGGTGCTCACGTGCGTTTCACGTGAGGCGCTATGTAACTTGGCCTTGAACGCTCACGTGCTTTTCATGTGAGGCGCTGAGTTCTTTTGGAGATTTAATTTCTGTTGATGTTTTTAAAGAACTTAAATATCTGTTAATGGTATTTTGATCATTAACGATCACCAAGATCATTATTTTG
The DNA here is from genome assembly GCA_030015575.1 of Agapanthus africanus. Taxonomy (NCBI): domain Eukaryota; kingdom Viridiplantae; phylum Streptophyta; class Magnoliopsida; order Asparagales; family Amaryllidaceae; genus Agapanthus; species Agapanthus africanus. Next base: position 9,617,743 of record CM057351.1, read on the forward strand.
AGGATCTGGAATCATGTTCTTTAAGAACTAAGTTCTTGATTTGAAGGAATTAAGTTCTTGGAGTATCATGAACTCCACGTTTTCCATGTTCATGTTTACAGAGAGGTTAAACCTCTTTTAATGGTGTTTTGACCATTAAGGATCACCAAGATCACTATTTTGAGGATCTTCGGTCGGGTTTTTTAAATAACTAAGTTCTTGATTTGAAGGAACTAAGTTCCTGGAGTATTATGGACCCCATCTTCTTTCTGTTCAACCTTGTTCTTCCCTGAATTTTTGATTCTCAAGAACAAGATCTTCCCGATTAGAATTAAATTCTCAATTTGTGGGAGACTTGTCATGTGGATCTCAGATCCAGAGAAAGAACTAAGTTCTTGAGATGGGTTAAACCTTTAGATATGCTATGATAGGTAAAGGAGATATTTTGATCTATGTGGTTTCTTTAGCTAAGATTTGAGAGGAGGAAGATTTTCTTGTTTATTGAGAATTAAATTCTCTATTGTCTTGAGAGATTTCTGTATATTTCAAAAGCTTATGGGGGGTTTCCTCTTTTTTTTTGATTTAATCTTCTTGCTCATATTTATAAGAGAAGAGAAAAATCAATTTGTTAAGAAAATCTCTCATTGAGAGATCATGATTGATTTCATAATCAATCAAAATAGTCTTTTAGATCAATCGGTGAATTTTATTCACTGTTGGATTTTTAATCCAAAGGCTCTCTGTTTAACAGAAAAGATTTCTTTTTTGTTTAACAAGATTAAGAAATATTTTCCTAAAATAGAATTTTATTCTATCATATGAATATCATGTTATTTTAACAAGATTAGAATTTTATTCTATCATATAAATATCTTGTTAGTTTAATAAGATCAGGAAGATATTTTCCTAACATCGAATTTTATTCTATCACAAGATTAGGAAGATATTTTCCTAAAATAGAATTTTTTCTATTCAATAGAGAAGATCATTCTTGTTTATTTATCAAGATTAGAAAATATTTTTCTAAGATAGAATTTTATTTTATTATATGAATATCTTGTTAGTTTAACAAGATTAGGAAATATTTTCTTAACCATAGAATTTAATTCTATTTAATAGAGAAGATCTCTCTTATTTTAGGAAGACCATGAAAATATTTTCCACATAGAATTTAATTCTATCATTGGATCTTTGATCTAACAGAGAATATCTTCTTTATTTATAAAGATCATGGGAATATTTTCCCCTAATAGAATTTAATTCTATCATTTGACGATTTATTATCACCATTGGATCTTTGATCCAACGGTGTTTAACAAAGAGTATCTCAGATTTTAGGGAAATGTCCTCCATGTAGAATTTAATTATATCCTCTTTAATTTGGACGCTGACGCTCACGTGCTATGCACATGGGCGCCGCCTAAGAATTTAATTTTTTTTTTATAAATAGTCACTTTCGTGCTTTGCACGCCGGCGATCACGTGTGTTCCACTTGAGGCGCCACTATAGTATTTAATCCTAACAGAAACTTGAGCTGGCGCTCACGTGGGAAACATGTGAGGCGCTCAAGGATTTAATCCTATCTGAGGCGGTACCTACATACTTTGCATGTGGATGCATGTGTTTAACACATGGAGGTTTCCCTTTATTTTTATAAGGGAATACCAAGTTTTGAGCCAAAATTTTTGGCAGGAACAAATGCCCCCCACTACTTTGCCCACGTAAGTATGTACGTGGGTGAAGTAGTGCAATGTTATGCGTGACCATAGAATTGATGGCTTAGAAGACAAGTTTAGGATCCTTGTAGCCTGAGGCTTTTTTCATTTTCTTGAGTCGTAAGGGTCATAAGAAGGTTTTTCTCCTTATGAGTCATGAGAATCTCATAGGTGCATATTCTCCGTAGAAACCGTGAGGATTCCTAAGTGTTCATCAGCTTCTTGAGTCGTAAGGATCTCACTAGGTTATTTTTTTCCTTACGAGTCATGAGGACCCGTAAATAGCTTCTTCATTTCAGTGGCATGTAAGTTTGGCGAATGTGGTCCGTGGATAGTATACAAGAGTCAATTTGGACCTACTTGTAGGGCGGCGATGGCTTAGGAAACATGTTTTAGATCTTTCGTCCAAGGCTTTTCAACTTTATGAGCCATGAGGGTCTCATAAAGACTTTTCTCCCTATGAATCGAGAGGATCTCATATGTGTCTTTTCTCTTTAGAAGTCATGAGGACTGCTAAGTGTGTTTTCTCTTGAGAGTCGTAAGGATCTCACAAGAGAATTTTTCTCTTACGAGTTGAGAGGACTCGTAAGTGGTTTCTCCTTCTCATCGGTATGCGATTTTGGAGAATGTGGCCCGTGGATAGTATACAAGAGTTAATTTGTGTTCGTGTATATGCCCTAGAGGCCATTACTGTATCATACTGGTTTGTATATTACTTAATGGATGCTTGGGATATTCACCTTGTATATACAATCTTGCTCAAAATAGTAGTATGCTACTTGGTTTGTTTCTACTTCAATGTGTACATGTGTTTATTTTAGTATATCGCCTATACACATTAGTAGAGCCCTTAGGATCTTTGCTTGATTACCAGCGATGTGATGGCCGTCACACTAGTGGGGCTGGGTAATCTATAAGCACATCCTTATGCAGGTCCCTGGTCGCAGGACTATCGAGACAGGGCATCGATACTCCGGAGTAGACCAGCGCATGCGCTTCTCATCCCAGTGTGGGAGACGGTCTGTCCCACAGCCGTCAGTACGTCGTACTTGAGATAGTATGCGGGTGCTCGTTAGGTTACGGGTACACTGGACAGGACTCGTCGGGAACTGACTAGTTGGTATTATACCTATCGTCAGTTATCAGTTCCCAGGTGATATGAGTACAGCTTAGTCCGCTGACTTGACACTGTCACTTCGCCTCGGGTGTGTTCCCACTGTACTTTGATCACTACCCTACCACGGCTCAAAGGAGTCGTGCAAGCAGGTGGTGGTTGGGTGCAGTCCCGAAGCACTTGGAGGCAGTGACGGTTAGACAGGATTCGTCTCTCCCGGTATTGGGGGTTGACATCGCGCTGTGTCTAGGAGAGCCATTACACGAGTTGTCCCTGGCCAGGGCAAACGAGATATACTGGTAGGTTTCCAGTGTTATCTCAGGGTGTATTGGGCTTCACTCCGGCACGACTTGTACCGCTATTGGGGGACTGACGTTTACCGCCCCCTAGGCCCGCCATGCGATGTATCAGACGAACAGACCGGACTGTACGGAGAATGTCACACTCAGGCTCAGTAGGAGTTCAGATGGGTTTCGCCTCGTCGGTCTTCTTGTCGGCACTACCTGGGGACCGTTACGCACAGCTAGTGCCGCTTGCGGTCTGTGGTTAAACCCACTGCCAGCGTAGTGTCGAGTCTTTAGAGTCCCACACAGAAAGCTTTTCGCCTTTAGGCAAAAGAGTAGAGGTCGCATGGTATTGCGACAGGTCGCATGGTTTTGCGACAGGGTTCGGTCACATCCGTGCACTTGTGCACGTACAGTGTCCGGACAGTTTACACTAGCGGGCTTTGGTTTAAGCCAGATCCTAGTGTACCTTATGGGATTGGATTTATCCAGTTTGCACTCGTGTTCCTCGGAACGCGGATGCGGGTGTGTATGCACAGTTGACAGGGAGGCAGAGGCTGCGGATTCTCATTAGGGTTGTTGACAGTTGACCGTTGACTATTTGACTTTATGCTCAACCCTAATGAGAATATGATATGTGATTAACTATTATATTAATTAAGTATTATGGTGATATGGTTGTTGACTTGTTGACTTTTGTTGACTTGTTGACTTTTGTTGACTTGTTGACCGGTTGACTAGGCTTGACTAGTTGACCATCATGATAACCATGGTTATCATTTCATGCCAAAGACTTTTACTTGCTTGTTCATTTGAGTAAAATGAGTGCATGACATGATAAGCTTATGGTTGCTTCAAACCATCACATAAGACTTTTTTGATATGATGAGTTATGATCACTTTGGATTATGAGAGGGTGAAAGACAAAAGAGTTGCTCATTCTTTCTTGCTCATTCTCTCTTTTGTTCTTGAGCTCTCCTCTTGCTCTCACCCTCAACCTCTTGCTCCCTCTCTTGATCTATGGTTCTCTTGTCTCATGAGTTGAGAATCAAGAACCATAGATAAAATCCCATTCTATTTCCTCTCTACTCATTCTAGTTCACTAGGTTTGGCAAACCAAGTGAACTAGTTTCTTCAAAGACCGAAGAAGGAGCTAAAGGTTGGAGCTTTCAAGTGGATCTATCTTCGGCGTACGGAGACGACGAGAAGGAGCCATCGGATCACCACAGGAGCTTGAAGAGAAGGAGTTCAAGACAAGCTAGGTATAACCATCTCTATCCGAGTAGCTAAATATCTTTAGCTTAGTATGCTAGTTTTAGTTTAGGTAAAGATCCCGACCTAGCTTAGTCCATGTTGCCTCTTGCGTTAAAATTTTGATTTTATACCGTTTCCGCCTCCCCGTAAGAACCGGGGGTCGCAACGTGGACTTACAGTGGTATCAGAGCCTAACTAAACTTAAACTAGCTTGGTAGTAAAGTGTAACGAAGTTCGGAACCGGAAAAAAATCCAAAAACCTAACTTTTACAAAACCTGAGTTTCTGTTGAAATTTTTTCTCGTCAAATTGAAAAACTTTATACTCCTAAATTCGGCTCAGGGTTTTGTGTGAACACCCAAGAAAAACGTTGCCCTAATTCGTTCAAACCGCCGCGCTTCCGCCGCATGAGGTAGGCATTTGCCGCGGAAGCGCCGCGGTTTGTCGTCTTCTCTGCATCGTTTTTCGTGCAGTGTGTGTCTGTGTTGGTTTTGGGATTTTTGGAATGTATTATATGTGCCCAGATTTTCCAGAAAAGAAATTTCCTTTTGGGGTCCTATAATTCCGTATTTTTTCCGAACTTCACTGCACTTTGACTATGATGGTTATATCTGTAATGCTTGCATGTATTGAACGTCGGCTAATCGCTATAAGTCGATTGGTCGGGGTTATACATGATCTGTAATGTGCTGGAATGTGTATATAAATATGTTGGATTGTCGCGGGTGAATAGCCGGGGGTTGTGAGACGAGAGTTTTCTTTTCTTGCAATTCATGTAAATTTGTAAATTGATGTAATAATTATTTGTATGGCCGCACAACCGGGTCGGGGTTGTAGCCGTCATTGTATAATTTCTTTTTACTGTTTTTGCTCCTAGGATAGACCCATGGAGGGGTGCACAAACTACCGGGTATGCCGAAGTGTCGAGTGGCCTACTCATGGAGATGAGGGAGGTTGCTACGCTTCGGGTACTTGGCGGGTAGTTTGCCGCACCCGTAGGGGTCTTGGGTGGGGTTTTGGCTATTCACCGCGACCGTGTTATCTGTTTTTGTTACAGGCTCGTACAAATTACAGATTGCTAGTATATCCAATGTATTTATCTGTGATCTGAAATGTTTATCATTGCAGTATATCTATATATGATATTATTTAGGCGTTGCTTATGTTTTACAGACGCGCTAGCCCAGCCCCCGCTCTGTCGTTAGTTAAGTAACCTAACGGGTAATGACGGGGCCCCGTGGCGAATGCGAATGGCATAAGCGTACGTCATATTTTGGTTGTTTTCTGCAATGGTAGGATTAAATGATGGGACGCATTAAAAGAACTAATGCAAGAATATCACGCATTAAAAGAACTAATGCAAGATAATAAACCAAGTTAAAGTCGTTGGAACACTCTCGAAAAACCACTCGGTTCTTTTCAAAACAACTTTTAAATGCGGAGCTTGAGCCACTCCTTTTAAAAGCTATCTCGTTCCATCGACCAAATCAAGTTCACTACGTTCACGGTTTTGCCAAAACCATCCGTAGCCCTCCGTCGTTTCACATGAATAGTCAATAGTATTCAAGCTGTGTTTGTTGGCCAAAGTCAAGGCACAGTGATTGGTAGCTATTGGGTATTCATGTGCAGCATAGATAGATGCGTTGGTTTGGAACAGTCGTACTGCCTTGTTGGCCAAAGTCAAGGGTAGGTGCGGGTGGATTCAAATTAACCTGGAGAACGACGGGCAGAACTTGACATGTGACTTATGATTTGTTGGCCAAAGTCAAGGTCATAAGAGCATGGGGCAAAAATCCACATCGGGAGTTTCATAAGTACTGAAACTTGCTAGATTTGCATACCATTTGGAGTGTGATGATTCTGGTAGGATTCCTTCAGTTTCGTCACGCAATGATATTTGGATCCCGATCCTACTGTGAGTATATGCTACTCCTCGGGAAATTTCTCACTTAACGATCAATGCTATAAACCTAGTAAGTGCCTAGAAAGGTGTTAGCGGGGCTACGCCCCCAGGGAAAAGAGGTTCTTTAATTAAGGAACTTCGCGAAAGCGTTGGAAAACCTCCCTCGAAGTACCGACACCGGCCTGGCTGAACGGTTAAGCAAGTATTGTACGGTGGGATTGATCCTGACTAATTCTTCCTTTATGGTTTGAGGAGGGATTCGAGAAACAGTGGGAGCCATCCTGTTTAGACAAACTAAAAACCACTCTAAACTTGCAAGAGCATCATGCTGAGTGTTTCTTCTTCTCTCTCCTAATTGCAGCGACCAATCAACATGACTGGACTTAAGTTACTCCTAGATAAAAACAAACTGACAGGGCCAAACTACAAAGATTGGCTCAGGAATGTCAAGATAGCAATCACTTATGACAAGCTGGGGTATCTTCTTACCACCAAAGCTCCCCCTGTCCCTGGTCCAACTTCCAGTGTCGCGGATAAGGAAATCCGCAAGACTTGGGAGATTGATAGCGCGAAGGCCAAATGCCTCCTGCTTGCCTCGATGGACAACGAACATCAGAGGAGGCATGAGAATATGGACATGGAGTCCATATTGCTCCATACAAAAGAACTGTATGGAGAGCAATCACGTATCGCAAGATACGAAGCATCGAAAAAGTTATTTTCGACAAGAATGGCCGTCGGATCATCAGTAGCCGAGCACGTGCTAAAGATGATCGGCTTCATTGAGGAGCTCGCTGACCTAGGGATCACATTGGAGAGTGATCTATATACGGATATAGTTCTCCAGTCCCTTCCTTCCACTTACGCCCAGTTTATACTGAACTTCAACCTACAAGAAAAAGAGGTTGAACTATCAGAGCTCCTCAACATGCTGAGGAGCGCAGAGGGCACCCTACAGAAAGGTAGGGATACATCCACTTTGTTTGTAGGAGGATCATCTTCTTCTAGGTCCAAGGCGAAAGCCAAGGGAAAGAAGAAGAAGGCCCCCGCCAAACCAAGGGGCGGTGTTAGTAAAGTGGATACGAAGGGAAAAGGAAAAACAACAAAGATAGCGGGGAAGCTTGTGGATAAGGAAGAATGCTTCTATTGTCATAAGAAAGGACACTGGAAGAATGATTGCAGGGCCTGGAAGGCCAGAACACAGGAATTGAAGCAGGTTGCAGCTTCAGCTTCAGGTGTGTATGTTATTGAAAACTGTCTTTCAAATAAACTCTACTTCCTGGGTATTGGATACCGGATCAGGATCTCATATCTGTAATTCTTTGCAGGCGTTGAGAAACCGTAGTGTTTTGAAGGCAGGTGACATGACCCTCAAAGTTGCGAACGGAGCTAGCATGGATGCTAAAGCCGTGGGGGACTATCACCTGGGAATGTCAGATGGACATGTTTTGGTTTTGCGTAATTGCTTTTTTGTACCCAACGCAACTTGTAATATCATTTCTGTATCTTTAGTTTCTAAAGAAGGTTATGAATTTGCGTTTGTAAGTAATGTTGTAAACATTCACCTTAATCAAGTTTTGATTGGGTCAGGTACATTGAGTAATGGTATATACGTGTTAAACCAACCACAGATTTTCAACGTCCAGAATACACACAAAAGAAAGTCTCCGGAAATGAATCAGACTTTCTTATGGCATTGTAGATTGGGTCACATCAATGAGAGAAGGTTGACTAAATTACATACAGAAGGATATTTGAATGCGTTCGAATATCAATCGTATGCCACTTGTCAATCTTGTCTCAAAGGAAAGATGACAAAGACTCCGTTTACTGGACAAGGAGTAAGAGCGAGCGAGCTCTTAGGACTCGTACACAGTGACGTGTGCGGTCCAATGTCTACACATGCCCGAAGCGGACATTCTTACTTCATTACTTTTACGGATGACTTCTCAAGGTACGGTTATGTCTTCTTGATGAAACATAAGTCCGAGGCCTTTGGAAAATTCCAGGAGTATAAGAATGAAGTAGAGAAACAGACCGGCAAAAGTATTAAGATTCTAAGATCGGATCGAGGTGGAGAATACTTAAGTGCCGAGTTCCTGGACTATTTAAAAGAGAACGGAATTCTCTCTCAGCTTACTCCTCCATACACCCCGCAACATAACGGTGTGTCGGAGAGACGGAACCGCACCCTATTGGATATGGTGCGGTCCATGATGAGTAACGCTGAGTTACCGCGATCATTCTGGGGATATGCGCTAGAATCAGCCGCATACCTTTTGAACCGAGTTCCTACTAAGACCGTGCCTACTACACCATATGAGATGTGGTGTGGGAAGAGACCCTATCTTAAGCACATTAAGACATGGGGATGTCCGGCTTTTGTCAAAAAGCAGCATGCGGACAAGCTCGAGGCACGCTCAGTACAGTGCAAGTTTGTGGGGTATCCAAAGAACTCAAAAGGATATTTCTTCTACTGTGAAGAGGAACAAAAAGTTCTTGTTTCTCGTCATGCCTACTTCTTGGAAACTGAGTTTTTGGAAAACCAGATAAGTGGGAGCACAGTAGAACTGGAAGAAATTCCAGAACCACGGACTGTTACTGAAAGTTTAGTGGAACCAGAAGGTTCGGAAGAACAGGACATTCCTACGCCGCTCCGCAGAAGTAGTAGGCAGTCTCATCCGCCCGAGAGATACTACGGTTTTCTCATAGACGGGGATAGAGAGGATTGCATCATAGATTATGATGAGCCTACTAGCTTCCAGCAGGCCGTTCAGAGCGTTGACTCAGTGAAATGGCTGGATGCAATGCGGACCGAAATGGAGTCCATGTACACCAACAAGGTATGGACGTTGGACATTGCTCCAGACGGGGTAAAACCCGTAGGATGCAAGTGGATCTTCAAAAGGAAGATTGGTGTAGATGGACAGGTTGAGACCTATAAAGCTAGGCTGGTAGCAAAGGGTTTTCGTCAAAGACCTGGCTTGGACTACGACGAAACCTTTTCTCCAGTAGCCATGCTGAAATCCATTCGGATCCTTCTTGCCATTGCTGCCTTCCACGATTATGAGATCTGGCAAATGGACGTAAAGACAGCTTTTCTAAATGGAAATTTAGAGGAGTGTGTCTATATGGACCAACCAGAAGGTTTCATTCAGAGTGGGAGCAGCGGAAAGGTGTGCAAGTTGCTTAAGTCCATCTATGGACTAAAGCAGGCGTCGCGGAGTTGGAACATCTGCTTTGATGAGACGGTCAAGGAATTTGGCTTTATCAAAAATCCAGATGAACCATGTATCTATAGTAGATTTGTAGCGAGAACTGTAGTATTCCTCGTTTTATACGTGGATGACATTCTCTTAATAGGAAATGACATTCCTATGCTACAATCTGTCAAGGGGTTCTTGTCACACAGGTTCTCCATGAAAGACCTGGGTGATGCCTCATACATTCTGGGTATCCGGATCTACCGTGACAGATCCAAGAGGATACTAGGACTTTCACAGTCCAGGTACATCGACACCATACTGAAGAGGTTCAGTATGGAAGATTCCAAGCGCGGTAACCTACCGGCTTGTCACGGGATCACCCTCTCTAAAGAGATGTCTCCCAAGACTGATTTGGAGAGGGATCGCATGTCTATTATACCCTACGCTTCTGCGGTAGGCTCTATAATGTATGCGATGTTGTGTACCAGACCGGATGTAGCTTATGCACTGAGTGTAGTAAGCCGGTATCAGTCTAACCCTGGGGAGAAACACTGGATAGCGGTAAAGAACATTCTCAAGTACCTGAGAAGGACTAAGGAGATGTTCTTGGTGTATGGCGGAAAAGACCTCCAGATCGAGGCCTTTGCTGACTCCAGCTTCCAGAGTGACAAGGATGATTCCAAGTCCATGTCGGGTTTTGTCTTTACCCTCAATGGAGGGGCGGTGTGTTGGAAGAGTTCCAAACAGGAAACCGTTGCAGACTCGACGATGGAAGCGGAATACATCGCTGCATCTGATGCCGCAAAAGAAGCTGTCTGGATGAGAAAGTTCTTGAAAGAACTTCAGGTGGTTCCGTCCATTGTTGATCCAATACCTCTGTATTGCGACAACAACGGGGCTATAGCTTTAGCGAAGGAACCCAGGTCCCATCAGAGATCCAGGCACATCTTAAGGCGGTATCACCTGATCAGGGAGATCGTAGATCGCCAGGAGATCGAGGTTCGGAGAGTCGCTTCAGAAGATAACACTGCTGATCCATTCACTAAGGCCCTGCCCCAGACTCAGTTCGAGCGGCTGATCGAGATGATAGGTCTTCGATACGCCAGTACATGGCCTTAGTGCAAGTGGGAGATTGTTAGTGTATATGCCCTAGAGGCCATTACTGTATCATACTGGTTTGTATATTACTTAATGGATGCTTGGGATATTCACCTTGTATATACAATCTTGCTCAAAATAGTAGTATGCTACTTGGTTTGTTTCTACTTCAATGTGTACATGTGTTTATTTTAGTATATCGCCTATACACATTAGTAGAGCCCTTAGGATCTTTGCTTGATTACCAGCGATGTGATGGCCGTCACACTAGTGGGGCTGGGTAATCTATAAGCACATCCTTATGCAGGTCCCTGGTCGCAGGACTATCGAGACAGGGCATCGATACTCCGGAGTAGACCAGCGCATGCGCTTCTCATCCCAGTGTGGGAGACGGTCTGTCCCACAGCCGTCAGTACGTCGTACTTGAGATAGTATGCGGGTGCTCGTTAGGTTACGGGTACACTGGACAGGACTCGTCGGGAACTGACTAGTTGGTATTATACCTATCGTCAGTTATCAGTTCCCAGGTGACATGAGTACAGCTTAGTCCGCTGACTTGACACTGTCACTTCGCCTCGGGTGTGTTCCCACTGTACTTTGATCACTACCCTACCACGGCTCAAAGGAGTCGTGCAAGCAGGTGGTGGTTGGGTGCAGTCCCGAAGCACTTGGAGGCAGTGACGGTTAGACAGGATTCGTCTCTCCCGATATTGGGGGTTGACATCGCGCTGTGTCTAGGAGAGCCATTACACGAGTAGTCCCTGGCCAGGGCAAACGAGATATACTGGTAGGTTTCCAGTGTTATCTCAGGGTGTATTGGGCTTCACTCCGGCACGACTTGTACCGCTATTGGGGGACTGACGTTTACTGTCCCCTAGGCCCGCCATGCGATGTATCAGACGAACAGACCGGACTGTACGGAGAATGTCACACTCAGGCTCAGTAGGAGTTCAGATGGGTTTCGCCTCGTCGGTCTTCTTGTCGGCACTACCTGGGGACCGTTACGCACAGCTAGTGCCGCTTGCGGTCTGTGGTTAAACCCACTGCCAGCGTAGTGTCGAGTCTTTAGAGTCCCACACAGAAAGCTTTTCGCCTTTAGGCAAAAGAGTAGAGGTCGCATGGTATTGCGACAGGTCGCATGGTTTTGCGACAGGGTTCGGTCACATCCGTGCACTTGTGCACGTACAGTGTCCGGACAGTTTACACTAGCGGGCTTTGGTTTAAGCCAGATCCTAGTGTACCTTATGGGATTGGATTTATCCAGTTTGCACTCGTGTTCCTCGGAACGCGGATGCGGGTGTGTATGCACAGTTGACAGGGAGGCAGAGGCTGCGGATTCTCATTAGGGTTGTTGACAGTTGACCGTTGACTATTTGACTTTATGCTCAACCCTAATGAGAATATGATATGTGATTAACTATTATATTAATTAAGTATTATGGTGATATGGTTGTTGACTTGTTGACTTTTGTTGACTTGTTGACTTTGTTGACTTGTTGACTTTTGTTGACTTGTTGACCGGTTGACTAGGCTTGACTAGTTGACCATCATGATAACCATGGTTATCATTTCATGCCAAAGACTTTTACTTGCTTGTTCATTTGAGTAAAATGAGTGCATGACATGATAAGCTTATGGTTGCTTCAAACCATCACATAAGACTTTTTTGATATGATGAGTTATGATCACTTTGGATTATGAGAGGGTGAAAGACAAAAGAGTTGCTCATTCTTTCTTGCTCATTCTCTCTCTTGTTCTTGAGCTCTCCTCTTGCTCTCACCCTCAACCTCTTGCTCCCTCTCTTGATCTATGGTTCTCTTGTCTCATGAGTTGAGAATCAAGAACCATAGATAAAATCCCATTCTATTTCCTCTCTACTCATTCTAGTTCACTAGGTTTGGCAAACCAAGTGAACTAGTTTCTTCAAAGACCGAAGAAGGAGCTAAAGGTTGGAGCTTTCAAGTGGATCTATCTTCGGCGTACGGAGACGACGAGAAGGAGCCATCGGATCACCACCGGAGCTTGAAGAGAAGGAGTTCAAGACAAGCTAGGTATAACCATCTCTATCCGAGTAGCTAAATATCTTTAGCTTAGTATGCTAGTTTTAGTTTAGGTAAAGATCCCGACCTAGCTTAGTCCATGTTGCCTCTTGCGTTAAAATTTTGATTTTATACCGTTTCCGCCTCCCCGTAAGAACCGGGGGTCGCAACGTGGACTTACAATTTGGACCTATTTGTAGGGCAGCGATGGCTTAGAAAACAGGTTTTATATCTGTCGCCTAAGACTTTTCAACTTTATGAGCTATGAGAGTCTGATAAAGACTTTTCTCCCTATGAGTCGAGAGAATCTCGTAGGTGTATTTTCTCCTTAGAAGTCATGAGAACTGCTAAGTGTGTTTTATCTTAAGAGTCGTAAGAATCTCATAAGAGAATTTTCCCCTTACGAGTCGAGAGGACTTATAAGTAGTTTCTCCTCCTCAACGGTATGCAACTTTGGAGAATGTAACCCATGGATAATATACAAGAGTCAATTTGGACCTACTAGTAGGGCCACGGTGCTTAGGAAATAGGTTGATATCCCCGTCGCCTAAGGCTTTTTCCCTACGAGTCGAGAGGATCTCGCAGGTGTATCCTAACGTGAAATATAGATAACCCTCTTTTTTGATAGGGGTCCGTTAAGTTTGTGGGACTAGGGTTTTAGTCCGTGGTACCGTCGCGTTGGCTGATGTATTTCTCGATATGCAGTCATTAAGCCACTGTTTGAGTAGCCCCGCGACTGTCGTGTCTTTGATCCTTTCTGAGGCTGGACAAGTCGTCTTCAAGTAATCTTCTTAGGTCATATTACCTTTAGAACAACAAGCGTTGGGTATTTTCCATGACGCTTTTGAGTTGAGGCTAAGCTCAATTTGGAACCCCAATGAGTCATAACCGTACCCTTTTGGGATGGGATGATCTCCAAAGGTCTTTAGGCTTTATATGAGTTGCCGTCAAGACCCGAAGCTAGGAATATGATGTCACTTTGTTTTTTCTTTGACGATGTTGCATGTTCAGTCGAAAATATTGCACATTTGATGGAACATTTTCCTTACTTTTGTTAAGTAGTTAAAGGTGTTTATGATAATTATGGTTCATATGTGGGTTTATCTGCAAAATACTCTTTATCATATGTTTATACACTATACTTAACATTATGAAGGAAAATATATGCATATAATATTTATATAATATTTTAGTAATTTAAATATGCATGTTATATCAAATATCCCTAATCAATATTCTTAAAATATAATATCATATAAAATGGTTAGGATAATATCTCAAAATAAATAATAAATATTACTAATACTATGAATTGAGATATTGTGCAGATTTAGCTTAGGTTCAGAGATCGAGATATCTAAGATATCGAGAATGAAATCTGCCGATAAAGTTGAATCTAATCATAAAATCATGAATGACAGAGACTCAGAGAAGATTTAAAGATTCCAGATATCACAACAATCTCCACGTGTCAACATGAGACAGCACCAGAAGTTTGGAATCTTGATGCCACCAAAGAGTCGCCCAACCGCGGCCAATATGCCCTATTCGCGGCGGATCCGTGGCCTTCTTATAGCCGTTGGATCTAATATTTTTGGTGGGTGATCACAATATCAAATTCCAACACATGGGATCTAGGGTTTCTAATTCTAATCTATTTAAAGGACCGAGGGCTAAAGTTAGAAACCATCACCTTTAACACGAAGCAAATCACCGTCAAAGAACAAGAGATCTAAGACAGGTCCGCGATTCGACGTGATAGAGAAACGTGAATATCGACGGAATATCTACTTCCTATGAGGCAGAGATCTAGAGCAACTTCTTCTTGTAATCTAAATTCGAAGGATTTGTACTTGTAATTTTGATTAATACAGGTAGATCATTTGCTTAATTATTTCGCATTTACTTTCTGCATTTAAATTCTGCATTATGATTTCCTTCTCTATCCTTTCTTTTTCTTCTCAGACCATGCGTGAGTAATTCCTAACTAGCTAGGGTTCGTCGGATTAGGGTAGCTCAATGGATGAAAAAATCTCTTAACTTCTTTTACATCTTATAAAGTTTATAAAATTTAGCAAAGAAATTGTTAACATCCTTATTGGGGGCGCGACCAATTTATTGATAGTCTCGACCGCGATTTGAGATTAAATTAACAATTATTTTGGTAAAGGTTAGACATGAATAGAGATCAATTCAAGGATAAGAGTTAAGAGTGGGAAACCCTAGTTTCTTCCAAAAGAACCCTAATCCGCATTCATCACTATCGATCTAGTTTTAAATCTATTAAAAGATAAAAGAAGTCATCTTTAATTGATCATCCATTACTACTAAATTCTATGAATACTACAAGCCTCTTCTTCATAGATTTTACATCTGTATCTCGTAGATCTACAACCAATCACCCCTTCTTTCAATCAACTCGTCTAAAGTAAAATTAAAAGTTCCACGTTTACCTGAGGACGATTCATACTCATCTCGGCTGGCTACACATGACACCGTTATTGATTGCGGTTAACTTTATTTACTACAACATTTTTTCAAATCAATCAAATGGCGCTGTTGCCGGGGATCCGTGCGTAAATTTTTTTCTTGCTATTTGGATTGAATTCTTATTCGATCCATATCATAAAAATAAAACAAAACCGCATATTGTGTATTGAACGATTATTATGCGACTTTTGCGAAGGAATCTGGAGTCACTGGATTGAGGAAACATAGATTCACAGATATTCATCAAAGGCCAGAGGAGCAAGGGAGTGCACTGACGAAAAACGAGCAACAGAACCCACTAAGCCGCCGCGGAACCGCGACATTTTCATGCATTTAGCCGCGGAACGGCGACGGGTATGGGGAATCGTGTCTCCAAAATTTTCTGGTATATTCTTCAAATCTTTCTCTCTCCTCTAGAAATCCAATAATTTGATTTTCTGCAGAATTCTTCGCAAAATATCGCTGCTCAAAAATCTTTTTGCGTGTTTTGGTTTCAGGTTGTTTTTGCATATTTTTAATCAGACTTTTAAGGGGAAATAACGCAAATTCAGATTAGGTGGGGATTTCATCACCCTTCTTAAGCCCCACAAATCACAAAACGAGCATCCGCATAACCCTATATTAATTAAAAAATATCTAGACGATGACTCTAAGGACCGTCGCGCTCAATCAGGACAGAGGAGGGTCGTGGGTAATCTATCACTTATCTGTATCTCTCTTGTGGTGTCTAGATAAGTGTGACTAAGGCAAGTGGTTACTTAATTAGGCCCGCTACTTTCGGTGATTCGTATAGCGGATACCTCCCATTTACCTGGCACTTACCTAGCCACAAGAGTGATAAAGAGGTGGTAGAGGATTGATCCCGCGACTTGTCCTTTGGAAGTCTAGGAGCGGTCTAGTGCTTGACCTAGGTGACATTAGTTCTAGGGTTTGATTCTGCATTCTGTGATTTGTTGAGTCAACCTTCAAGTCCCTCTTTCAAAGCAAAATAATCCATATAGAGCTTAAATCCTTACCCTTTCACCCTCTTTTCTTTTGCACCTTCTTATAATGGGTAACCCAAACAGTCGAACTCTTGCCGAGCTTTGCTATCCAGAACCAGATATTTCTTGTTTTCGTAATTGCTTCAGAGCAAAATCCAACTCTACCATGTCTTTAAGAGATAGGATAGAGCAAGCGGAAAGAAACAGTTGGATATCTCACTCTAGGTCCTATCAACCGTATCAAAATTCAACATTTTCTTATGTTGATAATCTGTTTAAACCAAGTGAGGGAATTTCTAAACGCATGTCCCTCGCTGAGCATATTGCGAAGGATGAAAGCCAAAGTTTCAATCTTTTCACTAATCCAAATTCATTAGGACAACAATTCCAATCACCTTCTTATCAAAATGTTGATCCTACTCCTGTCCATTTTTCACAACCATTCGATTCCTATCAATCCTACCCGACTTTTACCTCTTTTCTAGACATTTCTTCTAAACAGCCATTTGGGAGTTTCACCTCTCTACAGGAATTTCAATCTTCTATTGAAACCTCTTCACAACCCATGTCTAGTCTTGAACGGTCATTGGAAGAATTTCGGGTAGTATCGTTCCACCAGATAGAGGAATTAAATACATCCATGGCCGTTCTCATATAACCTAACGAACGAGTAACCGGTTTCCAACCAGCTCAAAATTTTCCAATATATGAAACGGCAATAGGACAAATTGAGAATTTGAGTAGTGAGAGTGAGCAGCACACCCTTCTAAATGAAACCTTCCCGTTTCAAATTGAAATCCACAACTCCAGTTTCACTAATCTATCGAGTACACCAAATGATTCACCAATTAAAGATAGAAAGTTTAATGAGTCATGCGACTTTTTAGTGTTTGATTTACCCGATTGTGAAGGGTCCATTTCAAGTGAAACCATACCCAATCCTTTTGATCTCTACACCTTCACTCTAGAACCAAAATTGATTGAAAAACATGCTTTGGTGAGGAGTCTGAGAATTTTAACTTTCACTTGATTGAGGATATTGACGCTGTGAATATTGTGAATATGAACCCACAGTTTTGGATGAGTTTTTCACACCAATTCATCATGTCTTTTCACTTCCGTGTGGACATCATCCCGAACCATTAACGGTTTTTCCCGAACCCCATATGCGTGTAGAAATTGATGATAAATGCATGAATGAGCTGAATTTGGAGGAAATTTTTAAGGATATTTTTGAAGATGACCCCGTTATGTTAGATGAGTTGAACTATCCGACCTATCATGTCCTTTCTATTGAATACAAACATCTTGCTGTACAATTAACCGATCATATTCCTACCACCGACTTATCGGATAAGCAATACGATATCCGGATTTCATTGCCCACATCTGGTTCAACATGCTCGACACAAAAATTTGTTTACCCATTTCATCTCCCAATCATAAATCTTTTTAACAGATCTTAGTCCCAAACTTGACTACAGATCTCCCAACCAATATTTGTTCAAGGGTACATCTCTTCATACCTCTGATATATGTCGTTGTAATTCCTCAACGTCTTCAGAGAGACGGAGGGTCCCAATAACCAATAACTTTTGGTGCATCTCCAAACGGTTAAACCAAAACCAGACTATGATGTCGTTAACCCTTACGGACTACGATGTCTTTAAACTAGACTATACTGTCTTTAAACTTTACAGACTATGATGTCTCTAAACTCCATGGACTATGATGTCCTTAAACTTATGGACCGCAATGTCCCTAAACTAAAACAATAGAGTCCAAATGCTCTTTTGTTAGATCTAAATGATCCTGTTGAGTAGATCTTAGTCTAAAATTAGACTAACGTATTCTCAACAAACGTTTGAGTTGATCTTAGTCTAAAACAAGACTAACGATCCTTAAACCAAACCCAAACCCAAATCTAAGAAAATACGGATTTGGACCAATCCACGCCCTACAGGCGACAACATAAATTAGTCTCCGTATACAATCCACGAGCAACCAAAAAAAAAAAAACACGACACAAAGTGACCATCTGGAGAAGGAGAAAGTTGTTACCGCGATGCGGTAGCGTAATTAACTGCAGGGGATTGCGCCTGCAAGGAAGAGTGTCCCCACAATCAAAAACCCCTCAAACGAGGGGGAATCTGATGAAGTCTGCTACAACGGCCGCATCTGTCTAAACCTCCGATACACGGTGCCATAAATCAACTTAGCATCTTCGGAGAGGTGGACGGATAAATCCAGCTGTATAGTATGTGATATATTGAAAATTGAACTATTGAGACATATCTTACCGACTGAGCATGGTAAACTCAGTATCGTACTCATCCACTGATTTGGTCCATATTGAACCTTGTTGTAGGTGGATGAACTGCTGTTCCATGTCGAATCTGGCAATCTCAGGAAAGTACTTTGCGTAGAACATATTGTGAAAAGTTCTCCATTCGATCAGCTGGGTGAGACGGCTTTCTTTCACCTTCCACTAGACCCGTGCATTATCAGTGAGTTGCAGCTTCGCAACTCGAACCCAAGCTATCTCTGGCACTTGTGCCGCAGCCAGGTCATCTTCAATATTCTGAGCCCATTCCTCGGCTTCTAGAGGGTTCTCTTTTCCCAAAAATTTCTTGGGGTGCAAAGCCCTGAATTGCTTCACCTCAGGTGCTTCCGCCTCTGGACGGTTCATCAAGATAGCAGTCTGCTGCTGCTGTCCCTCCAGAAAGTTGCGGATCGCCTCAAGCAAGACCATCGGCTCGTTGATCGGAGCAGCGACGGCAGGTGTAATTGGTAGGGGTGGTGGAGTGTTGTTGAAGTTAGTGCTGGTGTTGTTTGGGGAATCCATAACCTTGAAAGAAAATTTTGGGTTAGGACAGATTCAAAATATATGAAATTGGAAGATTCAAGGAATATGAATTGTAAAGAATATTTTTAGTTGCTGGTTCTTGTGTTATATTGATTATGTTGTCCACGCAGAGCAGACCTGCATGGGCCACCAACAAAACCTGTCACACCTTGCTTCCCGGTGTACGGGCAGAGGGCGCGACGGGTCACGCGATGCATTTACTCGGAAGTAAACACGCTATGCGTATTCTAGAATACATACATACATATATATATATATATATATTATTAAATCAAAACTTGATTTAATAATCCGGTTTAATCCTAAACCGCTAGTATTATCAACCGTCCGATCAAAGTCCGTGTAGCCTGTACACATGTTTAATCGGACACCTGTATGTACCAACATACGTTATTCACATCATAACGCCTGAACCGGGAAAACTCTCTGTGTGGGACTCTAAAGACTCGTCAATACACTGGCAGTGGGTTAACCACAAGCACGTCAGCGACACTAGCTGTACGTAACGGCTATCCAGGTATTGAGCGAAAAGAAGGTCGACGAGCAAACTCATATGTATCCCTATTGAGCTTGTCTGTGACAATCTCCATACAGTCCGGTCAGTTCGTCTAAGAGTATCGCATATCAGATCTAGGGGGTGGATAAAGTTAGACCCCTAATAACGCGATATTTCATGTCGGTGTAAAACCCATCACCCACTGAGAAACTACTGATCCAAATCAGTAATTCTCGTCCACCTTGGCCAAGAATTTCTGGTGATGGCCACCCGTGCACAGCATGACATCTACCCCCAATACCGGAGAGACGAAACCCTGACGATCCGCTCACTGCCTCCATGTGGCTCGGAACTGTACCCAACTAAAATCTGTTTGCACGACTCCTTTAAGATGTTGTAGGGTAGTAATCAAAGCACAGTGGGAACTCACACGAGACAAATGATGATCTCAGGTCGACAGAATAATCTGTACTCATGTCACCTAAAGAACTGCTATTTGACAATATGTATAATACCATCTAGTATGTTCCCGGCGAGTTCGTCTAGTGTACTCACCTCCAGCGAGCACCTGTATACTATCTTAGGTGACCAACTGACATCAATGACTTGTGAGACCGGCCACTGCCCCTCGTCGGGGTCTCGAAAAGTATACACTAGTCTACTCCAGAGTATCAATGCCTAGTCTCGATACTCTCTCGACTAGGGACATTTAAAGATGTGCTTATGGACCACCCATCTCCCACGTATATGATCGTCATCATAATGTTGGTAATCAAGCAAGAATTCTATGGGCTCTATCATCATATAATAGTGATCTATAATACCACATAATGCATGTACATGATAATAAAGTCAAACCAGATAGCATACTATCATCTCGAGTAAGTCTGTTCTACCCGTATAGATCCTCCCTCGATCATCATAATCGCCTACCTGCGATTACAATAATTGCCTTGAGGGCACTATAACCAACAATTAGCGCATGCCCGTTGACCTTTGGGTCTTTGGCGCATTAAACGTTGGTGCTCACTGGTTGTGGCACATGCTACGTATCATAATATCATTGGTGCAATACATCTGGCGCATGTCCATTAGCGTATATGCCTCTGGCACATGGTCACTTAGGGTTTTTTGATAGAGATTAATCTCTGTATATTTTTCCTCTAAAATTTAAGTTTCATATGAAGCTTAGGCTTCTATTAATGGCTATTTTGGCTATTAACAATATCAAGATCACAACTTTTGTGATCTTGAGTTCTTTTTTGTACTCGGTTCATAAAAGGGCTGTTTGATGGAAGTATAAACTTCATCATCATCATGCTTTATGTTGATCTTCAGATCATTAGGGTTCTATCCATCATCATCATATTTATAAAGAATACTTAAGTTTTCTCTAAATCCTAGATTTTAAGATCGAAAAGTTTCCCTGTTTAGAAAGATTTTGATCTAAGGATCTTAAGATCCGAGAAAAACTTAAGTTCTATACATGAAGGTTAACATTTTTTCAATGAAGCTTAAGATTCTTATAATGGAGATTAATCTCCTATAATTACCTCGGTTTCGATGGAGGCAGAATATGATAGCTTTGATAATATAAAACTTAAGTTCTTTATCAAGCTTTTAGGGGGTATTGTCTATATGAGTCTTGACCTCTAGGGTCCTTTATAAGGGTATGGAATATTTTTGGGCAAGTAAAGAAAATCTCTCATTTGGTTTTCTCTAATTGATCATGAGATCAAGCCTGGATACTTAAACATCGTTGGATTTTAGATCCAAGGGTCCCTGTTAACATGATAATATCTTTCTTTATTTAGAAAATATTAAATTAATTTCTTATTAATAAGGCAAATATCTTTCTGTTTAGAAAGATAGGGAAAATAATTTCCCAAACAAAGTAAAGCTTAAGTTTTAAGTAACGAAGATTCCATTTTAGGGATCTCTGGCGCTGTCATTAATGAGCACCAGAAGAGTTCTGGCGCTGTCATTAATGAGCATCAGAAAAGCTCCGGCGCTAGCATTTAATGAGCGCCAAAAATGCAAATCCAAGCTTAAGCTATTGTTTGCTTTTATTTATTTTAAATACCCATTTTGGGATTTTCAAGCTCAAAGCCAGAACTTTTTTTTGGCGGGAACAGTTTTTTATACTAACCTTCTATATCTTGATCCTTTTCTCAGACCGGATGAAGTGATATCTCACGTCAATGTGCTTAGTCCTGTCATGATGCACCTGATCCTTTGCTAAACATATAGCACTCAAACTATCACAAAACAACATAGCTTAATCCTGATGTAAACCGAGATCACTGACTAAACCTTTTAACCAGATACCTTCCTATGATTCCTCGGTCAATGCCATATACTCTGCCTCTGTAGTAGATAAGGTGACCGATGGTTGTAACGTAGCTTTCCAACCGACGACAGAATCAGCTAATGTGAAAACGTAGTTAGTCACCGATCTTCTCCCATCAAGATTGGCTATATAATCTGAATCAGAATAACCAGCTACTTCACAACACATATCAACTTCTTCATAAATCAGACCAACATCCACCGTCTCTCTGAGATATTAGAATATCCGCTTCACTGCTTGCCAATGCTCCTTTCCTAGCTGAGCTATGTACCTACTAACAATGCTAACTGCATGTGCAACATCTAGCATAGTGCACACCATAGTGCATATTAAACTTCCTACAGCTCTAGCATATGGGAACCGAGACATATACTCTGCTTTTGCTTCTGACTAAGGTGAGAGTTGCCGAAAGACAAATATTACCAGCCAATGGAGCAGTTACAGGCTTCACATATGACATGCTGAACCTCTTCAAGATCTTCTGAATGTAGCTCTCTTGCGATAAAATAAGCTTCTGCTTCTTGCAATCCATGTATATCTCCATACCCAAAATCTTTCGAGGTGCTTCAAGATCCTTCATCTCGAATTCACTACCAAGAAGCATTTTCAACTTCTGAATCTTTGATTTGTCTCGAGCTGCAATGAGCATGCCATCTACATATAGGAGTAAATAAACACATAAGCCGTCCTCCAGCCTCTTATGATAAACACAACAATCATACGGACTCCTATTGTAGGCATGCTCCACCATGAACCTGTCAAATATCTTGTATCACTGCCTCGGAGACTGCTTTAGCCCGTACAAGGATTTCCGCAATTTGGAAACATGATCTTAGTTACCCTGAACTGTGAATCCCTCTGGCTGACTGTCACGACCCGAAATTGGCACGTGACGGCCCTTAAACTACGCAACGTCTACAGGGTAATGCAATTTAAGTAAGCCGAAAACCCAGCAATCTAAACCATCAAAAGTAGTAAGTGATAATAGCATTTTCAAAATTTTTGAAATCTCAAACCAAATTCTTTAAAGTCCAACTTTACTTTCTTAAAAATTTTGGCAGCACCTCCTTTGTAAAAACCAACCCCAAAAATGGATACAACATAAATATAAGTAAAGCATCCCTAACGGGAGCAAATCCACGCCCAACGGCTGAAAACAACCACCACAACAGATATACGACGCCGTTATTAGTGTATATGCCTTAGAGGCCATTATTGTATCATACTAGCTTGTATATTACTTAATGGAAGCTTGGGATATTCACAGTTTAACAGTCTTGCTCAATATAGTAGTATGCTACTTGGTTTATATCTATCTTAATATGTGTATATGTTTCTTTTAGAATATCGCGAATACATATTGATAGAGCCCATAGGATCTTGCTTGACTACAAGCGTTGTGATGGTAGTCATACTAGTAGAGGCTGGGTAGTCTATAAGCACATCCTTTTTCAGGTCCCTAGTCGTAGGATTATCGAGATAGGGCATCGATACTCCGGAGTAGACTAGTGTATACGCTTCTCGTCCCAGCAGGGGAGATGGTCTGTCCCACAGCCATTAGTACGTTGTACTGGAGATAGTATGCAGGTGCTCGTTGGGTTACGGGTACACTGGACAAGACTCGCAGGGAACTGTTGCTTGGTATTATACCCGTCGTCAGTTAACAGTTCCCAGGTGACATGAATACAGCATAGTCCGTAAACTTGACACTGCTGCTTCGCCTCGAGTGTGTTCCCACTGTTCTTAGATTGCTACCCTACCACAGCTCGACTAAGTCGTGCAAAAAGGTAGCAGTTGGGTGCAGTCCCGAAGCACTTAGAGGCAGTGGCGGTTAGATAGGATTCGTCTCTCCCGGTATTGGGGGTTGATATCGCGCTGTGTTTGGAGAGCCATTACACAAGGTCCCTGGCCAGGGCAAGCGAGATTTACTGGTAGGTTTTCCAGTAGCTTCTCAAAGTGTGATGGGCTTCACTCCGACACGACTTATACCGCTTTTAGGGGACTGACGCTTGCCGCACCTAGGCCCGATATGCGATAGTCTTAGACGAACAGACCGGACTGTACGGAGATTGTCACATCAGGCCCAGTAGGAGTTCGGATGGGTTTCCTCATCGGCCTTCTTATCGACATCTACCTGGGGACCGTTACGTACAGCTAGTACCACTTGCGGCCTGCAGTTAAACCCACTGCCAGCGTAGTGTTGAGTCTTCAGAGTCCCACAAAGAGGGTTTCCCTACTTCAGGCGAAACGATATAGAGGTCGTATGGTTTTACGACAGGGTTCGTACATATACGTGTACTTGTGCACGTGTGATGTTCGGACAGATTATACTAGCGGGCTTTGGTTTAAGCCAGATTCTAATATTGGATTATTGGATTTATACAGTCTCAGTATATCCATGTTTTTCATAAATACGGATGGGAGGGGCATTCTCGTAATTACTCGAGAAGCTTCTAGAAAAAAGGTGACTCATCTAGTTTTAATTCATTTGTGAATTAAACTTAATGAGGTGGAGAGGTGATGTGTAATTTTCATTAATTGCACCATGAGTCATGAGGTGATTCACGTCAAGGTAATTAATGAAGCATGGTTGTTGATTATATTTATTATTGTTTAGATATTTTTCATGCTTCATAATTATCTAAGAGACTCAAGATTTATTTCATTATCACAAATACATTCTCTCTTCTCAAGCTCTCATCTTTTTCATCCTAACCCTAATCCTCTCATGTGTTGAGAACCCTAGGGTTAGAAAGACTAATAGATCCTTAATCTATCTCTATATCCTCTAGGTCACTTGGATTAGCAATCCTAGCCACTTAGTTACCTCAAGTTAGAGGTTAAAACTTGGAGAAGGAACTCTCGGGGGGATCTTCTATCACATCGAGGAGGCCGACGAGAAGGTGAACAACAAGAACAAGATGGACTAGTATCTTGAGGTATAATCATCTATCATAGTAGTTAACTACTTCTAGATAGTTTGTTAGTTAGGGTTTAGCAGAGATCCGTTTGATAGTCGATGTTACTTTGAACAAAATGATTGTTTTACCTATTCCGCCTCCCCGCATCTTGTGGGGGTGTGTAACGTTGACTTACAGTGGTATCAGAGCCTAGCTAAACCATAACTAACATGTTAGCAAAGTCTTTAGAAATTCGATCGCGGTTTAATCCTGAAAAAACGACATTTTCACCAAATTTCTGCCGATTTTAAATTGAGGTTTAAAATTTTTTCAGGGACCTTTAAAATTACAAGCAGGGTTTTTTAAGAATTGTGAAGAAATTTGGGATCATGACTCGTCCAAACCACCCGATCCAAGTGATCCGCCGCGGATCCGCGGCCGAGTTGACACCGAGTCAACCCAAATTTGCTCAGTTATTCTTCTGTGTTGATGTTGGATTTTCTGGGATATTTTGTTTCTGCTCAGGTTTTTTGTGCACAGAGAATTATTCGGAGTAGATTCATATGTGGTGCTTGATCGAAATTCTAAGAACTTTGGCTAACTGGATTATATCTGTGTTGTGATTAATGTGTTCGTAAACCTCCCCTAGTTGCTAGTATGTCGGTTAGCAGGGGGTTGCACATTTCTATAATGGTTACTTTATGTTTGTGGATATGAACTTGTTGGATTGTCGTGAATGGATAACCGGGGATGTGAGACGAGTGTTTCTTTCATTCAAATGTAAATTGTAATTTGTTATAATATTCTTTTGCGGGGCACATCCGGGTTGAGGTTGTAGCCACCGTTGTATTATTTCATTTACTGTTTTCTGCTCCTAGGATAGACCCAAGGTGGGGTGCACAAACTACCAGGTACTTTGAAGTGCTTAGTGGCCTACTCACGTCGTTGAGGGAGACCGCTTCATTTCGGGTACTTGACGGGTAGTTTGCCGTACCCATAAGGGTCTAGGGTGGGGTTGGCTATTCATCACGACTATATAATCCGTCTTTCATTGCAGGCTCAAAGGAAATGCGGATTGCTAGGATATCCAATATGTTCATCTGTGATCTGGAATGCCTATTATTGCGTCTAACGTATGTACAATATCTATATATGATATCTAGTAGGCGTTGCTTATGTTGTGCATCCGCGCTAGCCCAGCCCCGCTCTGTCGTTAGTTAAGTAACCTAACGAGTGAATGACGGGGCCCAGTGGCGAATGCGGATGGCATAAAAGGACATTGTATTTTCGTTGTTTTCTGCAATGATAGGTTAATTGATGGGACGCATTATATTAATGCAAAGAAAATAGACCAAAGTTGAATCGTTGGAACAGTTTAAAAGAAACCACTCGGTTATTTTAAAACAGCAAATTTTTAATTGCGGAGCTTAAACCACTCCTTTTAAAAGCTATCAGGTTCCTTCGATCATATCAAGTTCACTACATTCACGGTTTCGCCAAAACCATTCGTAGCCCTCCGTCATTTCATTTGGGTATTCAATAGTATTCAAGCTATGTATTTTGACCAACACCAAGGCATAGTGTTTTGTAGCTGCTGGGTATTCATCTGTTGCATAGATAGATGAGTTGGTTTGGGACAGTCGTACTACCATTTGGCCAACATCAGAGGTATGTATGGGTGGGTTCAAATTAACAAGATAATGATGGGTAGAACTTGACATGTGACTTATGACATTTTGACCAACGCCAAGGTCGTAAGAGCATGGGGCAAAAATCCATATCTGGAGTTTCTAAAGAAACTGAAACTTGCTAGAGTTGCATACCATTTGGAGTGTGATAATTTTGGTAGGATTCCTTCAGCTTTATCACATGATGATATTTGGATCCCGATCCTACTGTGAGTATATGCTACTCATCAGGAGATTCTTTCACTTAATGATCAATGCTGTAAACCAAGTAGGTGTCGAGAAAGGTGTCAGCGGGGCTCGCCTCCAGGGAAAAGAGGTTATTTAATTAAGGAATTTCGCGAAAGCGTCGTAAAACCTCCCTCGAAGTACCGACACCGGCCTGGCTGAACGGTTGAGCAAGTATTGTACAGTAAGAATAGTCCTGACTAGTTCTTCCTTTTTGGTTTGAGAAAGGATTCGAGAAACAGTGGGAGCCATCCTGTTTAGATAAACTAAAAACCACTCTAAACTTGCAAGAGCATCATGCTAAAGTGTTTCTTCTCTCTCTCCTAATTACAGCAACCAGAACACGACGGACCTTAAGTTATTATTAGATAAAAATATTTTGACAGGGCCAAACTATAAAGATTGGTTACGGAATGTCAAGATGGCAATTACCTATGACATATTGGGGTATGTCCTTACTTCTAAAGCCCCTGCCGTCCCAGGTCCAGAATCCAGTGTCGCGGATAAGAAAATCCGTAAGACCTGGGAGTTAGACTGCGCGAAGGCCAAATGCATCGTACTTGCCTCTATGGATAACGAACATCAGAGGAGGCATGAGAATATGGATCTTGAATCCATATTTCTCCACACCAAGGAACTGTATGGAGAGCAATCTCGTATAGCTAGATATGAGAACTCGAAGAACTTGTTTCAGTCGAGGCTGGCCGTCGGATCATCTATAGGGGAACATGTCTTTAAGATGATTGACTATATTGAGGAGCTCGCGGACCTCGAGACAACATTAGAGAACGAGCTGTATACATACTTAGTTCTACAGTCCCTTCCTTCCACCTAAGCCCAGTTTATCTTGAATTTCAATATTCAAGGTAAAGAAGTTGAACTTCTAGAACTCCTTAATATGTTGAGGAGTGTAGAGAGCACCTTGCAGAAAGGAAGGGAAACACCCACTATGTTTGTTCGTGGTGCTTCCTCTTCCAGGTCCAAGGCAGGGGCCAAAGGAAGAAAGAAGAAGGCCGCTACCAAACCGAGAGGTGGTGTTGGTAAGGTGGGAGTCAAGGGAAAGGCAAAGGTTGCGGTGCCGGTAGTAGCAAAGGACTAGTGCTTCCACTGTCGTACGAAAGGCCATTGGAAGAACGATTGCAAAGCTAGGATTGCCAAGAACCAGGACCCGAGGCAAGTTGTGGCTTCAAGTTCAGGTGTGTTTGTAATTGAAAATTGTCTGTCAATCAACTCTACTTCCTGGGTATTGGATACCGGATCAGGATCTCATATATGCAATTCATTACAGGCACTAAGAAGCCGTAGAGTGCTGAAGACTGGTGATATGACCCTAAAAGTTGCGAACGGAGCGAGCATGGATGCTGTGTCCGTAGGGGATTATCACCTTGGATTGACGAGTGGACATATTTTGGTTTTACGCAACTGTTTTTGTGTACCTAGTTTAACGTGTAATATCATATCAGTATCGTTGTTATCAAAAGAAGGTTATAATTTCACGTTTGTAAGCGATGTTGTTAACATCCACCTTAATCATGGTTTGATTGGATCTGGTACACTAGATAACGGTATATACGTGTTAAACCAATTGAAGATTTTAAATGTCCAGAACACACTAAAAAGAAAATCTCCAGATATAAATCAGGCTTTCTTATAGCATTGTAGACTGGGTCACATCAATAAGATAAGGTTAACTACGTTACATAAAGAAGGATTTTTGGATCCGTTCGAATATCAATCTTATGCCACTTGTCAATTATGTCTCAAAGGAAAGATGACAAAGACTCCATTCACTGGACATGGAGTAAGAGCGAGCGAGCTCTTAGGACTTATACACAGCGATGTATGTGGTCCAATGTCTACACATGCAAGAAGCGGTTTTTCTTATTTCATTACTTTTACAGATGATTTCTCTATGTATGGATTCGTTTTCTTGATGAAACATAAATCCGAGGCCTTTGAGAAATTCCGAGAATATAAGAATGAAGTAGAAAACCAAACCGGCAAAAGTATCAAGACACTGAGATCTGATCGAGGTGGTGAATACTTAAGTGTCGAGTTCCTAGGTTACCTAAAAAAGAAAGGATTTCTCTCTTAGCTTACTCCTCCATACACTCCACAACACAACGGTGTATCGGAGAGACGGAACCGAACCCTATTGGATATGGGACGTTCTATGATGAGTAATGCTGAGTTACTGCGATCTTTCTGGGGTTATGCACTAGAATCAGCTGCATATCTTTTGAACAGAGTTTCTACCAAAACTGTGCCTACCACACCATATCAGATGTGGAGTGGGAAGAAACCCTATTTTCAATATCTCAAGATATGGGGATGTCCAGCTTTTGTTAAAAAGCAGCATGTGGACAAACTCGAGGCACGCTCAGTACAGTGTATGTTTGTGGGATATCCAAAGAACTCCAAGGAGTATTTTTTCTATTACGCAGAGGAACAAAAGGTTTTTGTTTCTCGCAATGCCCATTTTCTAGAACAGCAGTTTTTAGAAAAGGAAGCAAGTGGGAGCGCAATAGAACTGGAAGAAATTCCAGAACCACAATCTACTACTGAAAGCTTGGTAGAACCAGAAGTTCCGGAAGAACAGGACATTCCCGCACCCCTCCGCAGAAATAGTAGGCCGTCTCATCCGCCTGAGAGATATTACGGTTTTCTCATAGATGGGGATAAAGAGGATTGCGTCATTGATAATGATGAACCTACTAGCTTCCAGCAGGCCATCCAGAGCGGCGCCTCAGTAAGATGGCTGGATGCAATACGGACCGAGATGGAGTCCATGTACACCAACAAAGTATGGACTTTGGACTTTGCTCCAGATAGGGTAAAACCCATAGGATGCAAGTGGATCTTTAGAAAGAAGATTGGTGTAGATGGACAGGTGGAAACCTATAAGACTAGACTTGTTGCAAAGGGTTTTCATCAAAGGCCTGGTTTGGACTATGACGAAACTTTTTCTCCAGTGGCTATACTCAAATCCATTCAGATCCTTCTTGCCATTGCTGCCTTCCATAATTATGAGATCTGGCAGATGGATGTAAAGACTGCTTTTCTAAATGGAAATTTGGACGAGTGCGTCTATATGGATCAGCCAGAAGGTTTCAATCAGAGTGGGAGCAGCGGGAAAGTGTGCAGGTTGCTTAAGTCCATTTATGGACTAAAGCAGGTATCGCGGAGTTGGAACATCTGTTTTGATGAAACGGTCAAAGAATATGACTTTATCAAAAATCCAGATGAGCAATGTATATATATAGTAAGATTGTAGCACGAACTGTCATATTCCTTGTCTTGTACGTGGATGACATTCTCTTGATAGGAAATGACATTCATATGCTACAATCTGTCAAAGGATTCTTGTCACACAGGTTCTCCATGAAAAACCTGGGTGATGCCTCTTACATTCTGGGGATCCAGATCTATCGTGATAGATCTAAGAGGATGTTGGGACTTTCGCAGTCCAGGTATATCAACACTATACTGAAAAGATTCAGTATGGAAGATTCTAAGCACAGTAATTTACTGGCTTGTCACGGAATCACCCTCTCCAAAGAGATGTCTCCCAAGACTGATTTGGAAAGGGATCGCATGTTGATTATACCCTACGCTTCTGCGGTAGGCTCTATAATGTATACGATGTTGTGCACCAGACCAGATGTAGCTTATGCACTAAGCGTAGTAAGACGGTATCAGTCAGACTCAGGGGAGAAGCACTGGATAGCAGTAAAGAACATTCTTAAGTACCTGAGAAGGACTAAGTATATGTTCTTGGTTTACGGCGGGAAAGACCTCCAGATCGAGGCTTTTTCTGACTTCAGCTTCCAGAGTGACAAGGATAACTCCAAGTCCATGTCAGGTTATGTCTTTACCCTCAATGGAGGGGCGATGTGCTTGAAGAGTTCCAAGCAGGACACCGTTGTTGACTCGACGATGGAAGCGGAGTATATCGCAGCTTCTGATGCCGCAAAAGAAGCAGTCTGGGTAAAGAAGTTCTTAACAGAACTTCAGGTGGTTCCATCCATTGTTGATCCAATACCTCTGTATTGTGACAACAATGGGACTATAGCTTTAGCGAAGGAACCCAGGTCCCATCAAAAGTCTAGAAACATCTCGAGGCAGTATCACCTGATCCGAGAGATCATAGATCGCCGGGAGATCGAGGTCTGGAGAGTTGCTACAGAGAACATTGCAGATCCATTCACTAAGGCCTTATCTCAGACACAGTTTGAGAGGCTATTCGAGATGATAGGTCTTCGATACGCCAGTACATGGCCCTAGTGCAAGTGGGAGATTGTTAGTGTATATGCCCTAGGGGCCATTATTGTATCATACTAGCTTGTATATTACTTAATGGAAGTTTGGGATATTCACAGTTGTATTAACAGTCTTGCTCAATAAAGTAGTATGCTACTTGGTTTATATCTATCTTAATATGTGTATATGTTTCTTTTAGCATATCGCGAATACATATTGATAGAGCCTATAGGATCTTACTTGACTACCAGCGTTGTGATGGCAGTCACACTAGTGGGGGCTGGGTAGTCTACAAGCACATCCTTTTTCAGGTCCCTAGTTGTAGGATTATCGAGACAGGGCATCGATACTCCGGAGTAGACTAGTGTATACGCTTCTCGTCCCAGCAGGGGAGATGGTCTGATCCACAGCCATTAGTACGTTGTACTGGAGATAGTATGCAGGTGCTCGTTGGGTTACGAGTACACTGGACAGGACTCGCAGGGAACTATTTCTTGGTATTATACCCGTCGTCAGTTAACAGTTCCCAGCTGACATGAGTACAGCATAGTCCGTAAATTTGACACTGCTGCTTCGAGTGTGTTCCCACTGTTCTTAGATTGCTACCCTACCACGGCTCGACTGAGTCGTGCAAACATGTAGCAGTTGGGTGCAATCCCGAAGCACTTGGAGGCAGTGGCGGTTAGATAGGATTCGTCTCTCCCGGTATTGGGGGTTGATATCGCGCTGTGTTTGGAGAGCCATTACGCAAGGTCCCTGGCCAGGGCAAGCGAGATTTACTGGTAGGTTTTCCAGTAGTTTCTCAAAGTGTGATGGGCTTCACTCCGACATGACTTATACCGCTTTTAGGGTACCGACGCTTGCCGCCCCCTAGGCCCGATATGCGATAGTCTTAGACGAACAGACCAGACTGTACGGAGATTGTTACATCAGGCTCAGTAGGAGTTCGGATGGGTTTCCTCATCGGCCTTCTTATCGACATCTACCTGGGGACTGTTACGTACAGCTAGTACCGCTTGCGGCCTGTAGTTAAATCCAATGCCAGCATAGTGTCGAGTCTTTAGAGTCCCACACAGAGGGTTTCCCTACTTCAGGCGAAAAGATATAGATGTCGTATGGTTTTACGACAGGGTTCGGACATATACGTGTACTTGTGCACGTGTGATATTCGGACAGATTATATTAGCAGGCTTTGGTTTATGCCAGATTCTAGTATTGGATTATTAGATTTATACAATCTCAGTATATCCGTGTTTTTCGTAAATACGGATGGGAGGGGCATTCTCGTAATTACTCGAGAAGCTTCTAGAAGAAAGGTGACACATTTAGTTTTAATTCATTTGTGAATTAAACTTAATGAGGTGGAGAGGTGATGTGTAATTTTCATTAATTGCACCATGAGTGATGAGGTGATTCACCTCAAGGTAATTAATGAAGCATGGTTGTTGATTATATTTTGTTGCGCCACGGCAGCGCCCCGGCCGTCTTACCGAGGCCAAAATGCGGAATCAAAAATTTTCCTTACTTGGAAACTGGCGCTACCGCGGACAATAAAACCCGGATCGTTAACCATTAACCTATACTAGCAAACAAGAGATGGGAAGAGGAGTATACCAAGTGATCCGAGTCCTCCGGTCTTCTCATCATCGTCCCGATCTCCCGCGGAAAGTCCTGTCTCCATATCATCGCCTCCTTGCCGAAAAGGGCACCACATCGCTTGTATCTTTTACGGGCTCCCACCTCAATACCGAGGCAACTCGGGCGCGAAGTTGGCTGGCCGATGCGTCCAAGATTTGCTGTAGAATGTGTAGGGTTGAAGCTATGTCTCATTTGGGGTTTGTTGCCTTTGAAGATGATGGAGGAATCAAGATAAGAAAAATGGTGCTTGCATTTTTCTAGCATGAAAATGAGATCAAGAATGAAACTCTCAAGAATGAAAAACCTCTTCTTCTCTTTTCTCAAAAATGAAACCTTATCATACTAGAATGGTGGAGGAAAGAATACATAAGCAAGAGGGAGGTGAGTGTAGGAAAAAGAGAGAGGGTGACCATATCCAAACATCATCATAACAATCTCACATCAAACTCTAATCACCTTTTAGTGATGTAAAGAGAATCAAATGATGGTTGAAAAGAAAAGATGCTATCATAATCAATACATTTGCAAGAAACCCCTCCACAATGTGTTATTTGCAAACTTGCAAATAACACCCTCCATCGGAAAAGTCCGGCCGGGAAAGAACAAAGGAAAACCGCCCGGAACGGAATGCAAACTGGCAACTCCAGAAAACTGGTCCCGTAATAAATTACAGGAAAACCCCGACACTGTGCATACACACCCGCATCTGTATTCCGACCGGATACAAATGCAATGAGACAAAATCTACACTGTACTATACTAGGATCCGGCTTAAACCAAAGCCGGCTAGTAATATCCGTTCGATCCTGATCCGTGCAATACCGCACGTATCTGATCGAACCCTGCCATATATCCATACGGCCGCTAGTACAAACCGCCCGATCCTGATCCGTGCAATACCGCACATATCTGATCGGACCCTGCCATATCTCCATACGGCCTCTACAGCGTTTCGCCCGAAAGCTTGAGTAACTGTAAGTATGGTGGACTCTAAAGACTCGTCAATACTATGGCTGTGGATTTAACCACTAGCACGACAGAGGTATAAGCCAATACGTAACGGGCCACCAGCTATTGACTAAAAGGGACGTCGATGAGCGAACTCATCCTGACACCCTACTGAGCCTGTCAGTGACAATATCCGTACAGTCCGGTCCGTTCGTCTATGAGTATCGCATGGCGGGCCTAGGGGGTTGGTAAAAGTCAAACCCCCAAAAGCGGTACAAGTCGTGTCGGAGCGTAGCCCAGAACGCCCTGAGATACTACTGGAATACCTACCAGTAAATCTCCTGCCTCGGCCGAGGGCTTTGCGTAATGGCTCTCCTAGACACAGCGCGACCTCACCCCCAATACCGGGAGAGACGAACCCCCGAAGATCCGCTCACTGCCTCCATGTGGCTCGGGACTGTACCCAACTAAAACCTGTTTGCACGACTCCTTTGAGCCGTGGTAGGGTAGTAATCAAAGCACAGTGGGAACTCACACGAGACAAATGATGATCTCAGGTCGATGAACTAACCTGTACACATGTCACCTGGGAACTGCTATCTGACGTCTGGTATAATCCCAACTAGCAGGTTCCCGGCGAGTCCTGTCCGGTGTACTCATAACCCAATGAGCACCTGTATACATCTTAGGTGAACCAACTGACACCAGTGGCTTGTGAGACCGGCCACCGCCCCTCGTCGGGGTCTCGACTGTATACACTAGTCTACTAATGGAGTATCGATGCCCAGTCTCGAAACTCCCACGACTAGGGACCATTTAAGGATGTGCTTATACACCCCAGCTCCCACGTATATGATCGCCATCATACTGCTGGTCGTCAAGCAAGAATCCTAGGGGTTCTATCAACGTGTAATAGCGACCTGTCAGGTCACCTAAAACAGTACACGATGATAAAGATAAACCAGATAGCATACTATCATCTCGAGTAAGACTGTTCTACCGGGATAGGTCCTCCCTCAATCATTGCAATCACGTGCCTGTGATCCAATAATTGACTCTGAGGGCACTATCTCCAACAATCTCCCACTTGCACTCAAGGCTAATTATTGCGATGTCGCATACTCACAGCCCGTGTGATACCGAACACCCAACTCCTCTACTAGTCAGTCTCACAAAGCTCGTTTGCGAAACTGTTGCGTTCGAGGAATAGCCTCAGTGAGTGGATCCGCTGTGAAGTTTCTTTCTATGTCTCTCTATATCTCAAGTTCGCGGAGAAGGCCATCTCCCGAAATGAGCAATACCTGTCTTAGAGTATGTCTGGATATCTGATGGGACCTAGTTCATAAATGAACTCCAAATCCAAACTTCTTAGACTGTATCGACAACTGAACTTAATCAGTATCCTGCGCCATGCCTCCCTCAGTATTGCCTTGGATCACCTGTCCAAAATACTGCCCCTCGTCAGAAGGAAAACTATAACTCTGACAACCTCCTTGTCGTCCATGTCACCTTGGAAGCCTGGAGTGATAACCGTCTCCTAAAGGAGGCAGTCGTTATCATATCCTTAGAACATCCACTTATGTTCTAAAACTGCTTCCGACTGTTTCTCCAGGATTGGATCAATATCAACTTATTGCATCTACTGCAAGAACAACATCTGGTGTGGTACTTGACATCTCATGATTGACTCAATTGCCTAAGCAAGTGATCTGTCAATCATGCGTATCCCTCTCCCCTTTAGTCTGTAAGACACCTTTAGAGAGGGTGACTCCATCAACTGCAGGTACACTACCGTGCCAGGAGTCGTCCATTCTAAATACTCATAGAATGCTGTCAAGGTACCCAGATTGGGAAACTACCCAAATCTAGATCTAAAATCATAGATCTAGTAACCAGAATGTCTGATATAATATCCAAGTCCTGTGTGGAGAAACTACTGTGTGACAACCAAAATATAACCGATCGTAGTATAGGAATATCACTTCCTACTCTGTGTATGTCATCCAAATACCATGACATCACACCCTACTACCTTCTCAACAGATCCATCCCCTATTCTGATGAAGTCAAACCTATGACTGTCACATCAGAAATAGATGATCTATCTCCGCTACATCTGCTTTAGTCTATAAATAGACATAAGCCTGATGTCCACCAATGCTTCCGCTGCTCCCACTGACTACGACAACCCTCTGAATAGAGTCATATAGACGTGCACTTCTAAAGCTAGTTTAGAACGACGCTATACTCATCCTCCTGCCGGGTCTCGCAGCCTGGAACAACAACAATGGCAAGTGTGGGTAAACAAGAACTTCCCTGTCACCGTCCTTGAGGCTACCGGAGTGCCTCTCGGGTGCCTGAAGTTACCCACCTTATCTGCTGAGTGGCCAATGGAATGTCAAATCAGATTGAATCTTTAGGTTCCTTATCAAATCTTCAGTAATCGTTTGCGGTTCTGGAATCGCTTCCAGTTCTACCATACTCCCACTACTGTTTTCTGAAAAATAACCATTTCTTTTAAAAATGTGGCGAGTCAAGAACAATATCTCTATTGATCTTCCAGATGGTAGAAAGTCAACCCTCGTCATAGCCTGGGTCAACCCACAAACAGCCATTACAGAAACGTGCCTTGAGTTGTCCAGTGTCTGGTTTTAATCATAAGCCGGACAACTCCCCGTACCTTAACATCGTTAAGATATGAACTGTTCTATATCCAATATAGAACCAGAGGCACTGATTTAAATGAACCAGATTCAAATTATGCAGCTGTTTCCAGTGCATGTCAAATAAATGGAAGGAGGCCGATCAGCGTTACTCAACTTAGGAATGCTTCCAATTATGAGTAACCTGAAAGAGAAGCTAGTTCTCTTAATCATTACTATCAACTGAACACCATACACAAGTATCTACATCTTCAATCACTTTGAAGAATCCCGATACTTGCTACACCTGGTTCTCTACTCTATTCAAATACCTATAACTTCTCAAAATTCGGACCCTGTGTTTCCACGAAACACCTGTCTAAAAACTAGAGAAGTCATAAGTAAACCGAATATAGTACGAGGACCAACCCCTCTGTCCTGATGGACACTGGACAATATACAATACTCTGTATAAGTCCGCTGAGTCTTACAACTCTTTCACTGTGTGTTGTAGGTTGAAACTGTACTTATGGTTAAGAAGAATTACACCGCTGTTTAATGCTCCTTACCTAACCATCCACTGATATAGGTAAATGTCATCGACATAATATCAAAAGGTATATCTCACTCTATGAAAATAGACGTACAGATATATCAATTTGAAATTGGTGCACAACAGCGGATATTCAAAACCAAATATTTGCCGACCGGCAAACAGCCCAGATGATCTCCTCAAATATCACCGATTACAACGAATCCCGATATAATGAGGATGATCACCCTATTCCCAATAACTTACTCCCACTCATCATCTGTAAAACCATACAGATGTGAGAATCAAACCTGGTAAATACATACCCTGGAGTAAGCATCTTATCGGGAAATCAGTTTTCTTTTAACATTACACAGTGAAACTGAAACATTGAAATGTTTCGGTGGGGTATCCTGGTATTCCTAGTAATGCCTCTACCATTATCCAGATTCACAACTGTAACCGTATATCTCTTTGCCATCTGTCCAAATCCCTTTATATGTCTTTAGTCATTACCGTCTGCACACCCCTTTAGGCCAAATGGTTTTCTTCCTTCCCTACCGTTCGACACCAGCCTATGGTTTGGAAGAAGACTATCCAATAAGCATAATGGGTGTACTGTCCTAATCCTAGGAGCACTCGCAATGCGAGAGAAGGTGAAGATAAAAGACAACCGAATAAACCTTATTCCTATTTCTCCTGGACCAGAATCCATCCCCGAACTGGAACAAGTTCCTTTCGAGTTTGTATATAACCATACGATGGAGTATCCAAATAAACTGTGGATCTTCGTAGTGATACGGAGTGTCCTGGAGAAATACAAAGGTGATTTAGGATTGGCGAAGAAATACTTGGTTCGGTCGTGAATAGCAGTCGCAATTTACTTTGCCCTCTTACTAATCCCTTGCTTTGTCTTAATCTTAATACCTTCTGCACACTGTTTAGGCTAATTGGTTTTCTTTATTCCCTACCGGTCGGCACCAGCCTAAGGTTTGGAAGAAGACTATCCAATTTGCGTAATAGGTGTGCTATCTCCTAAACCAAGGAGTACTCACAACTTGAGAGAAGGTAAAAGGGAAAAGACAACTGAATAATCCTATCCGTTTTCTCCAGAACCGGAAACCATCCTCGAATTCCTTCGAGTTCGTATATAACCATACGATGGTTTTGTCCAATGGAAGTGGACGTTCACAGTAATACGGGGTGTCCTGGAGAAAAGGGTAAAAGTAGGAGTGGCAACGAGGTCTGCAACTCAGACAATCCAAAAGCCTGTGTTAAGAAGGTTCGGTCAACTTGGTCACTGAGTCATAGTCCAGGGTCGGGTCAATGGTCGCTGCCAAAGAGAGAGAGAAAAGAAACACTCAGCGTGCACTCTAACCTAGATCAGAATGGTTATCACTTTATCTAATCAGGAAACCTCCCACTGTACCTCAAATTCTCCTCCAAACCTGAAAGAAGAATTAGTCGGGATCACCCGAGGAGTAAACCAACTCATCAGTGGGAATCGGGATCCAACTATCATCGCATGACAACGTGACGGAATCCACTCACATTATCACACTCCAGAAGGTATGCGCATGTCTGGCAAGTTTCAGTTCTTTTGAAACTCCCGATGTGATTCTTACCCCTAGGACCCAAGTGACCTTGACACAGTCAACAAATCAAAGAGTCCTAGTCAAGTTCAACCCGTCATTTTCCTGGATTGCATTAAACCCACCCGTACGAGCCCTTGACACAGTCAACAAGGCCGCACGACTGTCCTAACCAATCCCATTAATATGCTACAAACAAACACTACTTAGCTACCGCACACTACGCCTTGACACAGTCAACAAACGTAGCACGAATACTAAGTAATACTTGTAAGAAATGACGGAGGGCTACGTGTAGTTTTTGGCGAAAAACCTTTAACGTAATGAACTTGATATTGTTGAAGGAACTGCATAGCCTTTTTAAAAATATAGTGACGAAAACCTTTACTAAAGAGGTCACTCCCGGTGAAGGGATCTCGGCTCTTTCCCCGTAGAATGAGGTGCAGGATATTCCAACTGAATACCACGATGCAAAGCAAAAGTAATCGGCTATAGTGAAGTTAATGCCCTGACGCAAACTTTTGTCCAAGGGGTCACTCCCGGTAAAGGGATCTCGGCCCTTGCCTCGTCGACTGAGGAGCAGGATATTCCAAATGAATACCACGATGCAAAACAAAAGTGAACGTCCTTGCAATAACAGCTTTTTGAAAAATGTTCCAACAACATCAGAATAGGTTTGTTTAGCTTGCATTGATCCGAATCAACGCAGTCCCATCAATTGATCACACCACAAAGAACGAAAATATACTGACGTACGTATATGCCATCCGCATTCGCTACTGGGTCCCGTCATCACCCGTTAGGTTAGCTAACTAACGGCAGAGCGGGGACTGGACTAGCGCGGATGTAAAACATATACAACATCTACTAATATATATACCAATGTATTATATTTCGCTCAAGGCGTGATAAAATGCAACATCACAGAAATGTACAGCATCACAGAACAATACAGATATCTGGGATCCCCGGGTTTCACAGAGCCGCTGCTGAAACCCGACGTTCCCCTGGTCGTGTGGATAGCCTGTGCAATGAAAACCTAGACCCCTACGGGTGCGGCAAGTCACCCGCCAAAACCTGAAGCGAGGCAGCCCCTTCCAGCACCGTGAATGGACCACCCAGCACTTCACGGAATCCGGTAACTTGGGCACCCCTCCTGGGTCAACCTGTACCCCCTACGAGTGCGGCGAATAGCCCGCCAATCCTAGAGTGAAGCCCCCCCATCTCAATGCCATGAGATGCGGGCCCGTTGCCCTCTAGAACCCGGCTATCCGTGCACCCCTCCGCGGGGTAAAACTGGTACAGAAAGTAAAATATACATACAACGGGTACATCGACCGCAACCAGGTCGTGCCCCAAAAGAATAATACAAACAGGCAGTGACGGCAGTCCACATGTCGGACGCTCGCCCCGCAATATCAAATGTACATATAAAACAAAACTGTACTAGCATTGCATCCAGGCTATCCCCCACGACCGATCCGCAACAACACAGCATAAACATAGAACATCAACGTGAAAATCACGTTCGCAAATCCGTCTAACCGGGCTATAGCAGTTAGACAGGATTTACTGATCAAGTGATATTCACGGTCGCAGATATAATGTAAATACTGTGAAATAATGTGTTTAAAATATCCGATCGATCAAAAATTAACAAGTGGGCCCCCAAGTAATACTGTAGCACTCACAGAAATTCTGGGCCCAATTTTAATATTCCAAAACCCCTATCTTAAGCCCAAAAGCCCACTGCAAAAAATTGATGACATGATCCTTCATTACTGCGACGGATCCGCGGCCTAATAAAGGTAAATGGCCGCGTTTCCGCGGTCTAACTGAGGGATCGTGTTGTCGAATTTTTCCAGTGTTCTTAGAACTCCCTGCACATCATTCTGAGACAACCTGAAAAATTTTTCGAGACCAAAAAATTTCAACAGAAAACTG
Organism: Agapanthus africanus; assembly: GCA_030015575.1. Lineage (NCBI taxonomy): Eukaryota > Viridiplantae > Streptophyta > Magnoliopsida > Asparagales > Amaryllidaceae > Agapanthus > Agapanthus africanus. Next base: position 9,657,888 of record CM057351.1, read on the forward strand.
ATGTGAACAAAAATGCGAGTTTTGGAATTTTGGTCGATCGGAAATGTAAAACAAATCAAACGAAGCTAGACTAGGTTAATGGCGAGGCTCTGATACCATGTTGCGCCACGGCAGCGCCCCGGCCGTCTTACCGAGGCCAAAATGCGGAATCAAAAATTTTCCTTACTTGGAAACTGGCACTACCGCGGACAATAAAACCCGGATCGTTAACCATTAACCTATACTAGCAAACAAGAGATGGGAAGAGGAGTATACCAAGTGATCCGAGTCCTCCGGTCTTCTCATCATCGTCCCGATTTCCCGCGGAAAGTCCTGTCTCCATATCATCGCCTCCTTGCCGAAAAGGGCACCACATCGCTTGTATCTTTTACGGGCTCCCACCTCAATACCGAGGCAACTCGGGCGCGAAGTTGGCTGGCCGACGCGTCCAAGATTTGCTGTAGAATGTGTAGGGTTGAAGCTATGTCTCATTTGGGGTTTGTTGCCTTTGAAGATGATGGAGGAATCAAGATAAGAAAAATGGTGCTTGCATTTTTCTAGCATGAAAATGAGATCAAGAATGAAACTCTCAAGAATGAAAAACCTCTTCTTCTCTTTTCTCAAAAATGAAACCTTATCATACTAGAATGGTGGAGGAAAGAATACATAAGCAAGAGGGAGGTGAGTGTAGGAAAAAGAGAGAGGGTGACCATATCCAAATATCATCATAACAATCTCACATCAAACTCTAATCACCTTTTAGTGATGTAAAGAGAATCAAATGATAGTTGAAAAGAAAAGATGCTATCATAATCAATACATTTGCAAGAAACCCCTCCACAATGTGTTATTTGCAAACTTGCAAATAACACCCTCCATCGGAAAAGTCCGGCCGGGAAAGAACAAAGGAAAACCGCCCGGAACGGAATACAAACTGGCAACTCCAGAAAACTGGTCCCGTAATAAATTACAGGAAAACCCCGACACTGTGCATACACACCCGCATCTGTATTCCGACCGGATACAAATGCAATGAGACAAAATCTACACTGTACTATACTAGGATCCGGCTTAAACCAAAGCCGGCTAGTAATATCCGTTCGATCCTGATCCGTGCAATACCGCACGTATCTGATCGAACCCTGCCATATATCCATACGGCCACTAGTACAAACCGCCCGATCCTGATCCGTGCAATACCGCATGTATCTGATCGGACCCTGCCATATCTCCATACGGCCTCTACAGCGTTTCGCCCGAAAGCTTGAGTAACTGTAAGTGTGGTGGACTCTAAAGACTCGTCAATACTATGGCTGTAGATTTAACCACTAGCACGACAGAGGTATAAGCCAATACGTAACGGGCCACCAGCTATTGACTAAAAGGGACGTCGATGAGCGAACTCATCCTGACACCCTACTGAGCCTGTCAGTGACAATATCCGTACAGTCCGGTCCGTTCGTCTATGAGTATCGCATGGCGGGCCTAGGGGGTTGGTAAAAGTCAGACCCCCAAAAGCGGTACAAGTCGTGTCGGAGCGTAGCCCAGAACGCCCTGAGATACTACTGGAATACCTACCAGTAAATCTCCTGCCTCGGCCGAGAGCTTTGCGTAATGGCTCTCCTAGACACAGCGCGACCTCACCCCCAATACCGGGAGAGACGAACCCCCGAAGATCCGCTCACTGCCTCCATGTGGCTCGGGACTGTACCCAACTAAAACCTGTTTGCACGACTCCTTTGAGCCGTGGTAGGGTAGTAATCAAAGCACAGTGGGAACTCACACGAGACAAATGACGATCTCAGGTCGATGAACTAACCTGTACACATGTCACCTGGGAACTGCTATCTGACGTCTGGTATAATCCCAACTAGCAGGTTCCCGGCGAGTCCTGTCCGGTGTACTCATAACCCAATGAGCACCTGTATACATCTTAGGTGAACCAACTGACACCAGTGGCTTGTGAGACCGGCCACCGCCCCTCGTCGGGGTCTCGACTGTATACACTAGTCTACTAATGGAGTATCGATGCCCAGTCTCGAAACTCCCACGACTAGGGACCATTTAAGGATGTGCTTATACACCCCAGCTCCCACGTATATGATCGCCATCATACTGCTGGTCGTCAAGCAAGAATCCTAGGGGTTCTATCAACGTGTAATAGCGACCTGTCAGGTCACCTAAAACAGTACACGATGATAAAGATAAACCAGATAGCATACTATCATCTCGAGTAAGACTGTTCTACCGGGATAGGTCCTCCCTCAATCATTGCAATCACGTGCATGTGATCCAATAATTGACTCTGAGGGCACTATCTCCAACATATTTATTATTGTTTAGATATTTTTCATGCTTCATAATTATTTAAGAGACTCAAGATTTATTTCATTATCACAAATACATTCTCTCTCCTCAATCTCTCATCTTTTTCATCCTAACCCTAATCCTCTCATGTGTTGAGAACCCTAGGGTTAGAAAGACTAATAGATCCTTAATCTATCTCTATATCCTCTAGGTCACTTGGATTAGCAATCTTAGCCACTTAGTTACCTCAAGTTAGAGGTTAAAGCTTGGAGAAAGAACTCTCGGGTGGATCTTCTATCACATCGAGAAGGCCGACGAGGAGGTGAACAACAAGAACAAGAAGTACTAGTATCTTGAGGTATAATCATCTATCATAGTAGTTAACTACTTCTAGATAGTTTGTTAGTTAGGGTTTAGCAAAGATCCGTTTGATAGTCGATGTTACTTTGAACAAAATAATTGTTTTACCTATTCCGCCTCCCCTCATCTTGTGGGGTGTGTAACGTTGACTTACAGCCGTAGCGAAGAAATAAAAGACGATATAAGTAAAACTGCATAATAGACCTCCAAGTCACAAAATAATACAATATCGTTCTCACATCAAGTCTCTAAGTCATACAAGATAATAGTAGATGGAGAGTACATGGATAAAACGAATATACAAAAAAAAGCAACATTGGATAACCGTAAAACACACCTAAGAAAAATTGCACACTATGAGCCGAAGCGGTATCCGCAGCAAAAGATGATAAGATAGATTAATAGCCTGCCTCGACTACTCTGGGGAACAATCTGCAAAACACTATGGCACAATGGGGGTGAGTGTCCAACTTGTGAATAATAAATAACATATGCAGGTAATCGCAAGTATGCACGTACAACGCGAATCTAACATAGGCAAGCTAATAGCAATAAAATGTCATATGTATGCAATAGTCATGAAAAGTACACTAGCAGTTACAACTAATATATGAAGCAATAATATAACAATATGTAAGCAACAATCATGTAAAGTACTCTATTAGGTACTACTAATATATGAAGCAATGATATGACAATGTATATATGCAACAGTCAAGAAAGGTACTCTAGCAGGTATAACTAATACATGAAGCAATGCATATAAAATAAATGCGGAGTATGGGGTAAAACATGTCATTCCCACAGAATCCTGATATCGTGGTAGGACCCAAAGTCCATCCAGACAATCCAAATCTAAATTTCCTCAAATCAACCCCCAAATTGGCTCTCATATCATGTAAGTGTCATAAATCCTGAATGTACAATATCAAGTAAATCTCATATATCCTGAATGTACAATATCAAGTCAATCTCATATATCCTGAATGTACAATATCAAGTCAATCTCATATATCCTGTATCCAATATCAAGTCAATCTCATATATATTCTGTATCTAATTATCAAGTAATTTTCGTATATCCTAAGTGTCCAATATCAAGTAACTTTCATATATCCTGTAAGTCTCAGGGAATCCTAAGTGCCAAACACCGACACTCATGATTCAAAACAGCGAATCCTAAGTGCCAAATATCGACACTTATGATCCAAAACAGATTTATACGTTCTTCGAATCTTAAGTGCCAAACACCGACACTCTCGATCCCGTATCGGTATTATACGTCATTCGAATCTTAAGTGCCAAACACCGACACTCTCGATCCCGTATCGGTATTAAAACAAATCTCTGAGTGGATGCATCCAAATATCAAGTAAAGAATAAGAATACTTGCATAATTTCATGAAACCACCACGGTCCTCAAATCCAGAAAACATCAAGTAATGAATAAGTATAAATGCATGAATCAATACACAAAAATTAGCGTCCCATTCCACTAATATATGTATATAGGCATATATAACAGCGTCCCATTCCACTGTTATATATACTTAGGAGTAAAAATATCAGAGAACATTATATGAAGTCCATGAATGTAATATATGCAACATGAAACAGTAATATGAGCATGTAAAGGAAAAACCGTTATTTAACTGCAACAAGTTAATATATATATCATGGGGTTCCTAATTTCCTCCAAGTCCATATAACATCAAATAAAAGTGAACATGTAGCAATGGCCAGGTATGCGTAACCATGTTCGCATAGCAAGATATGTGTATCTACCTATCACTAATGATGTAATACCCTCCAGGTAAAAGTGAAGTATGTATGCAAGGTATACATGTAGCTATGTCATTACGTGTGAAATATACCTATCACTAATGGTAACTAGCATGTAAGCATGTCAAGGCATATGTGTAAGCATGTAGGTATACAGGTATGCTATATGTCATATGCATAAAAAAATATAAATCAATGCCTCAATATCCCTAACCAAACAATATCATATAGGTATGTGTGTTGTGCGTATCATAGCAATTATTGACGGTGTGTGTGGCATACAATCAGTGCTCGTGCAACATGAGCCTTCAATAATAGTGCAGTGTCCTAAGGATACAAGTCCAAGCACAACAAATAACTAGGCAATAAGGTGTACGCGCAACTCTATATATAAAATAGAATATACGACAATATCATATCATCTCTAGCCCAGACGCATTACGCCATGCGGGCGATTCCCCTGTAGATGTTAAATCTACTCACCAACTTCCTGGCTAAGTAAACCCAACTACTCGCTTTCCCCTGTTCGCAGCGCCCGAAGTCCCTGCCTGCGATCCTGAAAGCATATAACAATATAACAAGTATATATCAGCAATCGACCAATAACACGTACCAACTACGTTTGACCGACGCACTAACTCTAAGTGTACTCTCAAGTGTTCGTCAAGTGGCTAACGCACGTAGCGACACTACGAAACCAACTCGAGAGCAAAAGCTACACAAAGACACAAACGACATCGGCACGACTCTAGCTAGGAACGCAAAGCGACACAACTCCAAGCCTAGACCCTGATCGTACCGATCACGTATTCACAACACAATAATAAATGTGGAATCTAATAAAAATAGCGTCGCAACGTTCAAAGAAACCCACGCCAAAACTTACCGAAATCTAGTAAGCAGCATATATCATTTTAGCCCAAAACTATAACTTTTTACCAAAACTAGAATTTACAAACATCACAAAATAACAAGGTTAAACCATTTAAACCTTTACTATAATTTTAAATCTCACTAATTAGGATTAGTAAAAGTTTAGTTTGCTAATTAGCTTAATTAACCAATTAGGAAAATATCATTTAACAAATTAGAAACTTGATTTAGTTTTCATTTGTCTAAAATTATCAACTAACCATTTCACTAATCAAAACCTTAATTTAATTAACAAAACCCTTACTAGAAATTCTAAATATGAAATTAAAAGCTTAATTTAAATATCTAAATAACCTAACTAAAGTATTAGAACAACAAATAGAGATTAGGGTTAGAATTTTATAGCTCAAACTTGATTCTAAAACTTGCAAGAGAAAACCAAGATAGCCTCCAAAATGCTAACTTTTGTGAAGATCCAAGCTAGTTTAGTGAAGAAGAATAATGGGTATTGATTTATTTTTGAGTTTGTGTCATAAATTTAGGATTTTTGATGAATTTTGTGAAGCTTGAAATGAAGAAATGGAGCAAAAGAGAAGAGAGGGCAGCAAGCATGAAGGTTTTGGCCAAGGCTAAGGAAGCTAGGGTTTGTGGAATTTTGTAGAAAAATCAAGAAGAAAAATAGCAATAATTGCATAATAAAACAAAAATCCTTTATTTTATCTTTATTCTTTTCTTTAAAAATTCAATTTAATTACCCAATTAACAAGATATTTTGGGAAAAGAAGTTTCTAGCATAAACTAGTGATTAACTTAGCATAGATTTACATTAGTAGTAATTAACCCAAGCAAAAATTTAATTACCACTAAATAAGTGCACAAATAAAGCATTAAAATAATATTTTAATTAGGGAAAAATTCTATGTGAACCAAAATTTCCAATTGACCCCCAAAGTTCGTGCACTAGCTTTATTCTAACTAAACTAGGAGCCGACAAGTTTATACAGAAGTTTGATCACAATCGGGTTAAAATGGAAAACACCGACTATTTTACCCAAAAAACGGAAAATTTGCAAAACGATTTCTAAAACGTTACAATCTTTCCCCTTAAAGAAATTCGGTCCCCGAATTAAAAATTCTCATTAAGCGTACCTTCAAAGAGATGGTACGAAAACTCCCAAATCTCGCTCGCAGCCTCCCAAGTGATCGCTTCACTACACGGCTACACCAAAAACTTTCATATATAGCAAGACCCTTGACCGAAGTCTCTCCACCAGCCGATCCACTATCGGCTGCTGGTGAACGAAAGATCGCTTCCAAAAGAATGGTTGGGTGCTGAATCATGTGAGAGGTCATGAAGGTATTTGTGAAGTATCGACACAAGGAAAACGGAGTGAATACTCAAAAATCTGGGCGGAAGTGCCAAATTATTGGCAACGGAACTAACTTGCTCGGGGATCTCAACAACAATCTGGGACTAAGCTTCCCAAAACTCAACACGCCATTTCATCGGAAAAATCCGTAGGAATACATGATCTCTCACTACGAACTCAGTCTGCGATATCAACGGTCGGCATAAGACTTCTGTCTGCACTGGGCTACACTCATCCTGACCTGAACCAACTGGATATTCTCCGACATCTCTGGACTAGCTGGGGTCCAAAACTCCTACTCTCGCGGAGTCAGTAAAACAGACTGCCGATCGACACAACCTACCATACAAAGACTAAAGGTTGCCAATTGGAATGTCTCCTGATAACCGCTATCGAAGGAGAACCCCATCAATGACAAATGACGATCCCACAGCCAACAAACACTTAGCACGTACGCACAGGCCTATCCCCAGAGTCTGTATGGTCCGCTCTGTTTAACTATCGGCCAACGGATGGAAAGTGGAGCTAAAGCTCAACCAGTACCCAAGGCTTCCTGAAGCTTCTGCCCAAGACGGCAAGCGAACAGGGTGTCTCAATTGGATACAACGCTTGAAGAAACTCCATGCACACACACAAACTTAACAAAGAACAACCGAGCAAACTGAGCATAACCGGACAACAAACACCTAAATGGAGTCACACTCTGACTAAACCTGGGTAGACACCACAACGAAATTCATGGAGATCTGCTCCCATTCCCACTCCGAAATGGTTAAAGATTGCAACTCTCCAGTCGGTCTCAAATGCTCAACCTTAGCTCACAACAAGACAGACACCTTGAAACAAAATTTGAAACTTCACTCTTCATCCCTGTCCACTCGTAACTATCTCACAAGTCACGCTACAAATTAGTGGAACTTGAATGAACACTGAAAGTTGACTAAGGTGCCTACTCTAGGATTTCACGTCTCTGCCCATCAGCAACAGGTACACACAAATGCATCCCTAAATGTAGCATATCTGGTCATAAATCAAAGACTCTGAATCTTTACCCAGCCGAGTATGCTCAAGAATCTCTGACGACGAGGATCGGCGGGCTGTGCCTCGCGAAAGCGATTAAGGAAAAGTGGTCGGGCGCGGACATGAGCAAGCTATTCCCCCTTTTAGAAAAGGCGAACCTAGTTGTACTCCACGATCACATAAGAACTGTAAATCTGCAGAAGACTGTCTCTGAACTGTGCACAACTGGAACAAGCTGCCCCCGGGCCTACGACTCAAAGCATCAGCTACCACAATCGCCTCACCACGGGTAACGAGGATCTCACAAACAAAATCCTACACAAGCTCCATCCAACGGCGCTGTCTCAACAATCAAAACCCGCTGCAGGAAGATGTACATTATGCTCTGGTGGTCCGTAAAAATCTGACACGACTCTCCACATAAGTAATATCCTCAGATCTTCAACACACGACCACCGCGGCCATCTTTAAATCATGAGTGGGATATCCTGCTCGTACTTCCTCCAACTGTCGGGAAGCAAAAGCGATAACTCAATAATTCCACATCAACGCAAAAATCGAGCCCCACTCGCAAAACATCATGGTTAAACAACAAAGTCGCCCGATCCAGAAAACAAAGAAAGAACTGGTGTGGCTGTCAACCGAGTCTCTAACTGCAGAAAATTCCGCACACATGCCTCAGTCCAAAAAAAAGAACCTCCTTTCCGGTCAGCTCAGTCAACGGTGCAGCGACACACTAGCCATCCTGCACGAAACGGCGGTAAAAACCTGCTAAGACCAAAGATCTGCGGACCTCCGTCCGTACACAAGTCTGGGCCAAAGCTGTACGGCCTCGATCTTCCTCAGAACCATACGAAAACCGTCTCCCGTAACTACAAGACCTAGGAGTCAACACAATCAAGCCTGAAGAAATACTTCGAGAATTTAGAAAACAGCTGGTGCTCTCCCAGTATCTGCAAAACAAATCCTCAAGTGCTGCTCATGTTCCTCACGACTCTTGGAATAGACCAGAATGTCATTAATGACACAACAATAAACTGGTCGAGGAACGGCCTGAAGAAATTTGGTTCATCACATCCACGAATGCTGCTAGGGCATTGGTGAGTCCAACGACACCACCAAAGCTCATAAAGCCCGTAGCACGCACAAAAGCAGTCTTCGAAATGATATCACTCCGAACCCGCAACAAATGATGACCAGATCCCAAATAAACTTAGAAAATGTCTCGCACTCTGGAGCTGATCGAAGAAATCGTCAATGCGAGGTAAAGGATACCTATCCGCACTGTAACTCGGTTCAATTGATGATCCATTAATACACAACCTCAACTGCCGTCCTTCTCCTGACGAACAGAATAGGAGTTCCTCAAAGCGAAACACTTGGACGTACAAGTCCCCCAACAAACAACTCTGCAGCTGATCCTTAAGCTCCCTAAGCTCCGCCGGCTCATCTGGAACAAGTCAGAAACTCCCGCACGATAGGAACCCGGTCCAACAAACCCACTGTGGCTCCAGTATCCCGAATGGAAGCCAAGAATCCTCGACATCCTCTCCTCAAAAGCCGAATAGCGAAAAAGGATGAATTCAAGCTGTGATGGGCGGCACCACTGTCCCCCTGCATAACAAGAACTGACTCGTCGGGAAACAAATCATGACCGTTTCCGCACGGCAGTCCACAGACGCATAGCACATAGCTAACCAGTTCGTGCCCCGGAGAACGTCAAATCCAACATCTCAAGATGGATCAAAATGACGGACGAATCTCTATCTCCTATCCGATTGGCACACGACTGAAATACGTGTTGCGCAACAAAAGAATCGCTGATAGAAATTAACATAACAAACGGCTGACCTAGCTAACATGTCTCTCGTCCCAAGCCTCTGCTACTCCCGCATCATGCACGAAACCTGTCACGGCAACAGAACCTCTTTCTCTGGGCCGATACACCTGTACGAGCCCTCCTCTGCCCTCGAACTCCCAAAGACTCGGAAAGACGCTCCCCGTCAAAACGGGCTGCATCCATTGGTGCTGTGTGAGTAACACCATGCTGAGTGCCGATCGCAAGGAACAACTGGGTAACAGAGGTGGCAACCTCCTGTCGCCGCGCTCAACTGTCCTTAACCAAAGACATCATCGTCTGACGCAAGTCCTGCATATCTGCCTCAAGCCTAGCAATACGATCTATCGAAGATGGATCCATCTGCTCCTATGCAACGAGCGTGCCATCCTGGTCAGTCCTCGTCCCACACGAGTCAACTTCAACCCCGGCTCTCGCTGCATCACTCTGAGTCCTCATGGTCATCGGTAGCAAAGGCTATAAATGGAAATAGGATTCGATATGAACATAGAAATCGAATCACAAGGATATGTATCATCAAGGAAGGAATTTCAAGCAATTATTACTTAGGTCACTTTAGGCGGAGTACCGTGATCGTGAGTATGCCGCGGACATGCACACACTACGTTACTCTGCTTAAGCTATCTACTCCATCATACCAAGGTTATCCTACACTCCGAAAGGTAAAACCTAGCGCTCTGATACCAACTTTGTCACGACCCGAAATTGGCACGTGACGGCCCTTAAACTACACAACGTCTACAGGCGTAACGCAATTTAAGTAAGCCGAAAACCCAGCAATCTAAACCATCAAAAGTAGTAAGTGATAATAGCATTTTCAAAACTTTTGAAATCTCAAACCAAATTCTTTAAAGTCCAACTTTACTTTCTTAAAAATTTCGGCAGCACCTCCTTTGTAAAAACCAACCCCAAATATGGGTACAACAAAAATATAAGCAAAGCATCCCTAACGGGAGCAAATCCACCCCCAACGGTGGAAAACAACCACCACAACAGATATACGACGCCGTAGCGAAGAAATAAAAGACGATATAAGTAAAACTGAATAAAAGACCTCCAAATCACAAAATAATACAATATCGTCCTCACATCAAGTCTCTAAGTCATACAAGATAATAGTAGATGGAGAGTACATAGATACAACGAATATATAAAAAAAAGCAACATTGGATAACCGCAAAACCCACCTAAGCAAAACTGCACACTATGAGTCGAAGTGGTATCCGCAGCAAAAGATGATAAGATAGATGAATAGCCTGCCTCGGCTACTCTAGGGAACAACCTGCAAAACACTTTAGCACAACGGAGGTGAGTTGCCAACTCGTGAATAGTAAATAACATATGCAGGTAATCGCAAGTATGCACGTACAACACAAATCTAACATAGGCAAGCTAATAGCAATAAAAGGTCATATGTATGCAATAGTCATGAAAGGTACACTAGCAGGTACAACTAATACATGAAGCAATAATATGACAATTTGTAAGCAACAGCCATGTAAGGTACTCTATCAGGTACTACTAATATAGGAAGCAATGATATGACAATATATATATGCAACAGTCATGAAAGGTACTCTAGCAGGTACAACTAATACATGAAGCAATGCATATAAAATAAATGCGGAGTATGGGGTAAAACATGTCATTCCTACAGAATCCTGACATCGTGGTAGGACCCAAAGTCCATCCAGACAATCCAAATCCCAATTTCCTCAAATCAGCCCCCAAATTGTCTCTCATATCATGTAAGTCTCATAAATCATGAATGTATAATATCAAGTAAATCTTATATATCCTGAATGTACAATATCAAGTCAATCTCATATATCCTGTATCCAATAGCAAGTCAATCTCATATATATTCTGTATCCAATTATCAAGTAATTCTCGTATATCCTAAGTGTCCAATATCAAGTAACTTTCATATATCGTGTAAGTCTCAGCGAATCCTAAGTGCCAAACACCGACACTCATGATCCAAAACAGCGAATCCTAAGTGCCAAATATCGACACTTATGATCCAAAACAGATTTATACGTCCTTCGAATCTTAAGTGCCAAACACCGACACTCTCGATCCCGTATCGGTATTATACGTCTTTCGAATCTTAAGTGCCCAACATCGACACTCTCGATCCCGTATCGGTATTATACGTCCTTCGAATCTTAAGTGCCAAACACCAACACTCTCGATCCCGTATCGGTATTAAAACAAATCTTTGAGTGGATGCATCCAAATATCAATTAAAGAATAAGAATACTTGCATAATTTCATGAAACCACCACGGTCCTCAAATCCAGAAAACATCAAGTAATGAATAAGTACAAATGCATGAATCAATACACATATATTAGCATCTCATTCCACTAATATATGTATATAGGCATATATAATAGCATCCCATTCCACTGTTATATATACTTAGGAGTAAAAATATCAGAGAACGTCATATGAAGTCCATGAATATAATATATGCAACATGAAATGGTAATATGAGGATGTAAAGGAAAAACCGCTATTTAACTGCAACAAGTTAATATATATCATGGGGTTCCTAATTTCCTCCAAGTCCATATAACATCAAATAAAGGTGAGCATATAGCTATGGCCAGGTATGCGTAACCATGTTGGCATAGCAAGATATGTGTATCTACCTATCAATAATGATATAATACCCTCCAGGTATAAGTGAAGTATGTATGTAAGGTATACATGTAGCTATGTCATTACGTGTGAAATATATCTATCACTAATGGTAACTAGCATGTAAGCATGTCAAGGCATATGTGTAAGCATGTAGGTATACATGTATGCTATATGTCATATGCATAAAGAAATGTGAATCAATGTCTCAATGTCCCTAACCAAACAATATCATATAGGTATGTGTGTTGTGCGTGTCATGGCAATTATTGACGGTGTGTGTGGTATACAATCAGTGCTCATACAATATGAGCCGTCAATAATAGTGCAGTGTCCTAAGGGTACAAGTCCAAGCACAACAAATAACTAGGCAATAAGGTGTATGCGTAACTTTATATATGGAATCGAATATGCGACAATATCATGTCATCTCTAGCCCAGACGCATAACGCCATGCGGGCGATTCCCCTGTAGATGTTAAATCTACTCACCAACTTCCTGACTAAGTAAAGACAACTACTCGCTTTCCCCTGTTCGCAGCGCCCGAAGTCCCCGCCTGCGATCCTGAAAGCATATAACAATATAACAAGTATATATTAGCAATCGACCAATAACACCTACCAACTACGTTTGACCGACGCACTAACTCCAAGTGTACTCTCAAGTGTTCGTCAAGTGGCTAATGCGCGTAGCGACACTACGAAACAACTCGAGAGCAAAAGCTATACAAAGACACGAACGACATCGGCATGACCCTAGCTAGGAACGCATAGTGACACAACTCCAAGCCTAGACCCTGATCGTACCGATCGTACATTCACAACACAATAATAAACATGGAATCTAATATAAATAACGTCGCAACGTTCAAAGAAACCCACACCAAAACTTACCGAGATCTAGTAAGCAGCATATATCATTTTAGCACAAAATTACAACTTTTTACCAAAACTAGAATTTACAAACATCACAAAATAGCAAGGTTAAACTATTTAAACCTTTACTATAATTTTAAATCTCACTAATTAGGATTAGTAAAAGTTTAGTTTGCTAATTAGCTTAATTAACCAATTAGAAAAATATCATTTTACAAATTAGCAACTTGGTTTAGTTTTCATTTGTCTAAAATTATCAACTAACCATTTCACTAATCAAAACCCTAATTTAATTAACAAAACCCTTACTAGAAATTCTAAATATGAAATTAAAAGCTTAATTTAAACATCTAAATAAGCTAACTAAAGTATTAGAACAACAAATAGAGATTAGGGTTAGGGTTTTATAGCTCAAACTTGATTCTAAAACTTGCAAGGGAAAACCAAGATAGCCTCCAAAATGCTAACTTTTGTGAAGATCCAAGCTAGTTTAGTGAAGAAGAAGAATGGTTATTGATTTATTTTTGAGTTTGTGTGATGAATTTAGGATTTTTGATGAATTTTGTGAAGCTTGAAATGAAGAAATGGAGCAAAAGAGAAGAGAGGGCAGCAAGCATGAAGGTTTCGGCCAAGGCTAAGGAAGCTAGGGTTTGTGGAATTTTGTAGAAAAATCTAGAAGAAAAATAGCAATAATTGCATAATAAAACAAAAATCCTTTATGTCATCTTTATTCTTTTCTTTAAAAATTCAATTTAATTACCCAATTAACAAGATATTTTGGGAAAAGAAGTTTCTAGCATAAACTAGTGGTTAACTTAGCATAGATTTACATTAGTAGTAATTAACCCAAGTAAAAATGTAATTACCACTAAATAAGTGTACAAATAAAGTATTAAAATAATATTTTAATTAGGGAAAAATTCTATGTGAACCAAAATTTCCAATTCACTCCCAAATTCCGCACACTAGCTTTATTCTAGCTAAACTAGGTGCCGACAAGTCTATATAGAGGTTTGTTCACAATCGGGTTAAAACGGAAAACACCGACTATTTTACCCTAAAAACGGAAAATTTACAAAACGATTTCTAAAACATTACACCGACTCATCAAGATATCCTCCTCTAACTCTCCATGAAGAAAAGTCGTCTTCACGTCTAGTTGCTCTAAATCCAGGTCTTGATGTGCTACCATAGTAAGCAACACGCGAATGGAAGTATGCTCGCAACAGGGGAAAATATATCGTTGTAATCAACTCCCTCCTTCTGACTATAGCATTTAGCAACTAGACGGGCCTTCGATTTTGTTCCTTCTTCACCTGGGATTACAGACTTCTTCTTGAAGATCCACTTGCATCTTACAATTTTTCTTCCCTTTGACGGCTTGATAAGCTTCCATGTTTGATTCATATGAAGAGATTCCATTTCTTCTCCCATAGCAGCAATCCACTCAATAGACTCAATACTAGAAATAGCTTCTTTTATAACTAGAGGGCTTAGGAGACTCCGTCTATTCCGCTGCATTAAGTGTATATGCTACCAAATCCTCATAACCATACATCTGATGAGGATGGATCTGCCTTCGCGGACGATCGATGGCAGTACTGTATGGTTGTTACTGAGGTTGTTGTTGTGTACTTGGCTTTGGTACATTTTCCTGATCAGATTGAAATGGAGTCATTTCAAACTCACCTATTTACTAACATCCTTCTCTTTATCTGCAAAGTCATCAAGCTCCTTTCTTGGGTGAAGCATACAATTTTCATCAAAAGTCGCATCTCTAACTTTCGAATTAGATGTCCAAATCCTATAACCCTTGACCCCAATACCATACCCGAGAAAAATACCCTTCTTTACTCTAAGCTCTAACTTTCCCTCACTGACATGATAATAAGTAGGGCAACCAAATACTCTAAGGGTATAATAATCAACAGATTTTCCGGACCATACCTCCATAGGGGTCTTGCAATAAATGACTGTTGAGGGAAAGCGATTCACCAAATAACACACCGTAATAATAGCGTTGGCCCAGAAATCCTTAGACAAGCCGGCATTAGAAACCATATATCGTGTGACATTCTATTTATACGTTCTGTGACACCATTCTGCAGCGGAGTCTCTCTAACTGTACGGTGCCTTACGATTCCTTCATCTTTGCATAACTCATTAAACTAATTCGAACGGGACTCCATGCCATTATCAGTATAAAGACGCTTAATCTTCGTTTCAGTTTGGTTCTCAACCAGAACCTTCCACACCTTAAAGGCCTTGAAAATATCGCTTTTGTACATTAGTATAATGACCCAAACCATCCTAGTGTAATCATCAATCGAAAATAAGAAATACCGAGCACCACCTTTCGATGGAACACGAGAAGGTCCCCAAATATCAGCATGAATATAGTCAAGCATCACCTTCATCCTATGTACTGCCCTGCTAAACTGTATTCGGTGCTGCTTGCCGAAAATACAATACTCACTGAAGTCAACCGACGTTTCCTTGTGGCCTCCAAGCAAGCCTTGCTTGCTGAGAACCGCCAAACCCTTCTTGCTCATATGTCCAAGTCTCTTATGCCACAACTTGGTTTTCACTGTCTCTGATTTTTCTGTAGACGGGACTGTTGTAGAACCTATCACCGTCTTTCCTTGTAGAATATACAAGTTCTTCTTTACTCCTTTCATCACCTCCAAAGCACCCTTCAGGACCCAAAGAACTCCACCTTCAATCACACATCGGTAACATTTAGAGTCCATAATGCCCAAGGAAATCAAATTATTTTTCAGATTTGGAACATATTGAACATCAGTCAAAGTCTTTACCACACTATCGTGCATACGAATCCGAATGGAGTCAATACCAACAGCCTTGCGGGGGTACATTGTTACCCATAAAGGAACAACCGCCATTGAACTCGTCATATGTTGAAAACCAATCCCGATTGGGACACATATGATAAGAACAGTCCGATCTAGCACCCATTCGTTCATTAGCCGAACATGATCAGTAACGGATAGAACTTGTTTTCCTTCACCAGAGGACTCATCTTTTGCTACACCGGCAACAGAAGAATTGTTCGACTTCTTTTCCATCTCTTCCTTGTTTTGGCATTAATACTGCACATGTCTCTCCTTTTCGCAGTAATAACAAATAATATTCTCATCTTGAATCCACCTCTCTACTTCTGTTTGCTTTTGTCCCTATTAGCACGCCCTCTTTTATTACAATGTTCTCTTTGATCCAAACTTTTCGCCATCAATTCATCTGCCTCCATTGCTTCCTGACACCTTGTACTAAAGTTCACAATAGTGAAGCGCTTATCCGACATCTTCTAAAGATATGGTGGCTTTACCGACAATAAAAGAGTTTATGAAATTCTCGAAAGACAGTGGTAAGGAGCATAACAGAATTAGGGCAGAATCTTCATCCTCTATTTTAACATCCACGTTCTTCAAATCCATAAGAATCATATTCAGTAGATCAAGATGTTATTTTAGAGGCATACCTTCTTTCATACGGGGAGAAAATAATCGTTGTTTCATATACAACTTATTCGTGAGGAATTTTGTCATGTACAGATTCTCCAATTTCAGCTAGAGAACGGCCGCTGTCTTCTCATTTGCAACTTCGCATAAGACTTTGTCCTCTAAATATGGTTGAATCATCGCATATGCCATCTCCTCCGCCTTCTTATAGTCTTCATCAGTCATCGATGCCGGCCTTGTACCAGAAAGCAGCATCCACAGATCCTGTTGCTATAACAAAGCGCGCATCTTAATACGCCAATGACCGAAACTATTCTTCCCGGAGAACTTGTCGATCTTAATATTGTGCAATACCTCTATATACTCGATCAGTAGAATCAACACATGCTCTGATACCAGTTTGTTACGGATGATCGAGATAAACATGGAAACAAAAATCAAAAAAATCGCAGAAAATATCAACTCAAAGAGACAATGATTTTACATGAAAAACCTAAACGGGAAAAGCCACAGGCAGTAGCAGAGAACGTTTCATTATTTATGAAGAATTACATAATTATAAGACGACGGCAAAACCCATCTCTCTTCCCTCTTTTTACTCTCTCAATTTTCTTTTTTCTAAACCTTAAATAATTTGGTTTTATATTTATAGCCTACAAGTAATCCTTATTTCTAAGTAGAAAATTTAAAATTGGATTTAATCAATAACCAATTTAAATCAAATAATAAATCTCAATCTTATCTTTAAATAACCAATTTGGATTTATCTCTAATTAACAAATCCAAAAGCAAATAGAATTAGTATTATAGAATCAATTCTAACAGTTATTAACTATTATATGAAATATTTTACTAGTAAATATAGTAATCGCTTGTTGCCAACATCATCATTTTCAGATGGCATGAATTTTAGGGTTTTCAAAAGTAGACTTAAGGTTTTTGAAACGAATTGTTGAAGATATAGGAATTTTCGAAACTATGACTTCTTCAAATCATGAGTTACTGAGATCTAAAGATTAGAAACAATGAATACAAGAGACAGAAAAAAGTGAGAAATCTAACATTAAATGATGTGGGATGGAGAATTTTTGGTAGCTTGCTAATAAAAGAAAATGAAGAGAAAATTTTTGGTGTTTGAAATGATTAACATGGGTATTTTGGAGTTTGAAAGAAGGAAAATGAATAGAGGTTTCATGCGTATTTTGGAGTTGTCTTATTTACTGAACTCCCTTTAGATTTGGGTTCGTGTGCCGTGACACTAAACTATCACTTCCTCTCAAAATTACAAAAATTGTTCTACTTAACAATGTCACATGAACTCTAATTGTGACACATCATCCATGACTGTGCCATGTCATTGTTACATTAGCAAAAAAATAAAAACAAAAAACCCATAATTACCCGTCTCTTCTAACACTAACCCTAATCTATATCTATCTATAGTACTCTACTAAATGAAAATGAGAAAAAATTTTGGTAGGCCACTTTTTGCTAGTCCTTTTTTTTATTGTCACACTCCTTTTAGAGTGGCACATCTTATGTGTTTTAGTGTTTTATAAAATTAATTCTTTTAGATATAGATTTAAAGTTAAAATGGAGTGGTGGTATCTAAAGTACTCAATTTTATATTACCACTATCTTTATTATTAATTCTATTTATTGAGATATAAATACTATCTCTTATATGCATAATATATTGAGAATAAAAAATAGTTACCATTAATATAAGATCATTTATTTCTTTATGAGTGATAATAATAATATTAGAATTCTAATAGAAAAAAACTCATGAATGAGAATCCCTAGAGGCTATTCATGGTGCTACCAATAAACTGATTGCTAAAATTAATAATTGATATTGGATTCATATATGATCTGGAATTGATTCTCTTGCACCTTATTTAGTGCTAAAATGATCCTCTTAACCTTTTCCCTCCTAACATGTACAAAAACTTTATTACTTTCTCTCCACTACTAATGGTTCATTACTAAGAGCAATATTATGTTTTACACTTCCAATTTTATAAATAACAACCGGAAGCCTCTCATGCTCTTTTTAATATTTAATTGAAATCTATTAGTCCTTTCCCATTCTTCATAAAAGTTATAAAGATATTCATTTATGTCTAATAAATTTTCAAACAATCAAATTCATCAAATTTTTATATAACCAATCCATCTTAGTGTTATCTCCCATGTGTATCCAAATATTACCATAATTTTCCTTCTTTTTAGTCCCCATCCTCCTCATATTCTCCTACTAAGATCCGATCATCCTTGTTTTGCCTACACTTTAAGCACATCTGAAATTTGAAATAACCTACGAAGTCGGTGCCAAAATCAAATTGATAGATTGTTGGAGTGCATCAACGTAACTCAGTTATGAAATGTTGATAAGGTATTTATGCGATCAAGAAGCCTGCAATCCATAATGTCGGTTTTGATTAAACTTACATTTGAAGAAGAAATTATAACGCAGTTTTTTTATTCCGGCCTACTATTCTATCTCATTTTTGTCTTTCGAGTCGGTGGTGAGCAATGGTTATATACCAAAAAAGTTGCAAAGTGTACCATACTTTCATAAAAAATACTAAGGCTCATGTTCATCCATGCGGATCACAAGGACTTATATGTATAAAGTCATGTAAATATCACGCTCTTCTGCTGCTCCTGATGGGCTTTGTGCTTCATCCACTTGAAGTGTTATCGGTGAGCAACGTATACTTGCCACCACTTTATGAAGGCATCGCACTCTTCGGTAGGGTGCGTAACCTTCCGATGGTATAAGCAGTAGCTCGGATGTACGTCCGCTTCTTCTAGGCACGTACTCCCTGGAGTATCTCCTTTGAAAGGAGACAGCTTCATTCCCATTGACAGGGCTTTGGTGAACTGTTTCCCCATCTTAAACCTGCTTTTGTCTATCGCAGGTGTGCTTCGATCTGATGGGAGTACTTTGTGACTCTTCCTCGCCGCAACTTCTTCATCCTGATGCCGACGCTTAGCCTTTTCGTATATGGCAATTTCATGCTCTCGGTCAGCCTTGCCCTTTTGAAGGGCTTCGTATAGCAACCTGTCAATCGATTCGTCTGACCGCTCCAGGGATTTTGACGCTAGTCCTGCCACCAGTTCCTCTGCGTTGCTTTCCGACGTCGAGGGAGCTTCTTCGACCTTTAACGACAGGTGAGAGACCATGCGGCAACTCGCTACATAATCCTCAGGTTATTCTGACGAGTCATTCCCCTCATCATTGTCACTGTCTCCATTCTCAAGGATATGGTTGAGGAATTCTTTGAGAGTGACTGGGGCCCACGCCTTCTTGTTGTATTCTTCCAGCGCGTCAATGTACTTTTGCAAGTCCGTGCGCTTATCGTCAGGATGCATGGGCTTCTTGGTCTTCTCCTTTTTCTTCGAAAACTTTGAAGGCTTGACCTGGGTGTTTTGCCCATCGCTACCAACTTTTGGTGTTGGGCGCGGTTTCAGCATCTCGTTAATAATCTCGGGCTCCAGCGGGCTTTTCCACCTGATCACCGGGCATACTTGAAGATCCTTCAGCATTCTTTTAGTTTTAGCTGAAAGGACAATTTCCCACGGAGCATCTTCTACAAATGATCATGATTCCCCCGGCGTATCCTGTTCACACCATAATATTGCATTATTATATTCCCCATTCTTATTCTTTTTATAAATAAACGGGTGCTTTTGACGCATGTCTGCTACATGTTACAGGTTACAGGTCCTTAGACAGAAAACAGTGAAAACGATATAAAGATGATGAAAAGGTGGACTTTAACCAATGAACAGAAGATCTTGATCAAGCCTACATCAAAGATACAGTTCACAATTAACAAGGCAACTCTAGGTCCAAAATTACAAAGCGAACGGTTAAAAATCCACTGTAAATTGTTCACTGGAGATCTGGAACCAATGTAGAAGCCCAAATGAAAAAGGAACAAAAGAATAAGAAGACTAAAAAGACCCAGAATAAGTCCACAAAAGATCAGCATCTGAGCCTACCAATGGGCCGCAAAACCGCGGCCCAAGCCTACCAAGGCCGCGGTTCCGCGGCCATCAAGAGAGATCCGTGGAATTAAATTTTACTATAATTCGTTTGCGGCTTTGACCAGTCAACTAGGGCTATCTTTGTAAATTTAGACATGCGGTTCAAGATGTAACCCTAGGGTTTCCTATTCTCTATAAATAGGAACTCTACAGATTGTAATTCTTTATGCCTCCTTTTATGAATAAAATTTAGAAATCTTTTGGAGAGCATCGGTGCCTCTCTTTAATTCAGAAATTCAGATCTGACAACCCTGCTTTGATGTTTGGAGAGAGCCATCTGTAAGTAATTTAATTTCTTGCCCTAGTGTAAATTTAATTTCATGCCCTAGGAACTTGTTTAGGGTTTAGCTTTGAGGAAGGATTTTGAGAGATGAGATTTTTCATCCCTTTACCCACCAAATATTTACAATAGGACTCCATGCATACATGCACATACCGCTCCCTACGGCACTCTATCCCTCGAGGTAGCGGTGATACCGTACTATAAAGACCCGGGTGTGATGTTTTCCATGGAGGTTAGGGTAAGGATCTCCAAGGAAGGACAAGAACCTAGAGGAAGGAACACCTTCCCGAACGGATCTAATCCACTTTATTGATAATTACCATAACTCCTCATAGATCTTCATTCGGGTATTGAAAGCGGTGAGATTTAATTACATTTCCAAACCATCCCTAAACCTAGCCCTAGAAAGAGTAGATCTAGATAATTGCCCTAGGTTAATTCAGTTTTTAGATTTAATAATTAATCCGAACACCCTTCGGAATTAACTCGTAAGCGCGAATCGGAAATTCACAAAATCCCTGTGGACCGACCCGTACTCACCGACTAGCTTCATGCGACGCCGTTCTTGATTGCGGTTTAGAAATAGTTTTTGACATACTAATCATATCCACCTTTTTAGGAGCGTGCTGCTGTGGCGGGTTTACCTTTCAGTTTTCGGACAGCACGAACTTGCCTTATTGATACTGGTCCTCAACCCAGTTTTTGAAGATGTAGAAATCTTCGATTGGGTGGCCTATTACTCTGTGGTAGGGACAGTAGTTAAGACTATTGACGTTACCAGGTTGCAGTGGATGCCTTGGATCCGGCAGAGACATAAGTCTGTTGCGCACTGCTAGTTTGAACAGTCTCCTCGTTTGATTCCGGGGAAACGAGTAAGGACGTCCTAGATTCTCTTCGAAAGATCGGCATAGGTGTGTGTCGCTTTGGCGAGCAACCGGTTTCGGGTCAATTGGTTGCTGTTGAGCATTGACAACGAAGGTCGCTTTCCCTTTGCCCTTTTCATTCCGGGGATCTATTTTTGAAGAGGGAGGCCCGTGGCCCATCTGGTCCATTTGGGCTAGCTTGTCGATCAAGGCCTGAAAGGTGGTCGGCTTGAAGAACATCATAAATTGGGATATAGTCCCTGAGGATCAAGAGTCCCTACGAACATGGCCATGGCTGGAACTTTTTCTATGCGTTGTTCGCATTTTGACCATAGGTTCCGCCACCAAATGACTTATTGAACCCAGGTCTCTCCTGGCTTCACCCTGGCATTGATTAATGCTGTGATCGGGGTGCGCTTGCGAATCGCTGTGTGAATAGTAATTTGATTGATCGTGAAAAAGTGTTTGTAGAATAACCACAATCAATAACGGTGTCGCGTGTAGCTAGCCGAGATGAGTACGGGTCGTCATCAGGGATTCGTGGAACTTTTAATCTTGCTTTAGACGTGTTGATTAGAAAAGAGGAAGGAGAATAGAGAATAGTGAAAAATAGATTCTAGATCTATGGTAAATAAGGATGTAGAATATATATTTTTTAGATCTAGTTTAAATAAGGATATAGAATATATAAGAAGAAGGCTTGTAGGGTTCGTTAGGATTTAGTAGTCATGGATGACTAATAAAAATTACTCCTTTTATCTCTTCATAGATTTAAAACTAGATTGATAGCGATGAATGAGGATTAGGGTTCTTGGAAGAAACTAGGGTTTTCACACAATTGACCCTTGTCCTTTCATTGATTTCTATTCATGTCTAGCCCTTAACAAAACAATAGTTAATCTGATCTCAAATCGCGGTCGAGACTAGCAATAAATTGGTAGTGCGCCCGATTAGAATGTTAACGATTCTTTCGCTAAAGTTTATAAATTTCGACTTAAAAGAAGTTAAAATATTTTCTCATCCATTGTTCTACCCTAATCCTACGAACCCTAGTAAGCTAGAAATTACTCGCGCATGTTGTGAGAAGAAGAAGAAAGGATAGAGAATGGGATCATAATTAAAATACAGAAAGTAAAAATACAGAAAATAAATAATTAAACAAAATGATCTACCTTTATTAATCAACTTCACAAGTACAAATCATACGAATTTAGATTACAAGAGGAAGAAGTTGCTCTCAATCTCTGCCTCGTAGGAAGTAGATGCTCCGTCGATTTTCACGTCGCCTATCATGTCGAATCGTGGACCTGTCGTGGATCTCTTGTTCTTTGACAGTGATTTGCTTAGCGTAAAAGGTGATGAATTCTAATTTTAGCCATCGGTCTTTTATATAGCCCTCAAATCAGAAATCCTAGATCTCATAGGTTTAGACTTGCTATTAAGATCCACTTTCCAAATTTTAGATCCTACAATTTTATTGGCAGATTTTTTATCCTGACATCTTGAATATCTTGATCTCTTGACCTGAGCTAAATCTTCACAAAATCTACAAGAATAATGTTAGTAATATTTATTAAATTAGATAGAGTATCTTAATTACTTTATATGGTATTAAATTTTTAAGAAACTTGATTAAGAATATTTGGTAAGATATGCAACTATTAATTAATAAAATATTATGCATATATTTTGAAATTGTTAGTTATATGTATGCCCTAGAGTCCATTATTGTACATATGATGTATATTATAGTGGATGCTTGGACATACATAGGGATGACTTTCTTGCTCGACATGATAGTATGCTATCTGGTTATTCTTTATCTTAACATGTACACTGATTGTCTCTCTGTTACATGTTGGTAAAGCCCTTAGGATGTGTACTTGACTACCTAGATTATGATGCGGATCATACTAGTGGGACAAAGGTAGTCCGTGAGTACATCCTTTAATATCCCTAGTCGTGGGTGTATCGAGACGGTGCATCGATATACCAGAGTAGACTAGCGTATACCTTCTCGACCCATATAGATGGGCGATGGATGATCCCATATCCATTGGTGTTTGACATCAGAGATGATATACGGGTGCTCAGTGGAGACTGGGTACACTGGACGGACTCGCCGAGAACTCCTAGATGGTATTATACCTCACGTCAGATGACAATTCTCTGGTGACACTGGTACATGTTAGTCTGTCGATCCCAGATCGTCATAGAGTCTTGTGTGATTTCCACTGTGCTTTGATTTCAACCTTACCACGTTCAAGAGAACGTGCAAAACGGTGGTTTTTGGGTACAGTCCTGAGTCACATGGAGGCAATGAGCAATAGGAAGGGATTTCATCTCTCCCGGTATTTGGGGTTGATGTTGTGCTGTGCTCGATTGGCTATAACAGGAAGTCCTTGGCCAGGGCTGTTTGTGAGATTTACTGGTAAGTGTTATCAGTAGTTTCTCAACCCGTTATGAGCCTCATATCGGCATGACTTATCAAGCTATTGTTAGTTATATGTATGCCCTAGAGGCCATTATTGTATATATGATGTATATTATAGTGGATGCTTAGACATACATAGGGAGGAATTTCTTGCTCGACATGATAGTATGCTATATGGTTACTGTTTATCTTAACATGTACACTGATTGTCTCTCTGTTACATATCGGTAAAGCCCTTAGGATGTGTACTTGACTACCTGGATTATGATGCGGATTATACTAGTGGGACAAAGGTAGTCCGTGAGTACATCCTTTAATATCCCTAGTCGTGGGTGTATCGAGACGGGGCATCGATATACCAGAGTAGACTAGCGTATACATTCTCGACCCATGTAGATGGGTGATGGATGATCCCATATCCATTGGTGTTTGACATCAGAGATGATATACGGGTGCTCAGTGGAGACTGGGTACACTGGACGGACTCACCGAGAACTCCTAGATGGTATTATACCTCATGTCAGATGGCAGTTCTCTGGTGACACTGGTACAGGTTAGTCTGTCGACCCGAGATCGTCATAGAGTCTTATGTGATTTCCACTGTGCTTTGATTTCCACCTTACCACATTCAAGAGAACGTGCAAAACGGTGGTTTTTGAGTACAGTCCCGAGTCGCATGGAGGCAATGAGCGATAGGAGGGGATTTCGTCTCTCCCGGTATTGGGGGTTGATGTTGCGTTGTGCTCGATTGGCCATAACAGTAAGTCCCTGGCCAGGGCTGTTTATGAGATTTACTGGTAAGTGTTATCAATAGTTTCTCGACCCGTTATGAGCCTCACATCGGCATGATTTATCAAGCTATTGGGGTTTGACGTTTACCACCCCCAGATGAGATATGCGACATATCAGATGAAGAGACCGGATTTTACGGTAGTGTTACTGATTGGATTAGCAGGAGTATGAGCAGGCTTGCTTGTTGATCTTCTGATCACTCAATACCGGGGTGGCCGTTATGTTTAGCAGACCGCTTTCGGCTTGTGGGTGTTTGATATGATCATCACTTACTGCCGGCATATTGACGAGTCTTTAGAGTCCTACACAGAGGTTTCCTGGTTCATGCGAAACGAAGTAGGAGCACATATGTGATATGTGCGGGACCGAGATTAATGCGCGTATATGATACCGCATTCTATTCTCGCGATATGTGATATCGGTCAGTTATATATGATATAGCCGGGTTATCGGATCAAGTGTTGATTCGATAAATTGTTACATTTGATATTAGTCGGTTGTATGTGATATAGCCGGATTATTAAATCAAGTGTTAATTTAATAATTTAATGTATAATTATATATTTGATATATTAACATACATTAACTAATATTAGCTCACTTAAGATTTCTTTTCTTACTTGTGTGCATATAGTATATATGTGATATATATTAATGTACATTATTTTGTGACATGCTTGATGCCACATGTGATATGGGTGTATGAGACTCACACCAAGCTTATGATAATGTATGGTTTTATTTATTTAAAGTTAATCAAAATTAGTAGGAAATTAGTCACATGCTTGGAAGCTTGGAGAAGCTTGTAGCATCTTTGACTTGGTCCGCTAGTTTTGTTTTACTTGTACATATTTATTAACCTAACCATTATTGTAACCCATGATTTATTCTCTACATGAGTTAGTGTATGACAATAACTTACCCATGGTTTCTATTCTCACCACATGAGTTCATTCTCTCATCATTGATTCTTCATCTTCTTCTTCATTGAGAAAGCGTGCTAGCTTTTCTCAAGGTGAGAAAATATTGTGAGAAAAAGAAAAGTAAAGTGAGCCCATTTCCTATTTCATCATCCTCTACTATTATACATTTAGTCTAGGGTGTTTGCTTCACTAATTTCACCATTAGTGAAGAGGTAGCATGAGCTTGAGTCTCCTCGATGTAGATTATCTTCGACCTCGAAGATATTGAGCAAGCTTGTTCATTTCTTCATGTGAACTCTCTCTAGAGTCTGGGTGTTCACTACTTGGAGCGAGGGGACTGCTACACGGAGCTTTAGAAGTGAAGGACTGGTCTACAAAGGTTGTATTCCTCATTCACTTAGATGTAAAAGTTGTTTACATGTTGTTTCGTTTAAAACATTAGTTAAAGATTCTAGGTTAGGGTTCTTTAGAACAGCAAAAATTTGAAAACGGTATGGACGATACCTCCCAAAACCTTGCTGCCGTCCTAGGGAACCTTACAGTGGTATCAGAGCCAAGCTAGAGATTTAAACGATATTTGTTAGATTACGAAACCGAAACTGCTCCGAAACACCCGATACACAAATCTGGTTTCTGTCGAATTTTTAAAGGTGTCAAGAAAATTTTAAACAACTGCAGAATGTTGTATGTGATATAAGAAGAACACTATGAAAATTTGGAGCAATTTGGTGCAATTTTGGCCGGCCACATAGGGCTAAAAACCGAGCTCACCGGGTCAAAGTGGGTTTTTTGGCTTCAAATTTTTATGGTGTTTCAGTCTCTGGGTTTTGGTGTTTCAGGTGTTGTTTGTTTTTGCTAAATTTTCATGTGATGTTAACTTTCTGCTAAGGCAACTCGGAGTGTTTTTTAATCGTAATTCTAACATGTATTCGGGTTATTTAGACGATATTAAAGTTTGAACAGATATCAATAACCCATATTTTCCCTTGCTGGAATTTTCCAAGAGTTGGATTTTTCCGAGTTCAAAATTTTCAGAAAATCATGCAAGCGATTCTGTGGACGCTCTAGAAGAAAAATACCCAAACTCGACTTTTTGGATCGCGGAACCGCGGTAATACCTTAGGGTTTTCCGCAGTTCCATGGCGACATGGGTGAGGCATGGGTCGGCCTTTCTACGAATGGTTCATAGGAGCTGTGTTGTGTTCTGGGTACTTTTTGAACTCCGCTCAAGTGTTGAGCTTGTTGGGAAATTTTGGTTGCTTGCTTATTCGATCGAAAAGTTTAACTTTGTCTAGCTATCTGTGATTGTGATACAATATTTGGAATCCACATAATTTGTTATGAGATAACTAGTTTGAATTTTATAAATCTAGCAGTTTAGTCTCATTTGATCGGTTGCCACGGAATTTTGATGTGGATCAAAAGTCCGTCGCAATTATGTAGTGTACGCGAATACTCGCCGGATAACCTTACTAGATAGCCACGCTCTATAGCCCCGACCAAGTGACTGTAGGAGAACCCCGTCGCCAAAAGCATCCGTTCGGGTGCTCGCGGCCGCGATGTTTTGCCTTAGTGCACTTCGTCGACGGCATCAGGGGTGCGGCCGTCTACTAATGTTTCCGACGAGCATTCGATCAGGTTATCGAGAATCTTGTTGAATTACCCGGCAGGTTATTGGAAAATGTTTTCAATATCGAGACTAAAATGCGGGGTTTATAATTGTTAAGCATGTGATGTCTAAGGAATTCATTTGGTTGGGCATGAAATCCAATGTATGTGATGCGTTGGGTTTATGATATCTAAGGTGATTGCGGATTCCAAATGTTGTAGTTTTTCACTTTCTTTTCTGCGACCGTAAGTGTAATATATGGTGTATCGCCGGTTTCGTTGCTATACATCAACGACAATTAGGATACGCATATTTACTTATGTTGATGACATGTGATGTTATGTGTTGCTGGGATATGTTATATTGGATCGTCGTGTTTGAATAGCCGGGGTTTTATATGAGATGAGAGTTTTTCATTTTCATTCATGTAAAAGCATGTATGTAATATTCCTTTATTGGGGCACTTCCGGGTTGAGGATGATGTTGTTCATAACATAATATTGCATTTTGTATTCCCCATTCTTATGCATTTTACAATGAAAACAGGTGCTTTTGACGCATGTCTGCTACATATTACAGGTTACAGGTTCTTAGACAGAAAACAGTGAAAATGATGAAAAGACGATGCAAAAGTGGACTTTGACCAGTAAACAGAAGACTCTTGATCAAGCCTACATCAAAGATAAAATTCACAAAGTACAAGGCAATGCAAGGTCCAAGATTACAAAGCGAACGGTTAAAAGCCCACCGCAATTATTCACTGGAGATCTGGAAGAAACATAGAAGCTATTTTAATAAAGAACCAAATAATAAGGAAGCCCAAAGATCCAAGGCCCAATACTTTCTTTTAAAGAGACATAAAATTTTACCAAAGCCTGAAATCTACTTTGACTAGGTCTTCCTAAGGATATTTTGGTAAATGTAGACATGCAAATCAATTGTAATCTAGGGTTTCTATCTCCTATAAATAGAAGCCCAAATCATTGTATTCTTTTTATGCCTCCCTTCATTAATAAAATTTCAGCATTCTTTTGGAGAGCATCATTTTTTTGTAAGTTCTTTATTTTCTGCCCTAGGTTAATTTTCTATTCTTGCCCTAGATAAAATTAATTCCTTGCCCTAGTTAATCTTTTATTCTCTGCCCTAGATAAATGTATTTTAATTCCCTAATGAGCGAGTAGTTTTCTCGCTTGTTAGGGTTAGGAATGGGAAAGGATTTGAGAGACGAAGATCTCTCATCTCTTTTCGTTACCAATCTTTTATGAACATTAGAACTCCATGCATACCTTTTTATTCCGCTCTCTACGGCACTTTTACCCTCAAAGTAACGGTGATTCCGTAGTCTAAAGGCCCGGATTTTAAGGTTTTCCATGGAGGTTAGGGTAAAGATTAAGAAAGGAAGGACAAAGATTTAGAGGAAGAATCAATCTTCCCAATCATCCTAATCCCCTTTGTTAAGATTTACCATAACACTAATATGATACATTTAATTAATGGCAATGAAAAGAGATGTAGATCTTTGTTTACCAAATTTTCCCTAGACCTAATCCTAGCAAGTTTCTAATCATAATCTCATACAACTTCAATTTTTAGGTTTAATTATAAATCCAAACACCATTTGGAATTAACTCGTAAGAACTTAAAGGAGATTTACACATCCCTGTGGACCGACCCGTATTCACCGGCTAGCTTCAAGCGACGCCGTTCTTGATTGCGGTAAATATTTTTGATCGACAAAGAATCGCTTAATCAATCAAATGGCGCCGTTGCCGGGGATAGCGTAGAATTGTCTTTTCGCGATTTCGGATTAATCATAAAATTAAAAAAAAAATCATAAAAATCTGAAAAATCACAAAAAAATATAAAAATATATCATCTGTTATTTTTGGAAATGGTAGTTTGTTGTTTAAATTTTGCAGGATCTACAATCGAAAGACGGATCTGGAAATCTGCAGAAAGCGAAACAGAAAATAACAAATCAGAACAGAGGAAGATTTGAAGAACAGGAGGAAGGAGGGGGAAAAAAAAAAAAACGCCGCGCGCCCAAAGCGCGGCGGAACAGCCGCGCTACCCCCTTTACGGCCGCGGAACCGCCGCGCCCTGGTGAGATCACCAGGAAAAAAAAAAAAGAAGGCTAAAACGCGGTGTAAAAAAAAAAAAAAAAACTCTGTAAGTCTTCTGATCTCTCCTCTGAATCTTTCGATATATCTTTTGTTAAATCTCCTGCAGGAGTTCTTTGCACTTAAAAATCTTTCCCCTTCCAAATAACAAATCTTGTGCAGGATTCTTTGCGCGCGTTTAAAATAAAAATTGATTGTAAGTGATCTTTTCTGATTTGCATAGCCTTAATCTTTTTGCTAAATATATCTTTCCAAATTAAGAGCAAGAGAAAAAAAAAGGAAAATTTTAATTAGAAAACTTGCAAATTTTGAAATTCACAAAAAAGATTTGATTGCAAGTGATTTACTATTTTGCATATTTTTAATCGGATTTTAAGGGGCTTTTTGACCAACTCAGATTGGGTGGGGATTTCATCACCCTTCCTAGGACCCCAGAAAACATCTAAAGCTTTTTGCATCGACCACAATTAATAAAAAATACTAGACTCAGCCCTAAGGAAATCGAGCTCAATAGAAAAAGGACTAGTATAGGCATCGACCGTTTATCCTAACTGATTTTGCGGTGTCTAGGCTAGTGGTTTTTAATTAGGCCCACTGTCGTGGTGGTTCCTTCCCACTTACCTGGCCGCAATTGGCGGTGAAGAGGCGGTTTGAGGTCCTATTTCTAGCCCTTTGGAACAGTTAGGAGCTGTCTAGCTGACCTAGGTGACCTTAGATCTCGGACTGATTGTGCATTTCTGGTTATTTGCATTTGTGTCTTAGCCCTTTATCGAAAATATTTGCAAAACAAATAAAAAAGAATAATAAGAGGAATTTTTTTTTAAAAAAAGACTTGCAACTTTTGTCGCTGAGAAATCCTTGCACCACCTACCTTCTTCATCTTCTCTTTCTTCTATCATGGGTACCCCACATAATAAATCACTTGCCGAACTTTGGTATCCCGAGCCTAATTTTGCGTCGTTCGGCAATTTGTTCGATCAATTTAAAGACGATCCTTCCATGCCTAAAAAATCTTTGAAAGATCACATAGAGGAGTCTAGGAGAAACAGTTTGACTTTTCAACCCACTTTGTGTCAACCAAGTCAACCTTCACCACCTTCCTATGTTGACACCACTTCTTTAAGTCCTTCTGTCACTCCTAGGCCGATGTCCATTGCTGAGCATATTGCTCAATCTCGTATCCGATCTTTCACCCCTCTCCACACATCTAGTTCTAGGGATCAACAAGACTATTCACCTTTTTATCCACATGTTGACCCTACCTCTGTCCAATCACCCACTTCCTACCAGTCCTACCCGACTTTTCCACCGTCACTAGACAATGTTTCTACACAGCCTATTGGGAGTTTTGCATATCCACACCATTTTGAATCTTTTACCGAAACCCCCTTACCACCCAAGTCTAGCTTGGAAGAGGCGTTGGAGGCGTATATCGCAGCAACAAATAAAATGGTTAGGAATGTGGAAGCGTCCGTGGCCGCCCTTATGCAACCTGCTGAACCGGTAGCTAGTTTCCCGCTAGCACCAAATTTTTCAATGTATGAGGAGGCGGTTGGACAGAATGAGAATGTGAGAGGATTTCCAAATCAAACCTACCCTTACCCAATTGAAGCCCACAACTCCAGTTTTCCATCGATTGCCCTAAATAGTTCACCTGTTGAAAATAAAAATGAGTTGTGTGATTTTGTAGTGTTTGATTTGCCAGATTGTGAGGAACCCCTTTCGAGTGAAACCGCACCTAATCCTTTCGATCTTTACACCTCCACTCTAGAACCTAAATCGATAGATATCCATGCTTTTGATGAGGTGTCTAAAGAAATTGATTTTCACCTGATTGGGGATATAGACGCCGGGAATATTTCGGATGATGAACCTGTCGATTTACTTGAGATTTTATGTTCAAATCATCATCCCGAGTTATTAAATGCTTCTCCCGAATCTCATATGCGTCTAGATTTTGATGATAATGGCATGGATGAGTTGAATATTGAGGATAGTATCGAGAAGAGTCTTGAGGATAATATTGAGGTTGAATCATTTTTGGTTGATGTGTCTGATTTTCCAATTCATCCTCCTGAACCTTTGACTGTTATATCACCCTCCCTCCTTCCCATCGTTCCGACCCCGCTTGAAGACTGTGAGCTTGAAAGATTTTCCTTTGAATCAGATACTGTTCTCACAGATGATAACACTTACGAGTGTTTCACTTTTTCGGACGATGTTGATGACTCACCGCCCGAGTTTGAGTCCTTTACATTTTCAGATGAGCCATCAGACTCGGTTGATTATAGTAGTTTCGAACCATTAATGGAATCTTTCAAGTTCGAAACAGTTTACTACGGTAAGAATGAGACTATCCCTAATTCACTCCCTTTCGTCCTTCCTATTGTTCCGACCGTGCAAGTGACCGTTACGCTTTCATCTCAAATACCAAGTTCGGCGTACCCATGTTTTCTTGCGAATCTTGAGGGATTTGACACCATTTCTCGACGGGTTGATAGGTTGGCGCAATCGCTTTTTTAACACATCGGTCATCACAAATTGCGCTAATTTATTCACTCGATTTACACCCTCAAGTTCGCGCGACCCTTCTTTCTCCTTTCCGCCCTTCTTCTCTCCCACCGAGACCATATTCTCTTCTTCCCATTCGGTCTCGTGTGTTTCTCATTTCTTATATTTACACCCCATTCTTTCACCAACCCTATTGGATATATGTATGCCCTAGAGGCCATTATATGATAGTGGATGTATCTATACATGTATATATATTCAGTTTGCATTCTTGCTCGACATGATAGTATGCTATCTGGTTCTTCTTTATCTGACATGTTTATTTGATCATGCTTCTATTCATTCATACATGCTGATAGAGCCTTGAGGATATCGGCTTGACTACTCTGATTATGATGGAGATCATACTAGTGGGACATCTGTAGTCTATAAGCATATCCTGGAACGTCCCTAGTCGTAGGTATATCGAGACGGGGCATTGATATACCAGAGTAGACTAGCGTATATGATACTAGACCCATACGATGGGCAATGAATGTTCCCACATTCATCGATGTTTGACATCAAGATCATATACGGGTGCTCAGTGGTGACTGGGTACACTGGACGGACTCACCGAGAACTCCTATATGGAATTATATCTATCGTCGGATAGCAGTTCTCAGGTGACACTGGTACAGGTTAGTCTGTAGACCCGAAATCGTCATGGAGTCTTGTGTGTTCTCCCACTGTACTTTGATTGCCACCCTACCACGGCTCTACTGAGTCGTGCAAACAGGTGGCCGTTGGGTAGAGTCCCGAGACACACGAAGACAATGAGCGATAGGAGGGGTTTCGTCTCTCCCGATATTGGGAGTTGATGCTGTACTGTGCCCGACTGGTTATAACAGCAAGTCCCTGGCCAGGGCCGCTGAGATTTGCTGATAAGTGTTATCAGTAGTTTCTCGATTTGTTATAGACCATTCACCGGCACGACTTATTGAGTTATTGGGGTCGACGTGACCATCCCTAGGCTCGATATGCAGCATATCTGACGAAGAGACCGGACTGTACGGTAGTGTTGCCGGATGGCTCGACGGGAGTTGTAACAGGTTCGCTTGTTTTCTTCTAATCGCTCAATACCCGGGTGGCCGTTACGTTTAGCTGACCGCTTGCGGCTTGGGGGTGCTTGATATGATCATCACCCACTGCCGGCGTATTGACGAGTCTTAGAGTCCCACATAGGAGTTACCTAGACCAGGCGAAAAGTTGTGGTGCGCGTATGCGATATGCGCTTGGACCCGATTAAAATGCGTGTATGGGATACCGTATATTAATTGGGCGGCTTGCTAATGGTCGGGTCATATGTGATATGACCGGATTAGTGAATCAAGTGTTGATTCATCATTAGTTTCTCACTACAAATCCTATCTTGCTTATTTTGGATGTATGCATGCATGTATGCATTCATTCTTGTTCATGCACATATTGATGTGCAAGCACACATGCATACATACATCATTTTATATCATGGTTGTTTATACAATGAGAATGGTGGATATATAAGAATTACACCATGGTTATTTTTGGATTATTATTGGATTTAAATTAAAGCAAAAGGAAATGAAAAATGGGTTAAATCATTTAAGAGTTTCTACACTCTTCTAAACTCTACCATGCTCACCTAACTTTTAACCCATGGTTTATTTTCTTATTATGCTTTTAACTTAAATCAAATGATATCTTTAAATCTAACCATGGTTGGTTATGAGAAAGAAAAATATATATAGTTATTTTTCTTTTCTCTTTCTAGAAAAATTCATTCTCTTCTTCAAAAAAGACCACCATCTTCATCAACCTCCATGCTTTGCTCTCTAGTTCTTATAAGAGAGTAAAATACTCATAAAAATAGGATTTTGAAGTGAGATCCATAGCCACAACATCATTCTAATCAAGTTTAGCCAACTTGATTAGAGTGTTCTCTCTTTGTTTTTCCAAAGAAGCAAGCTTAGACGGGAAACTCCGGGTGGATCGTCGTGGACGTGAGAGGACTATAAGTGGACCTTCTTCCAACACCCAAGAGTCTAAGGAGTCAAGCTAAACGGGAGCTACAAAGGTTGTAGTCTCTAAACCCTCTTTTTATTGACTTAAAGTTTAGTAACCCTAATTTTCTAGGATCGATCCCGTTGCATGTTAGTTTAGCACCTTAAAAATTATAACTTAGGGTTATGTGATGCTTCAAAACACTTCATAGGGTGCTATGCTAACCTTACATTGGTATCAGAGCCGACCTAGAACATTAGGCGTCGTTTTTACGAAGTGAAAACCCCGATCGGACAAAAATACGATTTTTTTTGGTGCTCTCTGGAAATTTTCTAAAAACTGACTATTTTCAGAATTAAAAATTCTCAAAAAATAGAGCAGGTAAATATAAGACAAACTGGAAAATTCGTGCCCATGAACAGTACTTTTGGCCGCTGAACCGCGGCATAAGCAAGCTTAGGCCGCGGATCCGCGGCCATATAAGGGGATCTTTGACCAATTTTTGCACAGTGTTTTTCTTTACCTGCTATAGTATATTTTGAGTATGTTTAATCTGAATCTGCTGTTGAAAAATTCTGGAGATGTTTTTGGACTCGTGGTTTCGATCGAAATTTTCATTTCGTTTTTTTTTTCCGGGTAAATTAGAAAGTATTGAAGTGTTTGAACGAATATCATTTACTCAATGTTCACGGGGTTTAAATAGTTTGGAGATACGTGCAAGTCTTTTTGCGGTGGTCCCTCTAGAAGACAACAAACCTTAACTCGATTATGTGACCGTCTCGAACTGCCCTTTGAACCCTAGGGTTTGGGGCAGTACGGCGTGCCACATGTGAGGCGTTGGCTTGACCCTTCTACGGCTGGACCGCCACTACTGTGTCACATTCCGGATCTTTTGAACCCTGCTCAAGTGTTGAGCTTTAGTGAATCTTGGGTGCTTGATTGTTCGTTCGAAAACTTTAATACTTTCTGTTTGTCTGGAATGTGATACAATATGTGGAATTCATATGGTTTAGGCATGAAATAAGAACTATGTGATATTTCGCATTTATGATGTCTAAAGAGAATCTGGATTCCAAATATTGTAGTTTTACACTTTCTTTTCTGTGACCGTAAGTGTAGTATGTACGATATCGCCGGTTTCGTTGCTATACATCAACGACAATCGGGGTACGCATACTTACTTACGTTGATGATATGTGATATTTTGTGTTGCTGAGATATGATGTGCAGGATTGTCGCGATCGAATAGCCGGGGGGGTTTTGTGAGATGAGAGTTTTATAATTTTCATTCATGTAAATTCAAATGTAATGTAATATTCTTTTATTTGGGGCACTTCCAGGTTGCGGTTGTGTCACCAGTGTTGTATATTATTTACTTTTCCGCATTAGGATGGACCCAAGGAGGGGAGCACAGGTGACCGGGTTCTGGGGTTCAGTGGGAGGCCATCTCGAGGAGTCGAGACCGGGTCTCCTAAACTCCAGGATTGGTAGGGTCATTTGCCGCTCTCGTAGGGGTCCAGGGTGTGGGCTTGGCTATTCATCGCGATTGTGGAATCCGTATTTTCTATTCTGGCTAAATACTAAATACGGACGTCCTAGGATATCCCACGTTATATCTATGTTTCTGCTGCCTGTGTTCTGTGATATCTGGGACGAATGACATATTATATATATGATATATAGTAGAAGTTGCTTATGTTTTACACCCGCGCTAGTCCCGTCCCGGTATGCCGTTAGTTAAGTAACCTAACGGTGCATAACGGAACATTGCGGCGAATGCGGATGGCATAAGCGTACGTGTTATTTTCGTTTCTTTTCTGTGATTGGCTTAAGGACTTAAATGATGGGATTACATTAATGTGATTAATGTAAAGAAAATAAACCTAAAAAGATGTTGTAGAATCAGATTTAAAAACCACTCGGCTATTTATGAAAAAGCTACATTTCAAAACTGCGGAGCTTAAGCCACTCCTTTTGAAAAACTGTTTGATTCTACAACGATATCAAGTTCAAAGCGTTAAAGATTTTCTTAAAAATCATTCGCAACCCTTCGTCATTTTAGGAAGTAGAGTACTTAGTATTCGTGCTATGTTTGTTGACTTTAGTTAAGGCGTAGTGTACGGTAGCTAAGTGATGTCTTCCTACACTGCATATGATGTAGATTAATTAGGACATTCATGCGACTTTCTTGACCATAGTTAAGGGTCATATGGGTGGGTCTAATTAATCAAGAAATGACGGGTAGAACTTGACTGGTACTTATGATTTGTTGACCATAGTTAAGGTCATAAGTGCTAGGGGTAAAAATTACATCGGGAATTTCAAGTGTTGAAATTTGCAATGAGATTGCATACCTTCCATGTGATGGTTGGATCCCGATCCCACTGTGGGCAATAGTTGCTCCTGGGAGAGTTTTACAGTTTACAATTAGCTAACTCATTAGGTGTCTAGAAAGGTGTTAACGGGGCTCCGCCTCTGGGAAAACGAGATTTACTCTAATTAGGTCCGTGCGAAAGCACGGGGAACCTCCCTCAAAGTACCGACACTGGCCTGGCTGAACGGTTAGCGAAGTTGTAGACTGTAATTAATCCTGGCTAGGTTTTCTTTTTAAGGTTTGAAAGAAAACTTGATAAAAAGCAGTGGGAAACATCGATTAGACAAGATAATAAACCAATCTAATCTGTGCAAGAGCTTTCGCTGAGTGTATTCTTTTCTCTCTCTTAATGGCAGATACCAATGACTGGACTTAAGCTTCTACTAGATAAAAACAAACTGAATGGGACCAACTATAAAGACCGGCTAAGGAATCTGAAGATCGCCTTGACTTATGATAAAGTATCATATGTCCTCACGGCTTCAGCCCCGCCCGTCCCAGGCCCAAAATCCTCAGTTGCGGACATTGAAGTCCGCAAGACATGGGACGCTGACTGTGCCACGGCCACATGCCTCGCGCTTGCATCGATGGATAACACACACCTGCAGTAGCACGAGGACATAGACATTCACGGTATATTGCTCCATACAAAGGAGTTGTATGGGGAGCAATCCCGCGTATTACGATACGAAGCATCAAAGAAACTGTTTCAGATGAGAATGGCCCCTGGCACACCAGTAGGAGACCATGTTTTGAAGATGATAGCTCTTATAGAAGAGCTTGAGGACCTTGGATGGACAATGGACAATGAACAATATATAGATATTATTCTGCAGTCCCTCCCCTCCACCTTTGCTCAATTCATAGTGAACTTCAACATGCATGGCATGGAGAAGGACCTCCCTGAACTCCTTAATATGTTAAGGAGTGCAGAGAGCACTATGAAGTTAGCAAAAACTCCCGTTATGACAATTGGACAGTCTTCCTCTTCTCGCCCGAAAGCCAAGGCCAAGGGAAAGAAAAAGAAGAAACCCACTAATCCTAAGGGCGGAGTTAAAAAGGTGAAGGGAAAGGGAAAGTCCAAGGCTGGAGACTCGGGGAAAGGCGAATGTTTTCATTGCCACAAGACAGGACATTGGAAGCGCAATTGCACGGAGTACTTAAGTCTCAAGAAGAAGCATGGTGATGCTTCCGCTTCAGGTGCGTTTGTGACTGAAAACTGTTTTTCTATAAACTCTGCTTCCTGGGTATTGGATACCGGTTCAGGTTCTCACATTTGCAATTCTATGCAGGGGCTGAGAAATAGCAAGGTTTTGAGGACAGGTGACCATACTCTCCGCGTTGGAAATGGTTCCAATGTACATACAGTCGCAGTGGGAGAGTATCACTTGGGGTTGCCATCTGGATGTATTTTGATTTTGAATCCATGTTATTTTGTACCAAGTATGCTATGTAATATAATATCCGTTTCTTTGTTGGACAATGAAGGGTATAACTTTGTGTTGCAGAACAATGTTATGAACATTCACCTAAATCAAATATTGGTTGGGTATGGTACACTTAATAACGGAATATATGTCCTAAATCAACACACAGTTTTCAGTATACAACACACTAATAAAAGAAAACTTTCAGAATTAAATGAAGCTTTTCTTTGGCATTGTAGACTTGGTCATATTAACGAAACAAGACTAAACAGGTTACACAAAGATGGATATTTAAACTCTTTTGAATATAAATTTTATGCGACTTGCCAGTCTTGTATCAAGGGTAAAATGACCAAAACTCCGTTTGCCGGACACGGAGAAAGAGCTACCCAGCTCCTTGGCCTCATACATAGTGATGTATGTGGACCAATGTCTATACAGGCTAGAGGCTGTTTTTCATACTTCATTACATTCACCGACGATTTCTCAAGATTCGGTCATGTATTTTTATTAAAGCACAAGTCCGACGCTTTCGAGAAATTCGTTGAATATAAACAAGAAGTAGAAAAACAAACCGGCTTGAGTATTAAGATGCTTCGATCAGATCGAGGTGGAGAGTATCTCAGTACAGAAT
Organism: Agapanthus africanus; assembly: GCA_030015575.1. Lineage (NCBI taxonomy): Eukaryota > Viridiplantae > Streptophyta > Magnoliopsida > Asparagales > Amaryllidaceae > Agapanthus > Agapanthus africanus. Next base: position 9,696,488 of record CM057351.1, read on the forward strand.
TTGCAAACTTCCAAAAAGAGAATGGGATTCTCTCTCAGCTCACTCCTCCTTACACACCACAGCACAACGGTGTGTCAGAACGACGGAATAGGACCCTATTAGATATGGTCCGGTCCATGATGAGTGACGCTGAATTACCAGTCTCGTTTTGGGGGCATGCATTGGAGACTGCAGCGTTTCTGCTAAACAGGGTTCCAACCAAAGCCGTGTCTACCACGCCATATGAGATATGGAATGGGAAGAGACCATCTCTTAAGAGAATTAAGATTTGGGGTTGCCCGGCCTATGTTAAAAAGCAGAATCCGGACAAACTCGAGACACGGTCAGTCATGTGTAACTTTGTGGGATATCCAAAGAATTCTTATGGATATCTGTTCTACCACAAAGAGGAACAAAAGGTGTTTGTTTCTCAGTATGCCACATTCTTGGAAAAAGAGTTTTTCACAGATAAAGATGATGGCAAGGTAGTAGATCTAGAAGAGGTTCTGGAGACACAAACTACAAATGACGATTTGGTTGAACCGGCTGTTGCAACAGAAACTGAAGAACCTCGGCCACTCCGTAGATCTGGTAGGACTTCTCGCCCACCGGAGAGGTACTACGGTTTCCTCATTGATGGTAACGGAGAAGATTGCATCATGGATGATGATGATCCTACCAGTTTTCAGCAAGCTATCACGAGTGGTGACTCTGTGAAGTGGCTAGATGCCATGAGATCCGAAATGGAGTCTATGTACACCAACAAAGTATGGACTTTGGACGTTGTACCCCCTGGGGTAAAACCTATAGGGTGCAAATGGATCTTTAAAAGAAAGATTGGTGTGGATGGGCAGGTAGAGACCTATAAGGCAAGACTTGTGGCGAAAGGTTTTCGTCAAAGACCAGGTTTGGACTATGACGAAACTTTTTCGCCCGTAGCCATGCTTAAATCCATTCGGATCCTACTTGCTATTGCTGCTCACTACGACTATGAAATCTGGCAGATGGACGTTAAAACAACATTTCTAAATGGAGATTTAGAAGAATGCGTTTATATGGATCAGCCAGAGGGCTTCATTGACAGTGGGAGCAGTGGGAAAGCATGTAGATTGCTTAAATCCATATATGGGTTAAAGCAGGCATCTCGGAGTTGGAACATCTGTTTCGATGATGTCATCAAAGAGTTTGATTTCATCAAAAATCCAGATGAACCTTGTGTTTATAAGAAGGCTGTAGGAAGAGCTGTCACATTCCTCGTATTGTACGTGGATGACATTCTTCTGATAGGAAATGATATTCCTATGCTACAGTCGGTCAAATCATTCTTATCACTAAGGTTCTCTATGAAGGACCTGGGTGATGCCACATACATCCTGGGCATAAGGATCTATAGGGATAGATCCAAAAAGTTATTGGGACTGTCCCAAACCAGGTACATCAACACCATCCTAAAGAGGTTTAGTATGGAAGACTCCAAGCGGGGTGCCTTACCCGCTTGCCATGGAGTCACTCTCTCCAAGGATTCTTGTCCAAAGACCGATGAAGAGAGAGCACGCATGAGCAGTATACCTTATGCTTCGGCAGTAGGATCTATAATGTATGCGATGTTATGTACACGCCCAGATGTAGCTTATGCACTTAGTGTTGTAAGCAGGTACAATCCAACCCAGGGGAGAACCACTGGACAGCTGTGAAGAACATTCTTAAGTACTTGCGAAGGACTAAAGAATTGTTCTTGGTGTATGGTAATACAGATCTCCAAATGGAGGCCTTTACCGATTCGAGCTTCCAGAGCGATAAGGATGACAGCAAATCTATCTCAAGGTTTGTATTTACCCTCAATGGAGGGGCGGTAAGTTGGAAGAGTTCCAAACAAGATACCGTTGCAGACTCTACGATGGAAGCTGAGTATATTGCTGCAAATGATGCCGCCAAGGAAGCCGTCTGGATGAAGAAGTTCGTCTCGGAGCTAGGAGTAGTTCCAACCATTATTGATCCAATACCTTTGTATTGTGACAATAATGGGGCGATGGCGTTAGCCAAGGAGCCCAGATCCCATCAGCGGTCCAGACATATCCTGAGGCGCTTTCATCTGATCCGGGAGATTGTAGATCGCCGCGAGATCGAGATTAAGAGAGTAGACACAAAGAACAACGCCGCGGATCCACTCACCAAGGCCCTCCCTCAGCCACAGCATGAGCGACTTTTTGAGATGTTGGGTATGAGATACGCCAATAACTGGCCTTAGTGCAAGTGGGAGATTGTTGGATATATGTATGCCCTAGAGGCCATTATGTGATAGTGGATGTATCTATACATGTATATATATTCAGTTTGCATTCTTGCTCGATATGATAGTATGCTATCTGGTTCTTCTTTATCTGACATGTTTATTTGATCATGCTTCTATTCATTCATACATGCTGATAGAGCCCTGAGGATATCGGCTTGACTACTCTGATTATGATGGAGATCATACTAGCGGGACATCTGTAGTCTATAAGCATATCCTGGAACGTCCCTAGTCGTAGGTATATCGAGACGGGGCATTGATATACCAGAGTAGACTAGCGTATATGATACTAGACCCATACGATGGGCAATGAATGTTCCCACATTCATCGATGTTTGACATCAAGATCATATACGGGTGCTCAGTGGTGACTGGGTACACTGGACGGACTCACCGAGAACTCCTATATGGAATTATATCTATCGTCGGATAGCAGTTCTCAGGTGACACTGGTACAGGTTAGTCTGTAGACCCGAGATCGTCATGGAGTCTTGTGTGTTCTCCCACTGTACTTTGATTGCCACCCTACCACGGCTCTACTGAGTCGTGCAAACAGGTCGCCGTTGGGTAGAGTCCCGAGACACACGAAGACAATGAGCGATAGGAGGGGTTTCGTCTCTCCCGATATTGGGAGTTGATGCTGTACTGTGCCCGACTGGTTATAACAGCAAGTCCCTGGCCAGGGCCGCTGAGATTTGCTGATAAGTGTTATCAGTAGTTTCTCGATCTGTTATAGACCATTCACCGGTACGACTTATTGAGTTATTGGGGTCGACGTGACCATCCCTAGGCTCGATATGCAGCATATCTGATGAAGAGACCGGACTGTACGGTAGTGTTGCCGGATGGCTCGACGGGAGTTGTAACAGGTTCGCTTGTTTTCTTCTAATCGCTCAATACCCGGGTGGCCGTTACGTTTAGCTGACCGCTTGCGGCTTGGGGGTGCTTGATATGATCATCACCCACTGCCGGCGTATTGACGAGTCTTAGAGTCCCACATAGGAGTTACCTAGTCCAGGCGAAAAGTTGTGGTGCGCGTATGCGATATGCGCTTGGACCCGATTAAAATGCGTGTATGGGATACCGTATATTAATTGGGCGGCTTGCTAATGGTCGGGTCATATGTGATATGACCGGATTAGTGAATCAAGTGTTGATTCATCATTAGTTTCTCACTACAAATCCTATCTTGCTTATTTTGGATGTATGCATGCATGTATGCATTCATTCTTGTTCATGCACATATTGATGTGCAAGCACACATGCATACATACATCATTTTATATCATGGTTGTTTATACAATGAGAATGGTGGATATATAAGAATTACACCATGGTTATTTTTGGATTATTATTGGATTTAAATTAAAGCAAAAGGAAATGAAAAATGGGTTAAATCATTTAAGAGTTTCTACACTCTTCTAAACTCTACCATGCTCACCTAACTTTTAACCCATGGTTTATTTTCTTATTATGCTTTTAACTTAAATCAAATGATATCTTTAAATCTAACCATGGTTGGTTATGAGAAAGAAAAATATATATAGTTATTTTTCTTTTCTCTTTCTAGAAAAATTCATTCTCTTCTTCAAAAAAGACCACCATCTTCATCAACCTCCATGCTTTGCTCTCTAGTTCTTATAAGAGAGTAAAATACTCATAAAAATAGGATTTTGAAGTGAGATCCATAGCCACAACATCATTCTAATCAAGTTTAGCCAACTTGATTAGAGTGTTCTCTCTTTGTTTTTCCAAAGAAGCAAGCCTGGACGGGAAACTCCGGGTGGATCGTCGTGGACGTGAGAGGACTATAAGTGGACCTTCTTCCAACACCCAAGAGTCTAAGGAGTCAAGCTAAACGGGAGCTACAAAGGTTGTAGTCTCTAAACCCTCTTTTTATTGACTTAAAGTTTAGTAACCCTAATTTTCTAGGATCGATCCCGTTGCATGTTAGTTTAGCACCTTAAAAATTATAACTTTGGGTCATGTGATGCTTCAAAACACTTCATAGGGTGCTATGCTAACCTTACATTGGTATCAGAGCCGACCTAGAACATTAGGCGTCGTTTTTACGAAGTGAAAACCCCGATCGGACAAAAATACGATTTTTTTTTGTGCTCTCTGGAAATTTTCTAAAAACTGACTATTTTCAGAATTAAAAATTCTCAAAAAATAGAGCAGGTAAATATAAGACAAACTGGAAAATTCGTGCCCATGAACAGTACTTTTGGCCGCTGAACCGCGGCATAAGCAAGCTTAGGCCGCGGATCCGCGGCCATATAAGGGGATCTTTGACCAATTTTTGCACAGTGTTTTTCTTTACCTGCTATAGTATATTTTGAGTATGTTTAATCTGAATCTGCTGTTGAAAAATTCTGGAGATGTTTTTGGACTCGTGGTTTCGATCGAAATTTTCATTTCGTTTTTTTTTTCCGGGTAAATTAGAAAGTATTGAAGTGTTTGAACGAATATCATTTACTCAATGTTCACGGGGTTTAAATAGTTTGGAGATACGTGCAAGTCTTTTTGCGGTGGTCCCTCTAGAAGACAACAAACCTTAACTCGATTATGTGACCGTCTCGAACTGCCCTTTGAACCCTAGGGTTTGGGGCAGTACGGCGTGCCACATGTGAGGCGTTGGCTTGACCCTTCTACGGCTGGACCGCCACTACTGTGTCACACTCCGGATCTTTTGAACCCTGCTCAAGTGTTGAGCTTTAGTGAATCTTGGGTGCTTGATTGTTCGTTCGAAAACTTTAATACTGTCTGTTTGTCTGGAATGTGATACAATATGTGGAATTCATATGGTTTAGGCATGAAATAAGAACTATGTGATATTTCGCATTTATGATGTCTAAAGAGAATCTGGATTCCAAATATTGTAGTTTTACACTTTCTTTTCTGTGACCGTAAGTGTAGTATGTACGATATCGCCGGTTTCGTTGCTATACATCAACGACAATCGGGATACGCATACTTACTTACGTTGATGATATGTGATATTATGTGTTGCTGAGATATGATGTGCAGGATTGTCGCGATCGAATAGCCGGGGGGGTTTTGTGAGATGAGAGTTTTATAATTTTCATTCATGTAAATTCAAATGTAATGTAATATTCTTTTATTTGGGGCACTTCCAGGTTGCGGTTGTGTCACCAGTGTTGTATATTATTTACTTTTCCGCATTAGGATGGACCCAAGGAGGGGAGCACAGGTGACCGGGTTCTGGGGTTCAGTGGGAGGCCATCTCGAGGAGTCGAGACCGGGTCTCCTAAACTCCAGGATTGGTAGGGTCATTTGCCGCTTTCGTAGGGGTCCAGGGTGTGGGCTTGGCTATTCATCGCGACTGTGGAATCCGTATTTTCTATTCTGGCTAAATACTAAATACGGACGTCCTAGGATATCCCACGTTATATCTATGTTTCTGCTGCCTGTGTTCTGTGATATCTGGGACGAATGACATATTATATATATGATATATAGTAGACGTTGCTTATGTTTTACACCCACGCTAGTCCCGTCCCGGTATGCCGTTAGTTAAGTAACCTAACGGTGCATAACGGAACATTGCGGCGAATGCGGATGGCATAAGCGTACGTGTTATTTTCGTTTCTTTTCTGTGATTGGCTTAAGGACTTAAATGATGGGATTACATTAATGTGATTAATGTAAAGAAAATAAACCTAAAAAGATGTTGTAGAATCAGATTTAAAAACCACTCGGCTATTTATGAAAAAGCTACATTTCAAAAATGCGGAGCTTAAGCCACTCCTTTTGAAAAACTGTTTGATTCTACAACGATATCAAGTTCAAAGCGTTAAAGATTTTCTTAAAAATCATTCGCAACCCTCCGTCATTTTAGGAAGTAGAGTACTTAGTATTCGTGCTACGTTTGTTGACTTTAGTTAAGGCGTAGTGTACGGTAGCTAAGTGATGTCTTCCTACACTGCATATGATGCAGATTAATTAGGACATTCATGCGACTTTGTTGACCATAGTTAAGGGTCATATGGGTGGGTCTAATTAATCAAGAAATGACGGGTAGAACTTGACTGGTACTTATGATTTGTTGACCATAGTTAAGGTCATAAATGCTAGGGGTAAAAATTACATCGGGAATTTCAAGTGTTGAAATTTGCAATGAGATTGCATACCTTCCATGTGATGGTTGGATCCCGATCCCACTGTGGGCAATAGTTGCTCCTGGGAGAGTTTTACAGTTTACAATTAGCTAACTCATTAGGTGTCTAGAAAGGTGTTAACGGGGCTCCGCCTCTGGGAAAACGAGGTTTACTCTAATTAGTTCCGTGCGAAAGCACGGGGAACCTCCCTCAAAGTACCGACACTGGCCTGGCTGAACGGTTAGTGAAGTTGTAGACTGTAATTAATCCTGGCTAGTTTTTCTTTTTAAGGTTTGAAAGAAAACTTGATAAAAAGCAGTGGGAAACATCGATTAGACAAGATAATAAACCAATCTAATCTGTGCAAGAGCTTTCCCTGAGTGTATTCTTTTCTCTCTCTTAATGGCAGATACCAATGACTGGACTTAAGCTTCTACTAGATAAAAACAAACTGAATGGGACCAACTATAAAGACCGGCTAAGGAATCTGAAGATCGCCTTGACTTATGATAAAGTATCATATGTCCTCACGGCTTCAGCCCCGCCCGTCCCAGGCCCAAAATCCTCAGTTGCGGACATTGAAGTCCGCAAGACATGGGACGCTGACTGTGCCACGGCCACATGCCTCGCGCTTGCATCGATGGATAACACACACCAAAAGCAGCACGAGGACATAGACATTCACGATATATTGCTCCATACAAAGGAGTTGTATGGGGAGCAATCCCGCGTATTACGATACGAAGCATCAAAGAAACTGTTTCAGATGAGAATGGCCCCTGGCACACCAGTAGGAGACCATGTTTTGAAGATGATAGCTCGTATAGAAGAGCTTGAGGACCTTGGATGGACAATGGACAATGAACAATATATAGATATTATTCTGCAGTCCCTCCCCTCCACCTTTGCTCAATTCATAGTGAACTTCAACATGCATGGCATGGAGAAGGACCTCCCTGAACTCCTTAATATGTTAAGGAGTGCAGAGAGCACTATGAAGTTAGCAAAAACTCCCGTTATGACAATTGGACAGTCTTCCTCTTCTCGCCCGAAAGCCAAGGCCAAGGGAAAGAAAAAGAAGAAACCCACTAATCCTAAGGGCGGAGTTAAAAAGGTGAAGGGAAAGGGAAAGTCCAAGGCTGGAGACTCGGGGAAAGGCGAATGTTTTCATTGCCACAAGACAGGACATTGGAAGCGCAATTGCACGGAGTACTTAAGTCTCAAGAAGAAGCATGGTGATGCTTCCGCTTCAGGTGCGTTTGTGACTGAAAACTGTTTTTCTATAAACTCTGCTTCCTGGGTATTGGATACCGGTTCAGGTTCTCACATTTGCAATTCTATGCAAGGGCTGAGAAATAGCAAGGTTTTGAGGACAGGTGACCATACTCTCCGCGTTGGAAATGGTTCCAATGTACATACAGTCGCAGTGGGAGAGTATCACTTGGGGTTGCCATCTGGATGTATTTTGATTTTGAATCCATGTTATTTTGTACCAAGTATGCTATGTAATATAATATCCGTTTCTTTGTTGGACAATGAAGGGTATAACTTTGTGGTGCAGAACAATGTTATGAACATTCACCTAAATCAAATGTTGGTTGGGTATGGTACACTTAATAACGGAATATATGTCCTAAATCAACACACAGTTTTCAGTATACAACACACTAATAAAAGAAAACTTTCAGAATTAAATGAAGCTTTTCTTTGGCATTGTAGACTTGGTCATATTAACGAAACAAGACTAAACAGGTTACACAAAAATGGATATTTAAACTCTTTTGAATATAAATCTTATGCGACTTGCCGGTATTTTGACCCTCTTGGTTTAGTATGACAGTGAGGACACTGTCAAGTTCAAGTTTGGGGATATGCTCGGTACGTCTTCTTCCTTCGCATTCATTTGTACATATTTTTGCATTTGCATATTTATTTGAAAACTCATAAAAATTGAAAAAATTCAAAAATTATAAAAATTATTGTATTCACTTTTGGCTTATTTGACTAGAGTTTGACAGATAGGTTAACTAGCTAGGAACAACTAGATCTTAGACTTAGTAAATTAAAGACCCTAAAGATAACATTCCTTAAAGTTTAACGGTAGAAAGTATATGCCTTGTAGTTTATTTAGAAATAGACAAATTTTGGGTTCACTTCTTGGGCTAAGTCAAAATGAGGGAAGAGTATTGATGTTCTTATTAGAGTATAAGTTTGAAAAATAGTTCCTAGCTTAAGTCTAAATTCTGAAAATATATACCCTACAATATGCACAATCACGCACCTTGAAACTTGGAATAGTAGAAGAGACTTTGAAATACTCTTGTCTAAAGTCCTTAGCACAATGAAAATAAAAAGAAAAAAAAAGTGAATAAAGAAAAAATGGACACTGGTTTTTGTGATTACTTAAGGCTGTAAAAATAGAAAAATATTTAGCAAGGGTGCTTCATCACCTAGTGCCTTAGACCAACTGGTTTGGGAGTCACTGCTAAAGCCTTGGGTGTTGCAAAACTAGGAAGTACGCTTTAAAGTGCTAACGCATCTTGTAATCGGTTGTTGGTACCTCAAGAAGTATTAACAGTCGCATGAAGGATGTGAAAGCGAAAAATCACCAATTACTAAGTGCTTTGGACAACGTACGGGAGTACGATTGCTTGATTTGAATTTCCAAGTGTATGGGTGATATTTACACACACGTGGGGATATGTGATTAGAGTTTAGATAAGAGAAAGGAATGAAGAATAGAACTTGTATCTTTAGTAGAGTTGATAAAAATTCCTAAGTGGAGATGTAACCCTAGAAGGAAAACTTAAGAAATGCCGAAAGCTAGGTAATTCTACAGGATATATATAATCTTAAGTTAAATAATGAGGAAGTGTGAAGAATATAGGTGGATACTTTGCGGGTCGACGATAATAGAATTCCTTGTTAGAAAACCTAATTGGAGAACAAAAGTCGAAAAACCAAATTGATAGGATTTTGTGGGTGTAATCCGCTGAAAACCCTCAGGAGACAACACTCCTCCTACTAGGGACACCTAGAGGTTTAACGGCTTGTTGCACGAGCTCAGTGCAATCGCGTTTCCCTGCGAAAGTGCGGTTAGGATTTTAGTGAATAAATAATAAGTTTGCTCGAGGGCGAGCAAAAGATAAGTTTGGGGGTATTTGTTCATAACATAATATTGCATTTTGTATTCCCCATTCTTATGCATTTTACAATGAAAACAGGTGCTTTTGACGCATGTCTGCTACATATTACAGGTTACAGGTTCTTAGACAGAAAACAGTGAAAATGATGAAAAGACGATGCAAAAGTGGACTTTGACCAGCAAACAGAAGACTCTTGATCAAGCCTACATCAAAGATAAAATTCACAAAGTACAAGGCAATGCAAGGTCCAAGATTACAAAGCGAACGGTTAAAAGCCCACCGCAATTATTCACTGGAGATCTGGAAGAAACATAGAAGCTATTTTAATAAAGAACCAAATAATAAGGAAGCCCAAAGATCCAAGGCCCAATACTTTCTTTTAAAGAGACATAAAATTTTACCAAAGCCTGAAATCTACTTTGACTAGGTCTTCCTAAGGATATTTTGGTAAATGTAGACATGCAAATCAATTGTAACCTAGGGTTTCTATCTCCTATAAATAGAAGCCCAAATCATTGTATTCTTTTTATGCCTCCCTTCATTAATAAAATTTCAGCATTCTTTTGGAGAGCATCATTTTTTTGTAAGTTCTTTATTTTCTGCCCTAGGTTAATTTTCTATTCTTGCCCTAGATAAAATTAATTCCTTGCCCTAGTTAATCTTTTATTCTCTGTCCTAGATAATTGTATTTTAATTCCCTAATGAGCGAGTAGTTTCCTCGCTTGTTAGGGTTAGGAATGGGGAAGGATTTGAGAGACGAAGATCTCTCATCTCTTTTCGTTGCCAATCTTTTATGAACATTAGAACTCCATGCATACCTTTTTATTCCGCTCTCTACGGCACTTTTACCCTCAAGGTAACGGTGATTCCGTAGTCTAAAGGCCCGGATTTTAAGGTTTTCCATGGAGGTTAGGGTAAAGATTAAGAAAGGAAGGACAAGGATCTAGAGGAAGAATCAATCTTCCCAATCATCCTAATCCCCTTTGTTAAGATTTACCATAACACTAATATGATACATTTAATTAATGGCAATGGAAAGAGATGTAGATCTTTGTTTACCAAATTTTCCCTAGACCTAATCCTAGCAAGTTTCTAATCCTAATCTCATACAACTTCAATTTTTAGGTTTAATTATAAATCCAAACACCATTTGGAATTAACTCGTAAGAACTTAAAGGAGATTTACACATCCCTGTGGACCGACCCGTATTCACCGGCTAGCTTCAAGCGACGCTGTTCTTGATTGCGGTAAATATTTTTGATCGACAAAGAATCTCTTAATCAATCAGATGTCACCATTGATGTATATTATTTACTTTTCCGCATTAGGATAGAACCAAGAAGGAGAGCACAAGTGACCGGGTTCTAGAGTCCAGTGGGAGACCATCTCGAGGAGTCGAGACCGGGTCTCCTAACTATAGAATTGGTAAGGTTGCTTGTCGCTCTCATAGGGGTCTAGGAATGTAGGTTTGGCTATTCATCGCGACAGTGGAATCTGCGTTTTTACTGGCTTAAATAAAACCCGGAAATCCTAGTATATCCAATATTTCATATGTGTTTTCTGCTGCTGATATTCTGTGATGTGATCACTTGATATGATGAGATAGATACTGTATATAATATATGTGATATATTATAGACGTTGCTTATGTTTTTCATCCACGCTAGCCCTGCCCCGCTCTGCCGTTGGTTACCTAACCTAACGGTGCATGACGGGACATCGAGACGAATGCGGATGGCATAAGCGTACGTTGTATTTATCTGTGATGCTTAAATAACTTAATTGATGGGACATTCATTAATGAGATTAATGAAAGAAAATAAACCTAAAGATGTTGTGGAATCGAATTTTCAAAAACGGGTGGCTCTAGTTGTTGCTTTGCATAGCGGTATTCCTTGTAGAATATCCAGCACCTAATTCGATAAGGAAAGAGTCGAGATCCCTTCACCGGGAGTGACCTCTTTAGGAATAACTGGCAGATGCAACAACCCTCGGTTTCGTCTTTTGATTGCTTTTCTAGTTATTTCTTTGCATAGCGGTATTATGAATATCCTGCACCCATTCGACGAGGAAAGAGCCGAGATCCCTTCACCGGGAGTGACCTCTTTAGAAAAACTAGCAAAAGCCTAAAAAACACTCCATTTTAAATCATTTGATTCTACAACGATATCAAGTTCTTTACGCAAAAGGTTTTCTTAAAAACCTGTCGTAGCCCTCCGTCATTTTAGATAAGTACTTCATAGTATTCGTGCTACGTTTGTTGGCCTGCGTCAAGGCGTAGTGTACGGTAGCTATTTATGCTTATCTGCTAAAGCATATGATGCGATTGAGTTAGGGTAGTTGTGCGACTTTGTTGGCCTGCATCAAGGGTCGTGCGGGTAGGTTTAATTCAATCATGAAATGCACTGGTTGAACTTGACTAATGGACTACGGTTTGTTGGCCTGCGTCAAGGTCATAGCCTGCTAGGGGAAAAATTATCGGGAATTTCAAATGTTGAAATTTGCAATGAGATTGCATACGTTCTATGAGATAGTTGGATCCCGATACCCACTGCGAGTAAGAGTTACTCCTGAGAGAGTTTTACACATTACAATTAGCCGACAAGTAGGTGTCTAGAAAGGTGTTAAAGGGGTTACGCCCCTAAGAAAACAAGGTTTATTTTAATTAGGTCCGTGCGAAAGCACGGGGAACCTCCCTCAAAGTACCGGCACTAGCCTGGCTGAAAGATTGGAGAACTTGTAGGGTATAATTAATCCCGGCTAGTCTTTCCTTTTAGGTTTTGGAGGAAGATTTGATAAAAACAGTGGGAGTCATACTGATTAGATAAAATAATAACCAATCTGATCTTGCAAGAGCATACGCTGAGTGTTTTCTTCTCTCTCTCTCCTGGGAGCGACCATGTCATGCCTTAATCAAGATAATAATATGGATGCATTGACCGAACCTTCTTATTATACTGAGCTGGGGAACGTTGGTCCCGGTCCAACTTATAATTGTTATAAGACCGAGCAGGAAATAGGGGAATACCAGGATTCCCGTGCCGCCTAAACGAAGAAAATACATGATGATGCATCTTCTTCGGGTGTGTTCGTTACAGAGAACCGTTTCTCAGTATCCTCTATATCCTGGGTATGAGGTACCGGATCAGAATCCCGTTAATGTAATCTCTTACATAGGCTACAGATAGGTAGAGAACTGAGAATGGGTGATAAGTTTCAATATTTAGAAATGGTGCAGTTGTTGCAGCCAAAGTAGTTGGCGGTTATCACCCTGTATTACCAAATACATTGATTCTGAACGAATATTATTAGATACCGAACTTGATATACAACATCATATCTGTCTCTTTATTTAGTAAAGAAGGATATAACTTTGTATTGATGAATAATATTTTAAACATTTCCTATATCAAGAGTTGATCGGATCAGGAACGTTATCTAATGGCATATACGTTCTAAATCAAACTGCAGTTCTTAACGTACAAAATACACACAAGAGTAAGAGTTCAGAAATGAACGAATTCTGCTTGAGGTATTGTAGACTAGGTCATATCAATGTGACCCGACTAGCTAAGTTATATTAAGATGCATATTTAAATCAGTTTGAATTTACATCTTGTGAAACTTGCCAGTCATGTCACAAAGATAAAATGACCATAGCTCCGTTTACTGGAAACAGAGAAAGAGTTAGTGAACTCTTAGGATTGATACATAATGATGTATGTAGGTCCCCATTCTACACATGCCAAGACCGGTTCTTTATACTTCATTGCATTCACTGATGATCTCAAGATTCGGACATATGTTCCTATTGGAACACAAGTCTTAAACTTTTGAGAAATTCAATGAATATAAGTCAAAAGTAGAGAACCAAAACGGGTATAAGTATTATGTCCTTTGATATGATCGAGGAGGAGAATACTTGAGCACAGAGATCCTGGACTATTCTAAAGGAGAATAAGATTCTCTCTCAGCATTACTCCTCCGTATACATCACGCACAACAGTATATCGGGGCAGAGCAATCGCGCCCTATTAGATATGGTGCGCTCTATAATGAGTACTACTGAGTTGCCTATTTCCTTTTTGGGAATTATGCACTTGAGAAGTTGCATACCTATTGAATAGGGTTCCAACCAAATCAGGTGCCTACCACTCCATATGAGATATGGTATGAGAAGAGCCCATGTATTTAGTAAGTTAAGATTTGGGGTTGTCCAGCCTATGTCTAAAAGCAAAATCTGGACAAGCTCGAGGCGAGATCAGTTCTGTGAAAGTTTGTTGGATATCCCAAGCATTCACAAGGGAATATCTTCTACCTCACCGAGGAACAAAAGGTGTTTAATTTCTCGGCATGCCACCTTTTTAGAAAAGGAATTTTTATGGAAGAAATTAGTGGTCATGAGGTAGAACTGGAATAATTTCCAGCTATACAAACTACAACTGATGATTTGATAGAACCGGAAGATTCAATAGCTCCCGACGAAGCTCAGCCTCTCCGCCGATCTGGTAGGGTTCCTCATCCATCTGAGAGATATTTCGGTTTTCTCAATGACAGTGGGAGCGAGGTGTATGGTTGTCTAGCACGGCAGTAAGGTTTCGGGAGGCATCGTCCATGCCAATTTCAAAAATTTTCCGTTCTAACTAACCATAACCCTAGAATCGTTACTAGAAAATCCGACGATACTAAATTGAAACACTTTACATCTAAGTGAATGAGGGAATACAACCTTTGTAGACCGGTCCTTCACTTCTAAAGCTCCATGTCGTAGTCCCTTCGCTGCAAGTTGTGAAGACCTGGACTCTAGTAAGGGTTCACATGAAGAAACAAACAAGCTCGCTCAATGTCTTTGAGGCCGAAGATGATCTGCGTCGAGGAGACTCGAGCTCATGCTACCTCTTCACTAATGGTGAAATTAGTGAAGCAAACACCCTAAACTAAATGGCTAATAGTAGAGGATGATGAAGTAGGAAGTGGGCTCACTTCAGTTTTATTTTTCTCACAAGGTTTCATCACTTAGAAAAAACTAGTAAGTTTTTTTCTCAAGTGAGGAAGAAAATGATGAATGAAACTCATGAGGTTATAAATGCAACCATTGTGAGTGAATGTCTTGCACTAACCATTGTAGAGACTAAACCATAGCTATGAGTTAAGGGTTGGGTTAACAAATATCTTAAGCTAGACAAACAAGTGAACTAAGTCAATATTCTACTAGCTTCTCTAAGCTCATCCATGACTAATTCCAAATGTTTGAATTATTTAAAATTAATAAAACCCTAGCATTAACCTAGCATGGTGTGAGTCCCTTACAAACATATTGCATGTGTAATCTTGCATGACACAGCAATATATATCACATATATATTTTGTGCAAAAAGAAAACAATACATTTAACATATATCACATATATATCAATGTATCATAAGTGAGAAAAATGAATACTTAAGTGAGCTAATATTAGTTAATGTAATTAAATATATCAAATATATAATTCTACATTAAATTATTAAATCAACTCTTGATTTAATAATCCGGCTATATCATATATAACCGACTAATATCAAATGTAACAACTTATCGAATCAACACTTGATCCGATAACTTGGCTATATCACATATAACCTACGAATGTCACATATCGCGAAAATAGAATACGGTGTCACATACTCGTATTAATCTCGGTCCCGCACATATCACATATGTGCTCCTACTTCATTTCGCATGAACCAGGAAACCTCTGTGTAGGACTCTAAAGACTCGTTAATACGCCGGCAGTAGATGATGATCATATCAAACACCCACAAGCCGCAAGCGGTCTGCTAAACATAACGGCCACCCGAGTATTAAGTGATCAGAAGATCAACAAGTAAGTTTGCTCATACTCCTGTGAATCCAATCAGTAACACTACCGTACAGTCCGGTCTTTTCGTCAGATATGTCGCATATCACAGCCTGGGGGTGGTAAACGTCAGACCTCAATAGCCCTGATAAGTCATGCCGATGCAAGGTCCATAACGGTTCGAGAAACTACTGATAACACTTACCAGTAAATCTCAGTAACCCTGGCTAGGAATTTAATGTTATGGCCAATCGAGCATAGCGCAACGTCAACTCCCAATACCGGGAGAGACGACTCCCCTTCTATCGCTCATTACCTCCATGTGACTCGGGACTGTACCTAAAAACCACCTTTTTGCATGATCTCTTGACCGTGGTATGGTGGAAATCAAAGCACAGTGGGAATCACACAAGACTCTATGACGATCTCGGGTTGACAGACTAACCTGTATCAGTGTCACCAAAGAACTGCTATCTGACGATAGGTATAATACCATCTAGGAGTTCTCGGCGAGTCCGTTCAGTGTACCCAGTCACCACTGAGCACCCGTATACCTTCTCTGATGTCAAACAACAATGGATGAGGGATCATCCATCGCCCATCATATGGGTCAAGAAGCGCATACGCTAGTCTACTCTGAAGTATCGATGCCCTGTCTCGATACTCCCACGACTAGGAACAATTATAGGGTGTACTTGTAGACTACCCTTGGCCCCACTAGTATGATCTCCATCATAGTCCGGGTAGTCATGTACACATCCTAAGGGCTTTATCAACATGTGAGACCAAGACAGCATCATTTATATAAGTCAACGTGTTAAGACAAAGAGCAACCAGATAGCATACTATCATATCGAGCAAGAAAGTCCTCCCTATATATGTCTAAGCATCCACTACAATATACATCCCATGTACAGTAATAGCCTCTAGGGCATACATATAACTAACAATCTTCCACTTGCACTGAGGCTATCTATTGTAGTATCATATACCCAACAATATAGCATTGGTTGTAGTATCCCATACTCAACCATCCCAAAATATCTCAAATAGTATTTAGGGAAGCAGGCCTTGGTGAGTGAGTCCACCATGTTATCCTTCGTGTCAACTCTCCTAATCTCGATCCTTTGGAGATCAACCATCTCTCTGATCAGGTGATACTGTCCTCGGAATTTGTCTGGAACGCTGATGGGACCGGTGTTCCTAGGCCAAAGCCACAACTCCATTGTTGTCACAATAAACGTTATTGGACGCTCAATGGTAAGAACCATGTTCATCTCATGAACAAGAAATGCCCAGATAACCACTTTGTCAGTATCATTGGTAGCAATGTATTCAGCCTTTATCGTCTAGTATGTCACGGTATCTAGCTTGGAACTCTTCTAACATACCGTCCCTCCACTGAGGGTAAAGACAATACCTGTGACTGACTTTCATTCGACCTTATCACTCTGGATGCTCGAACCAGGAACTTTCTTTTAGTGCTTCTCAAGTACTTAGGAATGTCCTCTACAGCTGTCCAGTGATTCTCCCAAGATCCGATTGATTCCTGATCACTACACCTAGTGAGTCATCTACATCTGGTCTGGTACATAATATCGCATACATGATAGAGCCTACTGCCGAAGCATAGGGTATCCCTTGCACATGAGCTCTCTCCAAATCAGTCTTGGAAGACATCTTTTTGGAGAGAGTGATTCCTGAGTAAGTGGGCGAACCACCACGCTTAGAATCCTCCATACTAAACCCCTTTAGTACGGTGTTAATGTACCTAAATTTGGGACACTCTTAACATCCACTTAGATCTATCATCATAGATTATAATCCACGAGATTTAGTAGGTATCATCCAGATCTTATATTGAGAATCTTCGTGATAAGAGGAGCTTGACCAAGTGTAGCATGTAAGTCCGCGGCGACGCCCCGGCCGTCGATCCGACGCCGGAAATGCGGAAACAAAAACTTTGCAAACTAGCAAACCGGCACCACCGCGCACTTTCCACCCGGATCGGGCCATTAACCTAGCTACAAGCAAACTAGAAAAGAGTAGAGAAGTATACCAAGTGATCCGTGTCCTTCGGTCTTCGTCTCCACTCCGATCTCCTCGCGGAATCTCCGTCCGTCTCCTCCTTGTCGGAAAGGGCACCACGTAGCCGGGTACTTTTACGGGCTCCCACCTCTGGACCGAGGCAACTCGGGCGCGAAGTTGGCTAGCCGACACGTCCAAGATGTGCTGTAGAATAGTGTAGTAGTCTATGTCTCTTTGGGGTTTAGTTGCCATGGAGGATGGAGAAAGAGGGTAAAGAAAATTGGTGCTTTCAATTTTCTAGCAAGAAAAATGAGATGAAGAATCATGCTACCACTCCAAAATGAAACTCTCTCATATCCCTCTCAAATTGTGGCCGGCCCCTTTTTCTATGAAATGGTGGAGGGAATGAATCAATAACAAGAAAGGAGGTGATGGTAGTAAATGCAAAAGGGGTGACCATATCAAAAAGGCAATGATAACAATGTCATTTCCATTCAAATCAACTCTAATCCATTCTAATCAAAGGATAAGATGCAAATGGAATCTAATGATTAAAGAACCATCATGATGCCACAAATTGCAAGAAACCCCTCCACAATAAGTTATTTGCAAACTTGCAAATAACCCCCTCCATCGGAAAAAGTCCGGCTGGGAAAGAACAAAGGATAACCGGTCGGAACGGAATGCAAACTGGCAACTTCAGAAAACTGATCCCGTAATAAATTACAGGAAAACCCCGCTACTGCTTATACATGCCCGCATTTGTATTCTCACTGAACACAAATACAAAAAGACAAAATCTACACTATCTAATACTAGGATCCGGCTTAAGCCAAAGCCGGCTAGTAAAAAACCGTCCGATCACGATCCGTGCAATACCGCACGTATCTGATCGAACCTTGCCATATCTCCATACGGCCTCTACAGTGTTTCGCCCAAAACTTGAGTAACTGAGTGTGGTGGACTCTAAAGACTCGTCAATACTATGGCTGTGGATTTAACCACTAGCACGTCAGAGGTATCAGCCATACGTGACGGGCTACCAGCTATTGACCAAAAGGGACATCGATGAGCGAACTCATCCTGACACCCTACTGAGCCTGTCAGTGACAATATTCGTACAGTCCGGTCCATTCGTCTATGAGCATCGCATGGCGGGCCTAGGGGTTGGTAAAAGTCAGACCCCCAATAGCGGTACAAGTCGTGTCGGAGTGTAGCCCAGAACACCCTGAGATACTACTGGAATACCTACCAGTAAATCTCTTGCCTTGGCCAAGGACTTTTCATGTTCTGGCTCTCCTAGACACAGCGCGACCTCACCCCCAATACCGGGAGAGACGAACCCCTGCAGATCCGCTCACTGCCTCCATATGGCTCGGGACTGTACCCAACTAAAACCTGTTTGCACGACTCCTTTGAGCCGTAGTAGGGTAGTAATCAAAGCACAGTGGGAACTCACACAAGACAAATGACGATCTCAGGTCGATGAACTAACCTGTACACATGTCACCAGGGAACTGCTATCTGACGTCAGGTATAATACCAACTAGCAGGTTCCCGGCGAGTCCTGTCCGGTGTACTCATAACCCAATGAGCACCTGTATACATCTTAGGTGAACCAACGGACACCAGTGGCTTGTGAGACCGGCCACCGCCCCTCGTCGGGGTCTCGACTGTATACACTAGTCTACTCTGGAGAATCGATGCCCTGTCTCGAAACTCCCACGACTAGGGACCTTTTAAGGATGTGCTTATAGACTCCAGCTCTCACGTATATGATCGCCATCATACTGCTGGTCGTCAAGCAAGAATCCTAAGGGCTCTATCAACGTGTAATAGCGACATGTCAGGTCACCTAAAGCAGTACACGATGATAAAGATAAACCAGATAGCATACTATCATCTCGAGTAAGACTGTCCCACCGGGATAGGTCCTCCCTCAATCATTGCAATCACGTGCCTGTGATCCAATAATTGACTCTGAGGGCACTATATCCAACATAGCATAGAAAATCATTTCCTATTAAGAGTATGTCATCTACGTACAATACGTAGAGGACAACCTTACTCTCTACAACCTTCTTATATATACAAGGTTCATTTACCTTTTTGATGAAGTCAAACTCTTTGATTGCCACATCAAAATAGATGTTCCAACTCTGCGATGCTTGCATTGATCCTAATGGACTTAAGCATAGCTTTGAAAGTCTCAAATTTTCCATCTATACCAAGAATCTTCTCAAGATCCATTTTCTCCCAATGGGTTTTACCCCTTCAGGTGCAACATGCAAAGTCATACTTTGTTGGTGTACATGGATTCCATCTTTGATCGCATAACATCCAGCCTTTTCACAGAGTCGCCACTCGTGATGGCATGTATGAACCTAGTTAGGCCATCATCACATGATGCAATCCTCGCTCCCACTGTCACCGAGAAGACTGTAGTCTTTCTTAAGTGGATGAAGAACCCTACCAAATTCACGGAGAGGCTGAGGCTCGTTGGAGACTATTGAATTCTTTGGTTTCACCAAATCATCAGCTGTTAGTTTGTCTAGATGTAACTCCTTCCAGTTCTACCTCATGTCCACAAATTTCTTCACAAGAAATTCCTTTTCTAAAAAGGTGGCATGCTGATAAACAAAACACCTTTTGCTCCTCAGTATGGTAAAAGATATTCCCTCACAAATGTTTGGGATATCCTAACAAACTTATACAGAACTGACCTTACCTCGAGTTTGTCCGGATTTTTGCTTTTCAACATAGGCCGGACAACCCCATATCTTAACTCGTTTGAGACATGGTCTCTTCCCATACCATATCTCATATGGAGTGGTAGGAACTGATTTGGATGGAACCCCATTCAATAGGTATGCAACTTCTCAAGTGCATAACACTAAAAGGAAACAGGCAACTCAGCATTACTCACCATAGAGCGCACCATATCTCATAGGGCGCGATACCTCCGCCCCGATACACCGTTGTGTTGTGGTGTATATGAAGGAGTAAGCTGAGAGAGAATCATATTCTCCTTTAAATAATCCGGGAACTCTATACCCAAGTATTCGCTTCCTTGATCTCATCGTAGGACTTAATACTTCTACCCTTCTGGTTCTTTAACTTCAAGCTTATATTCCTTGAATTTCTTAAAAGTTTCAGATTTGTGTTTCAACAGGAACATATGTCCGAATACTGAGAGAAGATCAGTGAATATAATGAAGTACAAAGAACCAACCTTGGCATTTGTAGACAGATGACCTTATACATCATCATGTATTAGTCCCAGAGTTCAGCAACTTTATCTCTGTTTCCAGTAAACGGAGTATTGGTCATTCTACCTTTGAGACAAGACTGGCAAGTATCATAAGATGAAAATTCGAACAGATTCTCATATTCATCCTTATGTAACTTAGTTGATCGTGTTGCTTTGATATGACCTAGTCTATAATGCCACAAGAAGGATTCGTTCATTTCTGAACTACTCCTCTTGTGTGTGTTCTATATACTTTGAACTGCAGTTTGATTTAGAACGTGTATGCCATTTCATAACGTGCATGATCCAATCAACTCTTGATTAAGGAAAATGTTCATAACATTATCCTCCTATACAGAATTATATCCTTCTTTAACTTAATAAAGAAACCGATGTAATGTTTATATCAGGTTCGGTATCTAATAACATTTGTTCAGAATCAATGTATTAATACAAGGTGATATCTGCCAACTGACTTGGCTGTAACACTTGCACCATTCTCTACACTTAGAGACATATCACCCAATCCCAGTTCTCTACCTTTCTGTAGCCCATGTAACATCTTATATATGCAGGATCCTGATCTGGTATCACATACCCAGACGTAGAGGATACTGAGAAACAGTTCTTAGTAATGAAAACACACGAAGAATATGCATCAACATGCTTATTCCTCGATTGGGTCGTGTGGAAATCTGGATATTCCCCTATTTCTTGCTCGGTCTTATAACAATTATAAGAAAGAACGGAACTAACGTTCCCCTGCTCAGTATAATAAATAGGTTCAATCAAAACATCCATATTATTATCTTGATTAAGGCATAATATGGTCGCTACCAGTAGAGAGAGAGAAGAAAACATTCTGCGTGCGCTCTTGCAAGATTAGATTGGTTATTATTTTATCTAATCAGGATGGCTCCCACTGTTTTAGTCAAATCTTCCTTCAAACCCTAAAAATTAAGACTGGTCAGGATTAATTACATCCTACAAGTTCGCCAATTTTTCGGCCAGGCCAGTGTCGGTACTTTGAAGGAGACTCCCCGTGCTTTCGCACGGACCTAATTAAAATAAACCTCGTTATCCCAGGGGCGTAACCTCGTTAACACCTTTCTAGACACCTACTTGATCGGCTAATTGTAATGTGTAAAAACTCTCCCAGGAGTAACTCTTACTCGCAGTGGGTATCGGGATCCAACTAACTCATAGAAGGTATGCAATCTCATTGCAAATTTCAACACTTGAAATTCCCGATAAAATTTTGCCCCTAGCTACTTATGTTTTTAACATGGTCAATAAATCATAAGCGCTAGCCAAGTTCAACCCGTCATTTCCTGATTGAATTAAACCCACCCGCACAACCCTTAACATGGTCAACAAAGTCGTACGACTACCCTAATCCAATCGCATCTCATGCTTTAGCAGATAAGCATTAATTAGCTACCGCACACTACGCCTTAACATGGTCAACAAACGTAGCACGAATACTAAGTAGTACTTATCTGAAATGACGGAGGGCTACGACAGGTTTTAAGAAAACCCTTTGTCGTAATGAACTTGATATCGTTGTAGAATCGAGTGAATTTTAAAATAAGTGTTTTTGAGACTTTTACTAGTTTTGCTAAAGAGGTCACTTCCGGTGAAGGGATCTCGGCTCTTTCCTAATCGAATAAGGTGCAGAATATTTCACAAATACCACTTTGCAAAGTAAAAACTATAGAAGCAATCAAAAGACAAACCGTGTGGGTTATAGCATCTGCTAGTTTCGCTAAAGAGGTCACTCCCGGTGAAGAGATCTCGGCACCTTCCTTATCGAATAAGGTGCTGGATATTCTACAAGGAATACCACTATGTAAAGCAAGAGCTAGAGCTACCAGTTTTTAAAACAAATTTCTACAACATCTTTTAGGTTTCTTTTATTTCACTAATCTTATTAATGAAGTCCCATCATTATATGCTTCCAAAGTATCACATATGAAACAAAAGCAGTAATATTAATTATATCTCATATATATAATATAAGCATTCGTCTGAACATATCACAGTGATCACATCACAGAGCAGCAGAAGATTACATATAAAAGGATTTCCGTGTTTTAAATTTGTAGGGTTCCTAGGCACCCTAATGAGGTCTCACAAGGCATCGATCATGCCAAATTAAAATTTTAAGGGTGCCGAGAGACCCGACTACGGATCGTTTGCTAGAAATCTAGGCGAAAAAGCTAACTAGTTAACACTTAACTACAAGATACGGAAATACAACCTTTGTAGATCCGGTGCTCCACCTCCATAGCTCCGCAACGAGGTCCTCTCCGCTGTCCAAATCAAATCCGGGCTCAAGTGTCGACTTCATCGGAGAATAAGCGAGCTAGGTCGTCGATGTCCATGCCGAAGATGATCTACGTCGAAGCATCGCAAGATCAAGCTCTCACTTCACCAAGTCAAGAAACTTGTGAAGGAAACACACTCTACTACTTGGCAAGAGGTAGAGGATGAAGAAATAGGAAGTGGGTAGACTTTAGAATTGGATTTCTCACTCAAATCATCAATCCACCATTGATGACCTCAAGCTTCTTCAATGAAGAAGAAGATGAAGAAGATGAATATTGTTATGATAAGAATAATAGAATAGAAAATAAAATCCATTCTTATCATAATATTAACCTTAGTTTAGTGTAGAGAATGGACCATGGTTAGATATGATGGTTAGGGTTAAGGAAGAGATAAGAATGGTTGACTTGATCAAAGTTTCAAGAAACTTCAACATAAAACAAAATAAGCCACCATCCTTAAATAATTTCCAAAATGAATATATATAAATAAATGAATAAGATAATCAAAACCCTAATCATTAAGTAAACCATGGTTTAATCTTTACACTTAACCAAGTTAATATGCATCATCAAACATGATACAAACATGTGCATAAAAGTATATCACATATACAACTTGCACAATCCAAGTGAGAAAATCCATTTAAAGTGAACCATTACTAGTTAATGCAAAGTAATATACCAAATATATAATTATACATTAAATCATTAAATCAACACTTGATTCAATGATCCGGTCATGTCGCACACAACCGACTAGTATACAATGTATCGGCTTATCGAATCAACGCTTGAATCGATAACTAGGTTATATCGCATACAACCACTCGATACATTCATCGCGAGAATGGAATACGGTATCACATACACGCATTATTCTCAGTCCCGCACATATCTCATATGCGCTCCTATTTCGTTTCGCTTGAGCCAGGAAACCTCTGTGTAGGACTCTAAAGACTCGTCAATACGCCGGCAGCAGGCGATGATCATATCAAACACCCACAAGCCGCAAGCGGTCTGCTAAACGTAACGGCCACCCGGGTATTGAGCGATCAGAAGATCGACGAGCAAGCCCGCTCACACTCCTGCGAATCCGACCAGTAACACTACCGTACAGTCCGGTCTGATCGTCTGATATGTCGCATATCTCGCCTAGGGGTGGTAAACGTCAGACCCCAATAGCTCGATAAGTCGTGTCGATATGAGGTCTATAACTGTTCGAGAAACTACAGGTAACACTTACCAGTAAATCTCAGCAACCCTGGCCAGGGATTTCCTGTTATAGCCAATCGAACACAGCGCAACATCAACTCCCTATACCGGGAGAGACGAATCCCCTCCTATCGCTCATTGCCTCCATGTGACTCGGGACTGTACCCAAAAACCACCGTTTTGCACGCCCTCTTGGACGTGGTAAGATGGAAATCAAAGCACAGTGGGAACCACACAAGACTCTATGACGATCTCGGGTCAACAGACTACTCTGTACCAGTGTCACCAGAGAACTGCCATCTGACGTGAGGTATAATACCATCTGGGAGTTCTCGGCGAGTCCGTCCAGTGTACCCAGTCTCTACTGAGCACCCGTATATCATCTCTGATGTCAAACACCAATGGATATGGGATCATCCATCGCCCATCTTTATGGGTCGAGAAGGTATACGCTAGTCTACTCTGGTATATCGATGCCCCGTCTCGATACACCCACGACTAGGGACTTTGAAGGATGTACTTATGGACTACCATGTCCCTACTAGTATGATCCGCATCATAGTCCAGGTAGTCAAGCACACATCCTAAGGGCTTTACCAACATGTAACAGAGAGACAATCAGTATACACGTTAAGGTAAAGTTCAACCAGATAGCATACTATCATGTCGAGCAAGAAAGTCCTTCCTATATATGTCCCAGCATCCACTACAATATACATCCTATGTACAGTAATGGCCTCTAGGGCATACATATTACTAACAATCTCCCACTTGCACTAGGGCCATCTGATAGCAGTGGTTGCAGTATCTCATACTCAACCATCCCATAAAAGTCTCTCTCTGGGAAAAGGCCTTTCGTGAGTGGATCCGCTGTGTTTGTCCTCTGAGTCTATTCTCCAAACCTCGATCACCCTGGAGATCAATCATCTCCATGATCAAGTGATACTGCCTTAGAATATGTCTGGATCACTGATGGGACGGGCGTTCCTTGGCATAATCCACAACTCCATTGTCACACAATGGTAGGAACGTAGTTCATCTTATGAACCAATATACACCCAAACAGCCTCTTTGGTAGCATCTTAAGTAGCGATGTATCGTGCCTTTATCGTCTAGTATGTCACGGTATCTAGCTTGGAACTCTTGCAACATACCGTCCCTTTACTGAGGGTAAAGACAATGCCTGCGACTGACACTCAGTCGTCATTATCACCCTGGAACCCTTCCAGTGATTCTCCTCAGGATCGATTGACACCACCTCACTACATCTAGTGAGTTTCCTAACATCCATTTAGATCTATCTCATAGATCCAAAATCCAGGATTTAGTAGGTATCACTTTAATCCTATATGGAGAATCTTTGTGATAAGCGGAGATTGATCGAGCGTAGCATAAGAAACTCCTTTCTTATCAAGAGTATGTCATCCACGTACTCTACGAGGATCGTCACCATACTCCCTACTACCTTTTTGTATATACAAGGTTCATCTACCATTTTGATGATGTCAAACTCTTTGACTAATGCATCAAAACAGATGTTCCAACTCCGCGATACCTGCTTTATCCTATAAAGCATCTTGTACACGTTTCCGCTGCTCCCACTGTCTACGAAGCCCTCTGGCTGTGTACTTATAGACGTTCTCTTCTAAAACATCATTTAGAAAAGCTGTCATGACACCCAACCACCAGATATCGCAGTCATGGTATGTAGCCGTGGCAAGTAGGATCTGGATGGACTTAAGCATAGTTACTTGAAAAGGTTTTAACATTATGATCCATATCTGGTCAATAATGCAAACCTTTAACAAGTCTAGCTTTGAAAGTCTCAACTTTTCCATCTACACCAAGCAATCTTCTCAAGATATACTTGCTCCTGATGGGGATTTAACCCTTCAGATATTGCAACCAAAGTCCATACTTTGTTGGTGTATAAGGATTCCATTTCAGATCGCTAAGCATCCAGCCATTCTTACAGAGTCCCTACTCTCGATGGCCAGCTCGAAACTAGTTGGGTCATCATCTCATGATGCAATCCTCGCTCCCACTGTCATAGAGAAACCGAAGTATCTCTCAGGTGGGTGAGGAACCCTACTAGATCGGCGGAGAGGCTGAGGTTCGTTGGTATCTACTGAATCCATTGGTTCTATCAAATCATCTGCTGTAGTTCGTATAGCTGAAACTTTTCCAGTTCTACATTACAGACCTTGCCTCGAGCTTGTCCGGATTTTGCTTTCAGACATAGGCCGGACAACCCCAAATCTTTACCAACTTAAGATATGGGCTCTTCCCTTTCCATATCACATATGAAGCGGTAGGCAACTGATTTGATTGGAACCCTATTCAATAGGTATGCAACTTCTCAAGTGCATAACTCCCTAAAGGAATTAGGTAACTCAGTAGTACTCATCATAGAGCACACCTTATCACATAGGGTGTGATTGCTCCGCCCCGATATACCATCGTGCTATGGTGTATTCGGAGGAGTAATGCTGAGAGAGAATCTCATTCTCCTTTAGAATAGTCCAGGATTTCCGTGCACAAGTATTCTCCTCCTTGATCACATCAAAGGACATAATATTTTTACCCGTTTTGGTTCTCTACTTCTAACTTATATTCTGTGAATATCTCAAAAGGTTCGGACTTGTGTTTCAACAGGAACATATGTCTGAATCTAAAGAGATTATCAGAGAATGTAATGAAGTATAAAGAACCAGTCCTGGCATATGTAGACAGGGGACCTACATACATCAACATGTATCATCCCAAGAGTTCACTAACTCTTTCTCTGTTTCCAATAAACAGAGCTGAGGTCATTTTATCTTTGTGACATGACTCGCAAGTTTCATGAGATGTAAATTCAAACTGATTTAAATATGCATCTACATGTAACTTCAGCCAGTCGGGTCGCATTGATATGACCTAGTCTACAATGCCTCAAGAAGGATTCGTTCATTTCTGAACTCTTCCTCTTGTGTGTGTTCCGTATACTAAGAACTGTAGTTTGATTTAGAACATTAATGCTTTTAGATAACGTGCCTGAACCGATCAACTTTTGATATAGGAAATGTTCAAAACATTATCCAACTATACAAAATTTTATCATTTCTTTACTAATAAAGAGATAGATATGATTTTGTATATCAGGTTCGGTATCTAATAACATTCGTTCAGAATCAATGTACTGTAATACAGGGTGACAGTGACCAACAGACTTGGCTGCAACATTTGCCCGTTTTCTGCCTCATGAAACTTATCACCCGTTCTCAGTTCTCTACCTATCTGTAGCCCTATGTAACAGATTACATATCTGGGATCCTGATCTGGTATCACATACCCAGGACGTAAAGGATACTGAGAAACAGTTCTGTATAATGAACACACCCGAAGATGATGCATCAGCATGCACTCTCTTCGTTTGGGCGGCACGGGAATTCTGGTAATCCCCAATTTCCTGCTCTGTCTTATAATAATTATAAGTTGGAGCGGGACCAACGTTCCCCAGCTCAGTATTACAAGCGGGTTCGGTCAATATTCCATATTATTATCTTGATTAAGGCGTGATATGGTCGCTACCAGGAGAGAGAGAGAAGAAAACACTCAGCGTGCGCTCTTTCAAGAATAGATTGGTTATTATTTTATCTAATCAGGATGGCTCCCACTGCTTTTTATCAAATCTTCCTTCAAACCCTAAAAGGAAAGACTAGCCGGGATTAATTACACACTACAAGTTCGCCAATCTTTCAGCCAGGCCAGTGTCGGTACTTTGAGGGAGGTCCCCCGTGCTTTCGCACGAACCTAATTAATGTAAACCTCGTTTTCCCAGAGGCGTAACCTCGTTAACACCTTTTTAGACACCTACTTGATCGGCTAATTGTAATATGTAAAACTCTCCCAGGAGTAACATTTACTCGCAGCGGGTATCGGGATCCAACTATCTCATAGAAGGTATGCAATCTCATTGCAAATCTCAACACTTGAAATTCCCGATAATATTTTGCCCCTAGCGTCCTATGACCTTGACAGAGGTCAACAAACCATAGGCTGCTAGTCAAGTTCAACCCGTCATTTCCTGATTGAAGTAAACCCACCCGCACGACCCTTGACAGAGGTCAACAAGGTCGCACGACTACCCTAAATCAATCACATCATATGCTTATGCAGATAAGCACTAATCAGCTACCGCACACTACGCCTTGACAGAGGTCAACAAACGTAGCACGAATACTAACTAGTACTTATCTGAAATGACGGAGGGCTACGACAGGTTTTACTGAAAACCTATTGCGTAATGAATTTGATATCGTTGTAGAATCAAATGATTTTAAAAATGGAGTGTTTTTGAAGATTTTCTAGTTTTGCTAAAGGAGTCACTCCCGGTGAAGGGATCGTCGGTCCTTTCCTCATCGAATGAGGTGCGGGATATATCGTATATATCACTGTGCAAAGCAAAAACTCTTAAAAGCAATCAAAAGACAAACCGAATTTGTAGCATCTGCCAGTTATTGCTAAAGGAGTCACTCCCGGTGAAGGGATCTCGGTCCTTTCCTCATCGAATAAGGTGCAGGATATATCACATATACCGCTGTGCAAAGCAAGAACTGTAGCTACCTGTTTTATTTTGAAATTCGATTCTACAACATCTTAGGTTTCTTTTTATTTCATTAATCACATTAATGAAGTCCCATCATTTAAGTACCTAAACATCACAGATAGATATGACGTACACTTATGCCATCCGCATTCGCCTCGATGTCCCCTCGTGCACCGTTAGGTTAGGTGACTAACGACAGAGCAGGGCAGGGCTAGCGCGGGTGTAAAACATAAGTAACGTCTATATAATATATCATATATACTATATACTATATCCATCACAGAACATCACATGATCACATCACAGATATCGCAGCAGAAGAATCATATGAAATATTGGATATACTAGGACGTCCTTGTTTTCAATACGAGCCAGTATAAAACACGGATTCCACGGTCGTGATGAATAGCCAAACCCACACCCCTAGACCCCTACGAGAGCGGCAAGCAACCCTACCAATTCTAGAGTTAGGAGACCCGGACTCGACTCCTCGAGTTGGTCTCCCACTGGACTCCAGAACCCGGTTACTTGTGCCCTCCTCCTTGGGTCTATCCTAGTGCGGAAAAGTAAATGATATACAAACGGTGACATCTTCCGCAACCTGGAAGTGCCCCAATAAAAGAATATTACATACAAGTTTTTACATGAATGAAAATGAAAAAACACTCATCTCACATAAAAAACCCCGGCTATTCAAACACGACGATCCAATATAACATATCCAGCAACACATAACATCACATGTCATCAACGTAAGTAAATATGCGCATTCCAATTGTCGTTGACATATAGCAACGAAACCGGCGATATCACATATTACACTTACGGTCACAGAAAAAAAAGTGTAAAACTACAACAGTTGGAATCCGCAATCTCTTCAGACATCACATGCCTGACCAAATGAATTCTTTAGACATCGCATGCCTAACAATTATAAACCCCGCATTTTAGTCTCAACATCGAAAACACTTTTCAATACCAAGTCGGGCAATTCAACAAGATTCCCGACATCCTGATCGAATGCTCGTCGCAAACTTCAGTAGGCGGCCGCACCCCCGATACCGTCGACGAAGTGCACCAAGGCGGAACACCGCCACCGCGAGCACCCGGACGGATGCTTTCGGCGACGGGGTTCTCCTACAGTCACTTGGTCGGGGCAATGGCGTGAGGCTGTCTATTAAGTTTACCCGGCGAGTATCCGCGTACGCTACGTGATTGCGACGGACTTTTGATCACATCAAAATTCCGTGGCAACCGATCAAGTGAGACTAAATTGCTATGTTTATAACATTCATTCAGTTATCTCATAACTTCTTGTGAATTCCAATTATTGTATCCCATTCCAGATAATTAGAAAATGTTAAACTTTCCGATTGAACATTCGAACACCCAAGTTTTCCCGATACAGATCAACACATGAAATAAGTCTAACAACATTCAGTTCGTGCCTCAGTACCGACGGTCCAGCCGTAGAAGGGTCAAGCCAACGCCTCACATGTGGCACGCCGTACTGCCCCAAACCCGAAGGTTCAAAGGGTAGTTCAAGACGGTCACATAATCGAGTTAAGGTTTGTTGTCTTCTAGAGGGACCATCGTGTTACTTGCACTACTTAGAACATGATTAAACTACAGAAATATCCAACACTTGGAAATTTCCCGACAGGGGAAAAATTGGGTATTTATATCCGGTCGAACTTTTTAACATATTCAAAAAATTATCCGGAACGACACATAGACAAAGTTTGACAATCCGATCGAATGTATGAACTCCCAATACAACCCAAAATACTCAACTCTTGATTTCAGATTAAAAATTCCCAGGAAAACCAGCACTAAAAAATAGGAGTTACTGTGCAAAATTCAATGGCAGATAAGACAAAAGTGCGGCTGAAGGGCCGCATTAGCATGCTAATGCCGCGGTTCCGCCGCACTTTAGAAAGATCATTAGGTAATTTTTGCATAGTAATTCTTAGATTTACCTGCTTGTTTTTCTGCATATTTTTAATTTGCAAAAATCCACATTTTACAAAAAAGTCCAGAGAGCATTTTTAGGGTTGGGGTTTCGGTTTGTCTGTCTTTCAAAATCCGTCTAGACTTCGCTTAAGGCTCTAGCTAGGCTCTGATACCACTGTAGGGTTCCTAGGCACCCTAATGAGGTCTCACAAGGCATCGATCATGCCAAATTAAAATTTTAAGGGTGCCGAGAGACCCGACTACGGATCGTTTGCTAGAAATCTAGGCGAAAAAGCTAACTAGTTAACACTTAACTACAAGATACGGAAATACAACCTTTGTAGATCCGGTGCTCCACCTCCATAGCTCCGCAACGAGGTCCTCTCCGCTGTCCAAATCAAATCCGGGCTCAAGTGTCGACTTCATCGGAGAATAAGCGAGCTAGGTCGTCGATGTCCATGCCGAAGATGATCTACGTCGAAGCATCGCAAGATCAAGCTCTCACTTCACCAAGTCAAGAAACTTGTGAAGGAAACACACTCTACTACTTGGCAAGAGGTAGAGGATGAAGAAATAGGAAGTGGGTAGACTTTAGAATTGGATTTCTCACTCAAATCATCAATCCACCATTGATGACCTCAAGCTTCTTCAATGAAGAAGAAGGTGAAGAAGATGAATATTGTTATGATAAGAATAATAGAATAGAAAATAAAATCCATTCTTATCATAATATTAACCTTAGTTTAGTGTAGAGAATGGACCATGGTTAGATATGATGGTTAGGGTTAAGGAAGAGATAAGAATGGTTGACTTGATCAAAGTTTGTCGGGCAATTCAACAAGATTCCCGACAAACTTTGATCAAGTCAACCATTCTTATCTCTTCCTTAACCCTAACCATCATATCTAACCATGTTCCATTCTCTACACTAAACTAAGGTTAATATTATGATAAGAAACTTCAACATAAAACAAAATAAGCCACCATCCTTAAATAATTTCCAAAATGAATATATATAAATAAATGAATAAGATAATCAAAACCCTAATCATTAAGTAAACCATGGTTTAATCTTTACACTTAACCAAGTTAATATGCATCATCAAACATGATACAAACATGTGCATAAAAGTATATCACATATACAACTTGGACTTTGATCAAGTCAACCATTCTTATCTCTTCCTTAACCCTAACCATCATATCTAACCATGGTCCATTCTTTACACTAAACTAAGGTTAATATTATGATAAGAATGGATTTTATTTTCTATTCTATTATTCTTATCATAACAATATTCATCTTCTTCATCTTCTTCTTCATTGAAGAAGCTTGAGGTCATCAATGGTGGATTGATGATTTGAGTGAGAAATCCAATTCAAGTGAACCATTACTAGTTAATGCAAAGTAATATACCAAATATATAATTATACATTAAATCATTAAATCAACACTTGATTCAATGATCCGGTCATGTCGTACACAACCGACTAGTATACAATGTATCGGCTTATCGAATCAACGCTTGAATCGATAACTAGGTTATATCGCATACAACCACTCGATACATTCATCGCGAGAATGGAATACGGTATCACATACACGCATTATTCTCGGTCCCGCACATATCTCATATGCGCTCCTATTTCGTTTCGCTTGAGCCAGGAAACCTCTGTGTAGGACTCTAAAGACTCGTCAATACGCCGGCAGCAGGCGATGATCATATCAAACACCCACAAGCCGCAAGCGGTCTGCTAAACGTAACGGCCACCCGGGTATTGAGCGATCAGAAGATCGACGAGCAAGCCCGCTCACACTCCTGCGAATCCGACCAGTAACACTACCGTACAGTCCGGTCTGATCGTCTGATATGTCGCATATCTCGCCTAGGGGTGGTAAACGTCAGACCCCAATAGCTCGATAAGTCGTGTCGATATGAGGTCTATAACTGTTCGAGAAACTACAGGTAACACTTACCAGTAAATCTCAGCAACCCTGGCCAGGGATTTCCTGTTATAGCCAATCGAACACAGCGCAACATCAACTCCCTATACCGGGAGAGACGAATCCCCTCCTATCGCTCATTGCCTCCATGTGACTCGGGACTATACCCAAAAACCACCGTTTTGCACGCCCTCTTGGACGTGGTAAGATGGAAATCAAAGCACAGTGGGAACCACACAAGACTCTATGACGATCTCGGGTCAACAGACTACTCTGTACTAGTGTCACCAGAGAACTGCCATCTGACGTGAGGTATAATACCATCTGGGAGTTCTCGGCGAGTCCGTCCAGTGTACCCAGTCTCTACTGAGCACCCGTATATCATCTCTGATGTCAAACACCAATGGATATGGGATCATCCATCGCCCATCTTTATGGGTCGAGAAGGTATACGCTAGTCTACTCTGGTATATCGATGCCCCGTCTCGATACACCCACGACTAGGGACTTTGAAGGATGTACTTATGGACTACCATGTCCCTACTAGTATGATCCGCATCATAGTCCAGGTAGTCAAGCACACATCCTAAGGGCTTTACCAACATGTAACAGAGAGACAATCAGTATACACGTTAAGGTAAAGTTCAACCAGATAGCATACTATCATGTCGAGCAAGAAAGTCCTCCCTATATATGTCCCAGCATCCACTACAATATACATCCTATGTACAGTAATGGCCTCTAGGGCATACATATTACTAACAAAATTAAGCCAGTATAAAACACGGATTCGATGGTCACGATGAATAGCCAAACCCACATCTCTAGACCCCTACGAGAGCGGCAAGCAACCCTTCCAATTCTAGAGTTAGGAGACCCGGTCTCGACTCCTCGAGATGGTCTCCTACTGGACCCTAGAACCCGGTTACTTATGCTCCCCGTCTTAGGTCTATCCTAATACGGAAAAGTAAATAATATACATCAATGGTGGCATCATCTTCAACCCGGAAGTGCCCCAATAAAAGAATATTACAAACAAGCTTTTACATGAATGAAAATGAAAAACTCTCATCTCACATAAAAAAAACCCGGCTATTCAGAACACGACGATCCAATATAATATATCACAGCAACACATAATATCACATGTCATCAATGTAAGTAAATATACGTATCCCAGTTGTCATTGACATATAGCACCGAAACCGGCGATACACCACATATTACATTTACGGTCGCAGAAAAGAAAGTGAAAAACTACAACGATTGGAATCCGCAACCACCTTAGACATCATAAACCCAATGTATCACATATATTGGATTTCATGCTTAACCAAATGAATTCCTTAGACATCACATGCCTAACAATTATAAACCCCGCATTTTAGTCTCGATATTGAAAACACTTTCCAATAACCTGTCAGGTAATTCAATAAGATTCCGGATAACCTGATCGAATGCTCGTCGGAAACTTTAGTAGACGGTCGCACCCCCGATGCCGTCGACGAAGTGCACTAAGGCGAAACACCGCGGCCGCGAGCACACCCAAACGGATGCTTTTTGCGACGGGGTTCTCCT
Organism: Agapanthus africanus; assembly: GCA_030015575.1. Taxonomy (NCBI): domain Eukaryota; kingdom Viridiplantae; phylum Streptophyta; class Magnoliopsida; order Asparagales; family Amaryllidaceae; genus Agapanthus; species Agapanthus africanus. Next base: position 9,730,754 of record CM057351.1, read on the forward strand.
ACAGTCACTTGGTCAGGGTTATAGAGCGTGGCTATCTAGTAAGGTTACCCGGAGAGTATCCGTGTACGCTACGTAATTGCGACAGACTTTTGATCCACATCATAATCTGTGGCAACCGATCAAATGAGACTAAACTGCTAGGTTTATAAAATTCAAACTAGTTATCTCATAACTCCTTTTGTGGATTCCAAATATTGTATCACAATCACAGATAGCTAGACGAAATTAAACTTTTCGATTGAATAAACAAACACCCAAAATTTCCTAACTAGCTCAACACTTTAGCGGAGTCTAAAAAAGCATCCAGAACATGCCACAGCACCTATGAACCAGCCGTAGAAGGGTCAACCAATGCCTCACCTGCGGCACCGCTGAACTACCATAAACCCTAGGGTTTGATGGTGGTTCTGACGATCACAGAATCGAGTTAGGGTTTCATTCTTCTAGATGAACCTTGTATATACAAAAAGGTTGTAGAGAGTACGGTGGTCTTCCTCGTATTATACGTGGATGACATACTCTTGATAGGAAAGGAGTTTCCTATGCTACATTCGGTCAATCTCCTATTATCACAAGGATTCTCCATAAAAGATCAAGGTGATACATCCTAAATCCTAGGTTTTGGTTCTATGAGATAGATCTAAGTGGATGTTAGGATTCTTACTAGGTGTAGTGAGATGGTATCAATCGATCCTAGGGAGAATCACTGAACAGCTTCCAGGATGGTAAGGTCGACTGATTGTCAGTCACAGGCATTGTCTTTACCCTCAGCAGAGGGACGGTATGTTGGAAGAGTTCCAAGCTAGATACCGTGGAAAACTAGACGATAAAGGTTGGATACATCGCTACCAACGTTGCTACCAAAGAGGCAGTCTGGGTGTATATTAGATCATGAGATGAACTTCGTTCCTACCATTGTGTAACAATGGAGTTGTGGCTTATGCCTAGGAACCCCCGTCCCATCAGTGACCCAGACACATTCTAAGGCAGTATCATCTAATCATGGAGATGGTTGATCTCCTGGGAGATCGAGGCTCAGAGAGTAGACTCAGAGGACAACACGGCGGATCCACTCACAATGGCCTTTTCCCAAGAGAGACTTTTATGGGATGGTTGAGTATGAGATACAACAACCACTGTTGATTGTTGGGTATTGGATACTACAACATATGGTCCTAGTGCAAGTGGGAGATTGTTAGTTATATATATACCCTAGAGGCCATTATTGTACATATGATGTATATTATAGTGGATGCTTGGACATACATAGGGAGGACTTTCTTGCTCGACATGATAGTATGCTATCTGGTTACTCTTTATCTTAACATGTACACTGATTGTCTTTCTGTTACATGTTGATAAAGCCCTTAGGATGTTTACTTGACTACCTGGATTATGATGTGGATCATACTAGTGGGACAAAGGTAGTCCGTGAGTACATCCTTTAATGTCCCTAGTCGTGGGTGTATCGAGACGGGGCATCGATATACCAGAGTAGACTAGCGTATACCTTCTCGACCCATGTAGATATGCGATAGATGATCCCATATCCATTGGTGTTTGACATCAAAGATGATATACGGGTGCTCAGTGGAGACTGGGTACACTAGACGGACTCGCCGAGAACTTCTAGATAGTATTATAACTCACGTCAGATGGCAGTTCTCTGGTGACACTGGTACATGTTAGTCTGTCGACCCGAGATCGTCATAGAGTTGTTCCCCTTCGAACAACGGAGACGCGACCGCGTAGGTCCGTCTTGCCTGAAATTCGGAGCAGATGCTAATTGAAGCTATCCATCCACCTCTCCGAAGATGCCAAGTTGATTTATGGAACCGTGTATCGAAGGTTTAAACGGATGCGGCCGATGTAGCAGACTTCATCAGATTCCCCCTCGTTTGAGGGGGTTTTGATTGTGGGGACGCTCTTCCCTGCAGGCGCAAGCCCCTGCAGTTAATTACGCTACTGCATCGCGGTAACAACTTTCTCCTTCTCCAGATGGTCACTTCATGTCGTAGGTGTTTGTTTTGTGTTTGGTTGCCCGTAGATTGTATACGGAGACTAAGAAATGTTGTCGCCCGTAGGGCGTGGACTAGTCCAAATCCGTATCTTTCTTAGATTTGGGTTTGGGGGGTTTGGGTTTAAAGATACGTTAGCCTCTTTTGAGACTAAAATCAACTTAAACGTTAGTTAAGGATACGTTAGTCTAATTTTAAACTAAGATCAACTTAACGGGATCGTTTAGATCCGACAAGAGAGCAATTGGGCTCTGTTGTTTAGTTTAGTGACATTACGGTCAATAGTTAGTTTAAGAACATTACGGTCCATTGTTAGTTTAAGGACATCTCGGTCCAATGTTAGTTTTAAGACATCGCGGTCGAGGTTAAGGACATCATAGTCCATGGGTTTAAGGACCCCACAGTCCGATGTTAGTTTTAAGACATCACGGTCGCGGTTAAGGACATCATAGTCCATGAGTTTAAGGACCCCACAGTCCGTAGTTTAGAGACGTCATAGTCTATGAAATGTGTGGTTGTCGGGACTCGTCGCCTCTTTGAAGACGTTGAAGAATTACAACGACAAATATCAAAGGAGTGAAGAGATGTACCCTTGAACCATGGTGAGTTAAGTGATCTGTAGTCCGATTTGGAACTAAGATCAATTAATTATGTTATGAACACAATAGCTCAGTTAAGTATGAATTGAGGACTTATGGCCAACTTGGGCTAAGTCCAATCAAGTTAAAAAAATGTTTAACATTCGTTTTGTGCTGTTAAGCATTTGTTTGGGCTTGGCCCTTTTAACAATGTGGAGCATGGATTTAAATTCTGACAATGTTTGTCTTTTATTGAATGCTAAGCATTCATCATAGCTCTAGGACTTATCTAGAGAACAATTTATGTTCTGCCCAAACGCACATAAAAGTATATAGCGCGCATGGCATTAGCGCCAGTCGATAAGCGCAGTGCGCTATGGTTAAAGCGCTAGTGCGCTTGGCGCTTTGCACCAGATGTTAAGCGCTGATGTGTTTAGCGCTTTGCGCTAAGTGAAGCTGATGCGCTATAATTGAAGCGTTGAGGCGCTTGGTGCCATATAATGAGCGCAAAGCGCTTTTAGTAATGCAGCGCACACGTAAAGAGCATGTGGCGCGCTGAGCGCTAGCCAATGAGCGCGGTGCGTTGTGTTTGAAGTACTATTGCAGTGCTTTGCGCTAGATGAAGAGCACTAAGGCACTTTTTAAATTAGGAACGCTAAGGCTCTTCTTAGGTTAACTTTGCGCTCTGAAGATTATCTTCTTTGATAAGAGACTTTGTCTCAAGATTCCAAGAACAAAGTTCTTAACTTATAGGAGATACTTCAATCTCTTTTTAATGAAAGGCTTTGCCTTTATGGATCTGTGATCCTAAGAGAATTGAATAATTCTCCCCCCTATAATGAGATGTTCATGATCTCAGAAAGACAATTTGTCTTATAGATCTATGATCTGTGAAGTAAGCACTTCTTTATTTTTATGATGAGATCTTTTTTTATCTCTTTATAAAAAACCTTGGTCTTTGTAGATCTATGATCTTTTAAGAAGAGAATTCTTCTCTTTAGTTATGAGATGATTTCATCTCTTTGTTCATCACCATTCTTTTTACCTTGAAGAAAAATCTTCTTTTGCCGAGAGCTATTTCTTCTTCTTGAGATTTTCTCAAAGTTTATGGTGGGGTTCCTCCTCCTTAGACTTGAAGTCTTGGGTCTTTTATATAGGGGAAACTGATTTGTTGAATCAGTTAAAGAGATTTATTCTCCAATTGATTTGGGAATTTCCCCACCGTTGGATCCTTGATCCAAGGGTTTCTGATTTACAGAAAATAATCTTCTTGTTTTAACAAGATTGAGAAATCTTTCCTTCTTTATAGAATTTGTTCTGTATTTTAGTGATTTTTAATCACCATTGGATCATTGATCCAACTGTGTTCTAAATTCAAGGCACAATCTTTTCTGTTTGGAAAGATTCAACAGAATTTTATTCTTCTTAACCGATGATTTAATCATATCCGTTGGATATTTGATCCAACGGTGAGGAACATTTAGTTCCAGCGCTAGCGCTTATGCGCTTTGCCCATGGTGCGCTAATTGGAGCGCAGTGCTCTTAGCGCTAGCGCACACATGCTTTGCACGTGGTGCGCTACTTGGAGCGCAGCGCACCTAGAGCTAGCGCCTATGTGCTTTGCACGGGGTGCGCTAGTTGTAGCGAAGAGCTTTTATAAAAGTGTAGCTGTGATTCAAATTTTGAATTCTGAACAGAGCTTTGCTCTAATTGGGGAAACAAATGCCCCCCCACCGTTGCGCTCATGGGGTCCACACGTGGGTGCAGCGGTGGCAACATCTCGACTCTTGGATCACCCAAGGAACTGAAACGGAGCTTAGTGCCTATAAATATGACCCTTGGCCCTTGAATTGACTTCTGTTCATCTTCAATCCTTCTTGAAAATTTATTTTCTTCTTCAGAGCGTAGCTCTTCTTCTTAAGAATTTTTAAGGACAGAACTTTGTCGAATTAGGTAAAAGATTAAATCTTTTTGAGACATCTTTTAGGGTTTCACCCATTAACAGAGCTTTGCTCTTCATGGATCTTTGATCTAAAGAAAATCCTTTTTAGGGTTTTATTAATAGAGCTTTGCTCTCTTGGAATCATAGATCTAAAGGGATCTTGCTTATGATTTCTTAATCTATTAATGGAGCTTTGCTCCTTTCAAATCAAATAGAAGAACTCTTAAGAGTTTGTTCATGGATCTTGAAGATCAAATTGAATTTTATCTTTAATGAATTATATCATCTTCTCAGAGCAAGGTTCTCAATGTTCTCGGGGAATTTCTTTAACTTCCCCTCATAATTGATCTTGACAGGTGTCACTCCTGTCTGTAGAGCATTGCTCTCGAGGAGTTTAACTCCATGTGCCTATTTTTAATAAGAATTCGCTTAATCAGTCTGTCTGCTAATTTTGTTGATTTTCTTTTTCAGGAGTAATGGACTCTCACATGTATGATCTCGACAAGATTATCTCCTACGGAGACATCCGCTCACTCGGCCGTTCTCAGAATCGAGAATTCACAAATGCTGAGTGTGCCGAAATTATGAGCCACTTTGACGCATACAATGGTCGACTGCTTCCTCGACGCTCCTCTCTCCTGAAGCTTATTGTAGGAGCGATCTGGGAAGCGCTTCCTCTATTCTGTACCGGCGTGCCGCTTAGGGAATTGGATGCCGCCGAGGATAAGGTGCATTCGGTGTATCTGATGAGACTAATCTCAAAGAGAAGGCGGGACAATCTTATCGATCTCCTGCATCAGGCTTTTCAACAGTCGGCCATACTTGCTGCCTATCGGAGGGTGGAGGACATCCGTGGGGATCCTGACGCTTGTGATCGTGAAAGAAAGCATACTAGGATGGTTCGGAATGCCTGGAAGATTCTGGACAAAGTTACTTTTGAGTTCTTCAATCCATGCCCCGGATCTGAGGTTTTGCCATTGTAATTGTTTGGATAATGTTTTTGTTTACTACTTTCATAATTGTAAGAACTTTTTCGCAGTATGATTGGCAAGTTTCTCATTTCAGCTTGTTTTATTTTACATACTAAATCTTTTGCGCATGCATGAATGGGTATGCCTTGAACGCCTAATTAAATGCGAATCAAATGTTCTCCTTGTCGCCTTCTTCTCCTTGTTGTGTTGTTTGCCATGTGATTTTAGCAACTGCAGTCTGTAGATAGTATATAACTGTCAATATTGTGCTCTTTGTAAGGTAGTGATGGCTTAGAAAACAGGGTTAGGATCTGTCACCTAACACTTTTCAACTTTATGAGCCGTGAGGGTCTCATAAAGAATTTTCTCCCTACCGGTCAAGAGGATCCTATAAGCATAATTTCTCCTTAAGAATCATGAGGATTCCTAAGTGTGTTTTCTCTTGAAAGTCGTAAGGATCTCACAAGAGAATATGCTCTCTTACGAGTCGTGAGGACCCGTAAGTGATGGGTGAAGTTTCCCTTATCTGCATTTCACGGAGTCAGGGGTTGCTCTGGATGCTTCCCACGGGTTCACTGCCGTGTTCTGCGAGGACCAGACTCCGCTCTGGATGTTTTCTAGGATACCGTAGTTTAAAGACATCGCGGTCGAGATTAAGGACATCATAGTCCATGGATTTAAGGACTCCACAGTCCGTTGTTAGTTTTAAGACATCACGGTCGAGGTTAAGGACATCATAGTCCATGAGTTTAAGGACCTCACAGTCCAATGTTAGTTTTAAAACATCACGGTCGAGGTTAAGGACATCATAGTCCATGAGTTTAAGGACCTCACAGTCCAATTTTTGCTCTGGGTGCTTCCTACGGGTTCACTGCCGTGTTCGGCGAGGACCAGGCTCCGCTCTGGATGCTTCACACGGGGTCATTGCCGTGCTCTGCGAGGACCAGGATCCGCTCTGGACGTTTTCCACGGGGTCAGAAGTGACATGATCCGCGTTCTACGTAGCCAGGAATTTGCTCTGGATTCTTCCCACGGGTTCACTGCCGTGTTCGGTGAGGACCAGGCTCTGCTCTGGATGCTTCACACGGGGTCATTGCCGTGCTCTGCGAGGACCAGGATCCGCTCTGGACGTTTTCCACGGGGTCAGAAGTGACATGATCCGCGTTCCACGTAACCAGGAATTTGCTCTGGATGCTTCCCACGGGTTCACTGCCGTGTTTGGCGAGGACCAGGCTCCACTCTGGATGCTTCACATGGGGTCATTGCCGTGCTCTGCGAGGACCAGACTCCGCTCTGGATGTTTTTTAGGATACCGTAGTTTAAAGACATCGCGGTCGAGGTTAAGGACATCATAGTCCATGGATTTAAGGACTCCACAGTCCGTTGTTAGTTTTAAGACATCACGGTCGAGGTTAAGGACATCATAGTCCATGAGTTTAAGGACCTCACAGTCCAATGTTAGTTTTAAGACATCACGGTCAAGGTTAAGGACATCATAGTTCATGAGTTTAAGAACCTCACAGTCCAATGTTAGTTTTAAGACATCCCGGTCGAGGTTAAGGACATCATAGTCCATGAGTTTAAGGACCCCACAGTCCAATGTTAGTTTAAAGACATCGCGGTCGAGATTAAGGACATCATAGTCCATGAGTTTAAGGACCTCACAGTCCAATTTTTTCTCTGGGTGCTTCCTACGGGTTCACTGCCGTGTTCGGCGAGGACTAGGCTCCGCTCTGGATACTTCACACGGGGTCATTGCCGTGCTCTGCGAGGACCAGGATCCGCTCTAGACGTTTTCCATAGGGTCAGAAGTGACATGATCCGAGTTCCACGTAGCCAGGAATTTGCTCTGGATGCTTCCCACGGGTTCACTGCCGTGTTCAGCGAGGACCAGGCTCCGCTCTGGATGCTTCACACGGGGTCATTGCCGTGCTCTGCGAGGACCAGGATCCGCTCTGGATGTTTTCCATGGGGTCAGAAGTGACATGATCCGCGTTCCACGTAACCAGGAATTCGCTTTGGATGCTTCCCACTGGTTCACTGCCGTGTTCGGCGAGGACCAGGCTCCGCTCTGGATGCTTCACACGGGTTCGCTGTCGTGCTCTGCGAGGACCAGGATCTGCTCTGGACATTTTCCACGGGGTCAGAAGTGATATAATCCGCGTTCCACGTAGCCAGGAATTTTGCTCTGGATGCTTCCCACGGGTTCACTGTCGTGTTCGGCGAGGACCAGGATCCGCTCTGGACGTTTTCCACGGGATCAGAAGTGACATAATCCGCGTTCCACGTAGCCCGGAATTTTGCTCTGGATGCTTTCCATAGGTTCACTGCCGTGTTCGGAGAGGACCAGGCTCCGCTCTGGATGCTTCACACGGGGTCATTGCCGTGCTCTGCGAGGACCGGGATCCGCTCTGGACGTTTTCCACGGGGTCAGAAGTGACATGATCCGCGTTCCACGTAACCAGAAATTTGACTCTCGGTCATCTGTACACCGTCGAGTCATGGAACTGGGAGTTGCCGCCATTCCGCTTTGCTTGATGTTGTGTCCGTTGTAATAAGACGAATGTTGAGATCATCTTCAGGTTATTTGTGAACCGTTGAGATTTGGCTTCTTCTTCTGATGAAACTTGGAGAGGAAAGGTGTGATTCCTTCTTTGTTTGCGCCCCTGGATGGTATACAGGGATTGGTGTGATATCACCTGAAGGGCATAAATTTCATTCATTTTTTTATTTCTTTCCGCGCTGCTCTATCATTTCAGCTTTTATATCGCGAAGGTCGCGATTGCCCAATCATTTCGGCTATTTTTCGTGGTGCCCAATCATTTCGGCTATTTATTTTATTTTTACCCGCTGTTTTTTATTGCAAGTTGCCCAATCATTTCGGCTATTTTGCATGCATACTTTTTACTTGCTGATTTTGTTTGCAAGTTGCCCCATCATTTCGGCTATTTCGTATGCGTGTGTGGCTCGCTGGCTTTTCGCCGCAAGCTTGGAATTAGACACTGATTTCGGCATCAGTGCCGCTACTACTGGGATATTGCCATGAGCGAATCATCATTTGCCTCTGTCGATGTCGAACAAAGGTGGCTTAGCAAACAGGGTTAAGGTCCTGTCGACTAAGGCTTTTGGCTTTACGAGCCGTAAGAGTCTCATAAAGGTATTTCTCCCTACAAGTCGTGAGGATCTCGTAGGTACGTTTTCTCCTTAGGAGTCGTGAGGATTCCTAAGTGCGTGTTCTCCTATAAGTCGTAAGGATCTTACAAGAGGATTTTCTCCTTGTAAGTCGAGAGGACTTACAAGGGTTGTTCATCGTGTAGACATATCCCTAGTCACGGATGGGACTTTGTTAGGGAAATGTTTATTCGCGCCCGTGGATTGTATACAAGGGTCAGCGTTGAGCCGCTTGTAGGGCAGTATCATAGGTCGTGGGGGCTGCTTAAGAACAGGTTCAGATCTCTGTAGCTTAAGACTTTTGAATCTTACGAGCCGCGAGGGTCCCATAAGAGGGTTCTCCTTACGAGTCGTGAGGATCTCGCAAGTGTAATTTCTCCTTAGGAATCGTGGGGATCCCTAAGTGTGTTGCTCCCTTGTGAGTCGTAAAGATCTCACGCAGGTGGTTTCTCCTTACAAAGTCGAGAGGACCTTGCAAGTGTCTTTTAGCGAGATTGCGCCCTTTCAGGTTTTCACAAAACTCGCCGGTAGCCCTCTGTTTTTACTCACGGAGCCCTTTCGGGTTTCCATCCGTGCCCATTTTGCTTATGGACATACCATTTTCTTTTTCTTTTCTCTTTTCCCTTTTTCTTATTTCAACGAGGCTGCGCCCTTTCGGGTTTTCACAAAACTCGCCGATAGCCCTGCTGTTTTTACTCACGGAGCCCTTTCGGGTTTTCATCCGTGCCCATTTTGCTTATGGACGTACCGTTTTCTTTTTTCTCTTTTTTTATTTTTTTTTCAGATTTGGGACGCTGCAATCCATCGTAGTTTATCGACGTCTCAGTCAACAGCTAGTCTTAGGACATAGTGGTCCATCGTTAGTTTAGGGACGTTTCGGTTCGTTGTTAGTTTAAGGACGTTCCGGTCCCTCATTAGTTTAAGGACGTTTCGGTCCGTCGTTAGTTTAAGGACGTTTCAGTCCGTAAGCCGGTTACTACTTATAGAGTTTGGGCTTAGGAAGATAGCGAGCGGACATAGTCGTCGTCATCTATCATTGACCTAGGCCATCACTCATCAGGCGTAGTACTTTTTTAGGAAGCGACCATTTATTGGTCTGAAGGACCATTTATTGGTCTGAAGGGCCTTTCGCCATGCATGTCCATGAGTAGATAGGCTCCACTCTGGTAGACCTTGTCTATGATATACGGGCCTTTATAGTTTGGCTCGAATTTCCCCCATTTGGCACGATTGGGGATCATAGGTCTTTTGACCACTAGCACAAGTTTGCCTTGGCGGAATGTCCTCGGCCTAGTCAATCTTTCATATGAGCGCGTCATATTTGCATTATAAGTTTCCAGATTTTGCTGTGCTATGAGCCGGGTTTCATCAAGGGCATCGAGCTCCTCAAGCCGAAGGTGAGCATTCTCTTCGTCCGTTAGCTCGTAATGAACTGCTACTCGTAGAGAGGGTAACTCTATCTCGAGGGGGAGTACTTCTTCTTTACCGAATACCAATGCGTATGGCGTTGTGTTCGTGGCCGTTTTGAACGTAGTTCGATATGCCCAGAGAGCTTCATGCAGTCTCTCGTGCCAGTCCTTCTTGTTTCGGGACACCGTCTTTTTCACGATCTTCGTCAAGGTCTTGTTGAAAGCCTCAGCTAGACCGTTAGCTCGAGAATTATAGACTGAGGAGTATCTCCAGTCTATGTTATGCTGTTGTGCGAAGCAGCTGATCTTGTGGCTTCTGTAGGCTGGCCCGTTATCGGAGATGATCCATCGCGGAGTTCCAAATCGATAAATGACGTGTGTCTTGAAGAAATGGAGGATATTCTCCGTCTTCACTTCCCTCGGCGGTACTGCTTCTGCCCATTTGGAGAAGTAATCAGTTGTCGCCAAAATGAATCGATGTCCTCTGGACGATGCTGGTTCGATGGGGCCGATTATGTCAGTTCCCCACATTTCGAACGGCCAGCTGGTGGATGTAGTAGATTTGGATGCTGATGGATAAAATCCCTATGGATCTGGTACGAGTGGCATTGCTTCGCATATTCGAGGCAGTCCTGGATCATCGTGGGCCAATAATAACCCATCTGTTTGATCTTCAGCTTCATCTTCAGCCCTGCTTGGTGAGAACCGCAGAGTCTATCGTGAGTTTCTTGGACGACTCTTTTTGCTTCTTCAGGTCCCAGGCATCTTAACCATAGAGAATCAAATGATCTCTTATACAGAGTATCATTGACAAAAGCAAAAGACAGAGCTCGTTTTATAAGCCGATGTCTTGAGGACGTATCTTCAGGCGTTCGACAGGATTTTAAGTAGTCTATAAAGAATTCTATCCAATCCTCAACCTTTTCTTGGTCTTTTATTTGTAGAGCCGCTGGCTTGGTCGCTTCCTTTTCCTCGGACGACTCCGGAGATATTTCTGTCGGTGCAAGAACCCGACGGCTTTGTACCACGATTCTTACGTCATCGAGGTTCTCATCAGCCAATTCTTTAGTAAGCTTGGCTAATGCATCCGCTTTGCTATTTTCCGCACGCGGTATACTTTCCAAGGTGTAGGAAGGAATTTTAGTCAGCAGCCGCTGTACTTTCTCGCCGTACTTTACCAACTCTGGCTTGCACGTTTGATAGTCGCCATTTACTTGACTAATGACCAGCTGGGAGTCTCCATATATGAGGAGATTCTCAATCCCTATGTCGATGGCGATCTCGAGACCTGGTATCAAAGCTTCGTATTCGGCTTCATTGTTTGTCCTCGGCTCTGTCAAGGAGAAGGCAAAGCGCATTATCCCTCCTTGTGGAGTCACGAAAATGAGGCCTACCCCTGATTTGATTATGTTGCTTTGTTTGCTCTTCCTCATGGAAGAAGCTCCATCGAAATAAAGTTCCCACTGGGTATCACCACCGTCGATCGTGTCAAACGCATGTTCGTCTGGCAGTTCGCAATTCAAAGGAGAATCGGCAGGTATCGAATGCTCAGCGAGGAAGTCGGCGATGGCTTGGCCCTTCACTGCCTTAAGAGGCTGATAAGTTATTGAGAATTCCATCAAGAGCAAGGCCTATTTAGCGAGCCTCCCCGTCAATATGGCCTTTGACATCAAATATTTGAGAGGATCCACCTTCGATATGAGACGGACTTCATGCGCCAACGTATAGTGCCTGAGCTTCGTTATCGATTAATGCCAGGCGGTGTTTTTCGATGGGAGAATAATTGCTTTCTGCCCCCCAGTAGAACTCGACTCAAGTAATAGAGGGCTCTCTCCTTCCCTTGGTCGTTCTCTTATGCCCATAACGCGCCTAAGGAACCTTCAAGGGCGGTTGTATACAAAATGAGAGGCTTTCCTTTGACCAGAGCAGCCAGCACTGGCGGGTTCTATAGGTATTGCTTGATTTTGTCCAGCGCACTTTGGCATTTGCGATCCCAGACGAACGAGGTTCCTTTCTTTATCAGGTGGCTGTAAGGACGGCACTTGCCTGAGAGATTGGCTATAAATCGCCGAATATACGCGAGCTTCCCTTGGAGAGACCGCAATTGCTTGAAAGTCCTTGGCGGGGGCATCTCCATAATTGCCTTGATCTTTGACGGATCTATCTCGATGCCTCGGTGTCGGACGATGAACCTTAGGAACTTGCCCGAAGAAACTCCGAATACACATTTCAGAGGGTTCATCTTCAAGTTGTATTGCCGGAGGCATTGAAATACGATCTTCAGATGCTCTAAATGCTCCTCGTATGATTTGCTTTTCACCATGAGGTCATCGATATAGCATTCAACGATTTCATGTATAAGGTCATCGAATATCTTTGTCATGGCCCTCTGATAGGTGGCACCGGCGTTCTTCAGACCGAAGGGCATCGTCTTGTAGCAGAATATACCCAAAGGGGTTCGGAAAGCGGTATGTTTCTGGTCCTCAGGGTGCATCTTTATCTGATTGTATCCCGACGAGCCGTCCATGAAGGAGAGAACTTCGTGGGTGGACGTACTGTCTATCATTAGCTCAGTGACCGGTACTGGGAAGTCGTCTTTCGAGCAGGCTTTATTGAGATTCAGAAAGTCTACACATATGCGCACTGTCCCATTTTCTTCATCACCGGGACGATGTTGGCGATCCAGTCAGGATACTGGACCTCTTGGATGAAGCCAGAGTCGATCAGCTTCTTGACCTCGGTGTTGATGCTCATCTCAAGCTCGAGCCACATTCTCCTCGGTGCTTGTTTGATTGGCTTGACGTCTGGGGATATTGCTAATTTGTGTACAGCAATCTTGGGATCTAGTCCTGTCATCTCGGAATAATTCCATGTGAAGCAATCTTTATGCTGAATGAGCACGTCCTTTAGTGTAGCCACCCTTTCTTCAGACAGCAATTCGCTGACGAACGTCGGCCGCGGGTCACTTGCCGTCCTCAAATCAATTTTCTTGAGCTCATCTGCAGTGGTATGTATCCCATCTTCCAGCTCTTTCGGCACCGGTGGAAACTCTGAGATCACCTCGTCATCATTGCTTTCGAAGCACCAGGGGATATTATCCATACCGTCGGGGTCTTCTTCTGATAGCGTTATCACGTGGCAGGTACGAGCTCTCTTCTAAGACCGATGTTGATCTGGTTCTACCCTCGTGGATTTGGGTTCATGCTTCTGCGGCGAGGTTACCCTCCAGCCGCTGGATAGAGCGAATCCACCCTATCGATATTGATCTTCGACCCAGTTCTTGAAGGTGAAGCAGTCTTCGAGAAGATGTCCTATCGCTCGGTGATAAAGGCAATAGTCTGGGTGAGAGATCTCATTGGCTTGCTCGGGGTGTTTGGACTCCGGGAGTATAATCAATTGATGTCTTATGGTGAGATCGAGTATCTTCCGTGTTTTGTTCTGAGGAAAAGAGTATGCTCGACTCATCTTCTTTATAAGAGATGAATCTGGATTACTCGATTCTTGATCGCGTGGCTTCTTGGTACCGCTCTGTCGCTGTCCAACGCCTTTCCCGCTCTTTGGTTTGTTTCTGCCTCTGCGTCGGGTTTTTTGTACAACGGTTTGGCAAGGAGGAGTATTTTCATTTTTCACAGCCTGTTGAAGGAGACGTTGCGTCTTGGCTTTCTCGTAGATAGTCATTTCGAGATTATGGTCGTCTCGAACCTTTTGACTCGCTTCCCTTATAAGCTTGTCCATTTGTTCTTCAAATGACGGACTGGGCATTTTCACGTCGGGAGCTCTTTCTAGTTCAGGGTTAGCATCTTCCCACTGAGCATCCCCTTCTTCATCAAAGTCATGTATGACATAGCAGTCGCGGAGTAGCTCCCATTTCTTGGATCGAACATATCCAAGTCCGATTGTTTCCATTCTCCCGTTGGGCAACTTTCGCTGAGTTCCAGGGACCTTCCAGATCCTGTTATAGAACCGTGCTTGTCGAGCAGTTTGCTTAAGGGGTACACCTTAGCGTCTCAAGAGTCTCCTTAGCCCGTCTGTGTAATATCTGGGCAAATGGATGGGCTGGAGCCTGTCAAGTGTAGAATCCACGCCATGCCATATTTCTTTCTCCATTTTGGTTTCCACGGATCGGTAGAATAGGATCGCCTTTTCATCTTCTCTCCTGGGAAGGACATAGAATGTCTGCAGCTTTTCCATATTGTAGGTAGCAAGCGCGTCTAGTTCTTTATGATGCTTGGGCGGGACCATGGCAACCTGCAAACTTTGTTCTTCATCAGCGAAGGTTTGTATTGAAGGCCGAGCAGAGAATATAGCATGGACCTCATCTTCTGAGTCGCTGCCGAAGATCAACATAGGAGCGGACGGTCCCGGCTTGTTGTACTGAGGCAGACCAGAGTAAACTATCTCTTCTTCCTCCTCGGTATCACTTCCGAAGACCGGAATGGTGGTGATAGCTTTGTTCTCCGGTTTATGACATCTCTCTGTGTCTTTAAAGTCTGGCAAGAAGTATTTTTCATCTTCGTACTTGTGGACTTCGTTCATGGAGAAAGGGTTTAGCTCTCCTGTCACGGTATATTCGAGACCATCCTTGAAATACTTCATACACTGGTATTGTGTAGAAGGGATGATGTTGCACTCATGTAACCAGGGTCGGCTGAGCAAAGCGTTGTAGCATGTCTTGGCGTCAATGACGTGAAATTTAATATCTGTGACAAGTAGTCCAAAGCACAGCGTCAGTATCACAGACCCGAGAGTCCGTGATGACTGGGAGTCGAAACCGGAGATGGTAATTTTATCACGAGCGAGGTGCTGAACGCTCATGCAGATTTCCTTCAACACTCGCACGTTGAGGAGATTGACGGAGGACCCATTGTCGACCAGGATTTTACCTATCTTGATGTCATGACAGTATCTAGAGACATAAAGGGGACGGTTGTGCTCGCACGTCCCGAGTAGGAGATCTTCGTCGCCGAAGGTAATATCGGTTGTGTGTACTTCTTCCAGCTCGTCCTTCATCTTTTCTTCGGCAAGAAAAGCTTGGAATTGCTCTGGCTCTTGTAGCGCCTTGATCAATGAATCCCTTGCTTCTTTTGATAGTAAAAGAGCGTTGAGAATGCTGAGCTGCGAGGGTAACTTTATCAAGTGTGCCAGAATGTTGTAGTCCGCCTTACTTTTCTTTGGCAGGTCCTCGGCGGTCAGCTCTTTCATGACTTGGTCATCTAGGGCGATATCCTCAGAGACCTTCTCTTTTCCCTTATCTTTTCTGTTCGCGGGTCCGAGATTCTTTTCGGGCAGCGTACGATTGCGCAGCTGGATATTTTCACAGGTCTTCGATTCTCTCTCCTTTCCCGAGGTGGATTCCTTGAATAGAGGGCCAAGAGCCATATCTTCATCGGAGTCGCTCCCGAACGTGGGAACTTGCGATCCTCCGGCACTGATTGTGCGACAGTTGCCGGTAATTCTTCCAAGCTCCTCGGTCGTATTTCTTCGCTCCCGACAAGTTTTGCGTTTCATCCGCTTGAAATGCTGTCGATGAGCGACATACCCTTGCCACCATCTTTTAAAAGCGTCACACTCTTCGGTGGGGTGTGAAATCTTTCGATGATCTGAGCAGTAGCTAGGATGTGTCTCTGCTTCACCAAGAATGTTTCCTTCGGAGGGTGGTAGCTTCATTCCCATTAATATGGCTTTAGCAAACCTTTTCCTCATCTTGAACTGGTTTTTATTCGCGACGGATGTCCCTTGATTCGGCGGAAGTTTCTCAACTCTTTCGTCCAGTCACCGGCGTTTGGCTTTTTCAATTATAATCTCACTCTCTCGATCAGCTTTACTTTTCAGAAGAGCCTCGTTTAGGAATGCGTCTATCATTTCGTCCGATGGTCCTCGGAGTTCTGGTCCAGGATTTTCCCCCAGTCTCTCTGTGTAAGGAGCTTCTTCATCGTCTGTCGATGAGTGAGAGATCACATGGCAACTTGCCGCGTAATCTTCTAATTCATCCGACGAGTCTTCTCCATCATCTTCATCTTCAAGGATGTGGCCGAGGAACTCTTGGAGTGTGATTGGAGTCCACGCCTTCTGGTTATACTCTTCCAGCGCGTCGATCTGTTTCTGCAGGTCCGTGCGCTTGTCGCCAGGCTTCACGGGCTTTCTGGATTTCTTCTTCTTCGAAGATTTCGACGGCTGGGTGTGCGAGCTTTAGCTATCACCACCAATCTTTGGAGTTGGGCGCGGCTTCAGCATCCCTTCGATGATCTGGGGTTCCAGCGGATTCTTCCACCTGATCGCCGGGCATGTCTGAAGATCATTAAGCATCCTTTTGGTTTTAGCCGAAAGGGCACCTCCCATAGAGCTTCTTCAACAAAAGAGCACGTTGCCCCCGGTGTATCCGTTTTCTTAGGAGTGTGCGGTTGTGGTGGGTTTACTTTCCACTTCTCAGACAGCACAAACTTGCCTTCTAGGTACTGATCCTCGATCCATCCCTTAAAGACGAAGCAATCTTCGATCGGATGGCTTACCGTTTGGTGGTAAGGGCGATAATTGGGATTATTCACTTCGCTAGGTTGCGATGGTCGCCTTGGATTCGGCAAATTGATAAGCCTGTTGTGCATCGCTAGTTCGAACAGCCTCTTCGTTTTATCTTGCAGGAATGAGTAGGGGCGCTTCATCTTCTCATTATAATACCGCCGTCTCTTTTCCAGTTGATCCGCTAGTTTTGGGGCACTGGGTTGCTACTGGGTGTTCGCAACGAAGATCGCCTTCCCTTTACCTTTTTCGTTCCGCGGTTCCGGCTTCGGAGGAGACGGTCTGTGACCTATTTGATCCTTCTGGGCTAGCTTGTCGATTAAAGCCTGGAATATGGTCGGTTTGAAGAACATCATGAACTGTGAAATAGTTTCATGAGGGTCTAGGGTGCCCACGAACATGCCCACCGTTGGTGCTTCTTCGATGCGTTGTTTGCACTTCGACAACAGGTTCCGCCATCGGATTGCGTACTGAACCCACGTCTCGCCCGGCTTCACCCTGGCATTGATCAATGCCGTTATTGGGGTGCGTTCACTAGCACTTGCGAATCGCTGGGTGAACAACAACTCCATTTCCGTGAAAGTTTTGACGGAATCGTTTGGAAGTTCGGAGTACCACTCAAACGCCGTCTCCGATAAGCTGCTGACGAATTGGCGGAGCAAGAGCTTATCATCGCCACCAGTATTGCCACAGAGGGCCCTGAACTGAGCAACATGTTGATGGGGATTGCCCGTCCCCTTGTACACATGGAATTTTGGGATCGTGTAGCCTGGCGGGTACTTTATCTGATCATACCAGCCTGGATACGGTCGCCCAGTTCTAACAATCTGCCCAGCCGCTTTATTTGCCTGGTGAACTCTTATCTGCTGAGCGATATAGTCATCCAGGGCAACTTTGGAGATTGTCTCCTCCTTGGCTGTTGACAGAGCCAACAGAGGATTCGATATTTCTCCTCTGTCATCTTCAATTATTACTGGAGGATCTTCGACTGGGGGATTCAGCCGGATCATCATGCCCACCATATCTTGGAAGAGAAGGGCCATTCGTTTTATATTGGCTGCTTATTCCGCAACCTCTTTATCCTTCTTCTCAAGTATTCTCCGAAGGAATTTAGCATCAGTTTCCTGCTCATGGCGTTGCTTCGAGGATGCCTCTGGGCTTTCTTTTGGCTCGGTGAGTGCGGCCATCGCAGTCATCATCTCCTGGAGCTTCTGCTGCGGCTCTTGGGCTTTTGTCACGGATCGCGTAAGCGGTCGATGACCTGTGGAAATACTGCTATCTTCTTTTCCGGATGCCATATAGACGGTATGCACAACCATTCCCACAGACTTAGGGCGTTTGGGCTCAGTGCCTTTGACATTTGTCGAAGGCATGGGGATTTTCTCCGGCCTTCTCCTCTTATGAGCGATCGAAGTTGAGGGGGCTGTTACAGTGGGCACCCAAGTAGCTGTCGTCTTTTGTGGCTTAACAGGACGTTTTTCTTCCTGTCGGACCTTCAGCTTCTTCTGCTGGCGGGAGAAATTTGGATCAATCACTGAGTCTTGGGCTTGACGCCAGACCTTGTAGATTTTAGAGGATAGCCGTTGAGGAGACTGTTCCAGCTTCATTTCTGTGACGTTCTCCACTGGTGGCGGAGATCTTTTCAGCACGGCGGTAGGAGAATTCCTGCGTACCTTATTCAGCAGCTCAAAGCTGTTCCTGGTTAGAACAGCAGCATTAATTTCCACCGTCGGAGCTGGTGGGGTTAGCCCAAAAAGGGAGTTGCCCCCAGCCTTTCTTACTCGGCGCAAGTGGCGACGTCGAGCATGTCGAGCCATTGGTGTTGGTTCGGTAATGGCTTTGTCTTGCCCCCCGTTCAGGTGAGGCTCCGCTGGTGCCAGCCTCTTGAAGACTGACATTTTTTGAGTAGCGGTATCCAATCTGTCAAAGACAGATCTTCGAGCATGAACGGGAGCCGGAATAGTCAGTCTTGTAAAGACCGACTCTTTGGCAGGAGAAGCCGCCTTGACGACTTCAGGAGCAGAGATGGCTATCTTCTTTGGGATGGCCACTTCAGGCGTCATGGGCTTCTTGGCAGGCCCATCGGAGTTCAGGCTCAGTCTGGCGAGGACCGAGGAATTGGAGCTGAACGACCCATTGAGAGGAGCCGTGGTAGCAGCAAGCCGATCGAAGACTGACTTCTTGGGAGCTTCCGGTGCTGGCACATGAACGGTGAAGCTCGCTGGCGGGAGCATGGTCCCAAAAAATAATCCTTTGGTGGCTTGGGTGACCTGTTCCACTGGCATCGTGAATAAGGAAGCCGCTTGGGGCCCGTAAGCTACACCTCCAGGTGAGGCGGAGCGTAGGTTGCAGTTGCATGTGGAACACTTCGAGCAGGTGAACGCTATTGATCCTTTGCTTTATGTATCAAGCAAAATGCTAAATCTCAGTATCTCGAACCCAAGGGCAACCATTAGCAAACCGCGATTCGTTCGCGAACACGACACACGAAGTGTGGAGTGGAAAGAGGAAAAGGTCCCACCGGGCGTGTCAGAATCTGTTCCCCTCCAAACAACGGAGACGCAACCGCGTAGGTCCGTCTTGCCTGAAATTCGAGGCAGATGCTAATTGGAGCTATCCATCTACCTCTCCGAAGATGTCAAGTTGATTTATGGCACCATGTATCGAAGGTTTAAACGGATGCGGCCGATGTAGCAGACTTCGTCAGATTCCCCCTCATTTGAGGGGTTTTTTTATTGTGGGGACTCTCTTCCCTGCAGACGCAAGCCCCTGCAGTTAATTACGCTACCACATCGCAGTAACAACTTTCTCCTTCTTCAGATGGTCACTTCGTGTCGTAGGTGTTTGTTTTTTGTTTGGTTGCCCGTGGATTGTATACAGAGACTAAGTAATGTTGTCGCCCGTAGGGCGTGGACTAGTCCAAATCCGTATCTTTCTTAGATTTGGATTTGGGGGGTTTGGGTTTAAGGATACGTTAGCCTCTTTTAAGACTAAGATCAACTTAAACGTTAGTTAAGGATACGTTAGTCTAATTTTAGACTAAGATCAACTTAACGGGATCGTTTAGATCCGACAAGAGAGCAATTGGGCTCTGTTGTTTAGTTTAGTTACATTGCGGTCGATAGTTAGTGTAAGGACATTACGGTCCATTGTTAGTTTAAGGACATCTCGGTCCAATGTTAGTTTTAAGACATCGCGGTCGAGATTAAGGACATCATAGTCAATGGGTTTAAGGACCCCACAGTCCGATGTTAGTTTTAAGACATCACGATCGAGGTTAAAGACATCATAGTCCATGAGTTTAAGGACCTCACAGTCCGTAGTTTAAAGACGTCGTAGTCTATGAAATGTGTGGTTGTCGGGACCCGTCACCTCTTTGAAGACGTTGAGGAATTACAACGACAAATATCGAAGGAGTGAAGAGATGTACCCTTGAACCATGGTGAGTTAAGTGATCTGTAGTCCGATTTTGAACTAAGATCAATTAATTATGTTATGAACACAATAGTTCAGTTAAGTCTGAATTGAGGACTTATGGCCAACTTGGGCTAAGTCCAATCAAGTTAAAAAAATGTTTAACATTCGTTTTGGGCTGTTAAGCATTTGTTTGGGCTTGGCCCTTTTAACAATGCGGAGCATGGATTTAAATTCTGACAATGTTTGTCTTTTATTAAATGCTAAGCATTCATCATAGCTCTAGGACTTATCCAGAGAACAATTTATGTTCTGCCCAAGCGCACATAAAAGTATATAGCGCGCATGGCATTCGCGCCAGTCGATGAGCGCAGTGCGCTATGGTTAAAGCGCTAGTGCGCTTGGCGCTTTGCACCAGATGTTAAGCGCTGATGTGTTTAGCACTTTGCGCTAAGTGAAGAGCGCTGATGCACTATAATTGAAGCATTGAGGCGCTTGGTGCCATATAATGAGTGCAAAACGCTTTTAATAATGCAGCGCACACGTGAAGAGCACGTGGCGCGCTGAGCACTAGCTAATGAGTGCGGTGCGCTGTATTTGAAGTACTATTGCAGCGCTTTGCGCTAGATGAAGAGCACTAAAGTACTTTTTAAATTAGGAGCGCTAAGGCTCTTCTTAGGTTAACTTTGCGCTCTGAAGATTATCTTCTTTGATAAGAGACTTTGTCTCAAGATTCCAAGAACAAAGTTCTTAACTTATAGGAGATGCTTCAATCTCTTTTTAATGAAAGGCTTTGCCTTTATGGATCTGTGATCCTAAGAGAATTGAATAATTCTCCCCCCCCCCCTTATAATGAGATGTTCATGATCTCAGAAAGACAATTTGTTTTATAGATCTATGATCTGTGAAGTAAGCACTTCTTTATTTTTATGATGAGATCTTTTTTTATCTCTTTATAAAAGACCTTGGTCTTTGTAGATTTATGATCTTTTAAGAAGAGAATTCTTCTCTTTAGTTATGAGATGATTTCATCTCTTTGTTCATCACCATTCTTTTTACCTTGAAGAAAAATCTTCTTTTGCCGAGAGCTATTTCTTCTTCTTGAGATTTTCTCAAAGTTTAGGGGGGGGTTCCTCCTCCTTAGACTTGAAATCTTGGGTCCTTTATATAGGGGAAGCTGATTTGTTAAATCAGTTAAAGAGATTTATTCTCCAATTGATTTGGGAATTTCCCCACCGTTGGATCCTTGATCTAAGGGCTTCTGATTTACAGAAGATAATCTTCTTGTTTTAACAAGATTAAGAAATCTTTCCTTCTTTACAGAATTTGTTCTGTATTTTAGTGATTTTTAATCACCATTGGATCATTGATCCAACGGTGTTCCAAATTCAAGGCACAATATTTTCTGTTTGGAAAGATTCAACAGAATTTTATTCTTATTAACCGATGATTTAATCATATCCGTTAGATATTTGATCCAACGGTGAGGAACATTTAGTTCCAGCGCTAGCGCTTATGCGCTCTGCCCATGGTGCGCTTTGCCCATGGTGCGCTAATTGGAGCGCAGCGCTCTTAGCGCTAGCGCACACGTGCTTTGCACGTGGTGCGCTACTTGGAGCGCAGCGCACCTAGAGCTAGCGCCTATGTGCTTTGCACGGGGTGCACTAGTTGTAGCGAAGCGCTTTCATAAAAGCGCAGCTGTGATTCAAATTTTGAATTCTGAACAGAGCTTTGCTCTAATTGGGGAAACAAGAGTCTTATGTGATTCCCACTGTGCTTTGATTTCCAACTTATCACGTTCAAGAGAACGTGCAAAACGGTGGTTTTGAGGTACATTCCCGAGTCACATGGAGGCAATGAGCGATACGAGGGGATTTCGTCTCTCCCGGTATTGGGGATTAATGTTGCCCTGTGCTCGATTGACCATAATAGTAAGACCCTGGCCAGAGCTGTTTATGAGATTTACTGGTAAGTGTTATCAGTAGTTTCTCGACCCGTTATGAGTCTCACATCGGCATGACTTATCAAGCTATTGGGGTCTGACGTTTACCACCCCCAGGCGACATATGCAACATATCAGACGAAGAGACCAGACTGTACGGTAGTGTTACTGATTGGATTCGCAGGAGTATGAGCAGGCTTGCTTGTTGATCTTCTGATCGCTCAATACCCGGATGGCCATTACGTTTAGCAGACCGCTTGCGGCTTGTGGGTGTTTGATATGATCATCACCTACTGCCGGCGTATTGACGAGTCTTTAGAGTCCTACACAGAGATTTCCTGGTTCATGCGAAATGAAGTAGGAGAACATATGTGATATGTGCAGGAACGAGATTAATGCGCGTATGTGATACCGCATTCTATTTTCGCGATATGTGATTTCGGTCGGTTATATGTGATATAGCCGGGTTATCGGATCAAGTGTTGATTCGATAGATTGTTACATTTGATATTAGTCAGTTGTATGTGATATAGCCGGATTATTAAATCAAGTGTTGATTTAATAATTTAATGTATAACTATATATTTGATATATTAACATACATTAACTAATATTAGCTCACTTAAGATTTCTTTTCTCACTTGTGTGCATATAGTATATATGTGATATATATTAATGTACATTATTTTGAGTCATGCTTGATGCCACATGTGACATAGGTGTATGAGAATCACACCAAGCTTATGATAATGTATGGTTTTATTTACTTAAAATTAATCAAAATTAGTAGGAAATTAGTCACATGCTTGGAAGCTTGGAGAAGCTTGTAGCAGCTTTGATTTAGTCCACTAGTTTTGTTTTACTTGTAGATATTTATTAACCTAACCATTATTGTAACCCATGGTTTATTCTCTACATAAGTAAGTGTATGACACTAACTCACCCATGGTTTCTATTCTCACCACATGAGTTCATTCTCTCATTATTGATTCTTCATCTTCTTCTTCATTGAGAAAGTGTACTAGCTTTTCTCAAGGTGAGAAAATATTGTGAGAAAAAGAAAACTAAAATGAGCTCATTTCCTATTTCATCATCCTCTACTATTAGCCATTTAGTTTAGGGTGTTTGCTTCACTAATTTCACCATTAGTGAAGAGGTGGCATGAGCTTGAGTCTCCTCAATGTAGATCATCTTCGGCCTCAAAGAAATTGAGCAAGTTTGTTCATTTCTTCATGTGAACCCTCTTTAGAGTCCGGGTGTTCACTACTTGGAGCGAAGGGACTGCTACACGGAGCTTTAGAAGTGAAGGAGCGGTCTACAAAGATTGTATTCCTCATTCACTTTGATGTAAAAGTTGTTTACATGTTGTTTCGTTTAAAACTCTAGTTAAAGATTCTAGGTTAGGGTTCTTTAGAACGGGAAAAATTTGAAAACGGCATGGACGATGCCTCCCGAAACCTTGCTGCCATCCTAGGGAACCCTACAGCTATTGGGGTCTGATGTTTACCACCCCCAGGCGAGATATGCGACATATCAGATGAAGAGACCGGAGTGTACGGTAGTGTTACTGATTGGATTCGCAGGAGTATGAGCAGGCTTGCTTGTTGATCTTCTGATCGCTCAATACCCGGGTGGCCGTTATGTTTAGTAGACTGCTTGCGGCTTGTGGGTGTTTGATATGATCATCACCTACTGCCGGCGTATTGACGAGTCTTTAAAGTCCTACACAGAGCTTTCCTGGTTCATGCGAAACGAAGTAGTACATATGTGATATGTGCGGGACCGAGATTAATGCGCGTATGTGATACCGCATTCTATTCTCGTGATATATGATATTGGTCGGTTATATGTCATATAGCCGGGTTATCGGATCAAGTCTTGATTCGATAGATTGTTATATTTGATATTAGTCGGTTGTATGTGATATAGCCGGATTATTAAATCAAATTTTGATTTAATAATTTAATGTATAATTATATATGTGATATATTAATTTACATTAACTAATATTAGCTCACTTAAACATTTCTTTTTCTCACTAATGTACACTTAGTATATATGTGATATATATTAATGTACAACTTTTGTGTCATGCTTGATGCCACATGCAACATGGGTGTATGAGACTTACACCATGGTTATGATAATCCTAAGGTTTTTATTTATTTAGGTAATTCACAAATTAGTGGAAATTATCACATACTTGGAAGCTTGGAGAAACTTATAGCATCTTTGACTTAGTCCACTAGTTTTGTTTTATTTGTAGATATTTATTAACCTTACCATTATTGTTAACCCATGGTTTATTCTCTATATGGGTTAGTGTATGACACTAACTCACCCATGGTTGCTATTCTCACCTCATGAGTTCATTCTCATTCTTCACTTGTTCTTCTTCTTCCTCATTGAGAAAGCTTGCTTGCTTTTCTCAAGGTGAGAAAATATTGTGAGAAAACCAAATCTAAAGTGAGCTCATTTCCTACTTCATCATCCTCTACTCTTAGTCATTTAGTTTAGGGTGTTTGCTTTACTAATTTCACCATTAGTGAAGAGGTAGCAAGAGCTTGAGTCTTCTCGACGTAGATCATCTTCGGCCTCGAAGAAATTGAGCAAGGTTGTTCATTTCTTCATGTGAACCCTCTCTAGAGTCCGGGAGTTCACTACTTGGAGCGAAGGGACTACTATACGGAGTTTTAGAAGTGAAGGACCGGTCTACAAAGGTTGTATTCCTCATTCACTTGTATGTAAAGTTTTTTGCATGTTGTTTCGTTTAAAACTCTAGTTAAAGATTCTAGGTTAAGGTTCTTTAGAACGGCAAAAATTTGAAAATGGCATGGACAATGCCTCCCGAAACCTTGCTGCCGCCCTACGGAATCCTACAGTAGTATCAGAGCCAAGCTAGAGATTTAAACAATGAATGTAGAATTACGAAACCGAAACAACTCCGAAACTCCCGATACACAAATCTAGTTTCTGTCGAAATTTTAAAGACGTCGAAATTTTTTTCAAATAACTGCAGAATGTTGTATGAGATATAACATGAACACTGTGGAAATTTGAAGCATTTTGGGCTCAAAGTGGACGGCCACATCACCTATAAAACCGGTGAGCTCGGCCCATTTTGGGAATTCAGGGTTCAAATTTTCATGGTGTTCTAGGGTCTGGATTTTTGTGTTTCAGGTGTTGTTTGTTTCTGCTAAATTTGCATGTGATGTTAACTTTCTGCAAAAGCAATTCAGAGTTTTTTGTAATCGTAATTCTAATATCTATTTGGGTTATTTAGACGATGTTAAAAAGTTCGAACGGATATCAATAACCCAATTTTTCCCTGCTGAAAATTTTCCAAGAGTTGGATTTTTCCGAGTTTAAAATCTTCAGAAAATCATGCAAGCGATTCTGTGGACCCTCTAGAAGAACGTTACATAAACTCGACTTTTTGGATTGCGGAACCGCGGTCATACTCTAAGGTTTGTTGCAGTTCCGTGGCAACATGAGTGAGGTATGGGTCGGACCATTTAAGGATGGTTCATAGGAGCTGTGGTAGTTTCTGGGTACTTTTTGAACTCCGCTCAAGTGTTGAGCTTTTAGGGAAATTTGAGTGTTTGCTATTCGATCGAAAAGTTTAATTTCGTCTAGCTATTTGTGATTGTGATACAATATTTGGAATCCATATAATTAGTTATGAGATAACTAGTTTGAATTTTATAAATCTAGCGGTTTAGTCTCATTTGATCGTTTGCCACGAAATTTTGATATGGATCAAAAGTCCGTCGCAATTACGTAGTGTACGCGGATACTCGCCGGGTAACCATACTAGATAGCCACGCCCCATATCCCCGACCAAGTGACTGTAGGAGAACCCCGTCGCTAAAAGCATCCGTTCGGGTACTCACGGCTGCGGTGTTCCACCTTAGTGCACTTCGTCGACGGCATCGGGGGTGCGGCCGTCGACTAAAGTTTCCAACGAGCATTCGATCAGGTTATCAGGAATCTTGTTGAATTACCCGATAGGTTATTGAAAAGTGTTTTCAATATCGAGACTAAAATGCGGGGTTTATAATTGTTAGGCGTGCGATGTCTAAAGAATTCAATTGGTTAGGCATGAAATCCAAAGTATGTGATACATTGGGTTTATGATGTCTAAAGTGGTTGCGGATTCCAATTGATGTAGTTTTTCACCTTCTTTTCTGCGACCGTAAGTGTAATATGTGGTGTATTGCCGGTTTCGTTGCTATATGTCAACGACAATTGGGATACACATATTTACTTTCGTTGATGACATGTGATGTTATGTGTGTTGGGTATAGTGCCCTCAGAGTCAATTATAATATCACAGGCACGTGATTGCAATGATTGAGGGAGGACCTGTACCGGTAGGACAGTCTTACTCAAGATGATAGTATGCTATCTGGTTTATCTTTATCATCGTGTACATGCTTTAGGTGACCTTACAGGTTGCTATTACACGTTGATAGAGCCCTTAGGATTCTTGCTTGACTACCAACAGTATGATGGCGATCATATACGTGAGAGTTGGGTAGTCTATAAGCACATCCTTAAAGTGGTCCCTAGTTTTGGGAGTTTCGAGACTGGGTATCGATACTCCATTAGTAGACTAGTGTATACAGTCGAGACCCCGACGAGGGGCGGTGGCTGGTCTCACAAGCCATTGGTGTCAGTTGGTTCACCTAAGATGTATACAGGTGTTCATTGGGTTATGAGTTCACCGGACAGGACTCGCCGGGAACATGCTAGTTGGTATTATACTTGACGTCAGATAGCAGTTCCCTGGTGACCTATGTACAGGTTAATTCATCGACCTGAGATCGTCATTTGTCTCATGTGAGTTTCCACTGTGCTTTGATTACTACCCTACCACGGCTCAAAGGAGTCGTGCAAACAGGTTTTAGTTGGGTACAGTCTCGAGCCACATGGAGGCAATGAGCGGATCGGCAGGGGTTTCGTCTCTCCCGGTATTGGGGGTAAGATCGCGCTGTGTCTAGGAGAGCCATTACACGAAGTCTTTGGCCAAGGCAGGAGATTTACTGGTAGGTATTCCAGTAGTATCTCAGGGTGTTCTGGACTACACTCTGACATGACTTATACCGCTTTTGGGGGTCTGACTTTTACCAAACCCTAGGCCCGACATGCGATGCTCATAGACGAACGGACCGGACTGTACGGATATTGTCACTGACATGCTCAGTAGGGTGTCAGAATGAGCTTGCTCATCAACCTCCCTTTTGGTCAATACCTGGTAGCTCGTTACGTACGGCTAGTACCACCGACATGCTAGTGGTTAAATTCACAGCCAGTGTATTGACGAGTCTTTAGAGTCCCCCACAGACAGTTTCTCAAGTTTCGGGCGAAACGTTGTAGAGGCCGTATGATATATGGCAGGGTCCGATCATATACGTGCAGTAGTGCACGGATCATGATCGGGCGGATCATACTAGTGGGCTTTGGTTTAAGCCGTATCCTAGTATTAGATTTGTTGGATTACTTTAGTCTCATCGCATTCGCATTCAGTCGGAATGCGAATGCAGGTATGTATATACAGGTGAGGGGTATTCTTATGATCCGTCACGATTTTACTTTAGATGTTGTAGTATCTTTTTATTATTGTAAACATTTGGGTTAATGTTTACAAATGGAAATAATGAGCTAAAATTCATGATTAAGAGCATTAATTGTGACACATGCACAAGTGGTGACTCATGGTCTCTTTCTTTGTGCATGTGTCACATTATGTGATTAATTTGTGTGTTGAAATGAGAGGAAGAAAGAGAAGGGCAGCCATATGAGGGTTTACTCTTGTATTATTTTCATTCTCACTCTCTCATTTTATCATACAACACACTAGAAAAAGAAAGGCTTCTTCTTCTTCTTCTTCCTCTAGCTCACAACCTCCATTGATGGCTTCATCTTCAACCTCCATCCATACACTCTCATGCGTTGAGAATCAATAGATGCAAGAGACAAAGTGATCACACACATTCTCTACATCACCTTGGACACGTCGGCTAGCAAACTTCGTGTCCGAGTTGCTTCGGACGAAGCGGGAGCCCTTAAAAAGACTCGAAGATGTGGTGCCCTTTCCGACGAGGAGACCGGGGATCGGAGATGCCGCGAGGAGCTAGGGATGGTGGATAAAGACCGAAAGGGATCGATCGGTATAGCTTTTCTAACCTTTCTCTAGTTGCTAGTTATAGGTTAATGGTTCGATCCGGGATTAAAGTCTTCGATAGCGCCGGTTTCTAGTTTAGAAAAAGTTTTCGTTTCCGCATTTTGGCCTCGGATAGATGGCCTGGTCGCTACCGTAGACTTACAATGTGTTGCTGGGATATGTTATATTGGATCATCGTGTTTGAATAGCCGGGGTTTTTTATGTGAGATGAGAGTTTTTCATTTTCATTCATGTAATATTCTTTTATTGGGACACTTCCGGGTTGAGGATGATGTCACCGTTGATGTATATTATTTACTTTTCCGCATTAGGATAGACCCAAGGAGGGGAGCATAAGTAACCGGATTCTAGAGTCCAGTGGGAGACCATCTCGAGGCGTCGATTACGGGTCTCATAACTCTAGAATTGGTAGGGTTGCTTGCCACTCTCGTAGGGGTCTAGGGATGTGGGATTGGCTATTCATCACGACCGTGGAATCCGTGTTTTATACAGGCTTAATTTAAAACCCGGAAATCCTAGTATATCCAATATTTCATATGTTGATTTCTGCTGCGATATTCTGTGATGTGATCACTTTATATGATGAGATAGATATTGTATATAGTATATGTGATATATTATATAGACGTTGCTTATGTTTTACACTCGCGCTAGCCCTACCCCGCTCTGCCGTTAGTTACCTGACCTAACGGTGCATGACGGGACATCAAGGCGAATGCGGATGGCATAAGCGTACGTTTTATTTATCTGTGATGCTTAGGTAACTTAAATGATGGGACATTCATTAATGAGATTAATGAAAGAAAATAAACCTAAAGATGTTGTACAATCGAATTTTCAAAAACAGGTAGCTGTAGTTCTTGCTTTGCATAGCGGTATTCCTTGTAGAATATCCAGCACCTTATTCGATAAGGAAAGAGCCGAGATCCCTTCACCGAGAGTGATCTTTTTAGAGATAACTGGCAGATGCTACAACCCTCGGTTTCATCTTTTGACTGCTTTTCTAGTTCTTGCTTTGCATAGTGGTGTTGTGAATATCCTGCATCTCATTCGACGAGGAAAGAGCCGAGATCCCTTCACCGGGAGTGACCTCTTTAGCGAAGCTTGCAAAAGCCTCAAAAACACGCCATTTTAAATCATTTGATTCTATAACGATATCAATTTCATTACGCAAAAGGTTTTCTTATAAACCTATCGTAACCCTCCGTCATTTCAGATAAGTAGTATTTAGTATTCGTGCTGCGTTTGTTGATCTTGTCAAGGCATAGTGTGCGGTAGCTGATTAGTGCTTATCTGCTAGCATATGATGCGATTGGATTAGGGTAGTCGTGCGACCTTATTGACCTTGTCAAGGGTCGTGCAGGTGGATTTAATTCAATCAGGAAATGATGGGTTGAACTTGACTTGCGGTCTATGGTTTGTTGACCTTGTCAAGGTCATAGATCGCTCGGGGCAAAATTATCGGAAATTTCAAGTGTTGAATATTACAATGAGATTGCATACCTTCTATGAGATAGTTGGATCTCGATACCCACTGCGAGTAATTGTTACTCCTGGGAGAGTTTTGCACTTTATAATTAGCCGATCAAGTAGGTGTCTAGAAAGGTGTCAACGGGGTTACGCCCATGGGAAAACGAGATTTATTTTAATTAGGTCCGTGCGAAAGCACGAGGAACCTCCCTCAAAGTACCGGCACTGGCCTGACTGAAAGATTGGCGAACTTGTAGGGTGTAATTAATCCCGGCTAGTCTTTCCTTTTAGGATTTGAAGGAAGATTTGATGAAAACAGTGGGAGCCATCCTGATTAGATAAAATAATAACCAATCTAATCTTGCAAGAGCGCACGCAGAATGTTTTCTTCTCTCTCTCTCCTGGTAGCGACCATGTCACGCTTTAATCAAGATAACAATATGGATGTATTGACCGAACCCGCTTGTTATACTAAGCTCGGGAACGTTGGTCCCGCTCCAACTTATAATTGTTATAAGACCGAGCAGGAAATAGGGGAATACCAGGATTCCCGTGCCGCCCAAACGAAGAAAGTGCATGATGATGCATCTTCTTCGGGTGTGTTCATTACAGAGAACTGTTTGTCAGTGTCCTCTACGTCCTGGGTAAGATACCGGATCAGGATCCCATATATATAATCTGTTATCTGGGCTACAAATAGGTAGAGAACTGAGAATGGGTGATACAGTTTTAAGAGTTAGAAACGATGCAATTGTTGCAGCCAAACAGTTGGCGGTTATCACCCTGTATTACCAAATATACTGATTCTGAACGAATGTTATTAGATACCGAACCTGATATACAACATTATATCAGTCTCTTTATTTAGTAAAGAAGGATATAATTTTGTATTGTTGGATAATGTTTTGAACATTTCCTATATCAAAAGTTGATCGGTTCAGATGCGTTTTCTAATGGCATATACGTTCTAAATCAAACTACAGTTCTTAACGTACAGAACACATACAAGAAGAGGAGTTCAGAAATGAACGAATCCTTCTTGAGGCATTGTAGACTAGGTCATATCAATGCGACCCGACTAGCTAAGTTATATTAAGATGCATATTTAAATCTGTTAAAATCTGCATCTTGTGAAACTTGTCAGTCATGTCACAAAGATAAAATGACCATAGCTCTGTTTACTGGAAACAGAGAAAGAGTTAGTGAACTCTTGGGATTGATACATGATGATGTATGTAGGTCCCTTGTCTATACATGCCAGGACTGGTTTTTTGTACTTCATTACATTCACTAATGATCTCAAGATTCGAACATATGTTCCTGTTGAAACACATATCTGAACCTTTTGAGAAATTCAAAGAATAGAAGTCGGAAGTAGAGAACCAAAACGGATATAAGTATTATGTCCTTTGATGTGATCGAGGAGGAGAATACTTGAGCACGGAGATCCTGGACTATTCTAAAGGAGAATGAGATTATCTCTCAGCATTACTCCTCCGTATACACCACAGCACTACGGTGTATCGGGGCTGAGCAATCACACCCTATTAGATATGGTGCGCTCTATGATGAGTACTACTGAGTTGCCTATTTCCTTTTTGGGAATTATGCACTTGAGAAGTTGCATACCTATGAATAGGGTTTCAACCAAATCAGGTGCCTACCACTCCATATGAGATATGGTATGGGAAGAACCCATGTCTTAAGTAAGTTAAGATTTGGAGTTGTCCGGCCTATGTCTAAAAGAAAAATTCGGACAAGCTTGAGGCAATGTCGGTTCTGTGGAAGTTTGTTGGATATCCCAAGCATTCGCAAGGGAATATCTTCTACTGCACTGAGGAACAAAAGGTGTTTTATTTCTCGGCATGCCACCTTTTTAGAAAAGGAATTTTTTATGAAAGAAATTAGTGGTCATGAGGTAGAACTGGAATAAGTTCCAACTATACAAAATACAGCTGATGATTTGGTAGAACCGGAGGATTTTCTAGCTCCCGATGAACCTCAGCCTCTCCGCCGATCTGGAAGGGTTCCTCATCCGCCTGAGAGATATTTCGGTTTTCTCATTGACAGTGGGAGCGAGGATTGCATTATGAGATGATGACCCAACTAGTTTCGAACAGGCCATCAAGAGTGAGGACTCTGTAAGAATGGATGGATGCTAAGCGATCTGAGATGGAATCCATATACACCAACAAAGTATGGACTTTGGTTGCTATATCTGAAGGGTTAAAACCCCATCAGGAGCAAGTATATCTTGAGAAGATTACTTGGTGTAGATGGAAAAGTTGAGACTTCCAAATCAAGATTTGTTGTAAAAGGTTTTCGTCATCAACCAGGTGTGGATTATGATGAAACCTTTTCTCCAGTGCCCATGCTTAAGTCCATCCGGATCCTACTTGCCATTGCTACATACCATGACTACGATATCTGGCGGTTGGGTGTCATGACTACTTTTCTAAATAGTAATTTAGAACAGAACGTCTATAAGTACACAGCCAGAGGGCTTCGTAGATAGTGGGAGCAGCGGAAACGTGTGCAAGTTGCTTTACAGGTTAAAGCAGGCATCGCGGAGTTGGAACATCTGTTTTGATGTGGTAGTCAAAGAGTTTGACTTAATCAAAATGGTAGATGAACCTTGTATATACAAAAAGGTAGTAGAGAGTAAGGTGGTCTTCCTCGTATTGTACGTGGATGACATACTCTTGATAGGAAAGGAGTTTCCTATGCTACACTCGGTTAATCTCCTCTTATCACATTGATTCTCCATGTAGGATCAAGGTGATACCTCCTAAATCCTGGGTTTTGGATCTATGAGATAGATCTAAGTGAATGTTAGGATTCTTACTAGGTGTAGTGAGATGATATCAATAGATCCTGCGGAGAATCACTGGATAGCTTCCAAGGTGGTAAGGTCGACTGAATGTCAGTCACAGGCATTGTCTTTACCCTTAGTGGAGGGACGGTATGTTGGAAGAATTCCAAGCTAGATACCGTGAAAAACTAGATGATAAAGGCTAGATACATCGCTGCCAACGATATTACCAAAGAGGCAGTTTCGATGTATATTAGTTCATGAGATGAACTCCATTCCTACCATTGTGTGACAATGGAGTTGTGGTTTATGCCTAGGAACCCCCGTCCCATCAGTGACCCAAACATATTCTAAGGCAGTATCACCTGATCATGGAGATAGTTGATCTCCTGGGAGATCAAGGCTAGGAGAGTAGACTCAGAGGACAATACGACGAATCCACTCACAAAGGCCTTTTTCCTAAGAGAGACTTTTATGGGATGGTTGAGTATGAGATATTACAACCACTGCTGATTGTTGGGTATTGGATACTACAACATGATGGCCCTAGTGCAAGTAGGAGATTGTTAGTTATATGTATGCCCTAAAGGTCATTATTGTACATATGATGTATACTATAGTGGATGCTTGGACATACATAGGGAGGACTTTCTTGCTCGATATGATAATATGCTGTCTGGTTACTCTTTATCTTAACATGTACACCGATTGTCTCTCTGTTACATATTGGTAAAGCCCTTAGGATGTGTACTTGACTACCTGGATAATGATGCGAATCATACTAGTGGGACAAAGGTAGTCCGTGAGTACATCCTTTAATGTCCTTAATTGTGAGTGTATCGAGACGGGGCATCGATATACCAGAGTAGACTAGCGTATACCTTCTCGACCCGTATAGATGGGCGATGGATGATTCCATATTCATTAGTGTTTGACATCAGAGATGATATACGGGTGCTCAGTGGAGACTGGGTACACTGGACGGACTCGCCGAGAACTCCTAGATGGTATTATACCTCACTTCAAATAGCAGTTCTCTGGTGACACTAGTGCAGGTTAGTCTGTCGACCTAAGATCGTCATAGAGTCTTGGGTGATTCCCACTGTGCTTTGATTTCCACCTTACTACATTCAAGTGAACGTGCAAAACGGTGGTTTTTGGGTACAGTTCCGAGTCACATGGAGGCAATGAGCGATAAGAGGGGATTTCGTCTCTCCCAGTATTGGGGGTTGATGTTGCGTTGTGCTTGATTGGTTATAACAGGAAGTCCCTAGCCAGGGCTGTTTGTGAGATTTACTGGTAAGTGTTATCAGTAGTTTCTCGACCCGTTATGAGCCTCACATCGGCATGACTTATCAAGCTATTGGGGTCTGACGTTTACCACCCCCCAGGCGAGATATGCGACATATCAGACGAAAAGACCGGACTGTACGGTAGTGTTACTGATTGGATTCGCAGGAGTATGAGCAGGCTTACTTGTTGATCTTCTGATCGCTCAATACCCGGGTGGCCGTTACGTTTAGCAGACCGCTTGTGCCTTGTGGGTGTTTGATATGATCATCACCTACTGCCGGCGTATTGACGAGTCTTTAGAGTCCTACACAGAGGTTTCCTGGTTCATGCGAAACGAAGTAGGAGTACATATGTGATATGTGCAGGACCGAGATTAATGCAAGTATGTGATACCGCATTCTATTCTCGCGATATGTGATATCGGTCGGTTATATGTGATATAGCCGGATTATCGGATCAAGTGTTGATTCGATAGATTGTTACATTTGATATTAGTCGGTTGTATGTGATATAACCGGATTATTAAATCAAGTGTTGATTTAATAATTTAATGTATAATTATATATGTGATATATTAATTTACATTAACTAATATTAGCTCACTTAAACATTTCTTTTTCTCACTAATGTACACTTAGTATATATGTGATATATATTAATGTACAACTTTTGTGTCATGTTTGATGCCACATGCAACATGGGTGTATGAGACTTACACCATGGTTATGATAATCCTAAGGTTTTTATTTATTTAGGTAATTCACAAATTATTGGAAATTGTCACATGCTTAGAAACTTAGAGAAGCTTGTAGCATCTTTGACTTAGTCCACTAGTTTTGTTTTACTTGTAGATATTTATTAACCTTACCATTATTGTTAACCCATGGTTTATTCTCTACATGGGTTAGTGTATGACACTAACTCATCCATGGTTGCTATTCTCACCTCATGAGTTCATTCTCATTCTTCACTTGTTCTTCTTCCTCCTCATTGAGAAAGCTTGCTAGCTTTTCTCAATGTGAGAAAATACTGTGAGAAAAACAAATCTAAAGTGAGCCCATTTCTTACTTCATCATCCTCTACTTTTATCCATTTAGTTTAGGGTGTTTGCTTCACTAATTTCACCATTAGTGAAGAGCTAGCATGAGCTTGAGTCTCCTCGACGTAGATCATCTTCGGCCTCGAAGACATTGAGCAAGCTTGTTCATTTCTTCATGTGAACTCTCTCTAGAGTCCGGGAGTTCACTACTTGGAGCTAAGGGACTACTACACGGAGCTTTAGAAGTGAAGGACCGGTCTATAAAGGTTGTATTTCTCATTCACTTGTATGTAAAGTTGTTTACATGTTGTTTCGTTTAAAACTCTAGTTAAAGATTCTAGGTTAGGGTTCTTTAGAACGGCAAAAATTTGAAAATGGCATGGACGATACCTCCTGAAACCTTGCTACCGCCGTACGAAATCCTACAGAAATATTATTCTAACCATTTGTATGATATTATATCTTTTAAGAATCTTGATTAGAATATTTGATATGATATGCATATTTTAGTTACCAAAATATTATATGCATATATTTTCCTTCATAATGTTAATTATGACATATAAACATATGGTTAATAGTATTTTACAGATAAACCCAAATATGTTCTTTATTTATAATAAACACCTTTAAATATTTAAGGAAAATAAGGAAAACGCTATATCAAAAGTGTAATATTTTCGACTGAACAAATACTCCTAACTTAATTTTGATCGTCCCGAACAAACTATTTGTCACGCCCCGCTTCCCAAAAGAAGGAGAAGGAAGACGTGACAAGGTCCGCAGCCTAACTGTATTGAAGGTGGTCTATTCAATACAATTACGTTAAGCGTATAAATAATTAATATGCAGGATGTGTACCAAAACAAAAATAAATAAAGCGAAAGGCATTTTATTTCCATTAACCAAACTTTATTACATCCTAAAGGAAATATTAAATAAACTGAGTAGTTTAATTACATCAAAAGAGAAACAAAAGCCCTAAACATGTGGGCAACAATTAAAACTATCTAATCTTCCATTGTCCTGTCTGCATAGTCTTCATAAGTTGACTTCACACCTTGATCTTCGCTGTAATGCTCATTCTTATCTGACGGACATTCCAAGGATAGAGAAAGAAAAGGAAGGTCCGTCAGCGAGTTATACTCGGGTAGGATTGCCTCATAAGATAGTAAGGGTATAGAAAAAAACAGGTGTGTATAATGAATATGATGTACATGTGTATAAAAGTATGAGGTTATGTACAAATTGGATATGAGGTTATGTACAAATTGGTTATGTGATGTATTAGTTGTATATGTTGTAAGTTATGTGTAGATGAAGGTAATAATTTGTATTAGTTTGCTAAACAAGGGTTCGGATACTCGAGATTATTCCGTTGTGGCCATGGAACAACAACTGGAGGAGTGAAATATACCGTTTCACTTCCCGGGATCATGATCGAGTAGTAGGGGAATCCGAGTTCCGAATTATCCTTGCCTAATCAAACTACCCATCCCCGTGGTTCAGTATAAAGGTTTGGACGGATTAGAGTTAGTGCGTATACCTCTAGGCATGGAATTTCCATATTGTATAGTTGTCCACACTTTGGACTGTTCACCCGTAATATCGGGATCTTCATATTTGTAGTCGCCCATTTATTGGACTGTTCACCCTGCCTGCAGGGATCTTCATATTTATATAGTCGCCCATATTGGACTGTTCACCCTGCCTGCAGGGATCTTCATAAAGTATTCCATACCTAGGTCTGCGCATTCTAACCCTAACCGTATCAAGTTTTGTATATGTCATGTTGTCATAAACTGGAATTTTAGAAAGAGTATTTGATCTCATTTAATATGGCCTTCCACAACCACTCGTTTTATCTTCTAGAATTTGTAAAGTACTTCGTGTTCTTCAGAAAAAGCTTAGTTAAAATAATAAGGTTTAAATATCGTTTCTTACTTCTAAGAAAAACCATGATATTTGGGATATTTATTATTTTGGAAAAGAATAAGGTTTTACAGAAAATATCCTTTTGTTAACAGGTTGTGGTGTTTATTTGAAAATCTTTTGTAAAAGGTTTTTATTTAAAAATCTAGACTGCTCCTAATATTCCAAAAGGATAAGTTATGAGGTCCTCAAATCGCCTCTTCACCGCCAATTATGGCTAGGTAAGTGGCAGGTAAGTGGGAAGGTACTCCACTACGTAAGTAGTGGGCCTAATTAATAACGTATACTGGTTTAGACACACTTGCCTAGACAGCACAAAGTCTGGTTTAGATAAACGATCGATGCCTACAACCTTTCCTTTATTTTAGATTGGTTTTAAAAATTTACCTTTTAAAAGATACTAAATATTCCCTTTTGAAAAGATATCGTTATTTAAATAATATTTTCTTTCTTAAAAAGTTGAGGGGATTTTAAAAATATTTGTAAGTAAAATATACGTATACTGTATCTAAAATATTTATTTTACACGTCTTTAAAAATATAATATTTAAACGATGGTATCTTGTGGAAGTAACCTATTTCGAGATCATTTTTAAAGTATGGGTATGTCAGAAGTGAAAATAATAATTCATGGGTTACATCAGATTCCAGGTATTATGGGTGTGCAATATAATTTTGTGTACAGAGGAAATTTAAACACCGTTTTAAAAATATGGGTTAACATTATCATGATTAAGGGTATAAGGAAAAAGGGTATGCACAATTATTATAACACTATTTTAAATGGGGGTTGAGAATTAGAAGTTGAAACTAGGTTATTGAGATAGAAGAAGGTGACAGGAAAAGGAGAGAGAGGCGGATCCTACCTTTTGTTTGAGTCGGAAAGCCGAAAAGCTGAAAACGTAGTCTCGAACTAAATTCTCAATAACTCTGTGTCCAGATTTTTTATCTGCGATTGGATGGATCCGTAGCGTCGGCGTCGTCGATACGAAGGCACCGGTATTTTTTTCAGAATTTTTGGAGCTCTGAGGTGTGAGAAATTGAGATTTGAAGGTGCCTATTTATAGCGTTCAAAAGTAACAAGAAAATCCAAAAATAATCCTCAAAATCTGCGCCCAATCATCTCAGAAGTGATTACCAATGATTAGCCGCCGCCGCCTTGATTTATGACGTTGGATCTGCATCCAACGGCCCGCAGCGCACCGCCTCGTCGCCACGTGGCGCGACACGATTCACCCACTGCCGTGGGTGCAGATCACCACGTGGACGCCGCCGCAGAGTTCTGGGCCGTTGGATCTCGTGATCCAACGGTCCAGGTTAAAAGGTTATTAAAAAATTTAAAATAAAATTAATAAAAATAAATAAAACAGCAGCTTATTTAAAATATTGATTTGGCTTTGAAAAATTTGTTAAAAATTGTTAAAAATACGGGAAAATTATGGAAAAATTCCAGAAAATATATTTTATTATTATTATTAATATAAAAATAGTTTTGGGCTAAAAACAATTAGTATATCTATTTCTAAATTGTTAACTAGTTATAATAATTATATAATATCTAGTTAATCTTTAAAATATTTTTAATTACGAATTAATTACTTTTATTGATAATAAAATATGTAGATTATTTTAAGGTATTATAAAATCTTTCTAAAACATTTTAAGCCTAGAAAAATAATAAATAGATTTTAGAAATTTCCTTTAATCATATTTACTGCTTTAAAAATTATTAACACTACTTTAAAAATTAGTATTATATAAAAGAAACACGTAAATAATTATTTGATAGTAGAAATATAAATAAAATATATTTTATTAGGTATTAGAAAATATGGTCGTTATAATCTACCCTCCTTAAAATAATTTCGTCCTCGAAATTAGAAGGTAGGTCAAGGAAAGGAATAAATCACTAAGAAGAGATTATCGCGGTTAAATATTTTGGTCTCGCACTCTCATCCTGTTTCCTCGCTTCCGTGTATGTCCGCCTAGTAGTTCTTCTTTCATATAGCTCTGGCCAGCTGGATTGTCTTGTCGCTCAAGGTTTCATCCTTCTAGTATTTCGACCGGTTGCTGCTCGTAAGTTATGCTAACATTTCCCTAATCTCGGGATGATCAAAAGTATGGATAGGGTTTCCTTTAACGAAAGTAGCAAAAGTAGGCTATACATAAACACATCGTCTTCTTCCAAGATGTTAAATGGAAAATGAGTAGCGGGCTGAGCTTTCTTCGCTCGCTGTATTGTATCACCATATCCACTTTTTCTACTATTATCTTACAAATTCTCCATCTTCAGGATCATTCCAATCGATCGGTACTTCTCCCATATAAAACTTGACCTCTCTCATCCGCTTCACGTGTTTCAACCATCCGTGTTCCCAAGTTCTCCTTAAAGTAGTGTTTCTATGTCTTCAAGATGAACATTTACCATCGTCGGTTCTGATTCTGGATAGGAATAGTTGCATCCATAAATTGTTAGTTATCTTGACGCATATGCAACTATATTGCCTCGCTGATACATTACATTACCAAGTCACTCCTCCGAAAATCGTTGTGGATGTTTAAACTTCTGGGTTTGCTAAGAATTGCAAGAATGGTTGTGATAGTTACGATC
This sequence comes from Agapanthus africanus, assembly GCA_030015575.1. NCBI lineage: Eukaryota > Viridiplantae > Streptophyta > Magnoliopsida > Asparagales > Amaryllidaceae > Agapanthus > Agapanthus africanus. The sequence continues at coordinate 9,770,059 of CM057351.1, forward strand.
TACCCTCCTTAGAATAATTTCATACTTGAAATTTTCAAAGGAGTAGCCACTACTAGGCACGGAAATCAGTAACGCTACCAGGAATCCTCTTTGTTGCATGTGTTGCTCCCGCGAGTTGGTATATCACTTGATGTATGGAAAGTCTCTCATGTAGTGTCCGGTACTACCACAATGGTTGCAGGTAACGGCTGGTTTTCCGAAGATAGTTGGTCCTGCCGGTCTCTGGGGTTGTGATCTCCCGTTGAATCTGGAAGATGATCCCTCAAGAATTTGATTGGCTGGTCGCTTAATACAAGATAAACGGTCATCCTTCCTTATCCGTCTCTGAAGGTCTTCAAAGTTTCGTGCCGCCTCTAAAATTTCATCATAAGTTGATAAGGTAGCAGAAGACATGAAGGACTGTGTCTTCAGGTCCAATCCTTGTCGGAATCTCTTAGCATAAAGTTCTGGGGTTGCCACCAGATGATGAGCGAACCGACTTAACCTTGCAAACTCCGAAGCGTACTCGTCCACCGATTTATCCCACATACTCCCCTGTTGGAACTGTATAAACTCCCGTTCCATTTTTAAGTGTGCCATGACTGGAAAGTACTGGGTATCAAAATGCTGTTTGAACCTTTCCCAGTCGATGGGGTCCTTCGATCTACTTTCCTCTGCCTCCCACCATATCCTGGCATTATCCGTAAGTTGTAGCTTAGCGATGTTCACCCACGCGTCCTTCGGGATTTAGGCGGAACTGAGATCATTGACTGTTCGCTTAAGCCATTCTTCAGTTTCTAAAGGAGTTTCCTTCCCCGAAAAAGTCTTAGGGTGGAGTGATCTGAACTGCTTCACTCCCGCCGAACCTTGTGGAACTGGGGTTAGTGCCTGCTTAAACGCTTCTGCTTGTTGCTGCCTACTCTCGCGCAGCTCTTGATGTAGGGCAGCCGCCTGCTGCTGCTGTTGTTCCAGTAATCCTTGCAGCATTTGTAGCATCGCTGCGTGATGAGCAGTGGCCTTATTGTCTCCGTTTCCCCTTCGGTTGCGGTGATGGTGTCGTCTAGCCATTGATGATCTGAATCAGAACGGGCTGAGGTGAGACAAGATAATAACTTGCATGGAAGAACAACAATTAATGCAAGGGAGAGACTAAGAAGAGCAAAAGACACAAGAGAGATTGTTGCTCGAAAACTAAGATTTTATCATCCAACTTCGATATGGAGAGTACAACCGGAAGTAAGGAAATACCCTTAATGTTCTTACATCGTTTAATTCGGCCAAAGAAAGGAAAAAGACTTATTAGTCTCAATTACGGGAGTTCAACAAGTGATGATAGGTCCTCGACCTAAGAAAAGTACGACCATTCCCACGGTGCTTTGCGGGGAGAACCGCCTGAGAGTCTACAACTTCGTCTTCTGAATCTTCAGATGTAGCTTCAAAGTAATATCGGACATGTCATCCTCGTTGGAAAGATTTGCCATGACCAGAAGGAAAGGTCATGGTCAGGGTACAGAATGTCAAGGAAGGGACAAGAGACATAGGAAAACTATGATATTTGTATAGATGGATAAGATTCACAAATATAATAAGTCAGTTAATGGTTTTTATTTTAGTACACAAGAGGGCCTGCATGGGCCACCACAAAAACCTGTCACGCCCCGCTTCCCAAAAGAAGGAGAAGGAAGACGTGACAAGGTCCGCAACCTAACTGTATTGAAGGTGGTCTATTCAATACAGTTACGTTAAGCGTATAAATAATCAATATGCAGGATATGTACCAAAACAAAAATAAATAAAGCGAAAGGCATTTTATTTCCATTAACCAAACTTTATTACATCCTAACGGAAATATTAAATAAACTGAGTAGTTTAATTACATCAAAGGAGAAACAAAAGCCCTAAACATATGGGCAACAATTAAAACCATCTAATCTTCCATTGTCCTATCTGCATAGTCTTCATAAGTTGACTTCACACCTTGATCTTCGCTGTAATGCTCATTCTTATCTGGCGGACATTCCAAGAATAGAGAAAGAAAAGGAAGGTCCATCAGCGAGTTATACTCGGGTAGGATTGCCTCATAAGATAGTAAGGGTATAGAAACAAACAGGTGTGTATAATGAATATGATGTACATGTGTATAAAGGTATGAGGTTATGTACAAATTAGATATGTGATTATGAGTAGGTTATATATGTTGTAAGTTATGTGTAGATGAAGGTAATAGTTTGTATTAGTTTGTTAAATAAGGGTTCGGATACTCGAGATTATTCCGTTGTGGCCACGGAACAACAACTGGGGGAGTGAAATGTACCGTTTCACTTCCCGGGATCATGATCGAGTAGTAGGGGAATCCGAGTTCCGAATTATCCTTGCCTAATCAAACTACCCATCCCCGTGGTTCAGTATAAAGGTTTGGACGGATTAGAGTTAGTGCGTACACCTCTAGGCATGGAATTTCCACATTGTATAGTCGTCCACACTTTGAACTGTTCATCCGTAATATCGGGATCTTCATATTTATAGTCGCCCATATATTGGACTGTTCACCCTGCCTGCAGGGATCTTCATATTTATATAGTCGCCCATATTGGACTGTTCACCCTGCCTGCAGGGATTTTCATAAAGTATTCCATACCTAGGTCCGCGCATTCTAACCCTAACCGTATCAAGTTTTGTATATGTCATGTTGTCATAAACTGGAATTTTAGAAATAGTATTTGATCTCATTTAATATGGCCTTCCACAACCACTCGTTTTATCTTCTAGAATTTGTAAAGTACTTCGTGTTCTTCAGAAAAAGCTTAGTTAAAATAATAAGGTTTAAATATCGTTTATTACTTCTAAGAAAAACCATGATATTTGGGATATTTATTATTTTGGAAAAGAATAAGGTTTTACAGAAAATATCCTTTTGATAACAGGTTGTGGTGTTTATTTGAAAATCTTTTGTAAAAGGTTTTTATTTAAAAATCTAGACTGCTCCTAATATTCCAAAAGGATAAGTTATGAGGTCCTCGAATCGCCTCTTCACCTCCAATTGTGGCTAGGTAAATGGCAGGTAAGTGGGAAGGTACTCCACTACGTAAGTAGTGGGCCTAATTAATAACCACTAGCCTTAGACACACTTGCCTAGACAGCACAAAGTCTGGTTTAGATAAACGATCGATGCCTACAACCTTTCCTTTATTTTAGATTGGTTTTAAAAATTTACCTTTTAAAAGATACTAAATATTCCTTTTTGAAAAGATATCGTTATTTAAATAATATTTTCTTTCTTAAAAAGTTGAGGGGATTTTAAAAATATTTGGAAGTAAAATATACGTATACTGTATCTAAAATATTTATTTTACACGTCTTTAAAAATATAATATTTAAACGATGGTATCTTGTGGAAGTAACCTATTTCGAGATCATTTTTAAAGTATGGGTATGTCAGAGGTGAAAATAACAATTCATGGGTTACATCAGATTCCAGGTATTATGGGTGTGCAATATAATTTTGTGTACAGAGGAAATTTAAACACCGTTTTAAAAATATGGGTTAACATTATCATGATTAAGGGTACAAGGAAAAAGGGTATGCACAATTATTATTACACTATTTTAAATGGGGGTTGAGAATTAGAAGTTGAAACTAGGTTATTGAGATAGAAGAAGGTGACAGGAAAAGGAAAGAGAGGCGGATCCTACCTTTTGTTTGAGTCGGAAAGCCGAAAAGCTGAAAACGTAGTCTTGTAATAAATCCTCAATAACTCCGCGTCCCGATTTTTTATCTGCGATTGGATGGAGCCGTAGCGTCGGCGTCGTCGATATGAAGGCACCGGTATTTTTTTCAGAATTTTTGGAGCTCTGAGGTGTGAGAAATTGAGATTTGAAGGTGCCTATTTATAGCGTTCAAAAGTAACAAGAAAATCCAAAAATAATCCTCAAAATCTGCACCCAATCATCTCAGAATTGATTACCAATGATTAGCCGCCGCCGCCGCCTTGATTTATGGCCGTTGGATCTGCATCCAACGGCCCGCAGCGCACCGCCTCGTCGCCACGTGGCGCGACGCGATTCACCCATTGCCGTGGGTGCGGATCACCACGTGGGCGCCGCCGCAGAGTTCTGGGCCGTTGGATCTCGTGATCCAACGGTCCAGGTTAAAAGGCTATTAAAAAATTTAAAATAAAATTAATAAAAATAAATAAAACAGTAGCTTATTTAAAATATTGATTTGGCTTTGAAAAAATTGTTAAAAATAGTAAAAAATACGGGAAAATTATGGAAAAATTCCAGAAAATATATTTTATTATTATATTTAATATAAAAATAGTTTTGGGCTAAAAACAATTAGTATATCTATTTCTAAATTGTTAACTAGTTATAATAATTATATAATATCTAGTTAATCTTTAAAATATTTTTAATTATGAATTAATTTCTTTTATTGATAACAAGATATGTAGATTATTTTAAGGTATTATAAAATCTTTCTAAAACATTTTAAGCCTATAAAAATAATAAATAGATTTTAGAAATTTCCTTTAATCATATTTACTACTTTAAAAATTATTAACACTACTTTAAAAATTAGTATTATATAAAAGAAACACGTAAATAATTATTTGATAGTAGAAATATAAATAAAATATATTTTATTAGGTATTAGAAAACATGGTCATTACACTATTTATTCTAGAGAGGGATAAAAAACAAATAGAAAAACCTAGCACAATTTCGTAGGCAATCACGATTGCACTGAGCACGTGCAACAAGCCTTTAAACCTCTAGGTTCCCTAGTAGGAGGAGTGTTGTCTCCTGAGTGTTTTCAGCGGATTTCACCCACAAAATCCCATAATAAAAGAAAGATGGTGGAAGTTACATACAAAGATATGAACATATAAAAGAAAGAACTTGAAAAGAAGAGTTTTCAACTACACTAGCTTTTCGATTTCCATGAGCCCTATCTTAATGGCCGTGAAAAGATGTTAGAAATCACATTATCGCTCAATAAAACATTGCCTTTAGTCTTCCTCCCTACTTTTTATCCAAACATCGATCATATACCCCTACGTGTTTGTAAAAGACATCCCTACACTTAGAGAATTCAATTCAAGCTATCATACATTTATCCATCTTCCAAATTAGTTTATAGTCGGTGAATATATTAGATAGAATTGCTCACATATTCTTCATGTGACCGTTAATACTTCTGGAGATACTAACCAATCGATTATAAAATTTGCTCACGCATTTAGGCGTAATTACTCATTTTGCAACACCTAAGGCTTAGCAGTGGCTCCCAAACTAATTGGTCTAAGGCACTAGGTGATAAAGCACTCTCGCTATATTTTCTTTTATGCGGCATTAAGTAATTACAAAACCAGTGTTCATTTTTTTCTTCACCACTTATACCTTTTTTTATTTTATTTTTCATACTAAGACTTTTAGACAAGAGTATTTCAAGATATCCTCTACTATCCCAAGTTTCGAGATGTGTATAAGTGCGTATAGTAGGGTATCAATGTTCAAATGTTTGGACTCAAGAATAGAGACTATTTTTCAGACTTATTTTTATCCTCAGAATAGCAATTTGTTTCATCTTACTAACCCTTGGGACAACGGCTCATAACTACTTATTACTAGTTTCGTTTAAGAAAACATCTAATTTTCTTACTTTTCTCAAACTATTCCTATCTTTCATATGTAAATTTTCACTTTCAAACTTTCATTATCGAAAAAAAAATTTGTGCTTATATATAATATAATGCATAATAATGTGTGAATAAGTATAAAACTCCCCCGAACCTATTTGCAGCAGTGTCCTTACTGATGCCATCTATAACAATCGAGTCCAGTCCTACAAATTTCTGTTACCATTTGAATGTTGTGTGGTATTTATTTCATTGATCTTACTTGGTTGAGCTTATTGTAATTTTACCCGACAATTCAAATTCTTGCATATAACAATTTAAGTTTTTTAAAATAAATTAAAAAAAATATTTGTCATGGCCTGCTTGACACCCCTAACCCTGTGGTAGTGTCCTTGCATCGTGTTCTCGTCCCGTTCAGTGAAACGGACGTATTTGGGCGTGTGTCCGTTCTTGGGGGTATGCATTTTAATTATAAAATACTTCATTTTAATTCTTTGAACCCGCCAATAATCTTCATTTTCAAATTCAAATTTTTGAACCCGACCCGGACGCAATTCTGAAATATTTTGCATTTGCGCCAAATCCTATTTTCTAATATTTTTTAAACCAACGAAAATAAAATATAACCCCCAGAAAATATTTTTCCATTTTCTTTAAAATCTTTCCCTAACTGTTCTAACCCCCACAAATCTTTCTCTTTCCTTTCCTTTTGGCAACGAGCCAATCACAATTCTTTAAACCCTTTGCACTGTTCCTTGGGTCCCACTTCCTCAACCAATCAAACGCCTTCCTCTGCGCCGGGCCCACACCTATTTTTTCCCCTCAGCCTTCTCTTTCTCTCTCTCTCTCTACTCCATCGCAGATTTCTTTCTCTCTCTCTCTTCTTTCTCTCTCCCCTCGTACCTTTCTCTCACCTCTCGCGATTACTGTTCACTCCTCCGATCGCGCCACCGCCTCCTTGCTACGCTCACCTCCCTTCACGTTTTCTCTTCTTCTTCTCTTTATAACTCCGCGTCTCCTTCTTTAAACCCATCGCAGTACAACCCTAACCCTAGCCGCTCCTCTTCCTACCCGAGCAGACCTCGTCAACACCTCAATCCCATCCTCTCCTCATCCTCTTTCTCCTTCCTCCTTCATTCTTCTCCTTCTCCCTCTCCCGAGACCCTGCACACCCACTGCACCCCAGAACCCATCACCGCCACCGTTCCGTCGCCGCCGACTCCCCTTCTCGTCGTCACCATCTCCCTCTCCCTTTGTTCTTGCTCTTTGATCTTTCCCCGAGCACTTAACCTGCAACCCTATCCCGAGTCTTCCCTGCAGCGTGGACCCTGTCAACTTGCCTTTGAGCTCGCCGGCGATCCCTTGCCGTCGACTCCTCACCTTGCAACCACATACTAGACTTCTCCCAAACCCAGTGAGCTACCCTTCTCTCTCTCATTTCTTCTCTTCTCCTTCTTTCTATTCTTCTTCTGTTAATGTTTCTTTTCTGTTTTCTTGAAAAAGATTCCTCCGTCGATCATCGGAGCTCCGTCGATCTCATCACCGTTGGTCTCGCCACCACCGTTAGCATCCCAGCGAGTGATCTTATTCCCATTTCTCTTCTTATTCTTCTCTTTTCTTTCTTTCATGCTTTCTTGAAATTTTGTGTGCTCACTGTTGTGTTTGGCCGGAATCCGACCGTGCCGACGACGTTTCCGGACGATCCAGCGAGGACCCCTGACCCGCGTGACTCCGCCGTTCGTCGTTTGGGTTCATTCCGTGAACCGTGCGCGCGTCGCGAGATTTCCCCGCCGACGTGTAACGTTCCGTTTTCCGTTTCGCGACCCGTCGAGGCAAGTGAAACTTGCTACATGCTATTTTAGACTATTCATATGCTAAATTAATTATTTCCTGTTAAATCCCCATTTAGAATTGATAACGGTGGATTTCAAATTACCCGTATAAGGTTCCGTTATACATTTCATGATTCCAAACGTAAAACTCAACCTCACATCTAATTATTTACATCTAACAATCACCTGTACATGATAGATCACATTGTTTACTGCTACGGTACTTTTTTTTTATCTAGTTTAGCTTATCAGACATTTATGTGCAACTTTAACCGGTCTAATTACAACTGCATTCATTACACAGATTATACATGTCGTCGCACCCGCAGTACACTCAATATTTATTAACAGTTATGACTATCATTCTGTATTCACATTATGCTGACCCTGTCTGTTAAACATAATTGATAACTGTACGGCTAAATAAACAAATCTGCTTCATTGCTTAACTCATTGATTAGATCATGTTGTTGATAACCATGCTTGATTATTATAACCCTGATTATGCGGGCTGATTATGATCACACCCATGATATCGTTTACACCTTGACATGACTTACTACATACATATTGATTGACCCGACATGGTACCGTACACTACTTAACTTGACCTGGTGTATCATGACTTGACCCGTTACCTGATCTTATGTCTAATGCCAACAAACCTGACATGTAGTCCTCACGGACCGTTCCTGTTGTCTATCCAGACAAACCTGCTTACCTGATCCCGTGTTGGCATTAGTTCTCGATTACTGAGTACCTGACTTGACTTACACATACAACTTGGGGGTATGGGGAAATCAATGATGAAACATGACTTGTAACTCGACAGTTCGATACCTGTTCTGATCATTTTTAGAGGCTAGGCAAGCCTTGGAATGATGCTGCTGACATCATTCATCTGTACATATTTTCTGTTTTAGTGCCTAGCGGCATGTCTCGGATTCAGCCCGAGGATCTGGACCGTGGTCCCGGGTATGCATGGGATACTATTGAGTTACATCGATGATTCATCAATTTGATTTCAAAGACTTTAGAACAGAAAACCTGATAGAACAGTTTAGTTTATCCACTGCACACTACCCTGCACTGCCCTGATTTATATTACTGATACCCTTGCTTTTCATTCACGTTTATATTCGCATTTCCTGTTACTCTGTTCATATTTTATTACTTGATGACATGACGCGCTGACGTCTGGGTTTTGCATGGCCCAGATTCCGTACCGTTGCCGCAGTCCGAGCAGGAGTACTTCAGCCAGCAGGCTGAGCTGTGAGGTGTCAGCAGTAGTTAGTTCTTTTATTTCCTGCATTTTATTCCTGATGTGAGCCCGCATTATGGGACATACATTCCAGTTATTTTGTGTTGAATCTTTTGCTTCCGCATTTTATTATTCTTGACTCATGTTATCTTGGTTTATGGACATATTTTAGATAGTTTTATTTTGTTCTTGATATCTCTACAGCCGTAATGTGACTGTGGATGGATACTTCCTACCCACAGGTAGCATGGTTGGCTATGTCACGTGCCCAATTTAGCGTACTCTGGGAAGCGGGGCGTGACATGGTTCTTTTGGTATCAGAGCCATAGGTTAGACGGGTTGATTCTTTTGTAGTTGGGTATTGTACCCAATACACGAATCAGAATACCGTATTTAGGAAACATGTCCTGCCACCTTGCCATTTTACCGTTCTTGAATCAAATTCTTCCTGGTTATATCTTTTACGATGTGCAAACTTCCTTTGCATATCGACTCGAAACCTGATCCCTTGTTATCTCTAGGACTTAGGCGACTTGGGTGGAGTTATGTAATTGTGGCTATGATACCGCGGCATAGTTACAATGCGGCACTCTATTTAAGTAACTTGGAGTTCTAGTTTTGATCTATATTTTGAATCTGTTATCATGCTAATGTTGGGTGTTTTGATTTCAGGAATATGGCAGACAAGAATCTGAAGACGTACCAAAGGCGTGTTGACGAAGCCGCTATGCTTGGAGTGATACGGGGAATGCTGGAGAATCAAAAGAGACAGACCGAGCTGATCCAGCAGCAGGCTGAATCATTTTAGGAAGGTTTGCGGACCGTTCAGCAGTCCGTGAACAATGTTGGGGCTAAGCCAGTTGATCGTGTGGGGACCGTAGCAGACTTCAGGCGTTTGGGTCCGTCTGTATTTACTGGTTTAGAGGAGCCGTTGCCAGCGGAGCAGTGGCTAGTTGACACAGAGAACCTACTTGTTGCGACAAAGATTCCAGATGAGAAAAGAGTAGATGTGGTACGCATTCAGTTAGTGGACTACGCCCGTGAATGGTGGTTTGTGAAGGAGACCCGCTTGCCCAAGCCGATCAAGTGGGCAGATTTTTCGAAGAGTTTCCTAGAGAAGTTCTTCCTGCGGACTGCACGGGAGGAAATGGAAGAGAAGTTCATCGGGCTAAAACAGAATGGAGCACCCGTAGATGTGCATGCAGCAGAATGGACATGGCTCAGTAGATTCGCTGGACCTTTAGTTGCCAACGATGCAGACAGGGCACGGAGGTTCATGCGCAGCTTGGATGTGGACATCCAGAGGCAGATTGTCTCCCTGGGTTGACCACTTTCTCACAGGTACTTACGGCAGCACGAGAACAGTAGAGCCTATCTGGGAAGACTGGGAGTTTGCAGCAGACAGCAGTTGCAGTAAGGAAGCCGGCATTTGTACTAAACCGAGCTCATGGTCGCAGAGGTATTCCAGTGGACCGTCGTGGTGTAACACCCATGAAGAAGCCTGTTGTCATTGATCGAAGAAAGAGCGTGACTTGTAACTACTACAATTTACCTGGCCACATGCAAAAGGATTGTCGGAGGAGGCAGGGACTCTGTTTAGTTTGTGGAGCGGCAGATCACTCTGTCAGCGCTTGTCCGTCGAAGCTTCGTACGAGAGATGATATTCAGAAGCCTCCGCAGAAACCGTTTCAGGTACAGAAGCAGCTGACTCAAGGACCTAATCAGGCTTGAGCTTTTACCTTGACGGCTGAGGAAGCTAAGGCTTCGGGAGAAGTCGTTTCAGGTATTCTACTCATTCATGGTTTTCCCGCATTAGCGTTATTTGATTCTGGTGCATCCCATTATTTTATGTCATCCAGGTTTACAGCTACACACTCGATTACCTGCACGACCCTGTCTAGTTTTTGGGACATACATACTGGGAATGGGAAAATCATATCTAGTAGGGAGTGTAAAGATTGTACAGTTGTTGTGTGTGGACGGGAGCTTTTTGCAGATTTCTTGGTGATTGATACGGGCGGCTACGAAGTCGTCTTGGGAATGGATTTTCTTGGCACTTTCCATGCTCACATTGATTGTAGGGCAAAGAAAGTAATTTTCCAGATTCCCGGACATCCCGAGTTTAGCTTCACTGGAGGAAGCAGTTCTGTCGGGCCAGTCGAGTTTAGGGCTAGGCCGACAAATAATATTCTTGCATCAATGGAGGTTGATAAAAGTGAAGAGCCAGCTGTTGTTCATGATTTTATGGACGTGTTTGAAGATATATCGGGTTTACCGCCGAAGCGAGACGTGGAGTTCGCAATTGATCTTATTCCTGGTGCAGCGCTAGTATCTAAAGCGTATTATCCAATGGCACCAGTGGAGTTGGAAGAAGTCAAGAAACAGGTTGCCGAACTGCTTGAGAAGGGTTGGATTCGAAGCAGTAACTCGCCTTGGGGAGCTCCAGTTCTTCTAGTTAAGAAGAAAGATGGCACGAGAAGAATGTGCATCGACTATCGAGAATTAAACCGGGTGACTATTAAGAACAAGTACCCGATCCCTCGCATTGGCGAACTTTTTGAGCAGCTTAGTGGCGCGAGGGTATTCTCGAAGCTGGATTTGCGATCCGGATATCATCAGGTCCGAGTGAAAGCAGAAGATATCTGCAGGACGGCGTTCTGAACACGGTATGGACATTACGAGTACTTAGTGATGCCCTTCGGAGTAACGAATGCACCGGCGATATTCATGGACTTGATGAACCGAATCTTTTCACCATTCTTGGACCAGTTTATTGTGGTGTTCATTGACGATATTCCGGTTTACTCGAAGAGCTTTGCAGAGCACGCTGAGCATTTAAAGATCGTATTACAGACGTTATACAAGAGAAGTTATATGCGAAGATGAGCAAGTGCAAGTTTTGGCTGGAGGAAGTAAAGTTTTTGGGGCATGTTGTATCTGGCGATGGAATCGCCGTCGATCCAGAAAAGATTGCAGCAGTTCGAGATTGGCTGATTCCAAAGAACGTTGCGGAGATAAGAAGTTTCCTTGGTCTCGCCGGGTATTACAGAAGATTTGTGGAGAACTTTGCTCGTTTGGCGGAGCCGTTGACCAAGCTTACGCGCAAGGAGGTACCTTTTGTGTGGACGGATAGATGTGCATCAGCTTTTGAGACGTTGAAGCAGAGATTGATAACCGCCCCCATTCTGACAGTGCCAGACAATTCCGGAGGATTAGTGATTCACAGCGACGCATCTGGAAAAGGATTGGGGTGTGTCTTGATGCAGCATGGGAAGGTTGAAGCGTACGCATCAAGACAATTGAAGACCCATGAGAAGAATTACCCAACTCACGACTTGGAGCTTGCGGCTGTGATTTTCGCTTTGAAGATTTGGAGACACTACTTTTTGGGCGAAAGGGTCGAAGTTTTCACGGATCATAAGAGTTTGAAGTATGTGTTCACGCAGAAAGAGCTTAATATGAGGCAGCGTAGATGGTTAGAGCTGATGGCTGACTACGACCTTGATCTTAAGTACTATCCGGGGAAGGTTAATGTTGTGCCAGATGCGCTCAGTCGGTTACCGGCAATTCAGATGTTGACTACGCAGAAAGAACTCGTTGAAGACTTTCGAAGGTTTGATTTGGAGGTTGTGCTACCATATTCTTTGGGGCAGTTGATGCAGCTGCAAGTACATTCGTCGTTGATCGAGAATATTAAGGCAGCGCAATCACAGGATCCTAGATTGCAAAAGTTTCGAGAACAGGTTGAAGCCGGACTACGAACATATTTATTGATCCACGAAGACGGTTCGTTGAGGTATGGTAGCCGTGTGTGTGTGCCAAAGGGAGATGTTCGCGAAGAGCTCATGAAGGAGGCACACAGTTCAGCTTATTCCGTACATCCAGGAGGCACGAAGATGTACCGAGACTTACGACAGCATTTCTGGTGGGAGGCATGAAACGGGAGATTGCTCGCTTTGTGGCAAAGTGTTTGGTGTGTCAGCAAGTTAAGGCTGAACATCAAAGGGTTGCTGGTTTGTTGCAACCACTTCCGATTCCTCAGTGGAAGTGGGAACATATAACCATGGATTTCATGACAGCCCTACCGCGGAGTCCAAAGGGCAACAATGCAGTATGGGTGATCGTTGATCGGTTGACCAAGGCAGCTCATTTTATTCCTTTTCGAGTTGGTCAATCATCAGAAACTTTGGCGGAGCGGTACATGCAGGAGATTGTAAGATTTCATGGAGTACCGGTAAGCATCGTGTCCGATCGGGACACTCGATTCTTGTCACACTTCTGGAGGAGTTTACAGGAAAGTTTGGGGACTCAATTGAAGTTTAGCACAGCTTATCATCCTCAAACTGATGGTCAGTCGGAAAGGATGATCCAAACTCTTGAAGATATGTTGAGAGCGTGCATGTTGGACTTCAAGGGTTTATGGGAGGTTCATCTACATTTGGTGGAGTTTTCTTACAACAAAAGTTTCCAGGCAACTATTCAGATGGCTCCATTTGAAGCTTTGTATGGTCGCAAGTGTCGTTCACCTGTTTGTTGGGACGACGTCGGTGAACCAAGGTTGTTGGGACCGGATCTGGTTGTACAGACAGTTGAGAAAGTTAACGCTATTCGGAATCATATGAAAGCAGCACAAGACCGACAGAAGAGTTGGGCAGATACGTCGAGAAGACCTCTAGAGTTCGCCGTGGGTGATTTGGTATTCTTGAAGATATCACCGACTAGAGGGGTGATTCGTTTTGGAAGTCGAGGAAAGCTCAGTCCTCGATTTGTTGGACCCTTTGAGATCTTGGAGCGTGTTGGCGAAGTAGCGTATCGTTTGGCGTTACCGCAGTCCTTGGCGAATGTGCACGATGTGTTTCACGTATCTCAACTCCGTAAGTATGTTCGAGATGAAACGCATGTATTGGATCATTCGGAGCTGACGGTACGAGAAGACTTGACTTTTGAGGAGCGACCGGTTGAAATTATGGATCGAAGGGAAAAGGTTCTTAAGAACAAGATTATCCCTCTTGTACTTGTTCCTTGGGGTAATCGCTCGCATGGAGAGTCCACCTGGGAACGAGAAGATGAAATCCGGCAAAAGTTTTCTCATCTTTTCTTGTAGTTGTTTGTCGTCTATCTTTGTATTCTTGGAATTTCGAGGACGAAATTCTTTTTGTAGTTGGGTATAATGTAACAACCGAGTCCAGTCCTACAAATTTCTGTTACCGTTTGAATGTTGTGTGGTATTTATTTCATTGATCTTACTTGGCTGAGCTTATTGTAATTTTACCCGACAATTCAAATTCTTGCATATAATAATTTAAGCCTTTTAAAATAAATTTAAAAAAATACTTGTCATGGCCTGCTTGACACCCCTAACCCTGTGGTAGCGTCCTTGAATCGTGTTCTCGTCCCGTTCAGTGAAACAGACGTGTTTGGACAGCTGCGCGCACGTACGTGCGTCCGTTCTTGGGGGTATGCATTTTAATTATAAAATACTTCATTTTAATTCTTTGAACCCACCAATAATTTTCATTTTCAAATTCAAATTTTTGGACCCGATCCGGACGCAATTCTGAAATATTTTGCATTTGCGCCAAATCCTATTTTCTAATATTTTTTAAACCAACGAAAATAAAATATAACCCCCAGAAAATATTTTTCCATTTTCTTTAAAATCTTTCCCTAACTGTTCTAACCCCCACAAATCTTTCTCTTTCCTTTCCTTTTGGCAACGAGCCAATCACAATTCTTTAAACCCTTTGCACTGTTCCTTGGGTCCCACTTCCTCAACCAATCAAACGCCTTCCTCTGCGCCGGGCCCACACCTATTTTTTCCCCTCAGCCTTCTCTTTCTCTCTCTCTCTACTCCATCGCAGATTTCTTTCTCTCTCTCTCTTCTTTCTCTCTCCCCTCGCACCTTTCTCTCACCTCTCGCGATTACTGTTCACTCCTCCGATCGCGCCACCGCCTCCTTGCTACGCTCACCTCCCTTCACGTTTTCTCTTCTTCTTCTCTTTATAACTCCGCTGTTTACCCCAATCAGAGCAAAGCTCTGTTCAAATTCCAAGGCGGGAGAAGAAGCAACGCTTCATCTTCCCCCAATCAGAGCAAGGCTCTGTTTGAATTTTGAAAATTCAAATTTTGAAGCAACGCTTCGGTTCCCGTGCGCTGCGCGCAATGCGCCACGTGTCAAAGTTGACACGGCAGCACAACGCCCAAAGGCGGTATGTCCGATCAGAGCAAGGCTCTTTAAAAACATAAGTAACACTTAACTGCGCAAGCGCACCGCAGCATGACACGTGTCTGCGCAGTTGCGCAAGCACAGCTGCGCAAGCGCACGGCAACACGACACGTGTCTGCGCAGTTGCGCAAGCGCTGCTGCGCAAGCGCACCGCAGCGCGACACGTGTCTGCGCAGTTGCGCAAGCGCTGCTGCGCAAGCGCTGCTGCGCAAGCGCACCGCAGCGCGACACGTGTCTGCGCAGTTGTGCAAGCGCACGGCAGCGCGACACGTGTCTGCGCAGTTGCGCAAGCGCTGTTGCGCAAGCGCCTGGCTGCACGACACGTGTCTGCGCAGTTGCGCAATCGCTGTTGCGCAATCGCTGTTGCGCAAGCGCCTTACTGCGCGACACGTGTCACGCGCTGGTGAGTTGCGCAACAACAGAATGAAAATTTAATGAAATCTTTTCTGTTCTTTCCAAAACCAGAAGATTTTCTTCTGCCTTTGGATCAAAGATCCAGCGGTGGGAAAATTCCCAAAATCACTCAGAAAAGATCTTGTTAACAAATTCAACAAATTTGTGAGCACTATAAATACGACCCCAGACCTCATTCGATGGGCATCAACTTGGATAATCGACTTCTAGCAAAAAAAAAAGAAAAGAGAACTCTTGGAGATTATTCAAGAACAAAAAAAAAGAAAGGTAAAAACCTTTTTTTTTAAGAGAAAAATCTCTGAAGAACAAAGGATTTTTTTTTTAAAAAAAAAGGGAAATAAATAAAAATAATAAAAATAGTGCCTTGCACTTGTTATGAACCTCTGGTTCTCAGATAAATAAATAAATAAAAATAATAAATAGTGCCTTGCACTTGCTATGAACCTCTGGTTCTCTGAAACAGAAAGAAAGAAAAGATTTCTTTCTTTTCTTTTCTTTGATCTAAATTTAGATCAAGAAAT
This sequence comes from Agapanthus africanus, assembly GCA_030015575.1. Taxonomy (NCBI): domain Eukaryota; kingdom Viridiplantae; phylum Streptophyta; class Magnoliopsida; order Asparagales; family Amaryllidaceae; genus Agapanthus; species Agapanthus africanus. The sequence goes on from CM057351.1 coordinate 9,785,934, forward strand.
TAAAAAGTGCCCTGCACTTCTTTTCCTGAATCTAAAAGATTCTTGGTGCTTTGCACAAATGCAATGTATTATTTGAAGGGCTAGGCCCAAGTTAAAAAGACCGAGCAGGTCAGAATAAATTGCAAAGCAATAAAAGGGCTGGGCCCAAATAAAATTGATGCTCTGCATCCCTTTTGGGCAAAGCCCAAATAAAAGCAAAAGAAATGCAAGAGCAATGGACTTAGCCCAATCGTGACCATAAGTCCTTAAATTAAATTGACTGAGCAAAATGGCTCTCCTAAATCAATCTACGACTGGTTCGAGGGTACATCTCCGAACTCCTTTGACATCTATCGTTGTAATTCCTCAACGACGCCAAAGAGGTGACGGGTCCCAACGACCACACACCCATATGGACTGCGGGGTCCTTAAACTCGTGGACCGAAACGTCCTTAAACTAATATTGGACCGAAACGTCCCTAAACTAATATCGGACCGAGACGTCCCTAAACTAACATCGGACCGAAACGTCCTTAAACTAACATCGGACCACCACGTCCCTAAACTGGCGCAATAGAGCCCAAATGCTCTTTTATCGGATCTAAACGGTCCCGTTAAGTTGATCTTAGTCTTAAACTGGACTAACGTATCCTTAACAAACGTTTAAGTTGATCTTAGCCTCAAACACGGCTAACGTATCCTTAAATATTCAAATGGATTATAAAACTCCCAATCAACTCTGGTTCGAGGGTACATCTCCGAACTCCTTTGATATCCATCGTTGTAATCCTTCAACGACGTCAGAGAGGTGACGAGTCCCGATGGCCATACATTAAATTAATCACTACGTTGAGTTGATCTTAGTCTAAAACAGGACTAACGTATCCTTGACGAAAGTTTAAGTTGATCTTAGCCGCAACGCGACTAATGCATCCTTAAACTGAAAACACCAAACCCAAATCTAAGTAAATACGGATTTGGACTAATCCACGTCCTACGGACGACGGCATTACTCAGTCTCCGTATACAATCCACGGGCAACCACAAACAAAACAAACACACACGACACGAAGTGAAATTCTGGAGAAGGAGAAAGTTGTTACCGCGATGCGGTAGCGTAATTAACTGCAGGGGCTTGCGCCTGCAGGGAAGAGCGTCCCCATAATCAAAAACCCCTCATCCTGAGGGGGAATCTGACGAAGTCTGCTACATCGGCCGCATCCGTCTAAACCTCCGATCCACGGTGCCATAAATCAACTTGGCATCTTCGGAGAGGTAGACGGATAAAACCAAATAGCATCTTCCCCGAACCTCTGGCACGGACGCGAAGTCCAGGCCGCCGTTCGGAGGGGAACAGATTCTGGCACGCCCGGTGGGACCTCTTCCTCTTTCCACTCCACACTTCGTGTGTCGTCTTCGCGAACCAATCGCGGTTTGTTAAATGGTTGCCTAAGGATTTCAAGTTGCTAAGATTTGGTCTTTTGTCTGGCGCAGAACTCAAGCATCCATGGATTCTAACTGCACCAACTGCGCGAAGTGCCGCTGCAACGGACGCTCCACCTCACCAGGAGGTGTAGCATATGGGCCCCAAGCAGCTTCCTTCCTTACTCTGCCGGTAGATCAGGTGACCCAAGCCACCACCGGCTTGTTCTTCGGGACTATGATCCCACCTGCAAGCTTTTCTGCACCAATACCCGCACCGGAAGCGAACAAGAAGTCGGTGTTCGACCGGCTCAATGCTACCACGACCCCTGTCAACGGATCGCCCGCTACTAAGCCGACATCCTCCGTTTTTACCAGGCTAGGTCAGAACTATAAAGTGGTCGTCCCAAAGAGGGCAACGGCCGCTGCTTTGGAAGTCGTTAAAGCGGCTTCTCCCATCAGAGAGTCGGTCTTCACAAGATTGACGGTTCCCACTCCTCCCCCAGCTGGTCAAAAGGCATCAGTCTTCGATAGGCTGACATCGGCAGTTACCCCACACTCAAACAGGGGGCAACAAGAAACCATCTCGATTTCCGAGCCAGTCCCAACGGCTCGTCGTGCGCGACGTCGCCATTGGCGACGAGTGAGAAAAGCAGGGGGCAACTCTCCCTCAGGGCTAACCCCACCTGCTCCAGTGGTGGAGGTCAACGCTGCTGTTCCAACTGGGAACAGCTTTGAATTGCTGAGGAAGGTGAGAAAGAACTCTCCAATTGCTACGTTGAAAAGATCTCCTCCGCCTATGGAAAAAGCTCCGGAGACAAAGCAGGAACAGGCCCCTCAACGGCTTTCGTCAAAAATTTATAAAGTTTGGCGGAGGGTTCAAGATTCCGTGATTGACCCAGACCACTTTCATCGCCAGAAAAAGGCAAAGGTGGAAAAGGACAAAAACCGCCCCATTAAACGGCAGGGGGCAACAAATGCTAGGATGCCCACTTCAACGGCTCCTTCAACCTCAATGGTCCACAAAAGAAAAAGGCCAGAGAAAGCTCCCGTGACACTGACAAAGTTTAAAAGCGGTGAACTTAAACGCCCCAAGTCAGGGGGCATAACAGTTCATACGGTTTATATGGCTTCTGGAAAGGAGGAAAGCCGCACTTCTACGTGCCACCGACCGCTCACCCGATCCGTGACGAAAGCCCAGGAGCAACAACAAAAGCTTCAGGAAATGATGACTACAATGGCTGCACTCACTGAGCCAAAAGAAAGCTCTGAAACGTCTTCGGATGAGCATCAAGAACAAGAAACCGACGCTGACTTTTATGCAGAGTCCTCAAAAAGAGGGACAAAGAAGCTGCAGAGCAAGCGGCTAACATAAAACAGATGGCGCTCCTCTTCCAAGATATGGTAGGGATGATGTTACAGCCGGATCCTCCTGCTGAAGATCCTCCGATCATCCTTGAAGACGACAGGGGAGAAACGTCAAATCCTCCGCCGGCTCTGTCAACAGCCAAGGAGGAGGCAATCTCCAAAGTTGACCTAGACGAATATATAGCTCAGCAGATCCGGGTTCATCAGGCGAATGAAGCGGCTGGGCAAATTGTTAGAACCGGACGACCGTATCCGGGCTGGTATGACCAAATCAGTTACCCGCCAGGATATACGATCCCTAAATTCCACGTATATAAAGGGACAGGGAATCCGCATCAGCATGTCGCTCAATTCAGGGCCTTATGCGGCAATACTGGAGGCGATGATAAATTGTTGCTACGTCAATTCGTCGGCAGCTTAGCAGAAACAGCCTTTGAATGGTATTCGGAGCTACCTAACGACTCTGTCAAAATATTTGCAGAGATGGAACTGCTGTTTACACAAAGATTCGCGAGTGCTAGTGAACGCACCCCGATAACAGCACTGATAAATGCCAGGATAAGGCCAGGCGAAACGTGGGTCAAATACGCAACACGATGGCGAAACCTATGGTCGAAATACGAACAACGCATAGAAGAGGCACCTGCGGTAGGCATGTTTGTAGGCACTCTCGATCCGCAGGCGACCATCTCGCAATTCATGATGTTCTTTAGGCCGACCACCTTCCAGGCCTTGATTGACAAATTAGCCCAAATGGACCAGATGGGCCATAGACCGTCTCCTCCAAAATCAGATTCCCGAGATGAGAAAGGAAAAGGGAAAGCGATCGTCGTCGCCAATGCTCAACGACAGTCGAGCAACTCAAAGCCGGTCGTTCGCCAAAACAACGTGCGTCCACGCCCATCCCTCGAAGAGAGGCTAGGACGTCCTTACTCGTTTCCTCAGAATAAAACGAGAAGACTGTTTGAGCTGGCGGTGCGTAACAGACTCATCAATCTGCCGAGTCCAAAGCGTCTGTCGCAGCCAGGCGATCTTAATAATCCCAATTATTGCCCCTACCACCAAACGGTAAGTCACCCGATTGAGGATTGTTTCGTCTTTAAGGGATGGATCGAGGATCAATACCTGCAAGGCAAGTTCGCGCTGTCTGAAAGCTGGAAGGTAAACCCACCACAGCCGCACTCTCCAAAGAAAACGGACACGCCGGGGGCAGCTTGTTCTTTAGTCAAGGATGAAAACAATGGAGAAAACTCATCGGATGAATCCGAAGACTACGCAGCGACTTGTCATATGATTTCTCATTCACTGACGGATGGTAAAGAGGCTCCTTGCGCTGAGAAATCAACGGCGGACCCTGAAACAGAAATTCCGTGGCCGTCAGACAAGTTGATCGATGCCTTCCTAAATGAAATTCGTCTGAAAGCAAAAGCCAAGCAAGAGCATGAAATGGCCATACTGGAAAGAACCAAGGTATTCCCGTCAAATCAAAAGCCATACACTGCGGGTAAAAACAAATTCAAGACGAGGAAACGGTTCGCCAAAGCTCTATCAGTAGGAATGAAGCTACCGCCCTCCGAAGAAAATCCTTTCTCTGAGATAGAGATGCACCCTAACTTCTGTTTATATCATCAGAAGATCATACATCCTACCGAAGACTGCGAGTCCTTTAACTGTTGGTGGCAAGGGTATGTCTCTCAAAAGCAACACTTCGACAGGACAAAGTGTGAAGCTTGTGGACATCGGAAAAATGCGATATATGAGCGCAAAGGAGCCGCCGCAAACTGTCATATAGCCGACTTCAAGGGATCACAAATTATCACCTTTGGAAGCGACTCTGATGAAGAAGCTATCCCCAACTTTTCCCTCGGGGAATCTATTTCGAAAATAAAGGAATTGAGAAGCTGCGAGAACGTTCAGCCATGCAATCGCATGCTACTCGGAAAAAATCTCGACCCCGCAAACAACGGAGCGAACAAAAAGGATAAAAGAAAAGGAAAAAAGTCCCTCGTCGCCAGCGCTCAACAACAATCGGGTGACCCTAGACCGGTTGCTCGCCAAAGCAACAAGCGGCAATCCCTCCAAGAAAAGTTGAAACGTCTTTACTCGTTTCCGCAAGATAAAACAAGGGGACTGTTCGAGGTGGCAGTGTGCAACAGACTCATCAATCTGCCGGCTCCAAAACGTCCGTTGCGGCCAGGCGATGTTAATAATCCTAATTATTGCCCTTACCACCAAACAGTAGGTCACCTGATCGAGGACTGCTACGTCTTCAAAAACTGGGTTGAAGACCAATACCAACATGGCAAGTTTGCGCTGTCTGAGAACTGGAAGGTGAGTCCGCCACAACCGCACGCTCCGAAGAAGATGGATACGCCGGGGGCATCATGTTCATTCATGGAGAAAGACTCATAGACCGAAAAGTCAATAAACTAGATATTCGCCTCAAATACGGCGATAACGGACCGAAACGTCCTTAAACTAACAACGGACCGAGATGTCCTTAAACTAATGATGGACCGCAATGTCCTAAAACTTGCAAATGACCGAAATGTTTTTAAACTACTACCGCAGCATTCTCAGGCTGATGAAAAAAAAACGGTATGTCCATAAGCAAAATGGGCACGGATGAAAAACCCGAAAGGGCTCCGTGAGTAAAAACAGCAGGACTACCGGCGAGTGTTCGTGAAAACCCGAAAGGGCGCGACCTCGTTAATAAAAAAAAAAAGAGAAGAAAAAAAAACGGTATGTTCATAAGCAAAACGGGCATGGAGGAAAACCCGAAAGGGCTCCGTGAGTAAAAACAGCAGGGCTACCGGCGAGTGTTCGTGAAAACCCGAAAGGGCGCGACCTCGTAAAAAAAAAAGAAAAAAAAATAAAAAGAATAAGAAAAACGGTATGTCCATAAGCAAAATGGGCACGGATGAAAACCCGAAAGGGCTCCGTGAGTAAAAACAGCAGGGCTACCGGCGAGTGTTTGTGAAAACCTGAAAGGGCGCAACCTCGTTAAGAAACACTTATAGGGTCCTCTCGACCCTGTAAGGAGAAACCACCCGCGTGAGATCCTTACGACTCACAAAGGAACAACACACTTAGGGATCCCCACGATTCCTAAGGAGAAAATACACTTGCGAGATCCTCACGACTCGTAAGGAGAACTCTCTTATGGGACCCCCACGGCTCATAAGATTTGAAAGTCTTAAGTTGCAGAAACCTTAACCTGTTCTTAAGCAGCCCCCACAACCTTCGATATTGCCCTACAAGCGGCTCATAATGACCCTTGTATACAATCCACGGGCGCGAATAAATATTTCCCTAACAAAGTCCCATCCGTGACTAGGAATATGCTTGTACAGCAAACAACACTTGTAAGTCCTCTCGACTTATAAGGAGAAAACCCTTTTGTAAGATCCTTACGACTTACAAGAGAACATGCACTTAGGAATCCTCACGATTCCCAAGGAGAAAACACGCCTACAAGATCCTCACGACTTGTAGGGAGAAATACCTTTGTGAGACCCTTACGGCTCATGAAGTCAAAAGCCTTAGCCGACAGGACCCTTAATCCTGTTTACTAAGCCACCTTTGTTCGGGATCGACAGAGGGGTATCAAATTCCAAGTCCTTTCATGGCAGATGATGATTCGCTCCTGGCAATATCCCAGTTGCAGCGATGCTGATGCCTAGACCGGTATCAAATTCCAAGTCCTTTCAAGGCAAATGATGATTCGCTCCTGATAATATTCCAGTCGCAGCGATACTGATGCCAAGATTGGTATCAGACCCCAAATTCCCTACTCGCAAAAAAAAAAAATGCATACGAAATAGCCGAAATGATGGGGCAGCTTGCAAACAAAATCAGCAAGTAAAAATGTATGCATAATAAATAGCCGAAATGATTGGGCAACTCGCAATAAAAAGCAGCGAGTAAAAATAAAGTAAACAGCCGAAATGATTGGACACCGCGAAAAATAGCCGAAATGATTGGGCAATCGCGATTTTCGCGATATAAGAAGCTGAAATGATATAGCATCGCGGAAAGAATAAAAAAAATGAAAAAAAATGAAACTTTTTGTCCTACAGGTGAAATCACATCGATCCCTGTATACAATCCAGAGGCACAAACAAAGAGGGAACCATACATTCCTAACAAGCTCCGCCAGGAAGCGAAGGCCAAATTCCTAGCTTCAGGGTCTTGACGGCAAAGTTATATAAAACCGGAAAGACAATCGGAGATCATCTCGCAACAGCACAGAATGGTCACCACCTCGACGTCCGTCTCGATACAGCAGACGGAATGTCACCCCAACGTTCGTCTCGACACAGCAGGCGCAACGTCATTAAACGAATGGAGCCACGGCAAAATCCCTAGTTCCAAACCTCGACGGTTCACCAGCAACCTAGAGACAACCTCGACGTCCGTCTCGATACAGTAGACGAGATGTCGCCCCAACGTTCGTCTCGACACAGCAGGCGCAACGTCATCAAACAAACGGAGCCACGGCAAAATCCCTAGTTCCCACCATGAAATCCGTCTCGATACAGAGGACGCAATGCCAGCAAACGAAGCAAAGGCCAAATTCCTAGCTTCAGGGTCTTAACGGCAAGTCATATAAAGCCTGA